>OU611811.1:6877500-7502500 GCA_914767695.1 Ptilodon capucinus
ATCGTGAGGAAACCTGTGTGCCCGGTATAATGGCAATAGGCTCGCCCCCTATTACATTGGGACCAAAATACATCGGCGAAGTGTGGGCGCACTGCAGTGCACCTCTGCCTACCCCTTCGGGGAATACAGGCGTGATGATGATGTATATATATATTTATTTTATATAATTGTATTCGGATCTTAGTGTTTTGTAGCAGAAATTTCAACTTTGTAGGGGAGGTAAGTCGAGGCTGTTTGCTGAATTTGTTTGATACGAACCCTTTCTATGTAGCGATTGTTTTAATTGCGTCGGATGACGCTCATTGCTGGATATTGAGCTTTTTTTTTAATGGACTACGCTGTTGGCCGTGAGGTGGCCTTTACAGCTTTACCGGAAGAGGGATATTGAGCTTTCACACATCACGCTTTATAGTGAGGATTTCCTCTTGGCAATTTGGCACACTAACTTTGTATTTACATAAACCTGTGTATAAAATTACATGTATATTTACGTTCCTACTGTTCTCATTTCATTTAAAAATTAAGGATTACGAAAATATTAATGCATCGCAATAGACGTCAAAACATTACCAATTAATAAATTCATAGGAGACCGTGGCTTTTGGATAATACACTATGAATAAATTCAATACTATTTGCATACCAAAATTGGGCCAAGCATGGTTGGCGGACCTGGCGGTGTTGGGACGTGCATTTTATAAGTTAACATTGGAAAATAATACGCGGACCCGCAGCTCGACATGGAGCTATGGCTAGCGGCCAACGCTGCGTTCAGACCTAATGTAGTGTGAAATTTTACGGTGCCAAATGAACTCCAGGAATATTGCCAATAGCATCAATGGCTAGGCGTTAAAAAATTGGCGTAATAGGCAACCTCTTCTCTTTGTGCAAATGAAGAGACACTTATCTGCGATTAAATCTCAAAGTTATAATTAGAGTCGTACCTATTTTTAGTCCCCAGGCAAGATATACAATAAATACCCACAGAATAAAGTTAGGTGGAGGTTCGTCTATTTGTCAATTCATGAATTTATTCCCAAGGTACTTGAGTTATTCGTCTTAAAGATGTATATTATTTACTATGTATCAAATTAACACTGCCTGTTTAGTTTATCTGACGATTGAAAAATGGTCTTTGATTTATTTATGAGACATATTTTCTGAACAAGAAATAAAAAAGCCATTCTGACGTACTCAATCCTTTTACACAGCTTACCTACGTTCCTATATAATGCAAAAGAAAACGAAATGATCTACCGACCGCTAGCGTGGAGCGCAGTAAGATTCTGTAATCTAATAATAATAGTGTTTGTTCAGATACACCTATGGGAGCTCTGCGAGCGAGGCTCTTTGAGCGAGGAATCATAGATGCATGAATAAATAAAATGGAGAGCTACAGGGGCTCCGCCGCGCGCCGTTACGTGAGCACCGTGCTCCATCTCGTAAGTCACGAAATAACATCAGATTACACACCGTGCGAGCTACATCATACCTTGCTTACACTTTCTTTCCGCGCGACAATCGGTTTACCATAAGTTATCTTTTTCGCGGTACCATTACTGAAACTGAAAACATTTTCACCTCTTCTGAAAACAGATTTATAAAGGATTAATAATGAATCCGAGTATCATATTTTGAAATTACTTTAGACTTCGAGAGAGGTACACTGAGAGAACTCGTGCAGAATATTTTTGTTGTTGTCATTGCACATCCGTTTCCGGTAAATAATATTATAAGGTGGCTTCGCCGTGTGAATAAAGACTCAGATTACAAATATAGTTTCTTCGTATATGATATAATAACGTCAGAAGTAACGAATGCGATTTCCAATTGGTGACTGGTACAATTTCGTTTCATTTGCGCAATAAATAAGTCATGTGTCATATTTCGTTAAAAATGGGAGCGGACTACGCAAATAAAACACACAGTCATTTATTATTCGTCCGCCTCTCGTAACTGAGACGAATCAAATGACAGATCGATTTATCACTGGGTGCCCACTCGTTGTTATCAAGCAAATGGAGTGTTGGCTCCGTGAGCGATTCGTGACACCTTACCTGGGATGTCCATCCATTATTTGATAACTTACTAATCTATTGTCACCTCGTATTTAATAATTATGAATAACTGATGCAGTCTAAAAAAAAATATCATTATACCTATTGTTTTCTTATATTTACGCGAATACTATACATTAAAATTAAACTATTTTACGGATTTTATCGCGTTTATTTACTATTTTACACTTTCTGCGTGGATCGGACCGCAAACAACAACTAAATATGAGGGTACCCAGTTATTAACTATGACATCTGGACGTCTAACACCTCAGTCCCCCCGTGACCATGGTTGCTGTAAAGCAGCCGAAACGTCGGGAAAATAAAATAGTAAATAAACGCGATAAAATCCGTAAAATAGTTTAATTTCAATATCATTATACCTATTTAAGTACGAATCGTTTAACCTGAAATAGTAAAGCTGGAGGGGTTAGAGGTCAGGTAAGAAACGAAACATAATTCAATGTGCTACAATTCAAAAGCTAAGAGCGTCCCCTTGGAAGTCTTGACCTCCCGACCAAAGTCATCTTCGAAGTATGTTATAAAGGTTATAGTAATGATAAGTATTTTTCCACGAGTGGTCTGTGGCTCGGATATGTCTCACGCTGAAAAAAGTAACAAGCATACATGGAATAAATATTGTTCCCGCGGTTCTTATCTACTGTCACGTCATAAAGTGTCCAGTTTCTTGACACTCGAATAACAAAGAATAATGGTCGTTTTATGGATGAGTTGGACGTACACTATCATTAGCTGTTATCACATGCTGTTACAACATATACCATACAGCAAATTAGCGAAGTTTCGCGAAATCACAACGAAAAATCACTCTTTTATTTAGGACAATGGAGAGTCTTTCGATGGTAAGATCAACGCAGTGCTACACTCGTTACCGGTAGGCGGTAACTTATAATAGTAAACACAGTTTGTAAGCTTTCATGAAGGTAATGAACTTCTTTAAGAAAATTGCATCGTACCTATATAGTATATATTTGAAACAAATACCCTTTTAACTTATTCAAAGGACTTTAAACTTGGGCTCACCGGGGAATAGGGAGGATATAATATAAAATGTAATAATGAAATAATACCCCTGGCATAAAGCCCTTAATTTATGAAAGTGGGAGGCCGGCCCAGGGACATAGTAAATAAATCATTCGTGATATTAATTGCCTATAGTTGCCCGCACGTTAATCACAGATCGCCCTTCAGATACCTATCAACTTGCATGTAAATGCAATATTAAACGATGTAAGTGCTCTATTTTTTATGTGCAGCATTTTGTCGTTAATAATAAAGCAATTAGACAGAATTAAGCCTTTAATATTCTACAGAAGCCAGCAAGGGGTATGTACAAAGCCCCAATCTTTAGGTAGTCACCATCTAACTTGTTTAACGTTTACTAGCTATGTGTGATGCTATGTGTGGTTATCACAATACTAGTAGTCCCATTAGCCCCGCCAGCTAAGATAAAATGCTGGTTGTAGAAGTTTAATGGCACCTCTCGGTTACGAAGGTGGTCCCTTAACCAACAAACCATTAGGGCTTTCATTCGTAGTGTGTATTTCATAATAAATAAAAAGGTAGCTTTGTGGTTGATTTAGTGGAGGCATACCCATGCCCTCCGAAAAATTGAGATACTTAAAATAATATTTAAGATCCCGGTGTTGGTTAGAAAGAAAATATGGTCAGGGGCAAGTTATTGTGAGATTTAAGATAACACCGAAAGTCAGCTGGGCTGTGTTCATCATCCATCGCTGAGGTACACAATCACCTCTATAAGAAACACTACATCTTACATCTTAACTGACGCACCGTAATGTGTATAGATAAAAAGAGATACCACTTATGGTCCTCTACACAGATACGTTAGAGAGACGATCATCGGCACACTGTTAGCCCCAGGGGATGCCACGATTTATGTCAAAGGGCTTAAATGGAAGTCTTGTAAGTGGCCTATTACTGAGCTTGCTATCATTTTACAATTTGAGCTTTATATATTCACATTTTAGCATACCCTCTCTTATGCGAACACTCGAAGCAATCGCACTATTTTATCCGGACAGAATAATTCTATAATATACCTTGGTATACAGATGGATATACCTACCAACGATACGTACTATCTTTTTCTTGAATATTTTTTTGTGGTTCGAATAGTTAGAGCTACCTACAAAGTCAAGCGTTCTATCGCGCCTTTTGTGCCTACAATCTACCTGCGTTTATCGCACATTCGTACTTTGACCTCTCGTTACGCACTTGTTGTAAAATGTATCTAATTAATTAGTGGTGTAATGGTGATACCTATTTAGGTACGCACCTCATTTGATACATTAGTTTTGTGATTAGAATAAGCTCTTCTATTTAAAAGCACTAGGTACCCACTTCATACTTGTACTAAATGATTTTTCTATTAGAACGTGGTAAGTTGGTAGTTGGTCATCATAAACTTTATTACTTGTCAGTATTTTATATATGTTTTAATTAATTTCAAATTTAAAACGGATACTCTACCTATGGTGTTACCTTCATATAAGTAGGTATACTCTTTGATACCAAATATAACATTACCTAAGTTGTACAAATCTACCTTCTAAACCGTTTGGTGAAAATGAAATCCCTTTACTTTGATCCCTGTTCAAGTTTTAGTCCCGAGGGCGAGTTTAAGTTTTACAAGCGCGCAAAAACGTCCCATTATAATCTTTTGGTACCCATCGCTGTGCCGGTCGTAAATATTTAATTGCTCTTCACTTCATTTGTAGTCCATAAATTCAATTACAGCTATTATAAGGCGGTACCTCTTGTCACATTTATGTCTTTTAAAATGCTGCCCTGTAATTCAACTACGATTAACTCCATGACCAGTATAATCACTATGCAATATTTAATTCAATCCCTAGAATGGATTACTTACTCTACATTTTATATTACTGTGCTTCTGTTTGTGTGTCGGTACCCTATATATATCTATACCTGCTTATATAAGTGGTTAAATAAATCATCTGTTTCAATTTAAGTTATCGATGTACTCCAAAAACTAGCTAAGTATACCTACCTAATTAAGTTAGCAATTAAGTTATTAGCATCTACCGCTAACACCTTAAAAAGATTAGCATGGTATTAGTTCCGTGAACCCGATAATTAATACAAATTAATATTTCGTTTTCAATTAACAAATTATACGTTACCCATTAGCATGACGTGGACTGTGTTAAGGCGCCGCCCAATTTATACGATAAACACTGTTTTTCTGTCACATATTATATTTATTGTTACACTATAGAATTTGATTAGTTTTTATAAGCCAATTAAACGTATCGAAAAGTAAGGTTACACGTGAGCGTATGGTAGTCGGGGTAGATCTCGCCGCGCGGTGTTCGCGGTGCTTGCATGGGCACACGTGCAGCGTCGCGAGCTGTTGACGGGTATTATCAAGTGCACTGTGCTGAGAGCGTCGTGGCGTATGCCGGCGGCGGCGTGAGGCGTGCGCGCTCGTCGTCTCCGCGGACTCGACTGTAGGGCTTCTGTATCGCTAGGGCGGCGCGCCCACGCTCGATACCGCCTTGCCTTCCCGCCGCCCTCCCTCATTGCAAAATCGTTTATAAAAATTCAACAGTTTATTGCTATAACATCAATATTGCGAGACGTACTTCCATCCATGTCTGGGTACTTCGGAAGCACTTAACCCCTCGCCCCGAGGCCCGCAGGCACGTTTGCCTGAACGTTCACAGACACGGCCGGGCCGGGAAGCTAATCATAACTTAGCCTGTACTTTTTTATAAATATTGCGATTAATTGCTAAATATCACTAAGAAATTATAAACACCCCTAATAAATTATTAATATCGCCCGATAACACACACACATTCATAGCCCCAAACTGAGAAACTTTTGTGGGTACCATAATATATCTAATGGACTCGGGGCGATCCCACTTACATCCAGACAGGGCATATTATCAAAAGGCATTTTCAAAATTGCTCAATGACGGGGAGCCAGCCCTCCAGCACCCAGTCCAGTAAAATTAGACGAAAAAAGTAATTTCCAAAATTAATGATGCATAGATTCGTAAGTACCAACCGACCCCATCATTTCGAAACACTTCTAATATCATCAACTCGCCGCATACACATTAATCAAGCTATGAGCTGTGACGTCACTGCACTTCTCAATTGCTTTCATCCGTGAGTAACATGATGCTCGTAATGACTCCCCCACGGAGCGGGCGACTCAATATTACCTAACATACATACCACCTAATAAAGCTTGCTAGCGTGATTTCTTGCCTGAAAGCTTGAAGAACGATCAAACGCTATTCAATTTAGATACCTACACTAACAAGAAAGAATAGCATTATTAAAATTCTTAAACCATTTTAAATGGATACAACCAATAACTTCATAAAGTATTTATTAGGAAGTAATAATAAACTTTCGCTCGAAATATCTGTGTATAAAAACCCTTTTCGTTTGGTTGGTTGCTACGTCGCCGCGTCGATAAGACAATAGCTACTTATTATATTCGCACAGCACCTTTAGCATGACCGTGTAGACATACGTTTCAGCTGTCAGATTTGTCGAGAAAATGACGTCACTTCAAGCTTTTTTTACTAAACATGGCTCGGTGTGCCGTCAATTTCTCGACAAATGTGACAGCTGAAAGAGATAAAACTTATGTCTACGCGGTCATGCTACAGGGCCTAGGGATTGAATTCTTTCCACTATGTTTAACTATTTGTATTGTATCAACAGGCTAAAATTACGTTTAATGCGCTAATTGATTTAAATTTCTACATGGATCGTCCTTACATATGAAGTATACCTTCACGTATATTCTTCTAAAGCCTTTCTTCCCGAGAAACTAGAACATTTCCAAGACAAATACGATTGAGGAATTTCCGCGGTGCAAATATACCTAATAAATTCAATCGTAAAAACTAGGACTAACGTTAGCGTAACATAAATCCTTTGTTTGTGGTGCTTACAAAAACAAATGGATCACCGTAATGCAGTGCGGTAGGCAAGCCACGTTCGTCGAGGAAAAGTCGGGACACCATTATCAGTGCCCTGCATTTCGTGTCAGTGAGCGAAGTGACGAAGGTTACTTAAAGTAGTTTAATATATTTAGTAAACGGTAATTTGCTCAATTTTATGAGTAAGCTATTGTATTTAGTGGTTATTGCTTAGCATATTATACACTACTTGGGTCTAGTTTAGAAAAGTATCATATCGCATAATCGGCCCTTCACAGAGTGATGCGTTTTGTAGGTACGAGAAGAGCGCCCTCGTCACAAAATTCTTTAGTTTGGCTCATACGCGTTTTATATGGAACAATTTTATTCCAACTACACTAGACTATATATAACCCTTTTGCGTCGGCTCATGCAATATATTTCCAAATGTATTGTAGATATATACGTTGTCACCTCTGCACGTACCACAAAAACCGAACTATCCAGTAAAATCCATCGGCTTGGCAATCCCAACTGCGGATGGTCGCATGTTGGCGATACCATCGATGCGGTCAACGGCATGCACGACCAGCGCTGGGCGGGCGGCGCGTCC
Organism: Ptilodon capucinus; assembly: GCA_914767695.1. Lineage (NCBI taxonomy): Eukaryota > Metazoa > Arthropoda > Insecta > Lepidoptera > Notodontidae > Ptilodon > Ptilodon capucinus. The sequence continues at coordinate 6,885,122 of OU611811.1, forward strand.
CCACCGACGGACACCAAGAACCATCTGCAGTAACTGCAAGTGCCACACGCGATGTTAAGCGTGATTTACCTCGTGGTTAGACGAGCCGCCATGGAAGCCGAAAAGAGCGGGTTTGAACCACCTCTGGCTTTTTACTATTGACATGAAACAGGAGTTATATTATCAAATAGCTAGTAAATAAAAAAGGCGAGGCTTTGATATACATAAATATAATATATAACAAGTTGTTATATATTATAAGTATATTATATATTATATTATAGTATATTATAAGTATGAACAAGTTGTTCAAAGCAGTGGTAGCCTCGTGGGCAAGAACGCCCGCCTTGAACTTAAGGGGTGCAAGTTCAAATCCCAGGCCCGCACCTCTGAGATAATTTTCATGTGCGAATGTCATTTTCAACAATGATTACCACTTGCTGAACGGTGAAGGAAAACATCGTGAGGAAACCTTCACGTCTGTAGAAAGGCGTGTGAAGTTCACCAACCCGCACTGGGCCAGCGTGGTGGACTATGGCCCAAATCTCCCTCGTATTGAGGGGGAATGTGCCCGGTATAATGGCAATAGACTCGCCCCCTATTACATTGGGACCAAAATACATCGGAGAAGTGTGGGTGCACTACAGTGCACCTCTGCCTACCCTTCGGGGAATACAGGCGTGATGATGTATTTATATTTAAGTTGTTCTCCATATCTTCACACATGCAGAGTAGCTTTGTTAACTTGACATTTTTATAATATTAGTAGGTATAGATTACACACCAATTGTATGGTCCCAAGCTTTGTAACGTTCGTGTATAAAAATATTGGAACGAAAAGTGCATGTCCAAAATGTACTCTGTCGGGAATCAAACTCGTAATCACCTGGTGCAGTGCTGTCGAGCGGCAATTGTTCAAATCACGACGACCTAGTTATTCTACTCATTAGGTATTATTGTGGATGTGGCTTTACCGTCGAATGGTTTTTACGTCGCCATGCGATCCCGTCATGAACCAGCCTTATAATTAAAATTCGCATGCAATAAATCCCCTCTTTTAGTCACGAACACATAGGTATGTAATGCATAATTTAGCTATACAGTATTATTGTGGGTATTTACCTACCTACATGAAACACGCTTGTGACGTGCTCAGTTTGCTTATGTTTTTAGTAGGATTATAAGTTTGTGTGCAAATGCTATAACTACAGCCCTTTTTAATGTCCCACTGCTGGGCACGGGCCTCCCCTCAATGCGAGGGGGATTCAGGCCATAGTCCACCAAGCTGGCCCGGTGCGGGTTGGCAGACTTCACACATCTATCGAGAACTAGTCAAGTTCCCTCAGACGTGCAGGTTTCCTCACGATGTTTTCCTTCACCGTTTCCTAGCAAGTGGTAATCTCGGATGTAAATGAGATTCGCACATGAAACCCAGAGGTGCGAGCCGGGGTTTGAACCTGCACACTTTGATTTGCAAGGCGTGCGTTCGACCACTCGGCTACCACTGCAAATGCTATGGGAATTCATTATGCACATGTACCTACCTATCTACTATTGGACACGTAGGTGTTACGTTCTGTAATACGGACCTAGATCAAAATCAAATGACTAGGGAGTCATTTGATTTTGATATCAAATAAATATCTAGGTTCACATAGGTACCTACCTAAAATTTACAAATTGAAAATTGCGAGTGTTTCACTTTTTAAACATTGTTAGTCATTAAATCTACCCTACAACACTTTTTAACCGACTTCCAAAAAGGAGGAGGTTCTCAATTCGGTCGGTATTTTTTTTTATGTATGTACACCGATTACTTTGCGAGTTATGATCCGATATACGTGATTCTTTTGTTGTTTGATGCGGAATAGATGCCATTTGGTCCCATAAAAGTTTAAAATTGTATGGCCAAGCAGTTTTCATTTTATGAACATTTTTATATTTATTATGATCATTATTTACGTGGATGATGTACTTGTATACGGCTTTTTAAGGAGTTTTCATTTAGGTTGATTGTTAGTTTTTGTTCAATACCGATTGTTAACAAACATCGAAACTCACCCCCAAAGGGGAGGGTGTGGGGGGTTTATTTTTGGCTGTAAATATTTAATTCTTTAGGGCTGTTATAAGGTGATAATAGTTGCATATTTTCAACGATTATGGACACTAAAAAGGGTGAAAAACAATAAATTTTTAACAAAAAACAAAAACCGACTTTTTAGTTCTGTAAAATCACACTGTAGAATGCTTGAAATTTCTATCAGTTTGCTGATTAGGTACTATGCAACTACATACACTCTTGAGCAGGAGAAATAAAATGTGGGTAGATTTGAAAACAACATACATTTTGATCCAGCTTGATGGAAGCACGCACGCGTGCTCTACGACGCAGTGTGGCGGCGGCGTCGCTCGCAATATGGCGGAGGCGCTGTGGCGGCTGCGCGGGCGCCGCGCGCGGCTACTGACAGCGATCGGAAACGACGCCGATGGACAATATCTTGCTGACATCGCGCCGGGACTCTTACTAGACGGTAATTGTCATGTGAACATTACACATTAGCACCTCGACAACTGGTACCCACCAAAACTTTCTAGTATATAGGTAGGTCAAGGTACGTAATCGCGGTACCTTTTAACCTCCTATTGAAAGGCACATGAGTGCACATGACGGGAGTAGTTCACTCAAATCAAGTGTGAGGAAAGAAACGGTGGACACCACCGATTAGTCCATTACTATTGATGCTGATGGAATATTCTTTTAAGTATCTATTAGAGTATTAGCATTAGAAGGTAGGTACATGTGTGGTCGGGTTGTGATTAGGTATATTATATTCCTTTAACCGCTACAAAGCAATAGTGGCAGACCTTTAGTCTCAACCTTGTACATACTTTATACATACAGTAGGTATCTAATATACATATACTCCGTTTCAATCTCAGGATGCATTGTTGAAAACGGTCGCACCCCATCGTATGCAGCGGTAATAGATTCGCGTGGAGAGTGCTTGCTCGGTCTGGGTGACATGACTCTGCATAATCACATCACACCGGATTTGGTACGTATACTACCCGCTAGCATCTAAGTCAATAATTTAACTAATGTTTAGACGGGCTGCTAATCGAAAGGTTCCGGGTTCGAACCCATCCCTGGCCATTAGACTTAAAAGGAGTATTATGACAACCCCGCTTTGATATTTATCATATACATCTATTCCTATAATATTATCTATTCCATCCTTAGTGGGTTTTTTTCTCTTTGAAATTATAGTGTAGCAGCAGCAGTATAGATGTTTTAAAGCTTCACTGTCTAGATACCTATCTAACAAACTCCTAGGGGACAACGAACGTAGTGTAGCGGTCTATATACTTTCTTATCATTTAAAGTTGTCCCTCACTAATGGATTGGTTGCACAGATTGACAAACACATTGAGGTCCTCGAACAAGCGCCGTTAGTAGTCCTCGATGGAAACGCGCCCCAAGTCACCATCGACCACGTGCTTGCTTTATGTCATCGCCTCCAAAAACCAGGTAAGTTATTCTCTAATACCTAAAGTTATAGAAATTGAAATCCATCTATAAACAACCTGGGGCCCGATTTATGTTTGACAGACATCAATCTCTATTAGAGATATGTCGAAACGAGAAATCAAATTAGTCGTATTTTTTCTTTTGTTTCGACATATCACTTATAGAGATTGATGTCTATCAAACGAAAATCGGGCCCCTGAAATGGCATTATTCAGTACAAGTATTGGGCAGCGTTCTACCATGAATGTATACGTTCGCGAGGAGTCGCTCAAAGCTAGCGTCAACGTTATCACAAATAGATCGTCTCTCGAGTGGCCGATATAGTCCGATAAAGAGCGGTACAATTTTACGCACACGTTAGTGACGGTGAATGGTAAAAAAAACGATAGGGCTACCTACCAATTAATTTATAAACGTTTTTGGAACGAAGTTCCTTACGGCAGGCTTGGAGGGGATAGGGATTTTGCTAGGCGACCGAACTGAAAAAAATGTGATAGTAAAACCGTAAGAAAAAATCCGTGGAAAAAAGTGCGTGGAATCAAATCGTTAAATGAGACGACTTTAGTTGATAATTTGAATTACGATGTTTTTTTATTGTATTACTTTTATATTTTGTTGTTTTTTTTTTTAGGTTTTGCTATAGTTGTTATTTTATATACTAATAATAATACACACATATTAAATACATTGAGTATACTGCCATCTGTGGGACAGTCGTTGAACTATTAAAATACATAGAACTCCGGGTCGTTATGGACATTTTTTGTTTTTTTAAATTTCATGTTATTTTGCTTTCACAAGTCTATACACGAATATAAACCTCTCATTAACAAAATAAAGTATCTACACTATTCTTATAACTAGTGAGTAAATTTATATTTACATTTCATCTACTTATTTTGATGTTACAGTATTTCAATACGGCACTAATATATATGATTACTTTATTGGAACGAAGTTAGCTACGCGACCGAACTGAAAAAAATGTGATAGTAAAACCGTGCGTGGAATAAAACCGTTAAATGAGACGTGCGCAGGCGCGACAGTCGCATACACAAGCGAGTAGTGTATAATACCTTTCTCTTTCTTTTCATTCATTCTACATTAGCCGAAGGAACTTCGTTCCTACCTGGTGTCCCACGACACCATTCAGTTTTTTTTATCCAGTTCTAAATATGGTAATGATCTGTTTACTTCTTACATAAACAAATATAAAAGAAAATATCGTATGTCAAAATAAGCTTTATTGAAAGTAGGTGCATACATCTCACTACAATGGTTATCGGAATGGCTTCATAAAAATATCAAAGTACATTATTATTCTTCTAATAGGTACTAACAGGATAGCGATTAAAATTTGTTAGTATTTCAACATACACGAAGGCACACACATTACACTTAGGTACATTTATTGTGTAAGAAAAGATTCATTAGATTACAGATCAAACTCTATTTAAAAAATACAAGGTATATGCAAAAAAGCTTAATTCTAAACTAGTCTTAAAAATAATACCGAATATAAAGTAAATACTTGAACGTACAATCAGTGTTCATAAGTGCAACAGGATGCTTAAGATTTTATGTCTGAATGTACGACACATTATTCATAGACATTACTTATGTACGTCACTATAAATTATCTGCGACGTCAAATACCTACACTGAGATTCAAAAAAAGTACAAACAACAATTTTATACTTGTTGATCAAAGCAGGAATGTAATATTAATGTGAATGGACTGGTCACGGCACGAAATTCTTTTGTTTTACAATACAGCTGGAAATCTATAAAATGTAATAGGTATTGCTGTTCACGAGTATGGCATACTGCATAACTTGTATTAGGTAGTCAACCTTAAAATGTTGTTTAAAACGAAACTAAGAGATAAAAGTTTACAAAAATACGTCTAATTGTTCAAAATTTAAGTCTACGTATCGTCCTTCAATTAATATTTAGGCACGATTAATACACCAATAATGGCAAGCAATTCAATACGCCGCTGATAACAGCTATATTGCGTCTTATAGATTTATCCAATTCTTCGTAAAAAAATAAGAATGGTTTTTTTTTAATTTCGAGCCATTACCAGGCCTATAAAGTTTACCCAACGAGTTAAGTCACCTATCAAGATAGTTCCTGCATTTTGAAACCGGCCTATCAAGATATGTAAATATTTTAATACCCAGCAGTCCATTTTCATGGGAACACAGTAAATAAATATGCCATTAAGGCATTTTAAATTTGCCAGTAAATATTTATAGTAGTACTCGGTTATTGCAATAACCCAATAATCGTGGTTACGCCAATTTTAATTGTCTTATTAATCCTTTTAACAAAAACAAGTGTGTAACTTAAATTTTCGGATAGACTGAACATTACGTACAATTATTGTATTAATTCTAAGCTTTAATTGACCGGGTGGCGGGCATTTAAAACACTGTTTCGAGTTGTCCAGTTCTCACATCACGCAAAAACCAACTAAATAGCGCATATTGGGCAAATCCATTTCTTAAGATACAGGTAAAATATATAAAAAAGTACTTAAAAGAAATATTCCCCATAGCCTTAAAACTGAGTATAGCTTCTCTTGGTTACTATGAGGAAGGACCGGACGGCAATTGCCAAAATGGCTAATAAAAGTAAATAAAAAAATCTAATAATATCAGTCAGCTATGATAATTTATAAAAATAAATTGCATTGCAACTAATTAATTAGTTACAGTGGAGCTAGGGAGTACTACCTAAAAGGCCTGGTGGGTGATTTTAAAACACTCGGAATCGAATTCGGAAACGGAATCGAAAACTTCGAGTTGTCGATTCCGTTTCCGACGGTATGTCAAAACGCGATTTTGAATAGCGGACGGAAGGGCCAATTGGAAAGTTCCGACGTCGGAAAGATTGTGTGCGTTTACAAAGAACGTTTAAAAATGGTAGAAATGGTAGAAATAAAATTCGATTACAAAACAGTTATTAATATGATTTTTTGGGCCAAAAAGTCTTATATAAACACACTTATCATAATTATAAAAATGGAAATTGATTACTTATTTAAATTATCGATTTAAAACTTACTCTCCTTCATTATTTTTGGTTATAACGAACCTCGAAAATTTTTACTGATACGTCAAAGTGAAAGTGAAGGGTAACATCACGCCTTTGCAACCATGAACTTTCAGAGCTACGTCATAGATGGCGCATGGCGCTGTATTTCGGTAAATAAAAACACAACCACGAAGTGAATAATGCAGCACGATTGTTTGCCGGCGCTGCACAGCAGCCGCCCTATAAGATAATATTCCATCCTATCGAAGGTTGAAGGGAATAATTTTCACAATAATGTAAAGGGCCATAAAACAACGTTAATGGGTTTATTTTAAACACTCTTTAGTACTGACTTACCTTAAATATTATGCAAGTATTTAGATAACACTTAAATTTGGTATTTTATTTATGTTTTTGTTCAATTTCGGAAGCTTTCCGCGAGGAAAAAGGTGTCGGAAACTTTCCGTCGATTCGGATGGGTTTATCCGACGAGAAATGTCAAAAATCGTCGGGTACGGAAATCAAAATAGCGATGGCTGGAATCCGTGACGGAAAGATCCGATTCCGTTTCCGAATTCGATTCCGAGTGTTTTAAAATCACCCTGCTGGACGGAAAATGTCAATTACATAAAAAACAGTCATTAATAATAATTTCTAAAAAATAATAATAAAAAGTTAAGATCTCCTTCATATTGTTAGATTCTAAAGTTCAACGAAAACGCGCGTTACCGTCTCTTAAGTCAGTGGTGTCCCCGGATAGACTGAACATTACGTACAATTATTGTATTAATTCTAAGCTTTAATTGACCGGGTGGCGGGCATTTAATACACTGTTTCGAGTTGTCCAGTTCTCACATCACGCAAAAACCAACTAAATAGCGCATATTGGGCAAATCCATTTCTTAAGATACAGGTAAAATATATAAAAAAGTACTTAAAAGAAATATTCCCCATAGCCTTAAAACTGAGTATAGCTTCTCTTGGTTACTATGAGGAAGGACCGGACGGCAATTGCCAAAATGGCTAATAAAAGTAAATAAAAAAATCTAATAATATCAGTCAGCTATGATAATTTATAAAAATAAATTGCATTGCAACTAATTAATTAGTTACAGTGGAGCTAGGGAGTACTACCTAAAAGGACTGGACGGAAAATGTCAATTACATAAAAAACAGTCATTAATAATAATTTCTAAAAAATAATAATAAAAAGTTAAGATCTCCTTCATATTGTTAGATTCTAAAGTTCAACGAAAACGCGCGTTACCGTCTCTTAAGTCAGTGGTGTCAGCACACATGTCAAGACAAGACCTCTGTCACGAATTAGCTCAGTCGGTCTCTGTCTAATTACATACGAGTGAAAGAGACAACATCAAAATATTTCGTGACATAGTCTAATAAAAGTAAGAAGTAGGAGATTAGAATGGTTTGGACATGTGATGAGTCATCAATCATGTGACTAAAAGAGCGATGAGTATAAATGTGGACGGATATAGAGCGAGAGGAAGACCCAAGAAAAGATGGATGGACTGTATAAAGGTTGATATGAATGAGATCGGAGTGGATGTCAGTATGACGGAAAAGCGAGATGAATGGAAGAAAAAGACATACACCGACCCCAAATAATGGGACAAGGTAAGGCAAATGATAATACGTCTAATCTTGCCGTTCATGCTACAAGTGCAGGGCGCCACTACGTGGATTGAATCGGCTAAGCCGTCATTACGTGTAAGATCAGCAAAACTACCACAATTTTATATTATAGAAATTATAAACTTTAAAGACTAATGCAATGCCCAATCGGATAAGTTTATCTTAGACCACGTAGACAATACATAGAAGGCAGGCAAGGCATATTATTATGTTTTATAAACAAATGTGCCTGCCGCATTGATGAAGATATTGACTTCTATTTTTAAATATCTTGCTATAACCGCATGGTTATGGTATGAGACAGTGTAGTCGGCAGAGTCCTTTAAGCGTGTCTTCGTGATTCAGATGATAGAAAGTTAAGATGCACCTTTAGCATGACTGTGTAGACATAAGTTTTATCTATTTCAACTGTCTGATTTGTCGAGAAAATTACGTCACTTCGAGCTTTTTGTACTGGACATGGCTCGGTGTGACGTCATTTCCTAGAAAGAGATAAAACTTATGTCTACGCGGTCATGTTACAGGGCCTGGTGTGTATTGTATACAGCCGCCTAGTCTACATGTACCCCATTTGACGTTGTTGCTGCAACTGATCGCGCAACTGGTGCAGGGCTTGTTCAGGCTGGCTATGTTGCATCTGAGCCACTAGGTTCTTCGCTTCCAAGCGGAGTTCGAAGAGCTTACGGGCTTCCAAGTAAAGGAGGATAGCTGCAACACCTAAATACAAAACAAGCAGTGTAAATCAGACATGATATTGAAGGGTACATGCAAATAACAGGGAATGTCACATTTTTTTATTTATTTTTCATATTTTGTGTAACGTATTTTGAATTGTAATTATTAGAATTTAAAAAAAGTTAACAGATGGTGCCAAAAATGCAGTTTTGTATATAGAATTGTTAAACTTTCAAATTGTTTTTTCTCAAAATTCATTAATTAATACATTCCCTGTAATTTGCCTGTACCTTTCAATTGTGACCAACTCTCTAGTGAACATTGCAATAAGGCTGTGGGACATTGATCAAACCAAAATAGACCCGATATTTAAATTAAAAGAATTGAAATTATGTAAAATGCAGAATAATGAGCACTACCTAATGGGGACACATGTTAAACTTCTCTCTTATATAATAAAAAGCCAATTTTTCCTGTCTCCAAGAACAATTTTCTATAGCATAATAATAATAGTTATGTAATGTTAATATGCAAATAAAAAGAACAATTCTTACCAAACAATATGAAGGCAACGACCGCAAAAGCGTATGACCATGAAAGCACATTGAAGGAAGGATAAAGAAGCCAGTCGCGACGGTAGCAGTTGCCACCGAAGATTACGACGGCCAGGAATAGAAATACACCTGCAACAATTATACACTTGAATAGTATACACAACCGTTTAGTACTGAACCTAAGAGTGAGTGCAGCCAATTAGGCTGACTGCACCAAGTGATTGTGGCTTCATTATTTTATTTTTGTACTAGCGGCTCGTTTCGGCTTCGCACGGGTTTATAATATAGCCTATGTTACTCAGTGATAATGTTTCTAATGGCAAAAGATTTTTTGAAATTGGTCCAGTAGTTTTTAAGTTTATTTGTTACATACAAAAATACAAATCTTTCCTCTTTAGAATATTACAGTATAGATTCATGTATGCCAACAAAGTTAATGATGCCTTAGTGTAGTGGTCTGAGCCTAGGCCACTCAGCTTACTACACCGGTTGGTCGTGCGTTTGCTTGTCACCAGCAGCAAATATCATAAAGGCCTTTTTGGAATTTATCCTGATCTGGGTGTAACTGGGATAGCCCCCAGTGCATTGTTATGGTACCCATAGTACAGCTTTTCCTAATTTGGGAATTGTCTAGCAATAAAAAAAAAACTCATGAGTAGACTGAATCTATCTTGAACTATTTGTTATTACACCCTTCACCCACTGGGAGGAGCAAATTAACTTGTACTTATATTGCACATTCTATCCAAAGGAAAACCAATAGCATGATTATTTATTTTATTTATTTATTGCACAATTCTACATGAGTAAAAAATGTACAAAGGTAAGCTTAATGCCTCAGGCATTTTCTACCAGCCAACCTTAGAGTAATAAAGAGAGAGGAGAAACATACTAACTAAGTGGGTGCAAGAAATTAAAGACATAAATGCAAAGAGAGAAAAGGAGTCGAGAAAAAAAAATAATAGAAAAAAATAGTAATATGTATATTATGTTAAAATACAAACCTATAGGAATAAAATTATGATTAAAGCCAACATTTAGCAAATGTTGTATACCTACTTAAAAATAAACAATATATAATTAATATACATATTTATAGAAATATACCTATGTCATACATACATATATACCTACATATAATATTATAATAATAAATCAATTTGTTGAGAGATTCAAGTAATGTTGTTAAGAATCTGCCAATTGTTTCCGGTACAGTTCGTACTTTAAATTTGAAAGGATTATGGTTAGTGGACATCCTGATTTTGAGAGGGAGCACATTCCATAAAAGAATAGACTGTACAGGAAAAGAAGAGTGAACAAGCGCAGAGTTGTGAGAAGAGCAGAGAAGAAGAAGATTATTAGATGAATTAAGATTGAAAAATGCACTCAGTTGCACGACGAAGTACACTAACAACGACAAATTAAGAATAATAGAAAGAATAAATAATAATAATTATTATTATTAATTAAGATTAATTAAGAATAATAGACAATGCAACATTAAAAACAGATGATAAATAAAACAGACAGTACTCACTTGAGGCAGCCACCAGGACAAATGCCACTGACACATATATCCATTCATATCTCAATACCGAGCGGAGTGGCCAGCGGACTACCACACATGCGAGGAAAACTTGTGCAGTGAACGATTGGATCAAGGCGAGAGTCACAAAAGACTGCACCGACATAAGCCAGGCCGGCAGCAACCACTCTCGAATGACATAAAACTCCTTAAAAGAATAAATTGTGCTATAAATAATTATGCTTCTCTGAGGTAGGACTCTACAGTGCATGCACAATGCGATGGTATCAAGGATTGTTGTGGAATAGGTGGCACATGAATTCTTCATAAAAGGGAATTTAAGTTTTAGACAGTTATGCTAGTCCAGTCCAGTTTGACGTACTTAACGAACCGCAAGAGATGAAAAATAAACTATTCAACAATTTTTACCTGACTAAATATGTAGTGGCAGCCATGAAACAACTTGTCAAGTTGATAAGCTGGGAATCGAAAACTATCAAAGCAGTATTCCCATAAACCCATGTGTTTGAAACTTGAAAACATCTCCGGATACGATTCTATCCAGTAGGGCCCGGCGAAAGATAGTAGGAGAAATAATCCCGCTACGTAGGTGATACTGGCTCCGATGAGGGTGGCATCTACAACACATACATTTGACCAAAATAAACTATTAATAAGAAATATCTAAATATACAATATAATTAGATTATTTAGAAGCTCGGAATTGTTAGAATAATAGGGCGTGCCCAGTTATTACTTACTAGAAGCTTTTGGGTATTCATTATTAGCGAGCGTCATGATGCACAAGACCGATCGAGATGGATTATGCGAAATATTCCAATGTATTTGTTCCCAATATGTTTACACCGTTTACATTCAACAAAACATAAAAATAAAACAATCACAACGTCCACCGTTGACTCTGATTTTGTTTGTTTGATTGGAATGACCGATTGATCACCGATTGACTGACTGACTGTCACATAAATGTCGCGGAGATTTGTCATATATCTATGGATAAATTTAATGAAGATAGAATAGTAGCAGAAATCTATGGATAAAATTGAATAATGTTTTAATTAGGACATTCGCCATATTTATCGCATTCACCACCCATTTTTAGTATGTATTTATTGAATTTGCTCGGGCTATTAATTACTTGACACTAGCTGAAATACCCGCTAATCGCAGGTGAAGCCATTCCTCATCATAATTAATTAAACTTTATCATTTTATTAATTTCGTAAAAAAAGGTGTTCTTGTACGCGTTTTGGTTTGGTTTTTTATTTTTTTCTTAAAATCAGATGGAGTTATAAGCTTCTTGGTCTTTCTGTTGGTCGTCTTTTGCAGAGTCTTGTCGTCCCGATCTCAACTCAGTCAAGTAGTTAAATAAATCTTTAGTTTGACTCTTAGGATTTCTCTATGCTTGCGCATTAGAAAACTTGTTTTTGGTCATTCATTCATTTGCACAAATGGCGCGAAGTTACGACTTCAGTTTCGTTATTTTCAAAGATCCATAAAGGATTCAACGCCATCTTTATCACTGTCATCATCAATTTTTATATATAATGTGTATTTATTGAATTTGTCCATGCTCTAATTACTCGACATTGCCATACATACCGCATATCGCAGGTGCAGGCATTCCTCATCTTATTCCATCAAAATATCTTTTCACTCATTTCGTAAAAAAAGAAGATCCGTATAATGCTATTTTCATATTATATGTGGGCGGCAACTGCTTACTGTATAATTGTATCAATAATGATCTAAATGTTAATACAATAAATATCTCCTGAGAATGATAAATTGATCTCTTCCTGCTGAGCCCAGTATTCCCGTTTCCCCAAACTAACGGCGGTATGCGTAAATACAATTTTCCGCACGCAAAAAGAAAGGTATACTGGCAGCAGATTTATTTCATGGGTTATATTGACTACTAAAGTGTAATAGTGTATCTACCCATTATTGTAACAATAATCACACAAAGCTAAAAATACGTACATTTATTTGATTTAATTAAAAAAAGACATTTTATAGAGATTCGTATTACAATTACACTTATTATAATATTGGACGGCATATAATTAGGTACATCGTTGTCAAGTTACATTTACAAAGGTTGCACAACTCAAAAATAATCAATTCTGAACAGTTATACATTCAAAACGAGCAATTCTATTATTTTCAGTTGCAGTCAAAATTATGTGATAAAAATATGCTTATCGTAGTCATTCTTTTAACTGGTATTACAACAATAGTGTTGTAGAAGATAAACTGTGCTTTATATAATCATTACACTCATTCGTCATTTAAAGGGTGGAGGTAGTCTTACTTATCCATTACAGATCCACAGGCTGGCACTCAAAACAAATTAATACTAGTACTTACTCTAAAATATCAAAATCTTATGCATTATACATAGTCAAGCACGTCCCTACATTTCGGCACATGTGATAAAAAATATCAAAAAATCACTTTAACTGATAGTTATTAATAAAGCTGTCATATTTTGACTAACATTATTTGGTTTATCAAGTAGTAGTAAGTAATAACTAAAACAATTTATAAGAAAATCAAATTCTGTAGATAATCCCATATAGAAATGTTTAGGTACACACTTTTATTCTGAAAAACATTTGTCAAACCATTGTAAAAGTAGATTTTTTTATAAATATGGGTATGTCTCATGGACATATTATCAAAATAAAAATTTGAAAGGGAATGTATAACAATACCACAATTTATAAATAATAAATCAATGGTGCATTACATGTATAGCTGCAATGTTTACGTAGTAATATTTTTATTATTAAAGATAAACTCCCAAATTTAAGGAAATTTTAATCTATCCACAAACCAGATGCAATGGCGTTTTCCTTTACAAAATTGTTCTGCCAAGCCAATGTAGATCTCATCTTTCTATAAACATGGGGGTAATTTTGTACGCTTTGTGTTATGCTTTCGATTCATACTCCATCTCAAATCGAGCCTGAGACTCCTTCAGCTTATTGCGTTTTTTTCCTTGTATTTGGGCCTCAGTAAGGAATAAAGCAGAAGTGACTAAGCACGCTACAGTGCCAACTACTGCTAGACCAAATGACCAACCTGGAAATAAAATAAATATAAAGTGTATTTTAATGGTGTAAGTAATACTAAACAGCAGTGAAAACTAATCGTCATCATTAAACTCAAGAATTCCTTTTGCTGAAATTAAGAAGCTTTATAAGAAGTTGTCTTATTTAAAATTTCACAGTCTGTTAGTGAAACAGGGTGTGTAACATCTATACAAATAAATAAAATTGGAGTGTCTGTTTGTAACATCAAAATAACATCTTTTTAACAAATGCATATGAGAGTATATACGATACCTATAAAGAAAATGCAATTTTTTAAATTTTTGTCTGTCTGTCTGTTTTGTTCTGTCTCTGTCTGTTTGTTTGGTGTAAACTTCTAAACGGATGAACCGATTTCGACGGGACTTTCACTGGTAGATAGCTAATGTTCCAAGGCGTAACTTGGCTACTTTAATTTTAGAAAAAGCATTAGCTTTCCGCGGGATGAACATAAAACCATTTTTTCTGGGTAATCTACCTAACGTCCACGCGGGCGAAGTCGCGGGCACAGCTAGTAGCATATAAAAACTGAACATCAGAAATTATACCATAATCCGGCTAATCTGAATAATACCAATCTACTACAAAACACTGAGACTTACGAATCTATACAACAATAATAGCCCTTTAAACACCTAAATGAGAACATCAAAGTCATTATACATACCAAAGTAATTATTGGGATGGTCAGGCATCCAACCGTCAGTGTTTCCAAAACATGCAAAAACTATTACCGCAATGACGCCACAGATACCTGAAATTGTGTAATTATTATACACTTTAAAATAGAAATGCGTACGTATAATAATGTGTACCAAACGAAAATACGATCGGTTACCTGAACCCAACATAATAAATCCAACACTTTTGATCAATGTCAGAAATCGGTTTTGATCAGGCCCACAGCAAAGGAAGAAAATTAACACCAAAATCGTTGACACCAAGACTCCTAATAGGCACAGTGTAAAGAAGAACTGCGTTGCTATCATGAAACCTGTAAAATTAAATTGTATAATAAATCACATCTTTAAGAAGTCATCCTTTTTAGGGTTCCGTACCCAAAGGGTAAAACGAGAACCCTATTATTGAGACTTCGCTGTCCGTCCGTCTGTCACCAGGCTGTATCTCATGAACCGTGATAGCTAGAGAGTTGAAATTTTCACAGATGATGTATTTCTGTTGCCGCTATAACAACAAATACTAAAATACAGAATAAAATAAATATTTAAGGGGACCCCCATACAACAAACGTGTTTTTTTTGCAGTTTTTATAGATAATGGTACGGAACCCTTTGTGCGCGAGTCCGACTCGCACTTGGCCGGTTTTTTTTAAACTAAATTAACAATATTTTTACCGGGTAATAGATATCCTCGAATTTTATCGTAGCCTGTCGTGAACGGATCGTACACCCAACGGCAACCTACGAAAAACCGTCGCTGATACTGGTCTAGCGGATCTGGGAGTGACCTGAAGCAGTGGCTCCATAGTCCCAATCTATGCCAAAGAAAAAAAATCATACATATTGATATATAATTTCGATCATTATTCAGTAAATCTGGGTAGTTAAGACAGATTCTCTACATAATTGTATGTATTTTCAAACATTACCTTAGCTACTTAAATGTATACATTGGCTTAATGTTATTACTTATTATAACAGCCGGGTTTCTTCAAATGTAACAACACTAAAAAGTATGAATAAAAAATCAATAAACTTTTAATTTTTATAATTAATTCGAAATTTTAGTGTTCATTTTGAAGTTCATTTTTTAGAACTGAAATCTAAGTTATTACTTCCACAATACAGATAGAGAACTTAGCAAGTAGGTACAATTATTAAATAAATTAAAAACAATTACAAATTTTATCATTAAAAGTCTATTGTGGGTAATAAATACTACCTACCTGTCTAATTTGGCGCTACGTATTCGGGAGTCGCTGACCAGCCAACTGGGCGTACCAAATGCCAATGCCACCGTAACAAGGGCAATGACAAAAACACCAATGCCGCAATTGCCGGCAAGACTTCTATTCTTCATTGTCTCTGTAACAATTTAACTTCAATAGCTTTATATAGCTACATTATGTACAAAGTACTACTACATATGTAACTACTTGACCTCTGTTTTATTACATTATGAATGTTATGATTAATACTCGGATAGGGACTTATTTATAACAATAATTAGTGCAAAAAGCCAACAATTTTTTTGTGCAGATGAGATAAAACTTAATTACTCGTTTGAGAGCCAAACCTGTTACTCATAACTACATTATAAGAAATAGTACTTTATGTATTTTATTATACTCATTACAGTGTATAATATAATTATTATTTAACTCATTAATCAACCCCTGCATGGAATATAAATTTCCCATTATAAAATAAATCAATTGTTTTACAAAAAAGCTGCAAAAAAAATTACATGAAATTTTTATAACTTATAATATATTTATCAAGCCAAATGTACAAACACTGACATGACTAAGCCAAAAGCCTTAATTACCCTCAAAAGCTCATCTGTTCCACTTTTGACATGTTAATTAGTAAAACCAATGTTAAAGCAATTTGTAAGAACTTGTGTCACTTAACACTAAACACAAGGTTAAATGACTGAGATGAATAGCAATTGTGAAGTACAGTGTTTTGCAATACACTCAATGGACCTCTGTATGTAAAATACCTACGACATAACATTCACCAACAGCTACAATGCCAAAAAGTTCACACACTAACCGTGGGAACATTAATGTTTCAAGATGCAAGTTGCTTTTGTTATTTTATATGTTTGTTTTTGGAGTTTTCAATACACAGAAACAATCTTTACCTATACCTACCTACCTACCTAATTATCTAAGTAGGTAGGTAGGTATCTACTTACTTACCTACAAGAGAACATTCTAGTCTGATTATTAGTTATTATATTGATTAGTGATTATTAGTAACTGAATATTTGTTTATAACCAACTAGCTGTGCCCGCGACTTCGCCCGCGTGGACTTTAGGGAGATTACCCGGAAATATGGGTATTATGTTTTTCCCGCGGAACCCTAATGCTTTTTCTAAAATTAAAGTAGCCTAAGTTACGCCTTGGAACGTCAGCTATCTGTCAGTGAAAATCCCATTGAAATCGGTTCAGCCGTTTAGAAGTTTACCTCAAACAAACAGACAGACAAAAAATTTTAAAATTGCGTTTTCGTTATAGGTATTGTATATACTTTCATACGCATTTGGTAAAAAAGTGTTATTTTGATATTACAAACAGACACTCCAATTTTATTTATTTGTATAGATTGTAGACTTGATAAAAAAAGTTAATACAGTTTGAATTATAAGTATATATTTTAACTTGCTGGCTATTTGGTAACTTGTTCAGAACAAGGTACTGAGCTAGGTTTTGATATAAAAAATATCAAAATATGAAATGAAAGAAATGGCCTTTTTGGAATTTGCCCTGGTCTGAGTGTGTTTTGGATCACCACCAGTTCATTTAAGGTACTCATAGTACAAGTGTTGCTTAGCTTGAGATCATTTTATTATGAGTATGTGTCATCAGGCGATATTCATGTATTTATTTAAAATACTTTATTAAGTTTTACCTGTTTCAGTATTGATTAATTGAATAAAAGTTATATGCACATTTTACTGATGAAACCTCTTTACACAGTTAACCTGCAGATACAGTGTAATTGATTGAAATGTTTACCCCTAAATTTATTTGAACTCCTTCTACAAAACCATAAACAATAGCGAATCTCATTTCTCAGTAGGTGCTAGTACTCTACAATGCCATTTATGTAAATAGGTTAAAAATATTCTATAAATGTTGGAGATAGAATATTACAGCATCTTCGCTTACTTCTGTCACTGCCTGGGATATATTATAGCATAAAGACTAATAACTCAATGATATTTTAAGAGCTATCTGCTACCTAGATATCCATATCTGAATCTAATCACGAAGACAGAATACAGACATTAAATAACAACATTATAATAGGACTTGTTCATATCAAATCTATTGAGTGAAATGCAAAAAATTACTTAGCCCGTCTTTATAGTCCTGTATGCACCCTATTAGGTATTTAATGTGGGTTTGGTTTACTTACAATGTAAAATGTTGATTGCTGCTCTTCAAATTTCCCAACAACCCTCGAAAGTATGTGTGTAATGCACCAGCTCGCAGTATTATAAGTTAACGTTTTCATATAAAACTTCGTTACTCTAAGAAACCTTAAACAACATAAAAATGCACAAAAACGATCAACGCCCTACACAAGTTATACAATCCACAGATCACACACAACCCGCACACATGCGCACCCACAACATACCTTACCTTACAAATGGATGACACATTTTGACAACATCGTACTAGTGGTGTGCACAGGGGAAGAGATGTCAATAGAGATGTCAATAAACGTCAATCGAGGATAAAAAAAAGTTTCCAGACGTTATCTTGCGGCAAAGTCGTTAAATCACGTAAATATTGATCCATGTGATGCATAATGTTCATAACCGAACTTATTATACGTAATCAGGTTTGTTTACGTGTCTAATAAACCAAAAACCTCGCGTTACCTAAACGAACACGTATTTCGAATACTTCAATCACTCTCTTCACTTTTTAATTCGAATTCTTAATAAATATTGTACTGCTTCAAATCTAATTACGTATTGACATTTGTTAGACTCAAAAGTTTTGTATAAATTTGCAAGCGACCAATTAAATTAGTCATAGAGAGTGATTACGTTACTTTTGTATTAATATTCAAATTATTTCACGTTTTGCTTTTACGCCATAACAGTTTCTATTTTATCATTATATTTTTTTGACACAATGTGTTTAATTTTTTTCTTACGTAAATTGTGAACGCTGTCGCAGCGTTTGATGTGTGGCTGTGTAAAAAAACATCGATGCTTCAATGAACATCAATTATTGATTGTTATAAGCAACATCGAACATCCCTAGTTCCGAGCCGAGCCTTCACTAAATAAAAAAAAATGCAAAAAAAACTTATTTAAAAAAAACGGTAATTGCTTCTAGTCTTGAGCCTCAACTGTAATGAGGTAGTACGTAATTTTACTATAATTATTTAAAATTCATTGTAGAGCTCACATTTAATTTTTGTACTGGACATGGCTCAGACTGGGGCCCGATTTTCGCTTTGTTAGAACTTAGACATCAATCTCTATTCGAGATATGTTGGAACAAAACGTCAAATTAGTCGTATCTTTTCTTTTTTTTTCGACATATCTCGAATAGAGATGATGTCTATCTAACTAAAATCGGGCCCCTGACAACCACTGGTGACAGACTATATTCCACAGTAGTTTGAACTACAGGGCCGCAAGTCTACTAACACTATCGTTGTGGAGTTGCTATGACTTCATTATTCAAGCAAGGCATGAAAACTATATCTTTTATCAATGGCAGCTTGATAAAAGATATACAGGGTGTATCAAAAGTCCGAAATAATACTTTGGGTAGTTCATATGTGGATGCTTAGTGAAGACAGATTATACATAACTATCCCTATTCAGCAGTGTAAACTTCACTTATGAGAGGCGACTACCAATATTCACAAAACAGAACATGCTAATTTTACATAGGACTCGAGATATTGCAAGTTATAGAAATTGACGACGAAAAAAAGTTGGAAAAATATGGTCGAATTTCGACCAAATTTTTATACCATTCAGTTGTTTACCCGATACTGATGCAAATGTCAAAGTATTATTTCAGACTTCTGAAACACGCTGTAGAATACGACAATAAAAGACTAGTCATAACTAGTCCAACTCCAATGGCTTCAAGGTGACAATGTGTAATGGTCATATTCTAGCTAACATTGATAAAATATGTTATTTTCATGACTTAAAAATGAAGTCATAGCAACTCCACAACGACAGTGCTAGGGGACTTGGGGCTTAGAAGTGTGGACGTTAATAACTACGAGTAGGTATCTTGTTAGCGATTTACCCTGCGTGCGAAATGCAAACGAATTAGAGCACGATAAGATCTCATTAAACGTATTGGATTATTTATAGTTTATAGATTTAATAAGCATTATATTCTTTTTGTATTTATTTACAGTTTTCTTTGAGCCTACCGATAGAAGAAAAGCCGTCAAGCCACTGCGCAACAAGGATTTCAATATATCATACGCCACTCCAAATCTATCGGAATTAAGAACAATTGCACAGTTTCTTAATCCAACTTCATATTCCAAAGTTACACAATCGTCTCGTTTTTCTGAAATACTACAATTATGTAAAATAGTATCAGATTATATCAATTTCATTATTGTTACAATGGGGGCTAAGGGGATTGTAACTGTGGGAAGAAACGACAATGCCAGTAGGGTAAAATTTTATCCGATTAATTCGATTGATAACATTCAGAATGTTTCTGGAGCAGGGGATTGCTTTGCGAGTGGTTTCATTCATGGCTTACTCTCCGGCCGTAAGGAGTCAGAGTGTGTGTCTATGGGCACGGAGACCGCAAAGAAGGCTTTACTTAGCAGTCACACAGTCCCACCAAGTTTGAACTCAGCTGATCTTACAATACGAGAGGCTACTTTTAGATATTTAAGATGAAATCAAACTCTTATCTTTATAATAATAAAATTCCTTATATTTTATGAAAACATAAAATTACTCATTTATCATACACAGTTAAGTAATCGGGATTTAAATTACATAAAATTTAACAAAGGCACTACTTAAACTTGGACGAATGCTGCTTATGAAGCTTCAAATTAAACTGGATAAAATATTAAGTTCATCATCTCTCACAACATAACTTAAAGAATTAATTTAAAATGGTACCTATATACCTAAAACCCCAAATTTTAATAAATTTCAATCCATTTACATTGGAATGCATAAATAAAGCGACTGTAGATGAATCATAACTTTCTTTAAACTTGGGATTTTAAATATATTTCAATACTGTAAAATCGAATATTATAAAAATATTTTATAAATCTCGCATTGAGGGTAGGCCCATGCCCAGCAATGGGACGTTAAAAGGGCTGTAGTAGTAGTATTAGTATAAAAATAAGTACATACTTACACATGTTAGTATAAAAATTGAGATTTCATTTTTGGACGGATTACACAATTATATTAACACTAAGGTATGAACGTAAAGAATAAAATCTTTTTTGTAAAAAATAATAAGTAGACATACATGCTACTTATTTCCTAAATAACCACATCACACTAAATATACCTAAGTATGTAATGTAAGCTGTTTATATAATGGAGATGAATGTAGTTTCTCTAATATAGTCTTACATGTCAGTCAGTCAATTCAATGGCAATTTAAACATACATACATACATAGCAATCAATCTAATGAAAAAATTACTAAGCTACATGTAAATAAAGTTACAGGTACATCTAATCATTCATTTTTGTTTTTGTCATACTATTATCTTATTGAATGCTAGAAAAATTGTAAAAAGTGTCACAATAATTAATATCAATTAATTTGGGAGGGAACAATGTTACAATTATTAATTCTAAATATCAGTATGACCTCCTGTGTAGCCAATTTTTCTTTCTTGCATAGTATAAGATGATGGCTCCCGACTCTGCATTTCATGAAGCTTCTTGTACTTTTGTACTCTGGCTTCAACCAGGAAGAGTATGCTAGCGGGGAACAGGAAGATCACACCAATAACACCCAGGGCAAAGGCCCAGCTAAGGTCATTGTGCTCCCAGTTGGGCATCCAGTCACGACCATCACCTCTCGCGCCAAATGTGACTACAGATATGAGGCCTGAGAACCCTGAAAATGATAAATATAAGATTTTGGTTGATAATAGTTGGTGAAAGATTCAGATCATTTTTCTGAAGATAATCTCTACCAAAACTCATACAATTTTATTTCTTTATATTACTACAAAATTTATAAGCATCTGCATTCTAAACTTATGTAGCCATGTATCACATATACGAACCTCCAATCACAAGTACTGTCCCCAATGTAACCAGCAGGGTCAAGTAACCATCATCATCTTTGTCTTTTTTAATATACAGGTATGACATAAACATTGATGCTATTGTACAGCAGATGGTGATAGTGAAGAAGAATTGCGTCGCTATGAAGAAACCCGGTAATAATATGTCATGGATAATGTAATATTCCTCTTCAAATATCCACCAGCAGCCAGTGAACACTGTGTCATACAAATGGTGGACCTCTTCAAAACCATTAAAACACACCTCCCACAAACCTGAAAATGATTTCACATAGTTTTACTGAAAATTTCAAACCCTCAAAATGACGATGACTTCTTCACAAACTGCTAACTGTAATCTTGATTTTATTCTGATATTTTTATTGTATTATTTGGTTTAACGACTACATCAAAAAGTACAGAAGGGGGGCAATATTAGCAGTAGAATTTCCAATTCAGAATTTCCTATAAAAATCTGTATTTTTTCGTTGCCCTAGTGAATACTTACCTATTCTGATGAACTTGGGGTTTCGAAGTTTTCCATCTGTAACAAGCCAATATGGGCTTACAAATGCAATTAAATTTAATAACGAGGCAATTATAAAAAATCCTAGAGCGAATAAACCCGTTTTTGACTTAGCCATTTCAATAAAACGTTGTAAATAAGTCGAACTAAATCAAGAATTAGTTATAACAACAACACGCCCAATGCAAGGAATTAAAATGTTTTATTGTTATTCCTTCTGTGGTCATAACCGCCCAATCAGTATAGTCTATGGTCCCCATATATTATAATACTCTGTGCTATGGTCTTTGTTGACCAAGAATATTAGAATTTATTTCTTGAGTCCTCGATCTCTTTCAAAGCTTGTGTCTTCGCTAAACGATTTTTCCATCCAATGGCAACACTCAATAAAAAATCGAAGACAATGGACAATGTCAGTCAAACAGTCAAAAATGATAGACAATTATTTTTATTGATAACACTCGTGAAAAAGTATATTTTTGTTTTATTTGCTCTACAAGATAAGCGGACTATTTATATAGTTTTACTCCAATATTTGTTAACTTATTGAATTTCATTATAATCAGTCATGAATGTAAAAAACTGCACAATCGTAATCCACAAAGGTGTTCGTTTTGTTCAAAGTGCTCATGGAGCAAGTGATATAAAGCAATTGAAAAATTTGTGTGACTATTTCAATATTAATGAAAGTAGAGCGCAATATATGTGCATGAAACATCCTGTTATTACTAAACTGGATGATGACAGATTCAAAAGCTTAATGGACACCATTAGGGATATAGGCTTTAATAATGATGCTCTTCTTGAAGAACCGGCACTATTCGGCATTTTACCAGTCACATTAAGATATAGATGGAAAGTATTAAACGAATGTGGAATCAAGAATGTGTCTCCCTCCCTTTTGTCATCATATTTAACAATTCTAAAACAGAGAACCATTGGTGAGCTAAAAAGTACTCAGGTAATTCCAGCTCATATAAATGTCGAGAACAGATTGGCAAGTTTTATGACACAGTGGCCCACATCGCTCACAACTGCTATATATGAAGACATCCTCGACTGTTCACTGTACAAGCTACGTCTAAAAATAATTCGAAGATATCTGGAACTAGTATTGGAGCTCACAAATGATGAGTTTCTGAGAGGCATTGAAACATACCCTACTATTAAACACCGACCCTTAGAACTCATAAATGACACTCTTAAAATATTACTATCGCAAATTATGATACCAATCCACAAAATCAAAACTAATTTATATTTAATTCATTCTGATCCAGAAAATTTGAGAAACCTTATATACAAATTTCGAGCTATTGGTGGAATAGATATGAAAGAAGTGGTAAGATTGCATCCAAAACTTGCAACACGTAATTATACAAGTATGCTGGATACCAGAAAAATTCTAGAAGAATTTGGTATTAGTAATGAGGCACAGATGAGATGTTTTGATATATACACACTGTCACCTGAAACAGTTCGAGAGCGGCTAGAAAATGCCAAAACAATACCAGAATTTAGTGCCCTTTTCAACCATCCAAGATTTCTGAAAATGATACACTATAATAAAACTGCTATGGGAAGGTTAAATAAATTGTATACAAATAATAAAAAATGTGTGAGTTTAAATATTCTGTCTGGAAGCACAGAACATTATGAGATATTTGAGAAAGCACCTGGGGACAGATTGGGTAAAGGCAGAGATTTACTGTATTGTCTATCACAGTCACTTGGCAAGAAGTACAAAACAAATCACATTCACCATCTTATAAAGAAGCATCCATTTTGGATTAATATACCAGTAGTTCAGGTGAAATATGTATATGAGCGATTATCTTCTGAATTTACTGATGAGGATATATTCAAAAATTGCTATATTTTGTTATACCCATGGAATAAAGTGAGAGAAGCAATTAAAATTATTAATAAAAAACAAATAAAGGACCAATTACCATTTCTACATGACTGTTTCAAATATAATTTAATAGGTAAATCACAAAAGTTAAGTTTAGTTTTATATTTACTTGAAAAAAAACATTATTTTTCTGGTAATGGTGTATGGTCTGATGATAAAAATAGAAATATTGATGTCCCAAGATCAAAAATTTATGAAGTTGCCACCTAGTACTGATTTGTTTTTTAATTTATTAAATATATTTATGTATAATTAAGTATCGCGATTTTTTATTATTTGTATAACATTGCAAATGCATTCCCTTTTAATGCGTTTCAAATGAGAATAGGATCGACTTTGCGCCATATTGTGACTTCATGGCTGTCAATTCTAACCAGATAAGTAGCGTGAGCAAAACAAGATATTTTTTAAATAAAATTTATTTGCAAAGGGTGAGTGAAAAATGCACTCAGTCGCACGACGAAGCACACTAACAACGACAAAATGGTGACTGGCGTCCTTATTTTCTTTCTTTAAAAAATTTTGAATGGCTCTAGGCATTTGCGCCAAAAATGAAAATAAAAAAAGTTATGGTATGGTTTTAAAAAACGAATTATGACTTTAAATAATTGCATATTATGTGAATAAATAATAATAATTGACTATTTTTATTATGTTAAGACAATTTTATTATATTATATTACTAAGCAAATTAATAATTTTTTTATTTGGTTTGCAAATAAGTTTATTTTGCAAACCATACTTTTCAAGTGACGTTTGACAGATAGAGGTTATTGACATTCCTATTCTCATTTAACACGCATAGTACCTACGCTCTTTAGCATACCTACTCAATCTTGTACTTGACTGTATTTTTTTTTGATAAAACTTTTGTAATCCTCTATGAAGGAAACCCCTAAATACCATAGTATTTAGTATGCGATTCAAATGAGAATAGGATCGACTTTGCGCCATATGGTGACGTGAAAAAACTATTATGACTTTAAATAATTAAATAAACTTTTAATTTGATGTAAGACTATATTCATAAGCAAGTAAGTTTTTTTGCAAACTATACTTTTCAAGTGACATTTGACAGATAGAGCTTCTTTTTCTTTCTTTTTTTAACGAAAATAATGATATTAAATGGAATAAAACGAGGAATGGCGCCATCTGCCTTTAGCGGGTATTTCGGCCAGTGTCAAGTAATCAATAGCAAGGGCAAATTCAATAAATACACATTATAAATAAAAATGGATGATAACAGTGATAAAGATGGCGAATGGATGACTCCAGATAGAGGTTATTGGCATTCCTATTCTTATTTGAATCGCATAGTAGATGCACCTTGGATTTCTAAACGCGTACATGTCCCTAATCATAAGTGTAGCTTTTGGAGCCTTTTGGTATTAACAAATAATCCAGACCCATTAGGTAGTTTTGGTGACAGACAGACCCATTGGTGATTGCCTTTCAGATTCTATAATCAAAGCCTTTCAACCAATCATGATGTTTTTAAATGACTATTTCTATGGAAAATCCGAATTCTTTCAATGTTACTGTCCGTCTATTTATCATAGAAGACTAACTGCTGCTACCTATGATCTTCATAGTCTTTGGAAAGTGGTATCTTGTTTATTCTGTGGTCACAGACTCACAGTGCTCTCGTCTAGTTTATGGTGTAGTTAACAGAAAAATGGCGACTTTACTCCCTCGTTCCCTTGGTCTTGCCGAATCAATTTTTATAAAAAATGGAAATAAGGTAATATAAAACCAACATTCATTTTGATATTGATAACACATAGTTTTTGTAATAGTAGACGGGTACCTCATCCATCAAAGCTTTATAACATAAAGTAAAGCAAAGTGAGACAGTTTTATTAAAAATAGAATGCTAAACTTCATAAATAATACATAGATAATGACCTAAATTAAATTAAGACTGCCTGACCTGAACTTGATTATAATTACCGTTTTAGCGGACCTTGATAGCAATTTAATTTTATTTATAAATTTGACCTTGTCGACAGCTAGTGTGACCTTACGTCATAGGTGGTATGCCTGTGGTAGTTACATTATTAATTTTCAGCTATTATTCCCTATTGTAATTTGTATTTAGCCGTAACTTGAAATTTAGAATATCATCTGTGGACACGAAATTGTTATACTAACCATGGCCTCGCCTATTTCTTAAAGAGAGTAGAGATCAATACTAACGACGACAGCTGGTCTATCGAAATATTACCCAGCTGATGACTTTATTAGAAAGTATATTAAAATAAGTAATAGATTAATACTGCGTTCTCACTTATTAAAACCTGGACAATTAGTAATGAAACATGTCTGATCATACTTCCCCTGCCTATGTTATTATTATTAAACAAATATAATGTGTAAGATTTCTTAACTCTAAACTCTCAATTTTATTAATTAAGGAAGCAATTATATCAATTGCTCAGAATTTACAAATTAAATCATGAAAATGTTGCTATGTACTTAATATTTTACCTTCTTGATAGCCTGGTAATCTATTTAAAAATCTTTTTTTTTATATTAAGAAGTGTAGTAATTATTAAAAAAATGTTGTGTAACAATTTTTTTGTTTGTGATGTAAATGAATTGATAGAAATGAAATAGATAAGTATTGTAGATAACAGACTTGCAGACAGATCCAAAGTTCGCACAGATTTGTTGTGATTTTATCCATTCTTATCTCAGATTGTTGATAAAGTAAATGCAATGAAGTATCAAACTTGAGCTGGGCAAATGTGTGAGCCCAAAGATAATTATGGAAAAAAGTGCCAAACAGTGGGACACTAAAATTTAAATCAATATTTGACATTAAAATATTCTTCAGACCTACATTTAGGGTCCTGTCTCCCAAAATGCAAATGAATAAGAGCCCACATACACTTACAGGTAAAAGTGGCTTGAAAAAAACAATTTACAGTGCCCATTTACCTCCTGGAATCTCAGCCTGGGTTGGATTTTTTTGCAGTTGAGTGGGCTAAGATTTTGTTTGATGAGGTTAGGTTTGGCCAGTGGGATGCATAAATGGTTGCTGATCTATGATGTACATATGTATATTTTTGTCAATTCTGTTGGCACCAAACTAATCTACACTATATTAAGAATAATGCTGTCCTTACAACAGTAATGCATGAACAAGATGGCAATATTTTAAAGTTCTGTCAAATATACTTTAGTTGTTGTTAACAGAATCAAACCATTTTTTTAACTAGTGTAAAGTCTAGTTATAGTACATTAAAGTAATCTGATTTGTTTTTAATTGCAGTTGTTGGCGGCAACAGCAGCCAGCCACATCCCAAGCAAGCAACAAGTCCGTAACTTGAATGTGCATGAGTATGTGAGCTACACCCTGCTGCGTGACCATGGCATCCCTGTGCCCAAATTCAACGTCGCCAAGACCAAGGAGGAGGCGGTACAGTTTGCCAAAGAACTCAACACAAAAGATATTGTACTCAAGGCACAGGTATGTCAACAAGCCAGGCCTGTTGTAAAATTCATAATGTGATAGGTATTTATCTCCTAAACTTTATTTACCTGTCAAGTTGATTGATTTTCTATTGCTATGGTGGTATGTCTCCTGTCCAAAATATATAATTTTATAAACCAACCCAAGAGATTACAAAAATACTACAAACTATTTAATAAAGGTGTTAAGGTATCAAAACACCTTTGCTTGGTAAAATACCTAGCAGCAGTGGGGTATCTAATTTGGCGATTTATAAAACCCTGTCATATTCAAAGAGAGTTCTTCTAAAATGATTTATCCTTGAATGGTTCAAAGACATCAGACACTTATATAAACCCCAATTCACAGACTGTTACATAATCTGCATTATGTACTTAGGTATTTTGCCTATAACCTTGCTTGCGGGTATGTTAGGTAGGTTTGTAGTGTATACATTAGAATCAGCAAACTTATATTTCCCCTTTTAATTTAGTTGAAGCTATAACAGAAATTTGTTTCAGGTACTTGCTGGAGGTCGTGGAAAGGGTTCATTCAAAAGTGGCCTAAAGGGGGGCGTCAGAATGGTTGACACGTATGTTGCGCTTTATTTTAACACCTTGTTATTTCCCTTAATTTTCAAGATGATTAGATTTAATTGGGAATAATTAATTACAAATAAAACTATGATACATAATTATGTAACTGTATTTCTGGACACTGGCACTATTTTAAAATGGCTTTTCCTTTTTAAAGAATAGTTAATATAGTTTGCCTGTTACTTCACAACTAAATATATTTCTGTTCTGGTATGATGGTACACAATTGTGCTATCATGTGGTGCCAGCATGGCAGAACTGTTGTATATATTGGTAATATTGTAACCTAGTCCTGAACGCGCCGGAGAGCTGGCCAGCAAGATGTTGAAGCAGTACCTGGTGACTAAACAGACGGGCGCCGGCGGCCGCATCTGCAACATGGTGATGGTGACCGAGAGGAAGTTCCCGCGCAGGGAATACTATGTCGCCATCATGATGGAGCGCAGTTTCAACGTACGTGATCGATGATTGACTTATTATTCTATAACATTGTATCAAACAAAAATAGTTCCATTGCCAACGCATCGCGTGTGCGTGCTTACAACAACGTCCGCTCCTATTTGTATTGTCATGACACAGATTCTTTGTGTCTTAAATTGATGTATATGATTTACCAGTATCAAGAATAATTGTAACAATAATCTATTGGCTGCAGTGGTAACTTTAGAGGTTAAATTCCCATCCTGGCCATTAAACTATTAAGATAGTTTTAGGGTCTAATGGACCCACTAGTTAATGTACATTTCTCTTTTTATAACCATGTTTTACCTTTGGCAATGTTTTTATTTTATAATATTCTTGTGTTCAGGGACCAGTTATTATCGCTTCCTCTCAAGGCGGTGTCAATATTGAGGATGTTGCCGCGGAAAATCCCGAAGCCATCACATACGAACCAATTGACATCGTGAAGGGAATCACTGACGAGCAAGTCTGCCGCGTCATTCAAAAAGTAAGTATATTTTGGAACATAATTTTTTTCTTGTTACATAAATGATCAACAAAATTAGGTCTTTCAAATAAAATTTAAAGATTTTTTTTCTGGTAAATAATTTATATCTGTAGTGATATTAACCTTTCAACTCGTTCTTAATTATTGTTTTTTTAAGATTGGTCTTGAAGAATTCGCAGAACAAGCATCTGGTATGGTGAAAAAGATGTACGATTTGTTTTTGAAGAAAGACGCTCTTTTGATCGAGGTGAATCCTTACGCCGAAGATGCCATCACCGGCCAATGTAAGCTCCTAATTATTATTTTCGCATAATTTTGGATTATGTTTTGACACATACAACACTGGTATGTGTGGTTTGATAATTTATTTACGAATTGTTCATTACCAACAGTCTTCTGCTTGGACGCCAAATTCCGATTCGATGACAACGCCGATTTCAGACAGAAGGAATTATTTGCTTTGCGAGACACGACACAAGAAGATCCCAAGGAAATTGAAGCCGCCAAGTTTAATTTGAACTATATTGCGCTTGATGGTAAGATTTTTTGTGTGAAATAAATTATTACCTAGTTGAAGAGAACTATAATTCTAAAGATGTATTCTCTTCGTAGAGTTTGGCGTCAATTTAATTGTTTTGCTTGCGGCAGGAAACATTGGGTGCATGGTTAACGGCGCGGGCTTGGCCATGGCTACCATGGACATCATCAAGCTGTACGGCGGGGACCCCGCCAACTTCCTCGACGTCGGCGGCGGCGCCACTGCACAGGCTGTCTCGGTAATACTTCCTTTTGTATTATTAAAGAAAAAGTAAGATCCCTGTGTCATATTTACTTGTAATACTGTGATTATACACTATAACTAGTCGAAATAAGACGTAAATTTGCTTATCAGTGCGCCAGGTTTGACCCTTGTGTATAATTTGCAGGAAGCCTTCAAAATTATCCTGTCCGATCCCAAAGTGTCTGCCATTCTGGTGAACATCTTCGGAGGCATCATGCGATGTGACGTCATCGCGGAGGGTATCATCAATGCTGCCAAGAATCTTAACATCCAAATCCCAGTCATTGTTCGCCTTCAGGTATGTGTCCATTACATTTCATGCGTTATTTGCGTGCAGTTACGGTGTACATAATTTATTATTGATATTGTTTATTCAGGGTACGAAAGTAAACGAAGCGAGAAAACTAGTGGCGGAGTCTGGACTGCGCATAGTGCCACGCGACGATCTCGACGAGGCGGCGAAGCTGGTCGTGCAACTGTCTGAGATCGTGGCCCTCGCCAGAAAGGCCGGCGTCGAGGTCAAATTTGATATACCTAAATTCATGCTCGAAAAGTAAAATCCAGCAGTATTTTTCGCTATTCTCATCACTATCTAATTGGTCTTTTTAGTTCAGCCCATCGTATTTTATTTCGAATTTATAATTTTATTGTAACGTCGTTCTGTAGTTATAATTAGCTGTTCTGTACTCGTGACGCGCACTTGTATCTTACATATTTCTTAAAGCATGTATTGTATAAAGTAATATTATAAGCTGTAACCAATACCTATTCCATATTATTGTAACATGTAGATGGATATTACGCAGGAGTTATATTGTGATATTTACATTATAAATGTTTAGCAGTTAGCCTCTGGTATATGTTATCATAATTTATTGCGATGTTGTTACTGTTCGAATATGTCGCGCGTATGTTCACATGTCAAGTACAGGTTGTTTATAAGCCAATTAGTTGTATTTAAATTCGTCATTCATTATCCTATTTATTGAATTACATTATTTTAGTATAAGTGACCGTATTAGAGCTTTCTATCTTTAGGTAGTGCAAATAATTTAATTGTGAAACATTGATGTTGTAGTAAAAGTATTATAAAAGTTGCGAATTGTTATAAATTAGAATTTGTTACCAGTCTTTACAGTGATTGAAGTGGAGCTTGATGTATTTCGAATAACGTTTTATTTATATACATATGTTGTATGTATTGTTATTTATGAAGTACAACTGTAGGTGGTTGTATCAAAGACGTGTATCAGCGCAATAATTTGGATTTTGTACATTATTTATGTACTATATAATATGTATGTTTCTTTGTAAATAGCAAAGTATAATTATTACCTACGTAAGTTTTAACTCGATGAAAACATAGTGTCAATCAAGAGATTTTCTCTATTTAAGTACAATTTGAAGTCACCAGTTTGAGTCTAGTATAATATAATGATAATACATCATCACGCCCGTATTCCCGTATGGGGTAAGCAGATGCACTACAGTATATAATTAAATAACTGTATTATAGCATAAAATATGGCTTTTTTGACGCATCAATATATTTAATAAAGTTTATTTTAGATCTGTATTAGGGTTTCATTTATAAACCCGGGGAGGTTCCCTCCCTCCATCCATCTTATTCCGGAAAATGTGTACCCTTATGGCTTAATTAGCTGGTATTAGCTTATGTTGTTATTCGTAATGCGTTTTCAGATAGCTATTTCGTACAAGAGTGGCGGGAAGCGCGGCGGCGGCGGTAAGGGGCCGTGCCCGGTGCCCGGCAGACGTAAAGAACATTTTTGGAAATATATCACTTGTTGACATGAATGTAGTTAAGTGCTCGGATGATTTTTGGATTTTATTTTCATTTGCTACGCATAAATTGGTTTTAATTTAATAATGTTATTAACTACTTCAGTGATGTTTAAATGCTTAGGGAATTAAAAATCGGTATTCGATCAATCATTTTTAATAATAAAACTGTACATGATTAACATATTTAGTTATTTATTTGTTACTATAAACTTATGGAAATATTAGATATTCGTATAAATGGACATAATTTACTTCAAAATATGAATAGAGTTAAATAACTAATACATATTTTAATGTGTAACTAATAATAATAACATATCCTAAAATTGTTCGAATCAACAATTGCACTGAGACAACATGAGTAGCGTGACATGGACCGAGAAAGCAATTTCCTTATTATATACACTATATGACTTCTTTACTTGGTGTCGAAATACCTAACGCTTCTTCATAGCCGGTTTTAGTTTCATGTTTACCTGGAATTAGGAAAATGAAAATCGTTTACTACTCCGCGAGCACTACTTTTTACGAATACGAGTAATTTTAAAAAATCATACCTTTTTTGGAAGATTTCTTTTTAAGTTCTTTGTTTTTGGAATCTCTTTTCGATTTCTTATGTTTTTCAGTCTTTGTGCCCTTCGTGTGAGGTTCGGCGAGCGAGGACTCGTCGGCGGGCTCGGCGGTATCCTTCGCTCCTTTCTTGCCATTGATTTTATTCAATCCATCAATAAGCAATATATCGCCGACTTCGGTTTTCTCCTCTGTTAACATTAAGTCTAAAGATTTCTGTTTGGACTTCTTTTCTTTCTTCTTCTTGGGCGGCTTCTGCGGCGTGTCCTTGTCTGCGGACGGGGTCCTCTTCGATATTTTGGATGTCTCGTCGAGCAGCCCGCCGTCCGGCGACGGGTACTGGTTTATTCTCGACGTGAGCAATTCCTCCTCACGAAGAGGTCTGAAACGATGCGCCATTATTTACGTGAAGTGTATTTAAAACATTAATACAGCCAAACAATTGTTATCCAATGTCACACTGTCAGTAATACTTCACAGATGTCGTGAAACTATATCAATGTTCAATATGAAATAACAGCTCATTTGTTTGTATAAATAATAATAAAACAATAAACGAATCCCAAAATATCTCAAAAATTGAAAATAAATCGATTATAATATATATGGTAATCCCATTTAAGCCGGAATTACATTGTTGTGTCGTGGTGTGTTGTGGTGCTCTCGGACGTGACGGCGAGTGGGCACACTATTCTGTCGTGTCGGGCGCGTTCTGACGTTATTTCGAGTCAATAAGTGGTGGCCTTTAGAGTAAACGCACAAACGACTATTCTCTAGCTAGTTAAAGCGCCGTACTGCGCGAGATTCTCAGAAACATACTAGTGTGGAGTGTTCTGATGCGTCATAACCCACCACCGTTCTGTCGCCGATCGGG
The DNA here is from genome assembly GCA_914767695.1 of Ptilodon capucinus. Classification (NCBI taxonomy): domain Eukaryota; kingdom Metazoa; phylum Arthropoda; class Insecta; order Lepidoptera; family Notodontidae; genus Ptilodon; species Ptilodon capucinus. The sequence goes on from OU611811.1 coordinate 6,918,634, forward strand.
AATCAACCGATCGCCGCCGTCAAGGCAGAACGCGTCCCAACACGCTGCGCTTTAAGACTCTTTACTAATGTAATTCTAATCATACTAAATGTATGGATACGATATACTTATGGCGCGTCACGACACACCACGACACAACAATGTAATTCCGGCTTAAAAACCAGATAAATGATGCAGTAATGAATGTGTATATTAGGCAAGTGCGCAAGTACGCAGGGTGAGGGTAAGTACTGTGATCGTGCACTGACCGGTCGAGGTCGAGGTCGAGCGCGCGATGCGGGTCGTCGCGCGGCGGCGGCGCGTCCTCGTCCGAGGCGGCCGCGCCCTCCGGCAGCTCGCCGCCCGCCGCCACCGCCGGCCGCGCGCGAGCTCCACCGCTCTCCTCTGCACGCACAAACACAACTCAGATAACCCACATTGCTTACCGAATATGCCCAATATAGGACGAAACACTCGCCTTCGCTCTCCGAGTCACTGGAAACTTTTCCCTTTTTGCTTTTCTGCTTCTTGGACTTTCGCTTCTCCTTCTTCTTTTCGTTCGTTGCCGGTGATATTAAGTACTTATCGGATCTCTTTGCTGTGAACGACGGCGCATATTAGACGGTTGTAAATTGCAATATAAGTTTAAACTTAACTATAACGGTCGATAACGATACCCACTGTGGATTTGTAACGGGACCTCGAGTGCGATCTCGGCCACCGGGATATCCTCCTGCTGATAGGATTGCGGCGAGTCGTCTTTGAGGTAGTGCGGGTTATTCGCCTGTTCCTGCTTCCTGGCTTCACGCAACTAATAAACACAACTAGGTATGTAATCGTCGGCAATTATAAAAGGTTAAAGCGACCGTCCAAAGAACGAGAGAACTAATCACTTGATTAGATTTTATTGGGACTAGTGACGTCAGCCACTGATATTTTCGTAAGCCAAGAGGCGATGTTAATTTTGTTTTCGTCGAGTCGATGCGAACGTAACTTCTGCAAATTTCTTGGTGCATGGGTAATGTTTTACTCTGTAAACTACAACCAAAGAGTATATGAGGAGAGTATGGATGTAGGTTTAGTAGTATGTACCGACCATGGCGAGTTCTTCGGGCGTGAACTGCGCGGTGGGGCGCGTGTCGTGCGGCGCCGCGAACACCGCCGCGCTCGTCTCGCCCGCGCCGCCCTCGCCCTCCTCCTCCGAGCTCGAGCTGTCCGACGACCAGTGCGAGTGGGACAACCACTGGTCCAGGTTTAAGCTGCAAGAATCAGTTTGAATATTAAACTAATCTCATACTACATAGATAAACGAGCGGTGCATGCATGTTATATCGTGGGTACAAGTTATAAGTAGTCGTGAGTTCTGATTTTACTGACTGCGAGACTAAAAAATACTGACTTTACTGACCTAACTTTAAAGGCAAACCCCCTAGTTTTAAAAACTTTAAATTCATCTCCAAATCCCTAACAGATTTTTATAGGAGAAGACTATCCTATATTGCCACTATAAAACCCCGCATAAGCACACATTGGGGCGACAAGACACGCGTATTTTCTTTGCTCATACCAAATCGTACTCTGTGTTAATATGCATAATGATTGACTGAGGTAAAAGCTACGCGACCACGCGTGAAAATTCGCTCGCGCGGCCAATATAAGCCGTATCGACGCTCACTATAAGGCGTCGGGACGCTCATCATAAGTCGTCGCGACGGTCACTATACGGCATCGCGACGATCATCATAAGGCGTATACGTCGTCCGCGACTCTAACTATAAGTGACGCTAGTGAGCTACGCTTTATAGTTATAAAGCGTCACGACGCTGCCCGTACAGTGAGCGCCGTATAATAAGCGTCGCTTGACAAATAGATAAGACTGACAACGTGAGGGTTTCTATTTTCCTTCTGAGGTACGGAACCTTAAAAATGAATATTCGAATACCTAAAATTGACAAATATTTTCAAGCCTGCCACGTAATATTGAGTCCTACCGTCAGGCATGAAGAAAGAGTATCCGTAGTAAAAGGATCGTGCGTATGTAACCCTTTGAAGACACAAGACTTTTTACACGAAAATTAGTTTTTCCGAGTCTAAAATACTGACATTACTGACTATTTTCAGAAAAACTCACTGTTACTGACCACTGTTCAAAAAACTGACTTTACTGACCAGTTTCGACGCCTGCGTATAGTGTTGAGTTTATTAAAAATTTGACGCAAGATGTGTTGCATAACTTTAAAGTTTCATTCACAATCTCGGTTACCTATTAAACGAACTAAGATTCTTTTACCTAATGTAGGTACTTTAGACGGAAAACTGTCTCTGACTCACTCGGGCGGCATGGGCACTTTCTTCTGCGCTTTAGGCGCGACCGGCTTCAGTTCACCATCGAACAGGTCCGCCAACTCCTCGATAAGTCCGCCGCTGATGCCCCGCGCAGTCTTGCCGTTCAAATCCAGACCGTCTTCTTCCTTCTCCAAGCCATTACTAAAGGAGAGAGAAAAAATCCAAATGAGAAATCAAAAAACTCCCGATTCCCGACTAATACGGCAGTTCAAAAACAACATCTTTCAACAGAGACATTAGAAAAAAAAACGTCGCGGGACGCCTGGCAGATGTTAAACATAAAACATATAAACGTCGTAGCGGCGAGTGAGCGGAGTCAGCCGGTGGACGGAGTCTAAGCGGCGGAAAGAACCGAGAAGCCGAGGAGTACGAAGCGTGGCCGCATTTAAAACTATACTTTATGCATTAAGTAATAAGGTTGAATTCATTTTGTTGTGGCGAAGCGTCGGCAAATCTCGCCACGCCAAAAATCAGGTTTACCCCTCGCCTATAGATGTTTCACATCAAAATCCTTTGGTACTGGCACATCATAAACGTGAGACGATTAGAAATAAAATAAAGGATATCAATAGTAAGTACCTCTGTTGTTCATGTTGTACCAACAGGGCGGTGTCTGGCGGGCGGTCGGGGTCGAGCTGCCGCAGCAGCAGCTCCAGCAGCGCGGCCGCGTCGTGCGCGCGCTGCTGCACCTCCATGTCCTCGCTGCACGCCAGCGCGCGCGACCCCGCCAGCGCCTCGCGCGCTATCTGCGCAACGACACACCTTCTACACTACCTCGCGCCCTGGTACCCGCCAACTCTCTCCCGGCACTTCCAATCCGGTTGTGGAGTTATTAAAGTAATAATTTGTAGATGGTCTTCACAGACCTCAATGAAATCAATAGAAATACCTACTTTGATGTTACGATTCAAAAGTTTTTATCTCGATATCGTTGATACTAAATATATCAGAAATTATGATAACAATGATTTCATAAAGATAAAATAATTCTTTTTTTTGCGCGCAACTAATAATTAAGTTCATTACCCATTCTTATATACTTGACATTGGAAGAATACCCGCTAATCGCAACCATTCTACATCTTATACTCCATTATTTCATAATTTAGTCAAAAAGGAAAAACATCGTGAGGAAACCTGCACGTCTATAGAACGGCGTGTGAAGTTCACCAAACCGCACTGGGCCAGCGTGGTGGACTATAGCCCAAATCTCCCTCGTATTGAGGGGGAATGTGCCCGGTATAATGGCAATAGGCTCGCCCCCTATTACATTGGGACCAAAATACATAGGCGAAGTGTGGGCGCACTACAGTGCACCTCTGGCTACCCCTTCGGGGAATACAGGCGTGATGATGTATTTTTTTTTATTTGATGATGATGTATTTTAGTCAAAAAGAAGAATTATTAGTCAAACTTAGTAACGATGGCGTTGTAACAGAGATAAGCTCGCACTAAGCATGCGGAACATTTTAGGGTTCCATACCCAAAGGGTAAAACGGGAACCCTATTATTAAGACTTCGCTGTCCGTCCGTCCGTCCGTCTGTCACTAGGCTGTATCTCATGAACCGTGATAGTTGAAATTTTCACAGATGATGTATTTCTGTTGCCGCTATAACAACAAATACTAAACAACAGAAAAAATTAATATTTAAGGGAGCTCCCATACAACAAATGTGATTTTTTTTGCTCGTTTTTATAGATAATGGTACGGAACCCTTCGTGCGCCAGTCCGACGCACACTTGGCCGGTTTTTTTCAATAAAGCAATAGGCGTAACGGAGCAGTTGACTCACGGCTATAGCCGCGTTGAGGTCGTCGCGCGCCTCGTACCGCACGAGCAGGTTGGCGGTGAGCTTGAGCGCGGCGTGCACGCACACGGCGCGCGCGCGCATCGCGCCGCCGCCGATACCGCCGCACGCCAGCAGCGGCGACACCGACTCGCGCATCACGCTCTCCTCGCTGCCGACGACACACACAAACATATTACCAACTTACAATCCATCACGAAAAGTTTATTGAAAGTATTTTATTACGACGACCCGGCTTCAATACTCACACCATCGCACATTCCTTCTAATGGCGCGTTACACGTCTTTCTAATATGTAATTTAAAAATACTTAAGCCGTTTGTCCACCGCCGCCGTCACCGGACCGTCAACGAGAACGCGATGACGGCGCCGAAGTAGCGATACATGGACTACTATAGCCGCGTGTCCACCGCACGTCCGTCACCCGAGCACCGTCATCCCGGCCGCCGAAGTTTCGAGTAGATCGGCGTGACCGCTAGAACGGCACAATTTAATGACGGGCCGATGCGCCGGCAATACAAAACACATTTGTTCTTGTCCACACACTACCGTCGCACCGCGCCGTTCGCCCCGTTTTTGTTTTGTCTGAGACTGAGCCACCGATATCGGCGCGGTGGACACACGATCGCCGTCACGTCATCTTAAACTCGGCCCGAAATAATCTCGTACTCGATGACGGTCCAGTGACGGCGGCGGTGGACAAACGGCCTTATCGTGGCATGCTTTTGCGTTGCGACGGTTCTTACCGGCAGTACTCTGCGAGCACGTAGGCGGCGGCATAGAGCACCTCCCGCGAGGCGGGCCCGGGCGAGGCGGCGGCGGCGCGCGCCACGAGCGAAGCGCACTCGCGCGCCGCGAACTTGCGCACTTCAGCCACGCGCGCGCCCACCTCCGTCAGCTGCGCGGCCAGCACGCGACCTGCACCAACACAGGCATTGAGCTAGTAACACCTAAATGACTGGAGGTACTATGCGATTCAAATGAGAATAGGATCGACTTTGCGCCATATTGTGACGTGAAAAAACTAATTATGACTTTAAATAATTAAATATTCTATTAAGACAATTTACTACTAATTTAACCTTTTTATTTATATTTGATGTAGGTACTATTGTTATTGATATGCAAATAAGATTTTTGCAAACCATACTTATCATGTGATATTTGACAGATAGAACTTATTGACATTCCTATTCTTATTTGGATCGCATAGTATAAAGCACTCGTCTCGGGCGAGCCAATGCTCGCGTTCTGGGTGGGGGATGTTTGAAAACATATCAAAATGGCTTTACTTGTCACAGTGGAAGAAGTCTATGTCTAAGATACACGTGTTTAATGTTACAATCGATTATTCTCATTAAATTACGCTCAATACATAATAAAATGCAAATCACTACACATTCATTCTTACAAATGTATTATTACATATCATTGGCAGGTATGAAAAGGACATTATACGATAAAGGACAGAAGGGCTCACCATGCTTGGCGCTGGTCTCCATTTCGGTGAGCTCGGAGAGCACCGTGACGTACCACTCGAAGTCCACCACGTGCTGGTAGTTGTTCTGCGAGCAGATCTCGATCATGCGAGTCAGCAGCTCGTCGCGGTACAGAGTGCCCTCCGCGCGCTCCATGTGGACCATCAGCTTTTTCACTATCTCCATTAGATTCTTCTTGGATACCTACACGGAACAAAACATATTTAGAATATTGGTAGAGAGAGAGAGATACCGCGCATAATACTGTAGGCGACAGTTTCTAAGTGACGGTGTATATCAATATAACAATGGAAATAGTTCACCACCATGAAAAATAGGAAGAAGTATTGAAATATACATGCTAAGTTTACAGTGTTAACATTTCGTAAATCATAGATCATAATTTTGTTTTACGAAAACTACTCTATATTATTTTAGAACTAAAAATAATGTTGCCCTACTAACTGCTGAAATGATAAAGTGCAACCAAATGAACACATGTATTTTTTAATACTCACCATTCCATATAAAAGGCCGAGTGCTCGAAGCCTGATCGACTCGTCCTTGTCGTCGAGACACGCCAGCACTAGGTCCTTGTGCGCCTGCACAGACTTCGGGTGGGATTTCAATATTCGCGACATCGCTAACAACCCCAAGTATTTCACTGTAACAATATTTCATACACTTAGGTACAGTATCTAAAAGCAAAGTTGAAAATAGTAAATGATACTGAAGTATTTTTGGGATATCCTGATATCAAAAGAACGTTATTTAAGTAGATAATATAATTCTCAAATCACAGGTTAAAATTAAAATGTCATCAGAACGACATCAAAGTTAAGTATTAAATATACCTCTCTCGCAACTTGTTGTTAAACTTAGGAACGACGATTTCCAGTTTCAATCAAACATGGAAAATTTATCAATCGCAAGTAAGTACACTGTCAGGTTTATATACTTTTCTAGACAACACTTATCAAATAAAAAGTGCTTGGATTTTGTTACAAATAACAGTAATAGAATATTATTTTCATAATCGTAGCTGCACCCTTAGAAAGACCGTGTAGACATAAGTTTTGTATCTTTTAACTGTCAGATTTGTCGTGAAAATGACGTCACTTCAAGCTTTTCGTACTGGACATGGCTCGGTGTGACGTCATATTCTCGACGAATCTGACAGTTGAAATAGATAAAACTGACGTCTACGCGGTCATGCTGCAGGGCCTGGTTGTAAAACGTGTAGCATGATGATGATGGTGGAACACTTACGGTTTTGGTCGCTATCCTCAATGAGTATTCTCAGTTTCTGGACGCAGAGCTGCACGGAGGCGGCGTGGCCGGGCATGCCGCTGCTGATACTGATCAGCACCGCGATCACCGTGTTGATACACTCGTACAGTAGGGACATAGCAGATGTACTGTGCGGACACGTTATTACATTACAAACTTTACTGCGCCAAATATAAAGCACATTATTTCTTAACGGTTTTTTTTTCGGATTCAGTTTATTTACAGTGCTACCAACCCGCAGTGAAAATATTCACAATTCAAGCATAAAACTAGTCGTTCAAAGCTACTAGTGTGTTCATAACTAACATTGCTACTGTGTAAATAAAAAGGTCTTCAAAACAAATCATCAAAGAAGCAATGCAAGCCTATTTCAGGACAGTCACACCAGACAAGCAACGACAAAATTATTTGCCGTCTTTTTCGGTTTAAATGCACAAAGTAACCGTTTGAGTTACCCCATTGAGACTGAAAACAGTCGACGCGGCATTCTTTCTAATCCACACGGCTTGCACGTGCGCCAAGACAAGATATTTCGCACAGAGTTGCTCTCACTTTCTTAATTCATACGAGAGAACGGGACCACATCTTACATTCCGACTTGTCTCAACCGACTGTGCTACACATGCCGCTAATATATGTAAATATCACTGACCCCAATTTTGTCATATGTACACAAACAACGACTAAAAATGTACCCGTCTTGACATTACAATGATGGGAAGGATGGCAATACACATATTTTAGTGTAGTTAAGTTTGGTGCCAACAAAATCATCACCACTGTCCACGACACAACCAGTGTTCAAGGTGACGTTGGTAGGTTCCCGTGGGTCAATGACAGCTGACTCACCTATGTATTAAGTTAGTTAACGGTTCTATCAGTTTCTTGCCAAGTCGAGGCTCTAATGGGGTTAAGGCACCAAACTGCAACAAACACAATGACACTACGTAAGACTAGCTTATGTGATAGCGTCCGACGGCTAATGGAGACGATCCAGGGCAATCTATGTTGTACTTGCACGGCGCCAGTATTCGCAGGCATCATTGGCACGTTCTAGATTCTTATTCAGCGGCAAAAATAATATAAAAATGTGTGTCGCATGTGCCAATTTATAGGTGTAGTCCGTGTACAATATTATATTGGCACAGCTGGGGAATATTTAAAATAGTGTTAAGAATAAAAAACTGATACGATAAGATATCATTAGTATGATACCTATTCGGTACCGTATATTATTTAAGAGTGTAAATTAAAGGTAATAATTATGGAATTTTTTTATTTGTATAAAAATATACTAGCAATGTGAGATAAACACATTAATAGTACAGATGAAACGGATATCCGGTAACCGTCCGGTATCCGGCCTTGTTTTCACTATCCGGCCGGACAGCGGCGGCCTTACCCATTGCGAGGCTCCGGGCGGCAGATCTTTGGGAGGCCCTTTGTCCTTTCGGTGATCGTTTTTTTTATGACCCCATTTTTATGACTTTAGTTTAGAATCTTCTCCAAATTAACATATTATGGCAAATTGCGGTGATTGAATACCAAATTTTCCGCATATGTTGGTAAGAGGCGACTCAGCTTGGCTTCGTATACCAGACCAGCTTATCAAAATATATTTTCGGTGTAAACTCTACTGCCAGGTACTGAAAGATAAATTCTAGCAAACCTTGACAAGTGCGGGTACTGATGCAAAATAACTGACCACCATTTGTATTGGTCGTGATTGTGATCGATTCAAGATGTCTTTAAGAAGCGTCATGTAACTCGATAAAGGACCGGATATCTGCTTTTTAAAGACATCTCGATATCCGGTAGCCGGATATCCGACGCTCCGGCCTGCTTGCTTTCCAGATATCCGGTATCCGGCCAAACCACTATCCGTTTCATCTCTAATTGATAGTAGTCTGTTGGGCTCAACGCATGTAGCCAGGGTGGAGATAAAACACGGACTTTTTGTTTACGAGAGGGCGGCTCGTCTAACCATAAAACTATTGACGTTTGAATGTTTTTACTCATCTTAAATTTAATTTGAATAATTAATACAAAGTATTTTAAAACAAAACGCGCGTATTGTAAATATTCCAGCCAATGTGTGGTCAGAGTGAGGTATTACGTAATCAAATTGTATAAATTTCGGTGAGGTGTGGTGAATGGAACTAGCAGCTTGGGTAAACTTGTTTCGGTTAGTTTCACTAGTTAGTGGTACCTGCAAATTAGATCTATGAGGCTTTGCGTTATTTTTCTTCCAATATCTGGTTCATACTGTGTCATTAAACCAAACTGTGGAGAATTCACATGTTATTTGAGATCATTGTTGGTAAGCAGGTCTTGTAACAAACATTTTAATTATTAAAATGTGCCAATAAATTAACATTTAACATTGCATCTCCCTGATTTATAGAAATTTCAAACTAGTGTCATTTTTCAGTATTAATGTGTGTAGCACATTTTAAAGGTCACCCACTACCTCGCTCCGTACCACGACGGTAAGCGTGTCGGCCCATGCCAAAATTATGTATAAAATAATATGAAACAGCGCCCACTATACCATTCTGTCAGTGACCAACACCTTAATGTCCCATAACCGGACTAACTGTCAATTCACGGCCACAATATATTGTGATTTTTCAATACGGCTTCGATACGTTCTATTAGGCATAGTAATAAATGTACATGTCTGTAACGTTTATAGCACGGACGAAGTATTTAACCGGGTAGTGGGCAAAAGGGTTATACTGAAAAATGACATTGGCATTCGGTTTTGAAAATGTAGCTGTTCACAATTTTCTATGAAATCGGATGTTAGTCCTATACTATCCTAAACAATTTTCAGAGATTTCTTTCTCTGTAGATATTCAATAAGTATATTATACTACTTATAAATATGGACATGCTAGACTAAAATAATATTAATCAGTGTTTAATGCAATTTAAATATCATACCAGTTTGATTATCTTGATCAACATCCAATTGTTGGTTGATGTGGTCATTAGTTTAAAGAACACTGGCGCTAGGGAGAGGTAGTTCTTAGGGTTCTTTCTCGCCAACTCACATACTACATTCACCGCTGCCGATTGAACACCTGAAAATATACCAAACATATAAAAATCTAATGATATTCTAGTGTCCAGATAACTCTTTGTTCCCAAAAAACGTGGAAAAATGGACACATTGATGCCGCAACCGCGTAACCTCATAGACAATCTTGGACGTCTGGAACTATAAGTTAGTATGAAAAGCTCAGTCTGAGGGTGCGCTTCGTAACCGATACATTCCGGGTTCGATCTCCACACTCGCCACTAAACTATTGACGTGAACTTTGCTACGGGATTTTGACGGAAACTCTCCGTTTGCGCCTGAGTTTAATTCATTTTCATTACGACAGATTACCTAACAATTTTTAGGGTTCCGTACCCAAAGGGTAAAACGGGAACACTATTACTGAGACTTCGCTGTCCGTCCTCCCGTCTGTCACCAGGCTGTATCTCATGAACCGTGATAGCTAGAGAGTTGAAATTTTCAGAGATGATGTATTTCTGTTGCCGCTATAACAACAAATACTAAAATACAGAATAAAAGAAATATTTAAGGCTCCCATACAACGAACGTGATTTTTATAGATAATGGTATGGAAGCCTTTGTGCGCGAGTGCGACTCGCACTTGGCCGGTTTTTTTCAAGTTTATATCCCATAATAATCATTCCAAATGCCCCAAATTTATGTTGGCACAAAATAATGTCAGGAAGTGGGCAACTATCTTCATCATTGAAGTTGAATAAATTATTTATGTGCTTAAATTATTGGTATCACACCACTATCAAAAAAAAAACGTAAAAAATATGTTTGATTATACAGTACTCAGATGCTATTTTTGAAGAAACTCGTTTTTGAAATATATTTAATACAATATTATGTGCTCATTTACATATACTCTGAAAAAATATCTGGTTCTGATAAAATGTGTCGGCTGTTTATAGGTTACGTTATGTTTGAAGTTATGATGTCATGTTGTCGATATTATTAGACACATGTGCATGATGACTCTAGTAAGTGTATCATGAGATTTTCACACCATTCCATAAATAAAAAAATAAGTCGAATTGAGAACCTCCTCCTTTTTTGAAGTTGGTTAAAAAACATGAATTTTAGATCAGCATCATCAAAATACTACTGGGGGTGCAATTTGTTTTTATAGTTTGGTTTATTAGCCAGTATGATAAATACATCATAAATACATCATCACGCCTGTATTCCCCGAAGGGGTAGGCAGAGGTGCACTGCAGTGCGCCCACACTTCGCCGATGCATTTTTGGTCCCAATGTAATAGGGGGCGAGCCTATTGACATTATACCGGGCACATTCTCCGTCAATACGAGGGAGATTTTTGGGCTATAGACCACACGCTGGCACAGTGCGGGTTGGTGAACTTCCCATGCCTTTCTATAGACGTGCAGGTTTCCTCACGATGTTTTCCTTCACCGTTTCAAAGCAAGTGGTAATCTCGGATGAAAATGAGATTCGCACATAAACCCAGAGGTGCGAGCCGGGGTTTGAACCTGCACACTTTGACTTGCAAGGCGTGCGTTCGACCACTCAGCTACCACTGCTAGCCAGTATGAGTATACAATATTACTAGTAATTCCATTAGCTACTTCAGCTAAGCGCAATGCTTGTGTGGGAAGTCACGTCAATATTTTGATGAACAGAATGAGTTTCAAATCTGAAACCTTTCGGTGACGGTTGCAAGCCTTCCAACCCCTAGTCAATTCGAATATACAAAATATTTAAGAATAATTTATATTCCCCGCGGTGTTACAACAATTTCTATACCTTAAAGTTATCAAAGTTATTACTTATTAAAGTTATTAGTACACACAATACAGGAAAATCTGTTTCTAAATATAGGATTGTGTTCAACATTTAAAATTAAAAATTACCTGGATCAGGGTCTTCCAGCTTTTCCTTTAGTTTTGGAAATGCTGGCCTCAGGGCTTCAGGATACCTCAGGAATACTTTATACATCATGAGTACAGCCTTCATTCTCAAGTATGGCTTGGTTGAGCTCATCTTAAAAATAATAAGGTCTTGGCTGTTTAGTTCATCTCTGTTACTGGCTAACGCATGTATACCAAAAATGCATTAGTCTGCATCAGATAAAAACTACGATTTTTTAGTGATACCATAGTAAAATCTTTAATAATGCCATTAAAATTAGATCAAAAGGTTCTATAGGGGTTTAGGGGGTAGTGTTAATAATAAAGGTTGTATGATCATAATCAATTCATTCAAAGATTGTAATCAGTCTGATTTTTTTATTCATATATTGTAAACCAATACAGGTACTTAAGAATCGTCAATATACAATAAATAATAATAGTAACTTTACCACCCTAATATTTTATATAACCTATCATATCAGATTCTCATAAAGACATACTCTACTAATCTACTAGTTGTTCTAGTTTATCTAACAGATGGATATATTTGTTCTAAGGTAAGTGGGTTAGCACTTTCACTCAACATAACTGGAATGGCCTTCAAGAAACGTGTGCATGTCCAATACTGTACTTCACTATTACCTTCACTGTTATATATTATCTATTATCATTATGTATTGATTTATAAATTAGATAAATAAATAATTAGAAAGTGTTTATTAACCACTTTATTTATTTCACTTGTAATACCAACTAGAAATTTAGTAGTGTTTTGTACATTTTTGCTTGCCAACCTAGCACAGAATCCCAAATTGTTGGGAAAATTCTCAGTATTTCATAGTCAAAATTTTAATCAAGCAATGAATACTTAATCATGCATATTCATTCTCACTAACTATAAACCTTTTAACCACTAAATATACCCACTAACCCACTAACTTTAAAACCATTATTTCTGGGTAATCTCCCTAAAGTCCATGCGGGCGAAGTCGCAGTCACAGTTAGTATGAAATGAAATCAAACTTACCAAGGTCATAATATCATTAGCCAAGTCTTTAGCTAAGTCCTGGGATATAAAGCAGCTCAGGCCACTGAGAGCCAACCCCGCTTCATACTGATTCTGGGCATTCAGGTCCTTTTTAATCATATTAGTGGTGAGCATCAGTAACTCAGAGTCCGCATGGAAGGACTGACTGGCCGCTAAGTAACCAATCCTTTTGTATGTGAACTTGTTTGAACTCATCACTTCTATTATGTTGAAGATGGCCCACGATATATCATACCCCAACATTTGAAGCTGCAAAATATGTCAGTATCTTAAAAATAAATCTTGATTCGCATGTGACTTAGGGTTGCCAACTGTACTATAAAATATAGTATTGTACTATATTTTAGCTCTGCGTACTATATACTGTTGAAAAAATATATAGTACGCAAAAGTACTATATTTTTGTTCCTTGCATGGAGATTTGCTCATATACTATTTCGGAACGGAACGACAACTAAACGAAACTGTCTTTCACTGTCAAGTACTGGTCTTCTTTACGTATCGCGGTACCGCTTAAAAAGGTACCGTATTGTTTAGACTTTTTTTTGGACTGACTGACACTTTCTTGTAGGATTTTTGTGAATGTACTATATTTTTGAGCAATGTACTGTGAAAATAATATATTTTCGAAAAAAATAGTTGGCAACCCTAATGTGACTATTAAATCAATTTTAAAAACACAATCATAATAATAGGATTTTTTTAAATATTTTTTCTATCCCACAATTTACAATCTTAGTGCCTTGTAAACAAATAATATCGAGGGGTGATTAGCTACGGAATCAGCTAATTTTACTGCGTAGAATGAGTATGCTCCGGTAAAGTCAAAAAATGTTGCTCAGGTCAAATAGCTTTCACCCCTCAATATATAATATTGGGTGAGATTCTCAGTTACAGTACAGTTAAGATAAATACATAAGGCAACATCTACTTATTTTACAATCCCAATGCTTGTGCTATGATGGCTACCATACAATGGACTGGGTACAATTCCAGTTACACCCAGACCACAAGACCGGTTTTTGTGCGATCAACATCCATCTCTATTCGAGATATGTCGAAACGAAACGACAGATTTGTCGTATTTTCTTCTACTGTTTCGACATATCTCAAACCAATATATAGTATATATAGTATATCAAACCAATTTATTTGCTTCTCTGTTATGAATGGTTGTGAGTGTTGTAACCAAGTAATACTTTGTGATTATACTTACTACAGTAGCATATTATAATTGTGATATAGATTATGTGACCAATACCAAGGTTATCTGAACCTCAAGCTCTGTTTTTATAAGTGATAAGCATAGCTACAGGGATCACCATTCATCATTTGTAGCACATTTGACTTAGTTACAACAATTATAGTTTATCAAAGGAGTACTTATTCTTTACAATACATTAACTTACTATAAACATAATTGATTTGATCATTATTGTGTGTACTTACATATGTCAATTTAGCAACAGCATTGGATTTAACTGCTATGTTATCTTGACGCAGTTCTACTTTTATTTCTTCCATACATTGAGCAATATATTTAGACTGAAAACAATCATTTATGTTAAATAATTTTATATACCTAACATTTTTTTCCTGTAGCCAATAATACATACACATCCCTGTAAAGCATCTAAATATGATTATTTTATCGTTTTTGCCCATTACCAAGGCAAGACAGATGAGTGGTCGAACAAATACTCAAAATGGTTTGTTGATTTACAGAAGTTATTTTTAAAGCATTATGATGTTGTTTATTCAGATTGTTATATTCCTCAGGTTTCTCCTGTTACAATATTAATTAACATAAAAATTGGAAACACCCATAAGAAAATTGTTTGATATAACTAAGAACTTCAGTGGATATTAAAATGGACCCAAATTCTTTAATTTATGATGATAGATACCATGTCTCACGAAGGATTACTCGTTTTTCTCTCTTATTAAACATTTTAGTCTATATGCCATGAATATGAGAAAAGCTAATATAGCTAGCTAGTGTAAATATGTAAGTGGAGAGGGTAGCTACACGTATGTTAGGTAGGTACCTATCTACTTACTAGAATCGAAAGTATTAACCTATTTTTCGGATTTAGGCTACAGTAAATGCACCATTGGGCAGTAATTGACATTAAATTATACATTAACCAATCTTAAAATGTATTTACCTCATTATCTTTATTATTCCTGATCCCTCGAACTAAATCCGTGAGATTTTTGTCGAACATCCTTTCAAAGTTACCCTTGACTTTTTTCAAAGCCATGGTGGAAGAATTACTTTTCTCACCATTAAAAAAACGCTTAAGTTTATTATTATATTAGGTAAATTAAAGAAACATATTATATTTCCAATTCCAATTATGTTTATGGCTCCATCGTTTACCGATGATTTTGCCAAAGACAAGTTATAGATAGATAATGCTATACATTTAAAAAAGAAACAAACTTATTAGACTATTGAGCGGTAACACGATAACTATTTTTATTTGGGAGCGGATACTAAAACACGATAAAAGAATAGATATAAAACACTGATCACTATTTAAAATAAAACTAAGTATGAATATATATTTTTTAAAAACGACAAACAGGAAGCACAAAAGAAGGTTAAAGGAAAGAATAAAGTATAATATAATGTGAAGTTAGAGCTTAATTTTATTTATACTAATAAATTTAAAAAGGAATTTGATCAAGGGAGTGTGTGCCAAAGACAGTAAAAAAGGAATATTAACTGGACGAGGTACTGAATCAGGAAGAAGGTCATACAGGGGGAGAGTTAGTCTGGGACAGGAAAAAAATAAATGTTCTAAGGTACCTTCATCTAGCCCGCACTCGCAAAGGGAATGATCTCGGACTCTGATCTTGGCTAAAAATACCGGAGAGCAAACAAATCCTAGACGAAGCCTAATAATTACAGATGTGGCCAGTTTGTTTATATGTTTCTGCTTCCAAAACCAAGGTTTCGCAGGAATTACGGGTTGAAGAGAACCGTAAAATTTACCCTTACTCTGTCTGGTTGATTGCCATAGAGTATTCCATGATCTCATCATGGCAGGCTTCGCTGAACAGCGAACGTCGCGAGCATATGTATATGGATAAGTTTCACTACCAGAGAGAGCTGCAGTTCTTGCGCAAGAGTCCGCAGACTCGTTGCCCGCTATGCCGGTGTGGCCAGGAATCCACGCCAATGCAACTTGAATTTGTGCACAATGACATCTATAGAGTGCTTCCTTAATTTTAAGAGTAAGGATAAAATTATCTCTAGATCGGAAGGGAACCTTAAGGATGTCCTGCAGACAACTCAGGGAGTCAGATAAGATAAGAGTTTTATCAAGCTTATGTGATTCTATATATAAAATAGCTTCTAGTAAAGCCACCGCTTCACCAGAGAAAATCGAGAAAGAAGCTGGACACTTAAAATTTAATATAACTCTAAATTTGGGGATCCATACAGCAGCACCTACATTGATTCCTTCGGCTAATTTGGAGGCGTCAGTAAAAACAAGAAGCCAATCAGGCCAGTCTCTTTCTACTATGCTATTTAAGATTTGGTTAGCTCCAGGAGAATGCTTGCTAATACCAAGATTCAGAAAAACCTTTGGCTGAAAAACCAAAGATTTGAAATCAACGTCAAACATGGGATGTTTATTCATTTGAACCAGGGGAAAGGGTAAAGATTGAAGCTTATTAAAGCTGCTAACAAGGCGAGGAGGGTCCTTATGGGACCAGTAATTGGAGACGTTTAATGATTGGGAAATGGAATTAAGGATAGAGGGAAGAGGGTGGGAACTGAATTGAGCCAAACCTAATAAAAATCTGTCTGATAAATATTGTCTGCGCAAATTTAAGGGAGGGTCCAGACACTCAACCTGAAGGGCATTTACTGGTGAACATTTCATTGCACCAGAAATTATCCGTAGACATTTCGACTGAATTTTATCCCATTTAGCAATGGCCAATTTGTTACAGGGTTCCAACAGGAAGCCACCATAATCAAAGTGACTACGGACAATAGCATTATATAACATTTTTTGCGAGGTAGGGTGCGAGCCCCAGCGAACGCCAGAGAGAGCACGCATAATGTTAACGCTATTTTCACACTTTTTCATAACATAATTCAGATGATACAAACCAGATAATTTTGAGTCTAGAATAACACCCAAAAATCTAACTTTATCCTGTACTGTAATTGGGTCATCATCCACAGAAAGATTAATATGAGGTATATTACGTTTACGAGAAAAGACAACCGCACTGCATTTAGACGTTGAAAGGCTAAGTCCATGGTCAGTCAACCATTGGTTAAGATAATGTAACGCAGAATTTAAGCGGCAAGTAGCATCTGGAAAAGAAGAAGATTTCGCATACAGGGCAATATCATCGGCATATTGTAGTATCTTACAAAAAGAATTGACAGATAAATCCAAATCTGAAGTATATACATTGTATAAGATAGGACTCAAAACCGAGCCCTGCGGTAATCCTTTCCAAACTAGACGAGCTGGAAAAATAATGTTCTGATGACGAATAGAAATTGAACGGCTCATAAGGAGATTGCATATGACATTAATTAACCTCACGGGAATACTCAGCTTATGCAATTTTTGCCTGAGAAGCGGAAGTTGGACATTGTCATATGCCGAAGAGATATCAAGAAAAACTCCAATAATGCTTTCGTTAGATGAGAACGCCAGACGAATGTCAGATATGAGGATGCTGAGACTATCCAGAGTACCCATACCTCTCCTGAACCCGAATTGGCTATTGGACAATAAACATTTATTTTCCAATATCCATTCTAATCGGTTTTTAATAAGGGTTTCCATAATTTTGGCTAGAACAGAGGACAGGGCTATAGGTCTGTAAGAAGAAGATAATTTTGGGTCTTTACCAGGTTTCAGAATAGGGATGATAATTTGGGATTTCCAAGATTCGGGAATATTGGCAGTTGAAAAAATACAGTTAAAGATATTGAGGAGGAAAAGCTGACTAAAATGAGAAGATTTACGAATAAAAGAGTAAGGAATACCATCCATACCAGGAGACGAGTCCCGTAGGTGATCAAGAGCGGAATGTAATTCAGCAAATGAAAATAAATCATTCATACAGTCAGGTGAAGAAACAGGAAGAGGGACATCAATACAAGTAAAGGAATCTTGGTGGGGAACAAAAGGGGGGGCTAACTTATTAATAAAATCATCCAACCAGGGTCCGGGGTCGTTACTCGAGATATTAGGATCTTCGTAGGATTTACGAAATGCCTTAATTTTCTTCCATATGGCAGAACTGGGAGACCGTGGAGAGAGGGAATCACAAAAATTGCGCCATCCTTGCGTCTTCTTATTAGCTAAGAATCTAGTTGTTTGAGCAGCAGTTCGTTTTAAAACCAAGTAATTCTCCATGTTAAAGTTGGCAGCATATTTATCCTCAGCTTCCTTTCTTTGATGCACACTTAAGGTACACTCGGGATCCCACCAAGGCGGAGAAGAAATTCGACCACTGGGTTTTTTAATAGGGATGGATTGGTTGGCTGCTAAATGAAGGCAAGTGATGAATTGATCATATATTGATAGAAAATTAAGGGAATTGACAGGGGGAAGTGCACTAATTTCTCTATCTAAAACCGAGGAATATTCACTCCAGTCAGCTTGAGATACACGATACTTAAGGAGAGGCTGATTGGGTAAGGGAACAGGGGATGACCTGAGATGTAATTCAATAAGAATAGGGAAATGATCACTACCAAATGAGTTAGGGAGGACAGACCAAGAAATGGAAGGAACCAGGGAAGGAGATGCAAAGGATAGGTCAGGGATACTTTTATTTTGAGTGGGAGGGGACCTACGAGTCGCAGTCCCATCATTAAGAACACATAGGTTAATATCATCTAAAATATCTAATATATACGAGGAAGTGGAATCATCGCATTGACAACCCCATAATGTATTATGACAATTAAAATCACCTAACACGATCATAGGAGCGGGAATAGAAGAAAGGAGCGAGTTGATTTCATTAAGGAGAGAATAATTGGGATGTGGGATGTAAATTGATACGAAAGAGATATCAAGGGCTCTAATAGCTACTATATGAAAACCGGTATCATGAGGACGAATAGGGATTAGATTAAATATGACAGACCTATTAATGAGCAGAGCACAACCTGCTCGTCCGTCACTTCTGTCATCACGAAGGCAAGAAAAACCCGGGACCCGAAAACGAGAGACCGGACTTAACCATGACTCGGCGATAGCGACCACACAAGGTTTATGTTCATTTAAAAGGAATATAAGTTCATGTTTCTTTTGCCGAATGCTTCTAATGTTCCATTGTATGATGTTGTGAGCCATTTTTGGTAATCAAAGTTTCTAGCAATTGCTGGACTAATACTACGACATTGT
This sequence comes from Ptilodon capucinus, assembly GCA_914767695.1. NCBI lineage: Eukaryota > Metazoa > Arthropoda > Insecta > Lepidoptera > Notodontidae > Ptilodon > Ptilodon capucinus. Next base: position 6,937,925 of record OU611811.1, read on the forward strand.
ACGGTAAAGCGTCACTAAATTTAGAGATAATATTAATCAACGAACAAGTTAATAATTCAATTAAGTTATCATTAGGAGTACACAGCGGAGTAGAGTCAGAATATTCAGGTAAAGCGCAGCCATTAGGTTGGGAGGATTTAGGGGAATTTACAATAGAATTATGAGCTTCTACATCGTAAGACTTGCCTAATTCGGGTCTCGGCTTAGGCGATAGAAGGACAGTTTTTCTGTAAGAAGTTCTAACCGGAGGGAATGCAGGAGAAGGAGAAGGAGGAGGAGAGGCATAGGACTGTGATGGTTGGGATAGAGGGGTAAGATTGTTCTGACTTGGACGGGCTGTAGCATCAGAATATGAAATTTTGAACACAGAAGGAAACCTTACTGATGCTTCTTTGTAGCTGACATTTTCCTGAGACATAACCATTTTAATAGATTTTTGCCTTGAGTGCTCAGGACATTTATTATCAGTTGCCTTATGATTTCCTCCACGACAAAGCAAACAAGAAGACTCCGAATCAGGAACAGTGCAAGCATCCCCTGGATGTAGCTGAGCACAACGGAAACAGCGAGGTTTTGATCTACACTGAATCTTGGTATGACCAAACCGGCAACAGTTATAGCATTGTATAGTAGGTAGGTGATAAATGGATACTGGTAAAGACGCATTGTAACAATATACTCTCTCTGGCAGAGATTGCCCTACAAAAGTAAGCATGACCGTTAAAGATGGGACCCATGAAACAGAGGCCCCATTTCTCGATTTTACGTTTAATCGCCTTGCTTTTATTACTTCTCCGCAATTAGCTGGAGTATCTATACTGTTTACTAGTTCTTCCAGAGACCACTCGGTCGGAATATCCCTTACTACTCCCATACGTGATATAAGGAACCTAGGAATAAAAGCTGAGAATTTACCAAAGAGAATATTGCTTCCAACAAACTGATTGGCGTCTACAGCTTTACCAAATTCTACAGATATTTTATTCCTGCCTATCGACTTAATTCCACCCTCCACAATACCCGAAACCTTGTTTTTGTGCAGAAATTGTGCAAACTTTAGTACCTTCAAAGCGGCATCTGAGGATTCGGTTTCTGAACGAGAAACATGAACAACAAAAGGAGCCTTGTCGCAGTCTCCATATTGGAATTTTGAGCCGCTCTCATAGCCAGGTTTAGTAAAAACAGACTGCACGGATTCAGCCGGCGATCTGGTCTTCTTTTTATCTGTGTCTACTGATGGATCAGAATCCACAGAACGTTTTAACGATGGCTTCGCACCAAGATCACCAGGGTCCGGAGGCCATGCTCCGCCCCCATCAGGAGGATTGTCGGCACTCATTTCCATCGGAAATGAGTGCCGGGATAGATAAACGTACCTTTAGTTAGGAAGTAATAGTATTAGCAAACAACAGAAAGATAATTAGATACACATAAACAAAATACAGTAACCGCCACAAATAAAAACAGAAAAAATATTTCAAACACAACCGAACACAATCCTTGTCAATGACAGCATCCATATTATATTTTACTAGATTGGAAAAACTCATAAGCAAGGAGTCTACGTCAAGCAAAAAACTGACAAGATAAAATTGTTTACTGACAGATCATGTCAATGATAGAAAAGCAGAAGCAAAAATAAAAAAATAACTTTGGAATTTTTCCACCATGTTTATCACTGTCATAATTACCGATTTCTATGTATAATGTGTAATTAAAAAAAATACAATTAAAAAATTATTAAATTTGTTTTAAAGCTGAGTAAAGCATTGGCATAAAGACCGCTAACGCAGGCACAACCATTCCTCATCTTATTCTATTCCAATTTCATTCATTTGGTAAAAGAAGAATTACATAGAAATAGTAGTGCGTTGCAGCGTAGTGGCAGCCATCAGTTGCAGCATTAGCAACTCTAAGTAGTGATCTGTGCTCTACTCTTTAATATATGCTCTTTGGAGTGCCAAAGAGGGGCAGGAACCATACATCAATATTTTTTTATATCGATATATTTATGTATAAATTTATTGTTAATCAATTTTTAATTAATAATACAAATGAATAATTATTAGATATGTAAGTAGTAAGTCTTCATCTATATCTATTGTATTTACTAAAAGCGTTTTGCATGTACGCTCTTTCATTGTTTTTGTTGTGTAACTAGTTTTTTTAAGTTCTCATGTTAAGTGAATTTATGTAATTATAATTAATATATATCTTAGATAATAAATATCTTAAACCTCAAACTTTTTTATATCTATATCTATAAAAATAAAATAATACTGCGTTTTATGAAGTGAATTAATAATTGAAGAAAAAATATCGATCAATATTAAATTAATAATGTTTCCACATTCATCTCTATTATTATTGAAGTCACAGATCACTACTATTAATTTAAAGTAGTCAAGTCAAGTCAGTAACCAAAGAGTATAGTAATATGTCAGTAACTCAGTAGTGAATAGTGATCTGTGGTGGAGAATCGTTGACAATATATTACTGCGAAAGTGGGAATGACATTTTCAAAACAATAATAATTTGCCCCCTGCCTGTTTTCTACAATAAAATGATTATATTTTTAAGTGAATTACAAAGAGAACATCTTAATTTGTTACATCAACACTCTACTCAAGGTAATGCAGGCATAGTTACATCAAGAAGTTGCTCAACTAACATCAGTTTTAATCACTAATTTAGATTATAATGTTTTAAAACCTCACTTCTGTATTTTGCAGTATTAATAGATTTCTGCAAACTGGCTCTGGATTATCTGAACAATGGTACTAATAATAAAAAATATGGAATTGCTGCAGGTAAGAAGTATTTCACATTTGCCCATATCTCCCTCCCAGTTATGGTGACAACTGTATCTAGCCGAAAGCATGATTTCGGCTCGTCCCATTATTACATTTGACCAAAATTCCATCGGCGAAGGGTGACACTGCAGTGCGCCTCTGCCTTAATTATATTTACTCATATCAAGTGACTGCTTATTTTTAGTGGAGGAAAAATATTTTACTAATGTTATTTAAATTATGTTTTGTAAGTGTTTCATGTTAACCTTTTATTCATATGAATGAACTCCATTTTATCTCTTTGAACTAAGTTGTAACAACTGGTTGTACATTTGTAAACATATCTTGTACCCATGTATCTATTTTTTTTTAGAAAAGCTGAATGTATCATTGTCGGCTGTCCAGAATCTCGTACATGCCTTGGTGTATCTTATAGTGGAGGCTTGTAGGCATAATGTAAGTATCTTACCTTACATTACTGTCCTTTTAAAAATTAATAGTGCCTCCCTTTTCAAATCTCATTCAAGCACTGCTTTCCCTCAATGCAAGAGGGAGTTACATCCATCATGCTAGCCTAGTGCATGTTGGCAGTATTCACATGTATATTGAGAACTAGTTAGAGACCCTTTGGACATATTGAAATTAATGTAGATGCATAAAAGGCGAAGTTTTTTTTTAATGGACTACGCTGTTGGACGTGAGGTGGCCTTGACAGCTTTACCGGAGGAGGGTAAAAGGCGAAGTGACTCAAGCGCCATGTGTTGTTGGAATCAGCGAATTTTTTCTGTCTTTTAGCTGGATTTCATGCTAAGTTACCAAAATAAGGTTTGAGTTCATTCACCGTTTAATTATCATTATAAATGTTGATTTCAATTGATATTTATTATTTAAACTGTTGCAGTTATCCGAGGCAGACTTCAAGTCATCTCTAGCTATAGCTGGTTTCTCCAATGAACAGCAAGAGGTGGTGACCAAACTACACAATACTAAAAAGCCTGAGTTGTCAGATGCATTGTGTCTGCTGCAACAAAAAGACCCCTCTTATCAGGACTTAACCTGGAGATTTGAAATACAGGTACAAAAATTACTTTTAAATATTTTCTTACATATAACTATTATAAACATATGGCTAATATCCAAAATACTATAGCCTGTAGATACTTCTATACTAATATTAGAAAGAGGAAAAATTTGTATTTTTGTATGTATCGAATAAACTTAAAAAGTACTGGACCGATTTCAAAAATTCTTTTACCATTAGAAAGCTACATTATCACTGAGTAACATAGGCTATATTATAAACCCATGCAAAACAGGGACAGGCGGCTAGTCATTGATAAATTAGAACAGTCAAATGCACCATCTCTGTCCTGATAATATATTAGATATCCAAAATTGTATGTCACATTTTTTATAAATCATGTGCTCTTATACAGTATGTGCTTATCATATGAATTATAAGTAGGTAAAGTATTGTATAAAATACTTATGGTATTTTTCTCACAAATATCTATTACAGGTGGCCTCTAGACACCAAGCTGAGGAAATAAAACCCACTATATCAATGGACTTTGTTATAAGGACACCCAAGAACTTTGGACAGTTTAATGATCATTACGAAACTAGATCTGCCTATGAGAAGACTAAAAATGATAAAAGTATATCACCTATACACATTAATTCAAGTATTCAGGAAGCAAAGGCTGCCACAAATTGTCAGAGTGTGATTAATCATGTTTTATTGCAGTGTGATCTACCAAATCTATTGAATTTAACAAACAAGTTGGAACAAGCATTGAAAGAATCTAAAAGCCAGCATGTGCGCAAAGTACAAAGGTCTCTGTAGGGTCTATATTAGTTTTAATATTATATTGCCATTAAATTACAATGTATTAAATAATGTGTAAGTCATACAAAAATGCTTTTTTTTTCTACAACAAGTCTCGCATTTTATAGCCCACACACGCACGACAGCACGGACGCGGCTCAGTAAATTGATTTATATGAAATTGTTTATTTGCAAATATTATTAATAAAAGAAACCGGCCAAGTACGATTCGGACTCGCGCACGAAGGGTTCCGTACTATTATCTATAAAAATGGCAAAAAACACGTTTGTTGTATGGGAGCCCCCTTAAATATTTATTTTATTCTGTTTTTTAGTATTTGCTGTTATAGCGGCAACGAAAATACATCATCTGTGTGTGAACATATCAACTGTCTAATTATCACAGACTACTGGTGACAGACGGACAGCGAAGTCTTAGTAATAGGGTTCCCGTTTTACCATTTGGGTGCGGAACCCTAAAAATTTACTATCATCAGACAACACATACTCATCGTATGATTGCATACAATTTCATGATTGGGCAACTTCCGAAATTGTCGCTGACGGGAACCAAACCCGGAACCACCCGGTGCAGTTAGCCGAGTGGCTTACGCGCGAACCACTAGGCAAGTCGTCATTATACATGTATAACATGTTCATAGTTTATACCATCCTTGCCCAAAGTGGGTGATAACGCCCCCTTGTGTGCGCTGCAGGCATGAAGGGGGTGGTAAGAGACCCAGAAAAAATGGGGGCGTTGTGTAGAGGCACAGCATAAATATCTACAGTAATGGGACTCGGCCGTGTCCTTGAAAAAGATACCTACAGCGATACGTAAACACGCGATAGGGCTGCCCTCCTACAGTATTTTAATTTCATCTACCTAAGTACTTGAATTTCTTTCTAGTTTTGGATTGTATTTTGAATTGTATATTTAATATATTTATTATTAAAAAAATGAAATTCGTTGTGAATGAAATAGGAAGTGTTCAATAAAATTACATATTGTGTTTTTTTATTAGTAGATTTAATAAATAATACCACCCTTATAAATTTGAGACTGAAAAATATTTTCGCCTCGACTGAGACGTACGAAAAGCTTTATTGTTCAATTAAGTAGCATAAAAAATCCGCATTTGGATAAAAAGTTTCATTAAAAATACTTATACAATTGTACAATTACAATACAATTGTACTTATTTAAGAATCAAATATTCATAAATCGCACGCTTACTGCTCACACCGTGCGTTCGTCACTGCGGCACAGTCGCGACTGATTAGGTACCAACATCGAGGCGCGTAGATATAACTCGCGTTCCGACCGTTTGTATGAAGTTAAGATACTGTAGATATTTATGCTGTGGTAGAGCCTTGAGGGAGACCTCAGCGCCGTTGTGTACTACCTACTGCGCTTAGGTCTCAAGTTAACTCTTGCGGGCTATAGTAAAAGACTCGTTTAGAATGAATGTTTAATCTCCGCTAATATAGCTCACAATAATCAATTAATTTGACGTTATAGTGGTTTTAAAGTAGGTGTAAAAATGGGGGCGCTAAAAAATAATTTATTCTCAAAGTTTGGGAACCACAGGTTTTACCACGAACTGTATATGAAAAGAAATGGTTTGCTTAATTTTTTGAAATAAAGTTTTTGCAAAGTTTATGATTCTAGACTACTAGTCATTGCAAAGTAACCACTACGTTTTGTAGCGATTTCGCCTCCCTTTCGAGTATCGGTTAGATTATACAAGGTCCTAGACCTCAGTCGAGCAAACACTCGTTCAAACTAAAACTACTACTAGTATTTTGGTATTTGCAAATTGTACACCGCCCCCACCAACAATCCGAAGAACTTACCATTCACCACACAAATATTTTACGTAGTCGCTAACAACTATTGTAGGTAATTTCAAACTCATAGTAGAGTTTTTTATTTACTAATAGGTAAAGTCAATGTGGTGCACCCGGTGGTTAGTAGTGGCAGTACGTACCTACATACATCTACGTATTATTAGGTGGATCATCTCGACGCACGGCTGGTAACATCATCACAGTCATTAATTAGTTCGTCGGTAACAAACTGATGAAGCAGCATAACATTGGTACTTATACCAATAAAAATTTATTGTCTTGATTGATGAACTGACGAGGAAAGACCTTGATTGTTTAAGACTTTATTATTCCTAAGTAGGTATCTACTTTTGGCGCTGCATATACTAAATCTTGATAAGTGGTTACCTACCACCTTATTTATATATTTACGTACAGGCAGCGTCCAGTCTTCTCGCCATATTTACACAAAGCTATCATGAGCTACGTACAACGTCATCATTATGTTATATGTTAAAAGAATTACTACGGCTTCTAAACTTAATTTAAAAATACCTAAGTAAGTAAATATATCGCTGCTGTATGCAGTAGGTAGTTGTGCAAAATTTACAAAAAAGACAAACCCGTCTAATTTTTTGATAGATTTCCTGAGTTAAAGGTCGCGTTCCGATCCGGTTATACATAGAGATAAGAAAAACATGTAAGTAATGATAGCAAACTATATTATATTTACAAATTCCAGCTCTACGTTAATATAATACCTACCTATGTAATTGGGTTGGTATATTATATTGAGAGGTAGGTATTTACAATAGTTACCCACCTAATTAGTATTTATCTGTGTCCTGTTAGTAGTAGTAGTAGTAATAGTACCCAAGCACATACTAATGGTTGGTATGTAACACAGTTAAATGAAGTGAGTAGATACCAATTGTTTTAATTATCGTGTTAGGTAGGCATGTATCTAACAACTGGAGTAGGCTCACGTGTTATTCATGACTGTGGATAAAGTGGACCAGTAGTGCTAGCGGAGGATGTTTACATCTTCTTATTTATAGAATGTAGTAGTGTACAGTGGAATGAACTGTGTGCTTTAGCAGCTGTAGAGAAGAGGGCGGCCGCCCGCCGGCGCCCGCAGTATGCCGGCGACGCCCGAGTCACACGCCCGCAAATCCATTCGCGGCTTTCCTATTTCTACGTTACTGTGATAAAGTACTTAAAAAGACGGAATTTATATTTTGCTAGTTATTCGCATTTTAACTATAAGTATAAGACAACGCCTTTATTCACGTTTTAGTTTGATTTATCATACAATTGTCGTGTACATCGGACAGTGGTCAGTGAATCTCCAGAGCACTAAAAATCTAGTTGCTAGGTACTTAATTATGCAATCTGCCTTGAACACCAATGTTCTTTGTATTGTAAATTTCGTATCGATTTCAAGAAGCGGTGGTCGCCAGTAGCGAGTTATTTTGATAACCCGAGCTTAAGGTACAACAATTCTGCAATAAAAACGCGTATCGGGAAAAAAATATTAAATGTGCTTTGGACTGCAGTAACATGGATTCGAAAGTGGTTCTTAAGGAAAAGAACCCACACGATAAAGCGAACATCGTCTCCAAAATATTTTTAACGTAAGTATTTTGAACTTCCTAGCTTTGAATATGTATCCCTAATATGCACCAATATCCGAAAGTAGGTATGATGATGGGTCATCAAATCAAGGCTTTTAGGTCAAGAACTGAGATAAATTGACATACTTATTGTCCAGTAAGCTTTCTGCCCTTTCTCATACAGATAATAATTGAAATAGGTAATTTTCGAATAAGCTCAAAAATAAAATTTATCGACTTTCGTCACGATTGAATTATTCATTACGAAATATTGATGTGATGTGTGCGTGTGTGTGACCTTGCTTTTGAGTGTTAGAGCCGGCTTATGTTAAAAATCTGTGATAACCGAGTTGAAGGGTGGCCGCTTTGGGTAGCAAGGGGTGTAGGTTCAAACTTCTGAATAGAATTTTGAGAATTTTCGGATCTCTTAAATGCATGCCATTTACAATAATGATTAAAGTATTACTTGCGGAACGGCGAAGGTAAACATTGTGACGAAATCAGCATGTCTATGAAATGCCGTATATAAGTTTACCAACCCCGCTCTGGAAAAGTTTGGTAAACAACGGCCCCAGTCCCCCTCGCTATGGGGTTTTATGCCCGGTATAACAGCAGTAGGCTCACTCCGCATTGTATTGAGACCAAAGCTTCATCGAAGTGTATAGTTCAAAGTGGACTACTCTGCACCTCTGTATACCCTTTCTGAATATACAGGCGTGATGGTTGTATACACGTGGTTGGTTGTGGCTTCCCATTAACCACCTATATTAAAAATGTGCCATAACACTTAACTATATTTGGTGTGTTACTAATACTAAATACGACATAATTACCGTTATCTCGTTAGTTTCCCAAATAGTAAAAACTTACGATAGGTACTTACAACCGATTGGTCGCACCTATCTATCTAAATGTTTCAGTAAGTCGTTAAACGTTTTCAATGTTAGATGAATAACCAAAACCATTGAGAAATATCTTTATCATAAAACCAAACTAGTTCAGTTTTATGATGAAATTGAGTTTAAATGTGTCATCTTCCGGTTTTTCAAAACATCTAGGTTTTTGATCAAAAACCTAATTTTATGATAAACCTGCGACATATATAAAGGCTTTGATCTGTAGAAGTGTTTAATAATCAAACAGTGTGCGATAAATTTGTCATAAAAAGTCTAGCGACGTAACTAGGCACGGTATCGATTGGCTGTGTTTGTTTATGAGTAGGGTAGGCACCAATGACTAAAAAGTGTACTTGCCTACCTACTGGGTACGTGTGTTGACTTTAAAAGTCCACGGATAAATCAGATTTTTATCCTTTTAAGTAGCAATATAGGAAGGAAACTAAAAATCATGATATGTATAATGTGCGAATTATAATTAAATACCTACTAAAACAGTCCTGGAAGAGCTCTATATTCGCTGGCTAGTTTCTCCCAGCAAGCCAAATTGTCGGAAGAATAAAATAAGTACTTACAGCTTTAGAAATGCGAATTCGTATATTAGAACTAGCCAAGTAAGGCCTTAGGCCAATATATTATCCTAAGTTTTAATAAGAAATTATACTTTAAGTTGTTATGAAATATTTGATGTTGCTATAAATAAATTTTAGGACTGACCACTGAAATTGGCGCCCGTTTAGATCTCACATCTTTTGTCGTTGAAGTGGACAACCAAGGCATATATCATTGGCTAAACAGATATTTACATTTATGTTTTTGATGGGATATCATTACTTTTTGTACAGAAATAATTAGTAGGTACTTATTCATAATAAAATTAATACCAAAGGGTGGTTTTCCACTCATTATATATTCACGTGAAGACCTTAATAATGTTAGAATGATCATCGTTAGGGACTTATAAGCAGCAAATAATATAACTAACATAACTCAAATAGTTGGTATTAAAAATAAAATATTCTTCAATCATGAAACAATAAACTTATAAGGTAAATCTTATTTATTAGTATGTTAGAATGATCATTCAATATTTTATAATTAACTTTAAACATACAACCTGCATAAAAAAATACATTTATTGTCGTAGGATACGAACGCCAGACCCTGACGATTTATCCAACCGCATAGCCCACTAGGCTACACTAATATATACTTTTATTATGAAAAACTTGACTGGTTGGTCATATTACCAATGACGTCATAAAGTGAATGTTCCTAACAAAATCAATTAATTGAAAAAATATTATAAAATGATAAAATTATACTAGTTTCACATTTTTTCCTTTGTATTTACCCAATTACCTATCTGAATGCCAAATTTGAACTCTCTAGGTCATCTGGGAGAGGCTATGATTTTTGATCTATAGGTCAGTCAGTGTAATAATTCCGATTTTTGGACGATTATATCTTAAGAACCGTTTGAGGTGTGTTTATGAAATTTGGAGCACATATGTATCTCACAAGTCTCAATAGATGAGCCAAATTTGACATGGTTATGTTAAATAGTTTCTGAGTTATGAGGGGGTCAAAAGTCGCTCCAAATGGTTCGTGTGTCGCTCCACACGGTGCTGCAGCCAGCTTTCATTGGCTGGGCGCACTCCCGTGCGCCTTGATATAATTCTACTGTGTGTCACTGAACTCCTCGTAAACGGCTGGACCGAGTTGCATGATTTTTTTGGTATGCGTTTGGGTGGCGCCCATTGGATGGTTTAAATTCACAATTGGACCCGGTAGGTGGCGCTGCTTTCGTATGTCACTAATTCTAAGGCAGTACGAAGTTCGCCCGGTCAGCTAGTTTTTTAAAAAAAGTTTTAAACCGGTTGTTTTACATCATCAGTCTCGTCACATATGAAAGATATGACAATGGGGCCATCCCATCCACAATACAATACGTTATACGATGTTACGCCCGAAGTGTTGAGTATTCAATGGAAGTCTGATAATACTGGGTAGGTAAGTAGGTAGCTGGTTATAATTCCAAGAAAGGCTAGCATTTATACTCGTGGTCGGCATGGGCGATAGTCTACAAACGGACCTACCTTTTGAGTACTCAAGATTTAAATTTACTTAAAGTAGGTAGGTAGGTATTAATATAACCTCGAATTTAGTAGACCTAAGTGGAATCCATTTACATTAGCTTAACAAATACACCACCCACACTTTGTGAATATATCTTAGGTTTATATCTAAGTAGATAAGTACTGAGCTATGTAAGTAAGTACCTACTATCCTACGTATAAAATCTTTTATCACTTAGTAAAGAAATAACTAAATACTTAGTTCTTATCTTAAATTGCGGCAAAGCATTTGAAAGATCTGTAAAAAGCTCTTATAAATTTACACAATCATGGTGACACTATAACGTTAGGTAGGTGGCTACGTAATACTTATGTATCTAACCATAACATGTTCCTACTGACTGATAATGATATGAAGCATACTGCCGACACTTGAATAATAATTGATTTCACGTGATGCGCGATACACTTCAGGCCTGTCTGCGCATACCAAAACGAGTCGAGATAAAATAACTGTCTTATCCACTAATAATCTCTATCTCTTCTCTATATATATATATATATAAATCAATTGCTGTTCGTTAGTCTCGCTAAAACACTCAAAAACGGCTGGGCCGATTTGGCTGATTTTGGTTTTAAAATGTTTGTCGTAGTCCAGGGAAGGTTTAAACGGTGAGAAAATAGGGATTAATTATTCTTCTTCTTCTTTTTTTAAAAGTGTTTGGCTTCCATCGTCAATTTGTCGATGATTTTGCCAACAACTGAGTTTGCCAGAGACTTGGACGGTGAGGCTTATAAAAGTATAATAAAAAGAGGACTAACGATTTTGAGATATGGAACGGTTGAGCAAACAGAATTTCGGTGGGAAATATAGATAGGCATATTAGTAAAGGAGCAAATGAGACAGACAGAATACAACATTTGATTATTATTACGTCAAATGGAACGTAAAATGTACATAAATAAAAAAAATATAAATGATAAACCTGTCAAATTCGCTGATCTAGAGGGGAAACCGGGAATCATTAGGTAGGTATTATAAATTACAAAACTACCTGCCAGGGGATTAATTATTATTTATTAAATATCCAATCATTGACATTAGAGAAAAACGAGAAACCATAAACAGAGAAACGTACACGAGTAACCATGGTAACCACAGACAATGACGCAAAATATGGCAGCTAATGTATGAAGAATGACAATCTCCTTTGGGAAAATATGGAAAAATTGCGAGGAAGATAAGAAGATAGGATGCAAATAAAAAAAGGCTTTATTGTGCTATTTCAAACACACAATATATGTTTTGCTGGAATTAAAAATATATATATATAATATATATATATATATATATATATATATTAAGATGGTGCGACGATTTGGTCACCTTTGCGCGAGAAACGTGGCCACAACAGGCCCAGGATAGGGACATGTGGAGACGAAAGGGGGAGGCCTTTGCCCAGCAGTGGGACATATACTAGGCTATTCAAAAAAAAAATATATAAAATTCTGACTGTCAATTAATTGGTTGTAGAATGTTTATATTTGAGTCGTCTGTCAACGTTTCGCAGTACTAGAGAACTATATTTACTGTTATTGTTTTAAAATGCCAAGGAGAAGACAAGCTGACGTAGGTCGTCGAAGTCAATCTAATGTACGACGAGCTACCTCACGTTCAAACCGCACTGATGACCAGCGAGAGACAGATAACGATAACTTTCGTATTGGTATGGCAATGAAAAATGTTTATGTGTTGTTGAAAATGGCAATGTCTGACATTACAGATAAAAAAACCGGCCAAGTGCGAGTCGGACTCGCGCACGGAGGGTTCCGTACCATTATCTATAAAAACAGCAAAAAAATCATATTAAGGCAAATACTTAGGGCGCGTACACATAGAACGCCCGATTTTTAACTGATCCGTCGCTACTGGAGGTATAATTCACACAGCATTTACAGGACCGATTTTAACAGATCCTACGCTGCTGGACTTTCGTTCTTCAGTGTAAAGGAATGAAACCAGCATATGGCAGCTGTGTGCAGCACACCGCACCCCGCGCATCCCCGTGCCTCGCGCGGTTTCGATCCGATAAAACGGATCAGTATTTCCGTTGTGAGTGGGTTTTTTTACTGGATCCGGAATACTGTCATGTGTGTGTGGGAACTGGCTCATACAACTACATACGCTAATAACATATACGTTTAAACGGACCTGTAGTTGTAGCATGTGTGCCAAGATTAGACGTATGTCACGGAATATCTCGATGTTATCCCTTTCTCTCGTATGAAATTAGACAGAGAGCGAGCGAGCATATCCGTGACACAGGTCTTGTCTTGACATGCGTGCTGACACCACTGTAAAACGGACGTTCTATGTCACGGCCTTAGTCACATGCGTTGGATATAAAATATTTTAAATCGGGGCAAATATCAGTTTCTCGGTGGGTACGCTGTCAAGTATACCTACAATTAGTTAATTTATATTTTTATTATTTAACTAACTGCTATAAGTGTGTTTGCGATATATTGTGCTATGGACCCAAACTAAGCATGAGCCTGTCTTTGGAGCCAGAAAATGATGTACATAAATAATTGCACAAAGTAGGTATTTCACATACGAGACCAGCGATTAGCTATCATAAAATAGCCATGAAGCTCAAACCTACCTTTCTACAGTCAAAGCATCGAATCCATTATCTGTTATTACTATTACTTATGTATTTAAGTTTAAGTACCAGTAATTTATGTACTTAACCAAAATTAGAAATATTTTTTATCACAAAAGTGTTCTGTCTACAATACCATCGTAAATGAAACAATAAACGCCTTTTTTATAAATTTGGCTGTCAAGTTGAGTTAATGATTGGAGTTACTTAGTAGGTATATTACTATTTAATATTATACTCCTCCGGTGAAGCTGTAAAGGCGGGTTGTTGTACATTCGTCACAAAGTAAATTCGTCACATTTTTTAAACTCCATACATTGAAAGTAAATTCGCCACATCCATTAAAAATATATGTTAATTCGTCACAAGCAGATAAGAGTTATTGTAAATTCGTCACAGGTCTACTTTTTACATTATTTTTGCATAAAGTACCGGTAGCCGACAAAGCTAATAGTTTTTAGCGCTCGAAAATTTATTGCAAGCCGTATCGGATAACAACACAGTACAGTGACTGATTTTTCTGCTGTCTGTACGAACAAAAATAATGTGACGAATTTACAATAGTCAAAATTGGTATATTAGTAATTTTCTTAAAAATAAAGAATTGTGGCGAATTTACACATACTTTTTTCTGTGGCAAATTTACTTTGTGACGAATTTACAACAACCCGTAAAGGCCAACACACGGCCAACAGCGTAGTCCATTAAAAAAAAATTAATATTGATAATTTCGCTAAGTAACATTTTTTTAAGCATGCAGGCAGATAAGAGTTCCTCCAGCCTCGACCTCGTTACGGGTTCAGTGTCAATAAACAAATGACTATGGTATTCAGCCGTCTTGTCGCCACTTCACGCCTAGCAATTGGGCAATCAATGTTTTATTGTTGAACAGCAATTTAAAAATAAACGATTGGGGGCATACTTTACCTACTTCACAAAATGCTAGTGCTCCGCAGACTTTTTATGATATTGTACTTAGAACCTATGTAACTACTTCCATGCACCTACTACGCTAAAAGATCACGTATTACAGCGTTTATAATAAGACAATTTTTACAAATATGACTTGCAAGTATACTACCTATAGTACTAAGCTACGTATAGTAGCTTAGTTAAAAATAACAACCTTTTCACCTCTTGGCGGAATTGCTATTTTATTATACTTAGGTTGGTTCTATGTGCTCTTTTATAAAGCTTTTAAACTTTAATTAGTTATTAATAAAATTCTGATGCCACTACTGCAGTTGTAGCATGAGCGCCAAGACTAGACTTATGTCACAGAATATGTTGATTATATCTCTTTCCCTCGTATGAAATAAGACAGAGAACGACCGAGCCAATCCGTGACAGAGGTCTTGTCTTGACATGCGTGCTAACACCACTGGAGTACTTATCGGTCGTGTTGTGAATCATGTAGATTATACTTACCTTCTTTGTATTTATTTGTTTGCTTGTTTCAAACAAAAGGAAGTGTCTTTATGATTCACCTACTTAATGTACCTATAGGTAACAGGGATCACCACGGACTTACAAAAACGTTTATTTACACTCGTTTAAAAAAAACGATATTATTAAACAATGTGATGAAAAGTTACATGCTCGTTGTAAATATTAAAAGCTGTCGTAGGAAATAGGTCACTGTATAATAGTTAGTAGATAGATACACATTAATCTCCGTTGTTACAGATGGAGTTTTAGTCTATTTCGTAGAGGTTTCAAACATGGTCTTACAATGGAAGATCTGTGGCGAGCCCGAGACGCCGACCACTCTGGCAAGCTGGGAGACCGGCTCGAAGAGGCATGGCACCTTGAGCTTGATGCCGCTAAGCAGAAGGGCACCAAGCCATCCTTGTCGAAGGCCATCATACGATCCTTTTGGTTCGAATACATGCTGTGCGGTCTGCTGGTCGGGCTTCTATTCATATTTTTATGGTAAGAAACACGACAGGATAGATTATATATGAACATGCATTGATATGAAAATAACTAGGTTGTTTATTTTCGTTGCTTACTTATAATATCAAAAGTAGTTGCCATGCATCTATCTATCTATGCCTTTGTGGGGTTCAATCAGTAAAAGACAATCGGTATTTCCGCTAAGAATGCCGTCGGTGCCTACGTGTATGTAGGTACGTACGCTACTCCAATCGTTATGTCACTGAGCAAAGGTCAATGAAACAACACACGACCGACCCAATGGTAAATCATACTCGATGGTTTTGTTATTTTAAAAACAACAGTGCAAAAATTAATTATTTATCTTTGTTACAGGCCATTAATTCCGTACACATTAGCATTATTTATTAAATACTTTTCTGAAGAGAAGACAGCAGAGACTTATAGAAACGCGCATTTATATAATTTTTCTATGAACTTTTTGAGTATAATGACATCGGTAATACTAAACCATTTACAATTAGGTCAAGGGCGTGTTGGTATGAGGGTTAGGATTGCTAGCTGTTCACTTTTGTACAGAAAGGTGAGACAAAAGACTTCTATAGTGATTTACATCCCTATCACTTTTTTCTTCCATTTTTAAAGTTTGTTCGTTCTTTTAGATCCTTAAACTGGATAGAGCGGGACAAAGTAAAACAGAGCCGGGTCAGGTGATTAACCTAATGTCGAATGACGTGAACCGCTTCGACCTGGTTGCCCTGTTCCTTAACTATTTATGGGTGATGCCCATCGTGGTACCCGTTGTCTCTTACCTAGTGTGGCAACACGTGGCCTGGGCCACTCTCGCCGCTCTCGTCGTCATATTTTTGCAAACTGTTCTTGTTCAGGGTAAGCAACAGCCATATTGAATACCAAAGATCACACTTAGATTAGTTACCTATATAATGTCAGATCGTAACTGATCAGCTTTGAAAAACCAATGTGAAATAAACAAACGCGCTCCTATTTCAGCATATCTAAGCAATCTCCAAGGGACCCTGCGAGGTAAAATCGCGAAACGAACGGACGAGAGGGTGAAAGTGATGAGCGAATTGGTGAACGGCGTTCAGGTTATCAAAATGTACGCGTGGGAGAAACCATTTGAAAAACTTGTTGACAAATTAAGAAAGTATGTATGGCTAGCCGTATACTTGTCCCGTTACAAAGATGAATAGAGTTACTCAGCATATAATTTTGTTACCAGGTTCGAAGTGAGCTTCATAATGCGAACATCAATGATCAAAGGATTCTCGACAGCTTTGAGCGTATTTACTGAGCGGTTCATTCTCTTCGCGGCCATTGCTGCGTTCGTGGTGATGGGCGGAGACATCAGATCGGAAATCACTTTCTCGCTCGTGCAGTACTTCAACTTGCTGCAGCTGGCGTGTAACATATTTTTCCCGTTAGCCCTGGCGTTCCTGGCTGAAACTAGAGTTTCCGTAAGAAGGCTTGAGGTAAACTACCTACGCACAATATGTATATTATCTAGGTCTTAAAAGCTGCACAATGCCTTAGTGAAGTACATAGGCATTATATCGACGAACGAGTATCGTTTTAAAAACTAGCTCGTTTACATAAAATTAACAAAAATAAGGTTTAAAGAGCCGCCCTTCACTTTATTCACTTATTTCCAGGAGTTTTTGTTGCTCGATGAACTACATTCTGAAAGAACTAAAGACCTAAATGTAATTAGAGCTAGTGAAATAATTAGCAATGGAAATGAAAAGGAAAAGGAGAGACCAAGACCGACTGGTCTGGTGTTGTCGGGAGTTCGCGCCAGTTGGCAGCCAGACGCCATTGTCAGCACTCTTAGGAACATCTCTTTGACGGCAACGCCGGGGGAGTTCGTCGGGATAGCTGGCTTGGTCGGATCTGGAAAGGTAAGAATCCTGCCAATGTTTCTCTGACAGGATGTACGTAGAACAACATAAATTCAAAACAACATACAGTGGTTGTAGTATATTGGATAATGGTAGGGTTGCAGCCAATTTCTTGGACTTCTTGAGAAAATGAGTGCACCGTCCTTGCAATGAAGGTATTTTCTTATCTTTGTTCACCGTCGTTTTTTAAACGTTATTTCCGAGCGAAGGAGGAAAATGCTATGTATAATTATTTGTCAGCGCAGCTACATTGTTGACGATTCCATGGGATTTGTTTTACAAGTGAATCAGAAGCTAATTCTTTGCCGTGACTTGGCACATTAGCAACTGACGTTCAATGGCCTTGTCATTTTTTTAGGCTCAGATTCGGTTGTTACTGTTGTTGTGAGGTCACACTTGAAGAAAGTTATAAACTATTGATAGCGGCATTATAAATCAATTTTATTCTGAAAAGTGCCATAGTAGATGGATAGTCAATTAAATAATATATTAGCTGATAGCTTATTTATATAATTTGTTGATTTCCTTAGTACCAATTAAGATT
This sequence comes from Ptilodon capucinus, assembly GCA_914767695.1. Lineage (NCBI taxonomy): Eukaryota > Metazoa > Arthropoda > Insecta > Lepidoptera > Notodontidae > Ptilodon > Ptilodon capucinus. The sequence goes on from OU611811.1 coordinate 6,955,984, forward strand.
TATGTTGGTTATCTGAATCGATTACTTATGCAGTGCAATACTCTGCATCTTGGTTAGAAACACCAGGGGGGGATTACTGAAAACAAAGTTGACATCAATTAATAACCAATTATAAACCATTGATATAATTTGCAAGGACCTTATTCTGTATGAGCTCCATTTTGCCGTAGTCGTCGCTTCTGCAAGTGATACTGGGCGAGCTGGCGGTCGCGCAAGGCAAGCTGTCGCTGGGCGGCGGTCGCCTCTCGTATGCCAGCCAGGAGCCGTGGCTGTTCGTGGCCACCGTACGGCAGAACATACTGTTCGGTTTGCCGTATGATCGTGTCAGGTACAAGAAGGTGAGTTATATATAACAACACCTGCTCTCAACGCGGAAACATATTACCCACCTAAGTGCGTAAAAAAGAGACTCTTCGGTGGTGACACCTAAGAAAATGTAGTTAATATTTCACATGCAATTTTTGTATTTTGTTTTATTTCACGAAGGCCAAGATTAGTTCAGATTATATGAATAGGAAGATATATCCTACGATTAAGTACCTATATATTAGCATTTGTGATAACATATCTGTGCTGAGATCATTTTGTAATCAATCAATTTTAGACTCTTGATAAATGACAGTGTGACATTTCAACAAGCTTTATCAATAGAGGTAGGTACTATTAACAGATTGAAAATCATTGCAGATTTTTTTTACTATTGTATTAATAGCAAGCTAAATATTACCAACCCCTAGTATTTATGGTCAGATTGTTATCAAACAAAAATTATGCTATGTCAGGGATGTAAATTGTTTGAGTATGATTGTCTGAAGGTAGTGAGCGCGTGCGCACTGGTGCGAGACTTCGAGCAGCTGCCAGCCGGTGACTCGACCCTGGTCGGTGAGCGCGGCATCAGCCTGAGCGGCGGGCAGCGCGCGCGCATCGGTCTCGCGCGGGCCTGCTACAGACAGGTACCTGGACCACCTATTTATAAGTTCAGGTGACCTTTAACAAGTCTGGTTACGGTCGTCTGTCCTGACAGTCAGATAAGATTATCTACATCTGTTTAGTGTTTTTGCACTAGACGATCCGATAACATCTACAGATTTTCAGTACACCTGTTTCGATAAAAATAATACGCAACGAATGACTGTCTCATTGATTCAATAACACGAAACTGGTCTCGAAAGGCATACATGTAGGTATATTTGTGAGGTATCTAGGTACGCTGCGTACCTTGTCGTAAGGAAGGCATATTATTTAGGCATTTCAATCAAATGCAATATTTCGATTTCACAATAAGTATAACCGAATTATCAGATGTTATATTATGATCTGAATTCAAAGTTCAAATGAAACATATGCCGCTCACGATGACATGCATGACGCATAACCATGACTTTAACTTTAGGTAAGTACGAACAAGTATACAATCTCATGCGCAAAATGTACGTTAAGTAAACATGAGTAGTACCAACCTCCCTATCTATACAAATAAATAAAATTGAAGTGTAGGTATGCTTGTAATGTCAAAATAACAACTTTTTACTTGTACCTACTTTGTACTTATAAGATTTTTCCATTTTTTTTTAATTATTGTCCGCCCGTCTTTTTGTTCCGGATAATTTCCGGGCTTGTTTGATTTGAACGAGGCGTTCACTGGCAGATGAATAAGGCGCTGATGTTGTAAGGAGTAACTTATGCTTGTATATTATTTTAGAAAAATCAAATAAAAGTCGCGGACACAACTAGTAATATATGAGGAACGTAAGTGAAGTAATCAGATACAATTATAAGATCGGCGGAGTAGATAGCACTATTTGCAGTTTGATATTGATGTTCTCGTTTTATAGAGGTTGGTTTTAAACATTTGTGTACAGCAAATACTTTAATGATATGAGATATACCTTCTTATCTGGATCATTACTTGTTCATACAGACATACACTTGCATTAGTTACCTACCTATTTGACTTACTTATATGCATATTTTTAGTTTTGGCAAAGTTATCCTAAGGACATAATTCTGAGATACGTTGGCACTTAAATTAAGTATTATTATTTTCTAATAGTTATACAGGGTGTTCAAAGTGTGCAGGTTCAAACCCCGGCTCGCACCTCTGGGTTTCTTGTGCGAATCTCATTTACATCCGAGATTACCACTTGCTATGAAACGGTGAAGGAAAACATCGTGAGGAAACCTGCACGTTTGAGGGAACTTGACTAGTTCTCGATAGATGTGTGAAGTCTGCCAACCCGCACCGGGCCAGCGTGGTGGACTATGGCCTGAATCCCCCTCGCATTGAGGGGAGGCCCGTGCCCAGCAGTGGGACATTAAAAAGGGCTGTAGTTATTATATACAGGATGTTTCAGAAGTCCAAAATAATACTTGTATTATAAAATATACAATAAATGATCGAAATTAAATCAAAATTTTTAAAAAAAGATCCTCGGCGCCAATTTTAATAACATTAAATAACTCTAGTCCTATGCTAAATTTTTCAAGGTCTGTTTTGTGAATAGTAGCCGTTGATGAATTGTGCACTGTTGACTAAGCTTCTGGATGTGCACTAAGGCCACAACCCGATACGTGTGACTAATATTCCAAGGTCTGTAACTCAAAAACTATAATAGTTAGATATGATCTACCTTCACAATGCTACTACATATTAGCTACCCTATATGTACCCAAAGTATTATTTCGGACTTCTGATATACCCTGTATATAGTTTTTCCCGGAATACTTTTACAGTCGCCTAATGTCCATTTGCGATGTAGATAGGAAGGTACGTATGCGTATGTAAGCACACCATAATATTCAGGCAGCGTTTTGCGGCTCTCCCAATTATATCAGGGTATTCCCTGAACTGGGACTAGCATAGTACCTCAGTATGTCTACATTGAATATGCAGGCGGACATCTACCTGTTGGACGACCCGCTGTCAGCAGTGGACACGCACGTGGGTAAGCACCTGGTGTCAGAGTGCGTGATGGGCCTGTTGAGACACTCTACACGGGTACTCGTCACTCACCAACTACACCACCTCAAGTCTGCTGATAAAATTATCATATTGCATAATGTAAGTCGATCATTATACCCATTTTATTCAGACAACCCCACAACGATAGTGTTAGGGGACTTGGGGACCAGGGCAAATACCGAAACAGCATCAGTACAATAGATACATCATCACGCCTGTATTCACCGTAGGGGTAGGCAGAGGTGCACTGTAGTGCACCAACACTTCGCCGATGTATTTTGGCCAATGTAATAGGGGGCGATTTCCGAAAATTGCCGCTGAACAGAATCGGACCCGAAACCACCCGCTGCAGTGAATAAAGCGGCCTACGTTTGAACCACTGGAACCCGAATTACCTTTAATAATTAAATTACAAACATTATGTAGGTACTATAAAATTAGGAGAGGTACCTACACATCTTCGTCTAATGTCACAATATGGACTTACATATAAAAGCGATTCCTCGATTACAATTATTACTTTGCATGATTTTGTCACTTTTATCACGATAATTATCTTGTGTCTAACTTCTATTGTCTTTTTCACACTATCGCGTTGGCTGACCTTGAATTGGTAGTGCCTACCTTGATATTGAACATTCTGTGTGACGACAGTATCTGGGCTCCTCTTAATAGTTATATTTATCTTATTCGTGGATATAATTAACTACAAAACGACTTTATGTGTACAACAGTTGTAGGTAATGATAGAGAAAAATACACCAAACAGAATTTATTCGTTAAATATTTGTTCAGCTGATAAGTTTATTATGTTGATGAAATGCAGGTTGACTTGACATTACGTAAGTATAACTGTTTAAAGTGTTGAAACGATTTTCGTGAGTAGGTAGTAGTAATAGGTCCGTATAGTTTACGAGACACATTGAACCACCTGTTTCAACTACCAAATGATGAATCTTTACTCTACTTACTAACAAATGAAAGCTTCGTAAAAAAATATAACACAACGCAGTCATATAATACCTACTTATATCAAAACAAAGTACCTATAATGAGTGTAAATAAATACATTTGCATTCAATTATTCGATATACTCACTGCTATCCATGAATCATTAATTACGTATCTACAATGGCCTATATTTAATAAAATGTAAATATGCAGTCAATACGTACAATTAAAGGCTTTTCTCAAAACCTTATAGCTAATACTGCACTTTTCATTGTATGTACCTACCCATTAACTTTTTAGAAATTGATTTGAGTCACCCACATAACTTAAGTTTTCTTGACACAGGGTGAAATAGAAACTCAAGGCAAATTCGACGATGTGTCACAGTCGCCACTGTTCGCCGAACTGTTGCAAGAAGAAGAACAACCTGAAGAACCGACACGGCACCTACGAAAAAGAACGCTTTCCATACAGGTCAGCAGAATAGTATGAATACAGTACAGTTGCACTTACAAAGACTAGTCAATCTCAATCAATAATATGCCGTATTTTTAACGTAATACAGTATGTATCAGGCTACAGCATTTACGAACGCTAATCTATCTACATATGAAAGAATTCACACACATCATCCCTTGCAGTTTTAACTCTAAGACCTTGTTACGTGCAGGCGTTTTTACAACAGCTTAGAAATGCCTTCCGAGTACATCATTAGTTATTTACTCGTTGTATGTTAGCAGATATATGTCTCAGACACTGTATTTTTACAGATTTTATTTATCTACTTCGCCTATTCAATCAGTGTAGGTGGGTAGGTACTCACGTGAGCAATCAATCATGAGCAATGTACAAGTCACTGTGATAACTGTAAATATTGGTTCTGGTTTACAGATTGTATAAATGTGCGATAAATATTACGTTAGGATAAAAATACCTATCATGGGACTGGAACCCAAGTCCCATAACACTATTGTTGTGGAGGTATTATGACTTCATTTTTTAAGACATGAAAACAACGTCCCACTGCTGGGCACGGGCCTCCCATCAATGCGAGGGTGATTCAGGCCGTAATCCACCACGCTGACCCAGTGCGGGTTGGCAGACTTCACACATCTATCGAGAACTAGGCAAGTTCCCTCAGACGTGCAGGTTTCCTCACGATGTTTTGTGATTAATTACGGGCTAGCAGAGTAAAACAATAGCGCAGTAGTATACTATTTATTAAACTCGGTGGAGAAAAAGAAATACAGTACTCTCATTAAACAACACAGATCCGCAAGCAATTAATCATAAACTTTTATGTCTTCTTCTTCTTCTTCTTTTTATACGAAATGAGTGAAATGATGATATTTTGATGGAATAAGATGAGGAATGCCTGCACCTGCGATATGCGGTATTTATGGCAATGTCGAGTAATTATAGCAAGGACAAATTCAATAAATACACATTATAAATAAAAATGGATAATGACAGTGATAAAGATAGACTTCACATTTTACCTTAGACACATTATTATTTTTTTTACTTTATTGGGCTTGTTACTCTATACTTCACATGTTTTCCTCCACCGTTTCATAGCCAGTGATAATCTCAGATAAAAATGAGATTCGCACATAAATCCCAGAGGTGCGAGCCGGGGTTTGAACCTGCACACTTTGACTGCAAGGCGTGCGTTCGACCACTCGGCTTTTATCAATGGTAGGTAAAATATGACTAGTCTAGTGGCTTCATGGGGACTATGTCTAATGACAACACTGGTTATATTTTAGCTACCATTGATAAAAGATGTTGTTTCCATGCCTTAAAAGATGTAGTCATAGCAACTCTACGACGATAGTGTTAGAGTACTGGGGGCCCTGGATGTTTGTCCGAGGTCGCTTCAAGCGTGCTTTCCATTCATAGAACACTTACTCTCTTCTATACACCGTTTACGTCGCTTTACAGTCCTACGCGAGCACGAGTACTGTACACGATGGGGTGGTATTGGAACAGGACCAGCAAGAAGAAGCCGAGCTCATGGGCACTGGTGAGTTAAATTTGTGGTTGATTAATACAACGATAAATAATATATTTCTCATTTTTTAAGTCTAGTTTGCTTGCACAGGTTTAGAGCAGCGTGACTACTGACTACGTTTAGTAGTATAGGTATCTAGCATCTACTTCTTAGTAGATTCAGGACAATCAAATTTAGTTTTTGTTACCTACGTAATGTTTACTTAATTAAAACTAAATTTGAGGGTCCTTTATAGTACTTTCAAACAGCACTCACGATGAATACAATTCATACTCCACAACTTACAATTCAATTCTGCAATTTTAAAGACTGTATAAGAATAATTTAGCAAAATATTAAGTATTTTAAATTTGAATAATTGGTCACACACTATTGATAACTGCCGCATTTTACAAGGTTTCGAAATGTATTATATGGTTAGTAATTATTTTGTTTCGATAAAAATGTGGTCACGCTGGCCAAGGCTTACACAAAAATAACTTTACTACGTGATAGCTTCATAACGAATTGCTTGTACGTTATAAATGTGTCGCAGGCCGCGTGCCGGGGGCTGTGTACACACAATACTTCCGCGCCGGCGCCGGCTGGGGCCTCCTTCTGTTCACTATGATAGGCATCATCCTCGCACAAGTGGTTACGTCGTTCAGCGACCTTTGGCTAACGTTTTGGTAAGATATAACTTATTTGATTTGTCTCGATTTGATGACGGCTTAGTCTAGTGCAAGAACATTCTTAATACATTCACTCACGGTCTAGTGATTCGAGCGTAAGTCGGATCATTGCACCGTGTGGTTGCGGGTTCGATTCCCATCAGCGATAAATTTCAAACTGCGATCGCTCCAAGCCCATGAAATGGTACCTATAGCACAGTCGTTGCTTAGTTTGGGACCATATCATGAGTAGGTAAGTGTTGTAACAGAGTACCTAAATATGACGGTATGATTACAAGCGTTCGCCTTTTTAATTTTAGGATGAATGACGTAGAAACAAGGCACGGCCCGTCGCAAAACCAAACAATTGGGAGCAACTCCACAAGTGAACTAAATCGAAATATTACTACAACGGAGATGCCGATATTATCAACTGTACCACCGAATATGAATATAACTGAACTCCAACCGCAAGAATTCAACCATCCGTACTATATTTATATTTGGGCGATCGCTATATTCGGATGTATGCTACTTACTACCGGCAGGTCAGTACCCTGGGTGTATTCTAGCCTTTATTAATAATAATGATGCACGAAGGTAAGTATTAACCGACATTGAAAACAATGGGTACCTACCCACCATAGTTCATGTGTTGGTAAATTAATGTTACGTAGGAACAGCTATTTACATGTTTGTTCAATTTTCGACAAAGATAAGGTTTGTTAACTATTGAAATATAAACAATTGCTTATGACGGTTTTCCTTGAAATTTTCGATAATATCTGACCTTGATTATTTTTAGCATGCTATTGAAACCTCGAACTTTGTATTTCTACTTCCAACTATCATCCAGTTATACCAGTTCAGTTGGTATGCTAGATCAGGTTACAAAAAATAATTTAATCTTCTTCTTTTTTTACGAAATGAATGAAATGATCATATTTTAATGGAATAAGATGAGGAATGGCTCCACCTGCGTTTAGCGGGTATTTCAGCTCAAGTGTCATGTAATTAATAGCATGGGCAAATTCCATAAATACACATTATAAATAAAAATTGATGATGACAGTGATAAAGATGGCGAATGAATTAATTAGTATATCAATCAACATATATAAAAATCAATGCCACTTTTCGTTGTAAGCTAACAGAAGTTAGCGTTAACCTAAACGGCTGAACCGATTTGAATGTTTTCTTTTGTATGCGTTTGGGTGGCACCCTGGATGGTTTAGGTTCACAATTGGACCCGGTAGGTGGCGCTGCTTTCGTATGACACTCATTCAGGCGGTACGAAGTTCGCCCGGTCAGCTAGTATATTTATAATCATGACATACAAACTGAGAGTCCTTGACAGCGCGAGCGAATTTTGTTGCGTAGTCGCAGAAATTCAATCTTTATGAATATTAGTACAGAGTTCGTTTCGGTATCAGCAAAACATTGCGTGGGGCATTCAAAAATACAATGACACATAGGTAAGTAATGAGTCTATTCATTACAGATCAATGTTGTTCCTATGGGTGTGCATGCGCAGTTCAATAAAGCTGCACAACCAGATGTTCAGCAACATCCTCTCGGCGACCATGCGGTTCTTCGACACCAACCCATCGGGACGTATCCTCAACAGGTTTTCCAAAGACATGGGAGTCGTCGACGAAATTCTGCCTAGAATGTACTTAGATAGTATACAGGTAAGTTAATATCTACTTTGTTTGTTTACTGAGCAAGATTGGATGAACCAAAAAAATCGATTTGAAAGTGTCCCCATCATAGAGTATCTATCTAGAGTACCTATATCGACTCAACTCTTAGTAAAGCTCTGCGGCGATTTTTCCACCATTGTTGTCATCTCATGTAGAGGTACCTGTAGTATACGGCAACGATATGGGATACCAACAATGGCGAAGTCAGATAAACCAGAAAAATTTACAGTAGCGCGGGCTCGAAATGCCATCTCCATTATAATATCTCCTTGGTCTCCATAGATAGGCCTATACAAAATAAATGATTCAACGTAGACTCTGTCAAAAGATCTTTTGAACATGCAATGATACACTCAGATTGGATGATAGTGCTAGTTGCTAGAATGCCTAGGGAGCAAGAAGTGCAGGTTCAATCCCCTCTTAGATTTTTCACGATTATCACAAAGTTTACCGAAAGACTAACATAAATAATAGAGGCATGTAATGTAATATTATGATTACTTAATATTTACTGTAAAATGTTCGTTGCAGATATTCATGGTGATGTTGGGTATTCTAGTGATGGTGGCCATAGTGAACCCATTCATGCTGTTAACCACGGCCGTCTGCGGAGTCTTGATGTACCTGTGGACCGTCGTCTTCCTTAACACTGCGCAGGCTATTAAAAGGTAAGTAGTAACATCCTTATTATTAGTTTGGTGTGTCAGTCGTGTGTGTAATGACGTCGCCCTGCATAATTAAATTACCTTCCAACAGATCCTACTTTCTGATCTAAACAACGAATTATTGAGGTCTAACTAACTACATCATATGTATTCCTCACGCAGCACAAGAGAGATATATCAAGGAAGTAGGTAGGTACCTATTAAACGTATAAATGCAATCAAATATAACATTGTCGTTACATATATTACCCAATAATAAAACGTCAGCACGTAAGTATTCCCCGAAAAGCTAGACAGAGGGGCACTTCCGTGATTTGGCTAATAAAAGGTAAGCATATTGTCAAAAGGGATATCGGGAACATTCTCCCTTACACAGTGTGTTAAGATACACACTGTGTATCTTAACCTGCCCTTTCGCGCTGGCCAAGCGAGTTAGTAGACTTTCGTTTCAATAGACGAAATGACGTAGGTGTAAGATAGTAACGCTAGGTCCCCGCAGGCAGTCCTGGATTAGCATATACTATTTAAGCAATTGCTTAGGGCATCCCGTCTAGGGGGGCACCAGAGACCACCGAGAAAAAAAAAAAAGGTCACGAAAGTTAAAGCAATTTCAAATTCTTTTTTTTACAAGCTTTATATTAACTTGCAATGTATGTCCGGGTGGAATCTTGTAACTGAATTTTAAATCAGTTATCTTTAACCGATTGAGCTGAAATTAGGTATACACGCTTATTTTGGATGATCTTGCATGGCGGATCTTCCAAGATGGCGGAATAGTTATTTTTTCTGCACTACCACAGTATGGGTATCAAATGAAAGGGCTTGCTGAGGAGAACACGAAAACTAAGGGAAATTAAACAAAAGCTTGTTTTTAAAAAGTTTTTTTACCATTCATTTATTTAAATTAATTCTTTGTAGTTCACTTAAGGATAGGGTGCCGGGGGAAGATTGCGTAAACTGCTTAGAGCAACAAGTTACCTTAATCCGGCACTGCCCGCAGGGTGGAGGGCGTGTCCCGCAGCCCGGTGTTCTCGCACGTGTCGGCCACCATGGCCGGGCTCAGCACGGTGCGCGCGAGCGACGCGCAGGACATGCTGCGCGACCAGTTCGACGACAAGCAGGACGTGCACACCGCCGCATGGTAATTACTCCCACGTTACAGAGAACACTAATTAACTGTTCTTGCAACTAAATATACACAAATAAAACTGCTTGTAATATCTAAATGACACCTTTTTACAATTAAATGAAATGATATATTATTGATACAATTAAATGCATAAGAAACTAAATTAAATACGATAGATAAGTATAACGAAAACGCATTTTTTAATTTTTTGTTCCGGGTAAACTTTCAAACGGCTGAACCGATTTTGACGGGACTTTCACTGGCTGATAGCACAGCTGATGTTCCAAGGAGTAATTTAGGCTACTTTTATTTTGGAAAAATAATTAGAGTTCGGCGGGATTTCTTTTCCATTTTCCCGCGTATTCCAAACGGGCAAAATCGCGGGCACAGATAGTAAGAACTAGAGATGGAACGGATATCCGGTGACTATCCGGTATCCGGCCTTGTTTTCAGTATCCGGCCGGTATTCAGTACCGGATAGGAAAATTTAAAAAAATCTCTTTATTTTACTCAAGGCAAATCATACACAATAGGTTATGGACACCGTTTATTTTTAACCGACTTCATTATGATCGCACGTCAATAATATTTGTTTTAATAATTAGTTTTGTACATAAAATTAACAATTGGCAAATTGTGGTGAATGAATACCAAATTTTCGGCATTTGTTCGGTAAAAGATGACTCCGCTTGGCTTCATATACCAGACCAGCTTTTGAAAATAGCCTACGATGTAAACGCTACTGCCAGGTGCTGAAAAATAACTTCTAGCAAACCTTGACAACTGCGGGTACAGATGCAAATTAAATGACCACCATATGGGTCGTGATTGTGATCGATTCGAGATGTCTTTGAGAAGCGTCATGTAACGCGATAAAGGGCCGAATATCCCCTATCCGGCCAAACCACTATCCGTTTCATCTCTAGTAAAAGGAATGGTTATGATTTGAGCAGTCTATGTATGTTTGTATTTACGTATATTCCTCCGTAGCGCCTAAACCATTCATCCGATTTTGATAAATAAGGTGTCAATCGATTCGTTATTATAGCCCGGGGAACAAAGGCTACATTTTAACCAACTTCAACAATAGGAGGAGTCGAATTTGCCTTGTTTCCGTAGTCCGATTACAGTTTTTTAAACTTTTTTTGTTACAGGTACTTAACTATAGTGACAAACACGGCATTCTCCATCTGGCTGAGTCTTATTTGCGCGACTTATGTTTTGGTAGTGTCCTACACGTTTCTGCTATTAGACGACGGTAAGTTGACTAACACAAAGCGAATGTTCTCCTTTTAAAACAGTTAGAACGTGGCTACATCGATCGGATGTAGAAAGCAATAATGCTGGCCGAAATCAAGTCAAACAAGAAAACAAAATCAAAAAATTGAATCAGTCAAAAATCTGAATCGACTTCCGGTTCGAAATGTTTCCATTGAGAAAAGATTAAATGATGGACAGATATCTAACACCTTATTGTATGACACTGAAAGTGCAACATTGAAAGTGTTACAATAGACGAAAGGAGTGCTCTCCATATACTAAGTTATTCTATTTAAAAGAAAATAAGTGAGTTAAGCATTTCCAACAACAGCAGCGAAATGTGAAGCAGCCGATTATAATCGATATTATTTTTAACAAAAAACAAAACCCGACTTCAAAAACCTAGGTGCACTAAAAAGCTACAAATAACCTTACAATTCATTACATTTGGAGTAGGTGCCAATCAACGTCGGACTAGGCAAATACACACATGAATTGGCACCGAATCCAAATGTAATGAATTGTAAGGTTATTTGTAGCTTTTTAGTGCACCTAGGTTTTTGAAGTCGGTTTTTGTTTTTTGTTAAAAATAATTTTTTTTCACGATTTTTAGTGTCAATAATCGTTGAAAATTTGCAAATATTATCACCTTATAACAGCCCTAAAAAAGTAAAAATTTACAGCCAAAAAAAAATCACCCCCCCTCACCCCCCCTTTCCACCCCTTTGGGGGTGGGTTTCGATCTTTGTTAACAATCCGTATTAAACAAAACAAGATTTTTCGAAATCGGTTCACTAACGCCGGAGATATGCTGTATTCCGGATTGGACCCCCATTTCATCCCCTACATATTTTTTCTTTCAAAATTCCTGAAAGACGTGTTTTTTTATTTTGTATGTTAAATATATATACAAAGTTTCAAGTCGTTCAAAAAATATTTTTGAAATTATGTGACCTTCAACCCCCCATTTCACCCCCAAGGGGTTAGATTTCTGATAATATTTTGGAAATGGGACCAACCTTGAAGAATTCCCTAGCAAACCTAAAAAAAAAATTCGAAATCGGTCGACAGACGCGGGAGATATGCGGTAACATACATAAAAAAAAAAAAAAAAAACATACGGGTCGAATTGAGAACCTCCTCCTTTTTGAAGTCGGTTAAAAATAAATGCTTGCAATATTAAAAGTAGGTAGGTATTTATTGTTGAATATTTTTTGATAACAGGTACAACGAAGTCCGGCAACGTAGGGCTGGCGTTAAGTCAGGGATTGATCCTAGTGAACATGGTGCAATACGGGGTAAAGCAAGCCACCGAGGTAATCTCGCAGATGACGAGCGTGGAGCGCGTGGTGCAGTTCACGTCGCTGCCGCAGGAGAGTGCCGCCGGCCCGCCGCCGCCCGCCGGCTGGCCGCAGCGAGCCCGGCTCGTCTTCAAGGACCTCTCGCTAAGATACGACAAGGACGCCGACCCGGTGCTCAAGAAACTTAACATCGTCATCGAGAGCGGCTGGAAGGTGAGTTAACGAAGATCCTCGCTATCTTCTAACGCTGTATCCCCATCAAAAAATCATTTGTTACTGCCAGACTCGCTAGCTCAGCCGGTTGTGACAAGATACCATTTAAGATACCTACATCAATTTTGTCTCTAAGTCTTGTATGAATTACGAAAGTAAGAGAGTGCGACCTAATCCGTGACAGAAATCATGTCTTGACACACGTGTAAGCGGGACGGGTTACGTTTACGTAGCGTAACATATCGAATCGTTTTGGTTTCTCGTCATTTAATTTATCAATTTCGTTCTAGGTTGGAGTGGTCGGGCGTACAGGGGCTGGAAAGTCTTCGTTAATATCAGCGCTTTTTAGACTCGCACCCATTGAAGGCAACGTTTTTATAGATGAAGTTGATACAGGAAACATCGCTCTAAAAGTAACTAAAACATAATTGTTGACATTTCATTTATTCTATTTGAAAATGTATATAACCCATTTACTTTCTTTACAGAAACTCAGGTCGAAGATCTCTATTATACCTCAGGAACCAGTGTTATTTTCAGCAAGCTTACGCTACAACATGGATCCATTCGATAAATACACAGACGCTGATATATGGGAAGCCTTAGAACAGGTTGCTATATTATAACTACCATAAACAATAGTATTAGAGATACTAATGCAGATTTTTTGGCACCAAAGTATTAAATATATTAAAGCGTAATGTCAGTTTCCTTCTTATAGTCGTAGTTTAAATACTTACTACTACTTGATCGTTAGATCAAGAAGGCAATATTTTTAGAGCTGGAAAATTCACTTTAGTCAGGTGTAGTTTACACATAATTACTACGCAGGCACCTAGTGTAACAATCAAATTGGGGTAATTATTTTTTTAAATTCAACGTTTTGCGTTTTTAGGTCGAGTTGAAGCGCAGCGTGACGTCATTAAGCTCGGCGGTGGAGGCGGGAGGATCTAACTTCAGCGCCGGCCAGCGACAGTTGTTATGTTTAGCGCGCGCCGCACTGGGCAGAAATAAATTGCTCGTACTCGATGAAGCTACTGCTAACGTCGATCCTAAGTATGCACTAATTAAAGCTAAATAGGCTCTTTCGCTGTAGAAACTGAGTACAATTTAATTTGATTGTTTTTCCTGATTGCAGTACGGATGCCCTGATTCAACGGTCTATTCGCAAGCACTTCGGCGACTGCACGGTGATCACCGTCGCTCATCGTCTACACACTGTTGCCGATTCCGATCGCGTTGTTGTAAGTATTAACTTTTGTGTACATAGATTCCGTATTCGTGACACGCATTAGACACGAGATTGCGACATGGTGACGCCACTTGGAGAAGAAAAACTGAAATCGATAACCCAACAGTAAAATAAATCCTTACATACATATGTTAGAGGGCATCCACTTTTATTATTTCCTGTGGGAATGTAAAATCGTTAAAGAACGAGAGAAAGAATGACGGCATTAAATTCCTCGTAGCGCTTATATGTATTAGAATACAATTGCATTTTATCCTGTTACGTTTCTTCACCGGCGTTTAATCTGCAAGAAAATAACGTTTGTCGATAGAAAGCTATCGAAAAAGTCAAATCAAAAACGTGTGTGGTTTCTAGGTAATGGAGGCTGGTGAAATCGTGGAATGGGGTCATCCGCACGAGCTGCTGCGGAAGGAGGAGGGGCACTTCTCGCGGATGGTGCAGCAGCTGGGCCCGGCCGCCGAGCAGAGCCTGCGCGACCTCGCCGCCGCCGCGCACGCGCAACACATCCGGTACGTGGACGCGGACGACCACAACCAAGCCTAGTACTTAATACAAATGGTACTTACCCTATTGATGATAAATTTATACATCAATTTTATGGACTTTATATATTAATCAGTAAGTATCTAAGTGGGACACTGACATAGACTTTCATATACACATAGATTTTCATAGATTTTCACGTAAATATACCAGTGATTGGTTTACACTGCCATTTAATATGTATTGTTGGTTCAGCAGTGAAAGCAATTGTTACGTAACTATCAGTATAATGTGATCTAGTTTTCAATACTTGTAAAGACTGTTCCAGTGATCAGACTCTGGCTTAAGAAAAAATAGAATGTAAAGACTTAAGTAGTTATTGCAGAAAGTAAGGAAATAAAATTGGGCTTAACTACAAACAATGTATGTAGTACTTACCTCATTTATTTATGAGATGATGGGTTGTGGTGATAACAGCCACATACACTGAATATTAGAATAAGCTTATATATAAGGAATTGTCACGAATATGCTAATCATCACGGCCTTGCGAGTACTTATGTTTAAATTGATAAGGACCAAAGGGGTTTTATTTTACAGTCATATTTTGATATACATTTCACTTTGTGATTTGCAATAATAGTCTGTACATGCATTCCACTTTTGGCTCTGCATTTGCACACTATTGCCTCTAAATGTAACTATTAGCATAAGCAGTGTTGTATAGTGATGCTGAATTATATGCTAATACTCCAGAGAACAGGCTTTATAAAATATTGCCTTAAAGCGTGAGAAATTATATTTGATAAAGCAATAAATCTTTTTATTTAATGTTGTTTCAAATTATTTCTTTGTCTTATCTCACCCTATTCCTGACAACAGTATCCTTTAGTTGTATCACTATTGTTTTAGAATCATTTTATGCTACTACTACTACAGCCCTTTTAACGTCCCACTGATGGTCACAGGCCTCCCCTGAATGCAAGGGCCATAGTCCACCACGCTGGCCTAGTGCGGGTTGGCAGACTTCACACATCTATAGAAAACTAATCAAGTTCCCTCAGACGTGCAGGTTCCTCAGGATGTTTTCCTTCACCGTTTTATAGCAAGTGATAATCTCAGATGAAAAATGCTGATTAAAGAAAATATTGACAGGTAAAGGGCGAAGTGAGTTAAGCGCCATGTTAGGCGATATTGAGTTATATATGTTGTTGGAATCCGCTATTTCTCTGTCTTTTGAGCTCAACCCTAGCTAGTATTGGTGTCATGCAAAATTACCAAAATGGCGCGTATTTCAATTCACATTCGCCATCAATATGTATTTCATCATGAGAACTGGCATTCATAAATACAATGAAATAAGTACTTACTGAAAAACAAAGTTTATTTCATATAAGTTGGACTTTACCGTTCTTCACAAGATCAGCGATAGGCTTGTACTGCAAGATGTGCTGTGACCCCTCTGCAATGAAACAACAAGTATGTTACAACACTGATAACATGCCTCACTATCATTTTCAATACAGAATCCAAACACTGTGGTAATTGGTGGTATTTTTCCAGAGAACATTAATGTCCTGATAAATAAATGAAAGGAAATTGTCTGAGGGGTGGTACAGTAGCAACTAGAGCTATTAAAAGTATTTTAATTGCAAAGTGTACCTCCAGCTTTCTCAATTGTACTTATATCAATACTTCTATACTAATATTATAAAGAGGAAAGATATGTATTTTTGTACTTTTGTATGTAACAAATTAACTTCAGAACTACTGGACCAATTTCAAAAATTATTTTGTCGATAGAAAGCTATATTATCACTGGGTAACATAGGCTATATTAGAAAACCGTGCGAAGTCGGGACAGGCTGCTAGTCTAAAATATTTTAGATTTTTTTTACTTTTAAGCTTTCATTATGATCTAAATCAGCCAGGACAACTGTCATTACCTACTGTGAAGAGGATATGATACTTAATTAAATATTATTCATACCTTCTAGATCAATTTCTTCATCTTCACCGGCTAAGTCCTCTAACACAATCCCATTCACTGTATCATTCGCTTTCAAAAACACATGGCTCCGTAAATCTGGATGCTCAGCCATCTTGTTCATTTCAAATGTTTGCATATTACCCGGCACTTTGTCCAACACAACAGACTTCATATGACTCTCCATATTCAACAGATATTCTTGTGCATATTTAAATTCATCAGGTGTGAGGTAGTTACTGCCCGTTTCCATTCTCTGTCTTTCATCATTTATTAAAGGTATGCAATATTTTTCTATTTTATTTAACCTAGTTTTGAGGTAGTTACATATAATAAACTTAATTCGGCTCAGTTCCATTTTATGAATCGATGCTCGAAGGTCCGTTTTGGGTAGCTTGTTTATGTTGCGTTCCATGTGTTGTATTTGCCCCAGCATACACTCCACCATGTCGTTGCGATGCGGGAGGATTTCCGGAGCTAAGCGTTCGTTCTGCCAGGCGCTTTGAAGTGTCTTCAGCACAGCTTCCGCGGTGATTTCTTCTTCCTCATCACTCAGTCCGATATCATCGGTTGAATCCATCTAACTTGTTGATATAACCCGAAGTTCACAAGAAGAGGAAAGCGCAACTCGTTTTTATTGTATTTCAAAATTGTATTAAATAAATTTATTTTTTAAATGTCTAATCCCTAATATTTATAGAAAAGCCACCGAACTTTGGATTTCGTGTTTCTGTTTTGGTTTGAGTTATCAGCGTGACCACCTTTTTGTCGCGAAACTACTAATTTCACCACGGAAAACAACTAAATTATTTTTCAAAAACTGCATCAAAAGGATGAAGAATATTTTCTTCAGTTTATGTAGGAAAATAGATTTGTAAGTAGCATTATATTTATACTAAGCTAACTTTCAAATCGATATTTTACAAAGGACATTTCCATTTGCTTTTAGTCTTTGTGAATGTTATCGTAGTTTTTAGGAATACAGTTTTATTTTCTATTTGCTTTACATGGATGGGTAAACTTGGATATACTTGTGGTAATCAGTGGGCGATCGAAAAAAAATGCGAAACGAAGTTACCCTACGAAAAAAATTACTCTACAACTACCAAAACAGTAGGAAACTAGTACCTCTTGGTCGCACTATGACTGACTGTCAGGTATTTATTTATTTATTTATTTGAGTTAGGAAAAACAACAGCTTTTTTTTTTTTTTTTTTTTAACGAATTGAGCGGAATGATGATATTTAATGGAATAAGATGAGGAATGGCATCACCTGCGACTAGCGCGAGTATTTCGCCAATGTCAAGTAATTAATAGCAAGGACAAATTCAATAAATACACATTATAAATAAAAATGGATAATGACAGTGATAAAGATGGCGGATGACTCAACAACAGCTTTTAGATACATCGGTGGTTACATGACGTACTATGCGTTTCAAATGAGAATAGGATCGACTTTGCGCCATATTGTGACGTCATAGCTGTCAATTCTAACCAGTTAGGTAGGGTGAACAAAACAAGATATTTTTTAATAAAATTTAATTGCAAAGGTTGAGTAAAAAATGCATTCAGTCGCACGACGAAGCACACTAACAACGACAAAATGGCGTCTGGCGTCCTTATTTTCTTTTCTTTCATAATTTTGGCATGGCTTCTGGGCCCTTGCGCCAAAATTTTTTAGTCTATTTTCGTGTCCCACTCCTGAGCAAAGGTCTCTCCTTTAATCCTCCGCACACTGCGGTCTCGTGCTGTTTGTGACCAAGTACCCGCAAAGGAGACTAGATCGTCTTGCCATCGTCGTTTTGGTCTTCCCCGGTTGCGGTGGCCGTTGCCCGGGGTCCAATTTGTAATGATGGAAATAAAAAAAAATGAAAACCAAAATGGTAATGGTATGGTTTTAAAAAACGAATTATGACTTTAAATAATCAAATATTATAATGACAATTTATTACTAAGCAAATTATTTTTTTTTTTTTGGTTTGCAAATAAGTTTATTTTGCAAACCATACTTTTCAAGTGACATTTGACAGATAGAGGTTATTGACATTCCTATTCTCATTTGAAACGCATAGTACGTCATGATATTGCAAGTTACATAATATTTACGATCTTTATTACTACTACCTCCATGAATATCTATCACCTTTACCACCCATTTTTATTCAAGGTGTATTTATTGAATTTAGAGTTGCTAAATGACCTGATTTATTCTATTTTATTTATTTACATATCCACCGTCTCCAATTTATAAAATGTGCATTATAAATGTTTTTTTAACCTATTCTATTAAATTGTATCATTCAATTAATTTCTATAAAATAGGAAAAGGAGAAGACTTGTGACTCTTCCTGGGAAGAGTCACAAGTCTTCTCCTTTTCCTATTTTATAGAAATTAATTGAATGATACAATTTAATAGAATAGGTTAAAAAAACATTTATAATGCACATTTTATAAATTGGAGACGGTGGATATGTAAATAAATAAAATAGAATAAATCAGGTCATTTAGCAACTCTAAATTCAATAAATACACCTTCTCATTTGAAACGCATAGTACGTCATGATATTGCAAGTTACATAATATTTACGATCTTTATTACTACTACCTCCATGAATATCTATCACCTTTACCACCCATTTTTATTCAAGGTGTATTTATTGAATTTAGAGTTGCTAAATGACCTGATTTATTCTATTTTATTTATTTACATATCCACCGTCTCCAATTTATAAAATGTGCATTATAAATGTTTTTTTAACCTATTCTATTAAATTGTATCATTCAATTAATTTCTATAAAATAGGAAAAGGAGAAGACTTGTGACTCTTCCCATAGGTTTGGCTGTGACTGAAAACAGTTTGAACGCTAATAGCGTCTTTATGGTTCTCTGTCTACGACGCATACAGTGAGGCAATGATTTTAATGAGAGTTGTCGATTGTTTGCTTTGGATTTTTACCCGACTCTATCGACTCTAACGACTACTACGGAATATTAAAAACCACTATAATAATAAAAATATGATTTAGAGTAAAAACCTGTCGATCAGTAAAAAAAGCGCTATGGTTAAGATATTAACTTGTTTACTCCTATCTCCGTGGCCGGAAATGGCTCAGGATCGGGATCGGTGGAGGGAGAGTGGGGAGGCCTTTGCCCAGGAGTGGGACACAAAATAGGCTCCATGTATTAACTACTAATATTATAGAGATCCACGTACGTACCTATAGCATGAGGTAAAGAGTGTGGGGACTTTATTTATTATTTGTCTAAATTTTGAATCATCATCATCACATCACTGACCATGTAAACACTATGTTCGCGTTAAAGTCGTTTTAATCAACAGCAACAAGATCACAGCTGCGCAGCGACATGATAATATATATAAATAATAATTTATTATTTATAAGTAATATTAGGTTTGTTTGGTACCTAATATTTGTTTCACGCATATTCCCTTCAGGAGTAAGCAGGATCACGCCAGTGAGCCCAAATTCGACGAACCTATTTCTGTAAGGTATAGGTAGGTACCTACAAAGCTCCTTATAAATGCAATGAAGAACGTTCAAATGAGTAAAGATTTCTTTCACGGCCGTAACATTTGTATATGGGACTTTAGCTATTACCAATTTAGATCTCCTCAATACCCATTGAATTTACAAAGTAGTTATATTGCATAGTTACATAGTAATTATAGTATACCTACATTTACAAGTACGCAATGTATGTTAGTACAACGTACGATCAATCGAGCTGCATCAAAAATGATAATGGGTACGTACTTTCTTACCTAGTAAAATGAGGTAAACATAAACGAAAAGTCCAACTTATGGAAATAAATCCACAGTATGCATACAGGTACCTACAGGGTAGGTATAATCCTGTTAGCGTTGAAGACACACTTCTTAGTGGCCTCGTAACGACATTAGAAGTACTTAGGTAGTCCAAGAAATACAGGGATGGACTTTAAATAATTATTTCTACTATTTCCAAGAGTACAAACAATGTTAAAATGCGGATCAAAGCGATAAGCAAATGTGGTAGGATCATTTTGGTACTCATAGGACTTTCCTGCCTCGAAAACGTCCTAGTCTATAATAGACGCTGAACGAGGTGTGGCAATCTTCTTCTCAGTATAGGTACCTACTTTGCCTCGGCGGGTTCGGCGGTGTGGCATATTAGTTGCACCTATACCTTCCACAAATGAAATCGAAAACTTCGAGTACTGCTGATGAGATCTTAGGTTCAATATCCGAATGTAGTGTTATTAAGATTTCCAATTGGTTTTAAGCAAAATTGTACACGATGCATAACACCTCCGTCCTCAGATAAAATAACTTCAAAGAACACAATTTGGTGGCTAGGCACACATCTGTTGATAATATCAAATTGCAACAAGTACTTAAGCAGTGGTAGCCTCGTCGGGAGTCCCAGGCTCGCACCTCTGAGATAATTTTCATGTGCGAATGCCATTTTCAATAACGATTACCATTTGCTGAACGGTGAAGGCAAACATCGTGAGGAAACCTGCACGACTATAGAAAGGCTTGTCAAATTCACCAACCCAACTGGGCCAGCGTGGTGGACTATGGTCGACTATGGCCCCCTATTACATTCGGACTAAAATACATCGGCGAAGTGGGGGCGCACTACAGTACACCTCTGCCTACCCCTTCGGGAAATACAGGCTTATTTACAAGCACCTTTACCTTTCTAATTCCTAATGTATGTATGAGATTCTGCGAACAAGGTGTATGAATGTTTAATAGATACTTAACTAGTGTACCTAATTGTAATATCGTTCTAGTTAAATAATAATAAATAAATAAAGACATGAGTACGGCGCTGTCTAAAATTGTCGCTAAGAATTACCGACATACATACAGGTAATATACCTTCCATACCTTCTTCACCTATATCTCATTATGAATATTGATTTTTCACAATACATGACGTCGTCGGTAATCCTCAAAGCCTGAATATAAAAGACGTGTGAGAGCGGCCAAAGACGAGTAGCCTCCCCAGCCTCGGCGACCCCGCCGCACCAAGAGATTGGTTACACACTAAAGACTGGAGTAGTTCGTCTAACGATTTTCTTCAGTATTTTTGTAATAACCATCTCGAAACGCGCATCCCTTTATCCTGAATATTTAAGTAAGAGAACAATTTAGAGAAGACAAGTGTTAGGTCAATTTCCAATATTAAGTTTATTGATATTTTAAGGTAAATTGCAATAATTATGGCGATCGCGAGTTTGGACCCAGGTCCAGGTCTGGCAGCCCTGCAAGCATGGGGTGGTCAGGTAGCGGCGTACGGCGCGGCGAACCAGACTGTTGTGGACAAGGTGCCGCCCGACATGCTGCACATGGTCGATCCTCACTGGTGAGACTATGCCTGAGAGCTTAAGAGTCCCGAATACTTAGTTTTCATTCCTTTATTATTGAAAACAGTCCACTTATTCGTAATATCTAATACGTTGTGTTCAGGTACCAGTTTCCTCCTATGAACCCGCTCTGGCACGGACTCTTGGGCTTTACAATTGGCGTCCTTGGATTCATCTCAATTACCGGCAATGGCATGGTTATTTTCATCTTTATGACCACCAAGGTAATTATTTTAATTTATTTTTCAATAAAACAAAGTCTGTTGGATTTGAATTTGTCCATACATGATATTTCTGTACAGACCCTCAAGACACCATCGAATCTACTGGTAGTGAATTTGGCTTTTTCTGATTTCCTGATGATGTGCGCGATGTCACCTGCTATGGTTGTTAATTGTTACAATGAAACATGGGTATTTGGTGAGTGTGCAACCTAATCACAGTAAGTACTAATTTAGATCTTTCTTTATATTATTGTCACTATTTCTGTCGATTTTGCTCATGCAGGTCCATTTGCATGTGAACTATATGCCTGCGCGGGCTCTTTGTTCGGTTGCGCTTCTATATGGACCATGACGATGATCGCCTTCGACCGATACAATGTCATAGTGAAGGGTATCGCGGCCAAGCCGATGAGCATCAACGGAGCCCTACTGCGTATTCTCGGGATCTGGGCGTTTTCACTTGCGTGGACCCTTGCACCATTCTTCGGCTGGAACCGGTAAGACTATCAGAATTAAGGATATAATACCTAGAACTTAGTTATGCAGATACCTAAATGTAGTCTACCAACGTCCTAAACTGATACAAAAGTTTAACTTTATACTCTAAAATTTTATTTGTACGAAATTATTGTTTACCCAGATATGTACCCGAAGGAAACATGACTGCGTGCGGCACCGATTACTTGTCTAAGGAATGGTTGAGCCGCAGCTACATCTTGATCTACTCAGTCTTCGTCTACTTCATGCCTCTCCTCCTAATCATTTACTCGTACTTTTTCATCGTCCAGGTATACATTGAATTGAAATAAAACTTCACGCTTACTTAATTATAGTCTACTATGCAATGACTTGGATTAAGATTAATATTGTTGATTACGCTTTCTTTACTTAGGCTGTATCAGCTCACGAAAAGGCCATGAGAGAACAAGCTAAGAAAATGAACGTGGCTTCCCTCAGATCATCTGAAGCGGCGAACACTAGCGCTGAGTGTAAACTGGCAAAGGTCAATAACTTTTTTTTATAAGTGCCACAATTTCGTCACATTCGATTATGAAATTACTAATTCCAACACTCTGCTGCAGGTTGCTCTGATGACTATTTCCTTGTGGTTCATGGCGTGGACCCCGTACCTCGTGATTAACTACACGGGGGTGTTCGAAAGTGCACCCATTAGCCCCCTGGCTACCATCTGGGGCTCACTCTTCGCCAAAGCTAACGCCGTCTACAACCCTATAGTGTATGGTATCAGGTCAGTACCATCACAATATTTCTATCTGTTGATAGTTTAAACAAATATTTAACCAGCCTGCCAAACTAATTTAGATTTCGTCCAATGCAATCAAAATCTTCTTTTGTATTAATTACCTAATTCATTTTAGCTTGTCTATAAAACCACTTTGGTACTATTTACTTATTTTCAAGCACGTCTATAAAAGCACTTGTGTAACTGATTGGTGTTTAATTATAGCCACCCTAAGTACCGCGCCGCCCTGTACCAGAGGTTCCCCTCGCTGTCGTGCCAGTCATCGCCGGAGGAGGGCGGCTCCGTGGCGTCCGGCGCCACCGCCGTATCCGAGGAGAAGCCCGCTGCGTAGACCCACGAACGGCCCTGTTGCTCACCGGACGCACGATTCTGACAAAGCGATGTTATTTATTATTTTTATACGCAAACATTTACATTTGTACAAAGCTATAAACTCGGGCACAGAGCGTGTGCTGGGTGCAAAATATTCAGTTCACTCCCTGTACAATTCGGCAGCTGCGTATTTTGAGTTCACGTTTTGGGCGTCGAGTTGACCATTGCACACTTTTCTATACCTCCTTACATTTGCTTTAATGAACACCGGTCGACGGCATATTAAAAAATACAAAAAAATCTTCAATGAACTGTAGGTATGTCGCCAGGCCGCCCTTCTTCCATGAGACTGCTCCTCTTAGTTATACGCACTGAGATGATATCCTAACGACGACGAACCGGCTCTGTATCTTGGACTAATAAAGTTAAACAAGCAAAGTGGTTCATGACCACATTAATAACTTGTTTCATTTTCTATTTAATTCAATATCTACAGCTACTGTACTTAAAAATATAGATATAGGTTGTTACTACTTCGAATTTTCACTAATCGCGGGATAGACGTTGTACACGAAAACAAACTTGCCTCTTTATGTTATAAAGTCATTGGAACAAATTGATAATGGTCTCTTTACCCTGTATTCATGAAAAATATTAAATTCGTCTACCGCTGGTGTCAATGTTAAGTTTCATCATCTGCTGATGTGACAAAAATATGTATCAGCAACAACACCAATTTTTTTTAAAGGTTTTTTGTTTCAATAATCGTTGAAAATATGTAAATATTATCACCTTATAACAGCCCTAAAAAAGTAAAAATTTACAGAGAAAACAAAATTACCCCCCCACCCTTTCTACCCCTTTGGGGTCGGTTTCAATTTTTGGTAACAATCCGTATTAAACAAAAAAAGTTTCAAGTCGATCAAAAAATATTTTTGGAATTATGTGACCTTCAACCCCCCATTTCACCCCCAATATTTTGAAAATAGGACCAACCTTGAAGAATTCCTTAGCAAACTTCAAAAAATATTTCGAAACCGGTCGACAGACGCCGGGGATATGCGGTAGGAGAACCTCCTCCTTTTTGAAGTCGGTTAATAAGTAGAAAACTTACCACTTCTATTAAAATTATAATTCATATCCTCGCCACTAGAGGCGCTGTACGTTGTTATCAACCATCGAGATAAGAGTTATCAACTGACTGACTCACACTGAATTATTAGCCCTCGTTGCTATGCAACGGCTAATACAACGACAAAATAACACAAAACAATGCTTAATGTAATGGCTTGTGGTCTTCAGTGATAATACAATTGATTTTCAATTTCGATGTACCTACATGGTTGCATTTATCCGTATGTCGAAGCCTTAAACTTATAATAATCATTACTACCCATTATGGCTTGTAAAACATCGTTTGAACTCCACCACCACTTCCCGAGATTGGCTGAAGAGTCAGGTTTCACTTTTAACACGCATCGACCTCGAATCCACATAGATTGGAATAAAATCAGTGAGTACCAACCCCAATATAACTAAAAATCTCTGCTAAAATGGTCAGGGTCGGCAGATAAGTAGATATCTATTCTAGTACCTACCTACTTACCGTAACTCATTCTAAATGATGGCACCAACGACGCTTCCTAAATTAATTTTCCAAGTCTGACACTTGATATAATATTGTTTGAATGTACTCGGATAATAAATTCAATGAAAAGTTATGTGAATTACTAACTTAAATAAATCACATTGTTACAGGACTCATCGACATAGATGGCTTGATAAGAGATAGAAAGTTTGTTCTCATAGAACAACATCTGAATGACGTAAGACATACTGCAAACTTTTGTTGCATTTCTTTATACCTATTTATTTACTTATCTTACAGTCTTAGCCCCAAATTGATGATCTATTTACAACGGCATTGTAGAATACTTTTGTGATGAAAAAATACTACTTATCATCACGCTTGTATTCCCCGGAGGGGTAGGCAGAGGTGCACTGCAGTACGCCGACACTTCGCCGATGTATTTTTGGTCCCAATGTAAAGTAGTTAGGTGGTTTGTTAATAGATACAAATGGCTATACCTAAATTTAGGGTAGTATGTAGATATTTATCTTTTATAAGTAGGTATGTAAACCTAGTATCCGCAATCTTTAATTTTGTTTACGACAGATATTGGATTGTGTGTTTGAGTCCGAGTTCGATGTACGCATATTGGACGAAGGAGTGATGAAGATGTTCCGATTAGCGCAGCTGGCTGTGGAGTACCAACAGTTCTGTCGCCATTACCTCGATCGAAGCGTGTACGTTATGAAGGAAGAAATATCGTCATTGGCACAAGTAACTAATCATTTGGATACTATTTTTAGACAGGTTAATAACCACGTGTTAAAACATAAAACATTTTCACAGGAATTGGATACTTGCAAGAAGGAATTACGGGAAAAAGACGAAGAATTACGTAAACTAAGAAAAAGGTCAAGGCATTCGTACAAAAATCCATTGCCTTATGGTAATGATAATATAGCTACAATGATTTTAAAAACATTGACCCAGAAGACTGACCTACTTCCATCAACGTCCAATGATAATCTACAGTATAATAAATGTAACTTCTGTGAAAAAGTTTTCTTGAACCAACTTTACCTAAAAAGCCATGTATCTCGAAGGCATCCTAATGTTATGGAGATAACTCAGAAAGAAAAACATGAAAATGATTCCAATAATGAAAACACTAGGCTGAGTGCTGAAATTACTGAGCTCAGAAATAAATTGAAAGAAATGGAAGTTATGATTGCTAATGCTAGTAATCAAGCTAAACTGACAAATGAAACAGCTAACAAAGAAATACAAAATAAAGATAACAACAGTACTCAAGACACAGAAGGGCGTGAAAAGGAGATAAAAGACACAGGAGTTTCAACAAATAATGAAGATTATTTAATGAATAAGATTGAAGAGTGGAAAAAAGAAGAACATGAAAATTATAACAAAGAAATAAATAATTTACGGAATCAAATCATGGAGACAATAAACACTTTGAAGGAGAAAGAATCTCAAAAGCCCATTGTTAACGAATCTATTATGATAGAACAGTTGCATGCAACAATAAAACAACAAGGAACAGAAATTATGGTACTCCAACAGGAGTTAAGTAATGCTGTAAGTAATTAATTATACCTGAAAATAATAAGTAGTAAATAATAAAATGTAATCTCACCTGTACTTTTCGAAGAGGATACAAAAACATAATAGTAGCGAGCCTATTTGCCATTACACTCAGTTCACTAATTATTACATTACTCAATTTCTAAGAGCATTTCGGCTACAGTCGACCTTGTTGGTCTAGTGTGGGTAGTAACTTTAGCGTTTGTACTTCTATCGGAATTTTATTAAATTACCTTGCATATGGAGTTTTCCTTGTGCTATTAGCCTTCACCATTTGACAAGTGAAATCTTTACATTATGTAGAAATAATATAATAGAGTTAAAATATAGATAATGTCTTATATTTTCTGGTGATATTTGTGTTGTTTTATAAAGTAATCTCTTGGTTTACTAATATTTTCTAGAGAATAAGGGCAGATAAAGAAAATGCCGATAGAAATAAAGAGGCAGACACGCAAATATCATTTTGGACCAAACAAGCTGAAGAACAATCAAAGCAGTATGAAGGCTTACTTCAAAAGTTAAACGACGTTGCAAAAGATGCTAAAGAGGCACGAGCACTCGCCGATTCGGAAACACAGCGTGCAGCACAACTACAAGAGTTATTACAACAAGATCTAAATAACAAGATAATAGAAAATGCCGTAGGTAACGCACTGGTAAGTTGACGCTTAGGTTCAATACCTACTTTTTGTTCATCATGGTAATCTTAAAATGATTACGAAATATTTCAGATTCCTAACCATAAGCCTCATGCATTCAATAGTAAAAACAAGCAAAATAGACAGTATAAAAAGAGAGCTAATGAAGTCAGCAATAATAATACTCTTGAGATGCTACAACGCAAAGCTCAAGAATTACTTAGTATTGGCTCCGGTTCTGTGAGTTCCACATCTTCAGACGTTTCAAGTGCAGACAAGGTTAAACCATTTGACTGTAAGGCTTTTAATATTAAGGATAAAGAGAAGATTGAAGTTAATACACTTGAAACTTCGAATGATAGACACGTAGTCAACCATATTCAGAATACTAAAAAACGTGACACGCCTTACTCTTTAAATAAAAGTCAGACCAAGAAAGCAAAAATTAAATCTCGACCGAAGAAGATAGAAGAGAACTCCACTAGCATTCTTCCCGTGAGGTACGCGTTAACTATTTAACCGGTCTCCTTTGGTTACAGTACTTTTGATATTATAACACATGTCCAAATGCATACTTACAGCCCCGTCAAAGTGGTAAGAGCAAAGGTCACAGAGGAAGTAAATAATCGACTAGTCGCAGCTGGTGTTGATCCGCTTAAATCTAGACTACCTCAAAGTCTATTTCAAAAGAAACGAACACAACTTCAGCGGCAACACGAGTTAAAGGCAAAGGTTGGTGTAATTAAACAATGGATTGTGTGTGCAGTACCAACAAAATATAGTATTTATACTGGTTGTAACACAACTTGATAGGGCTATAAATAAAATAACAACACGTCCTTACTGTTTTCAGAAAAATCCAACACACGAAAAAGTAAGACATTCAATCTTAGCTTATTTGGATTCAAGCACGACAAGCATGAATAATAAAGATGTTATAAATGGAAATGATTATGTTTCTCCCAATAAAATCTCGACAAAGCCTTTCCATAATTTGACTTCTATGATATCGAATGTTAAAACCAAGGCGTTATCATTAGTTAAATTAAACGATACGAATACAAAAAATAAGCAGAAGTCGCTGGAGACCGGAGTTGCTAAACGAGCATTATCTTTACTAAAAACGCCTCCCGGATCGGCATCAAATAGTCCTGTTAAACGGCAAAGTCCTCTCAAATCTAACCCTAGTTCAATGCACAATTCAAGTATTCCAAATGTAAAAATGAAGTTTATTCAGGACAACCCAAACGTATCAAGTAAAGTAAAATATAATCCTCAAAGTTCTCCCAAGATAAAAGAAGTCACGATTGATAGTGAATCAGAGGAAAGTGAACACAAGTATTATGATAGTACGCAAAAGTCATCAAAATCCATTGAAAACTTAATTAAGTCTCCAGCTCGACGACCATCATCAGCAACAACCGATTACGGACTTAAAGTCCATAAATATACGGTTGGTAACGATAATTTGTTACGTACACAATCAGCGACTGATCTATCTGAACGAAATTTAGATGTGAATGTCATGAAAAAAAAATCTAATCGAAACAGTAGTGATGATGTCGAATCATTATCGGAAGCTCCTATCAAAAAGAGTTTTATTGAAGACAACGCACCGAATATCGTTAAGCAAACGAAAAGCGTTTTGAAAAATGCATCATCAACATCATCGTTAAATAAAAAGAAAGTATTTTTTGATATGGATGCGATACAAATGAAATCAGTGAGTGCATCTCCGTCCCAAAGCATCACGGAAAAAAGCGACGCCAATGAAAAATATGAATTAGGCTTAGTCAATCTCGATGGTGAAGAATGGGATATATCTAGGTGTGTATCTATCAATCATTTTACATTCCTTGCCTAGTAAGTAGTCAATACCTTCCTAGTTAGTATAATACTAGATTTGATTCTACATTTCGGTTATAAAACTTTTTGGATGATAATCGTTAAGTGTGTACCTATGTCTGTATTTAAGGCGCTGTTTGTTTTGTCACCTTTACACCATGTCGTAAAATTAACCTACGCTTAGCGAGAACAAGTCTTTCATCTAAGCCTAATTGGTTGATATTTATGCATCCATTGTATGCATCAAATTTTTTTATGTTAATTTTTTTCCAGCATTGACAATGAACCTCTTCAAAACGATACGAAGATCCAAAATGTTACTCGCACAAGCCCTAAGATTGCAGAGTTGAAAGATAAGATTGAATCTCAACTAGCACGACGGAACCAAACCCCCACGAGAGCACTGGCTGGAAAGGTTGACTTGCTAGTAGGTGCAATGATGAAAGCCAATAGTATAGGTGGCAGCAACACGAGTCTTGGAAGCTCTATTTTGGACGACTCTGATAGTGCACCGGCTGTGGTCAACCACAAAACTTTCGTGAAATCGAAGAAAATAATCGTTAAAGACGACAGCGATATAGATATCTCGGAGTTTAGTATCGATGGTATAGCTAATAAGAATGAATCTTTTTAATGTATTTTTATCAATTTAAGTAAATGGTTTCTAAATAGTAATGTTTTCATTGCGGTAGGTGTGAGCGCAAGTTTTGCGCACAAGTACCTACAGGGCAAGCATGTAGAATCAGAATCAGAATCAGAATTTTTTATTCACGTAAACCAATACCTACAGGCACATTTCATTTGCATTGCATTGCATTTCCTATAGAGAAAGAATGGGCAAGAAACTCCATGGTTGCTTTTTTCCAATAAGGTTTTACATGTTTGTGTGTTTTTCATTATTAACAATTATACAATATAAAGTTAATGAGGCTTCAGCGTTAAAGGGAAGATCTTCTTGAGTACCGCGAGCTAGAATTTTCATAGTATTTTGTATTGCGGATAATTTCTTGAACGCGTAGAATTGCGATGTGTCTACAGTCGCGCCATCTAGTAGCGACTGGTGGAAGTGTCGAGGTACTGGGTTCGCCACAAGGCTATGCATTCTCTAAATACAAAATTAATCAGCAATACAAATTACAAGCTGTGTCAGTGTAAGATTTAAAGGTAGGAAGGAGGAGGAAAATGGGACAAATAGCAAACATACCTCAAATGTGCTCCTATGGAGCCGGACCAGCGCCTGACCAAGCGTGTTTATGCTCTAAATAAATTCTCTCCCACTATGTAAATAGATAATTAACAAAAAATCTTTAAAACCGGCTAAGTAATGCTAATTGTAGTATATATTTTAACAGTTATCCTTCGATCAAAAATATCCGTCTATTGATTGATTATACAGGTGTTATGCACATGGACCGTCAAATTTTTTTGGATGTACAGGGGGTCGTTTGCTATCAGTCACCCATAGAACATAATTTCCAAAACGTTATGGTTTTTGATTGTTTTTTTTTAGTTTTTTCAATGTTCACCCAAAATTTTTTCTATAATGCGCTATAATTTTTTTGTCTATTGTAATGCAACGAAATAACTTTTGTTATATTAACAAATGTTTTCATAATGAAAATTACAAATAATTTCATTAAATCCATTCCGAATAAAATACTTGTGGTCAGAATTTTTTTTAAAGAATAAATAAAAATTATTTTATAAGATCGATATTAAAATAAATACACCAAATTTTCAAATCAGTTTTATTTAAATAATATCTCTCTTACTACATACATCCAAAAAAAATTTGACGGTCCATGTGCATAACATCCTGTATTTAATGAAACTATATTAATACAATCAATGGATATTATTACGTTGACGCAACGATAGTGACACTACTTATTCGTTTTTCGAAGGCATTTGTAGCTCATCATTCATCATTTCTAGTCTGACTAAAGCTGTCGGGTGCGATGTGAGAGATAATGATATTTTACATTGCACCAGAGTCTCTAAACTAAATCGCGATAATGCGCGCCCACGATCCATTGTTGTACAGCTGGCTTCTCCGAGAATTCGTGACCAATTGCTGGCTTCTACCATCACCCACAATAAGGTTAACCCAGACAACAAGCTTAACAGTTTGCACCTTGGGTTCTCGGGACCTAGGACCCCTATTTACGTTATGGAACATCTCTCCCCTAGTAATAAAGCGCTGCATGCCGCTGCGAGACTAAAGGCCAAGGAGAAGGGATTTAAATATGTGTGGGTCCGTAATGGCCGCATCTTTATGCGAAAAAATGATGGGTCGGAATATATCTTGGTTAGAAATATGGACACTATTAATAAATTAGAATAACTTTTTTTTTCTCAGTCTCTTGTACAAGTATTAGTACTTTACAAACTAAAATTCAATAGTTTAAGAATATATTATCAGAATACGCGCGGATTACGCACAAAAACTTTTGGCGGTAAAGGGAAGATCTTCCTGCCAGGCGGGTGGTATGCCTGGCGGGGTCCGCTACACCCCCGGTGATGTTGTCGGGGAATTTGTATATATAGTTCAGATCGTCGAACACACCAGTACCGCGAGCCAGGATTTTCATAGTACTTTGTATGGCGGATAATTTCTTGAACGCGTAGAATTGCGTTGTGTCTACAGTCGCGCCATCTAGTAGCGACTGGTGGAAGTGGCGAGTTATTGGGTTCGCCACAAACTCATAACTTTTTTCGTCAGATGTGTTGTGAAAATTACGACATAATAATATTAACTGAAACCTGGCTGAATAGTTCTGTTATGTGCACAGAGTTGTTTGACAATAGATATACGGTTTATAGAAAAGATAGAAATCTTGATAGTGGAAAAAAAGACGGAGGAGGTGTTTTGATAGCCGTGTCTAAGACAATTAATTCCAAGCGCATGACTAATTGGGAGAGTGAATTTGAGGATATTTGGGTTACTATTGAGGTTACAGTGTCTAAATCTATTTGTCAGATAGCGCTGTGTGCAGTGTATATACCCCCGCCTGTACAAAGTTCAGCTTTGGAATACTTTCTGGATTTTTGCAATAAAGTAATTGAGAGGTCTGGACTTCAGACATGTATTATAGGTGACTTTAATTTAGGAAATATTAACTGGAATTTGTTAAGTGATCCAATAAGTAGTTACGTGCCACCAGGTGCTGGCCAAACTTTGTCTGACTTTATACACATAAATAAACTTAATCAGCTCAATCACATCACTAATAACTCAGGGCGAATACTTGACTTAGTAATAACTGACTTGTCGTCATGCAGTGTATGTACCTCACATAACCCTCTAAGCGTCATCGATCCTCTACATCCACCGCTCGAAATCCTCTTAAAAACCAAGACTGAAACCAAACTTCCTTATAACCTTAATAACTTGAAACCTAACTTTTACAAATTAGATTATGTAAATATCTGTAAACATCTCAATAAAGTAGATTGGAATATTCTATTTGGTAAATGTAAGGATGTTAATGAAATGGTCAGTAGTTTCTATGAAGTCTTACAAAATACAATAAAACTGTTTGTACCTGCGAGCCCACTCAAACGTAAAAAATATCCACCTTGGTTTAACAATAGTTTAATCAGAGTATTGAGGGAAAAGGAAAAAGTGAGACGTAGGTATAAAAAATACCAAAACCCTTTAGATAGATTGGAACTTGACCTATTAAGTAAGAGATGTTCTACAATAGCACTTCATTCATATAAAAACTATATCTTAAAATTAGAAGCCCAAATTTCAAATAACCCCAAACTTTTTTGGTCCTATATCAAGGACAAACGTGGAGGTTCTGGTACATATCCACTTATCATGACTGATGGTGAAACAACTACCTCAGATGGGTATAAGATATGCAACATGTTTGCCAGTAACTTCTCTTCAGCTTTTAGTAATCAGAAAACGTGCCCAGAAGACTTAGAGTCAAGCTATCTTAAAGAACTAGGAGCTAACAGTCTGTCACTAATCGCGCCATTGATAAAACCTTCTACTTTATCATCTAAGTTAAGATCACTGGATCGACGGAAGGGTGCTGGACCTGATGGGATTCCTCCAATTTTTGTTTCATCCTGTGCTTCATCCTTGGTTGTTCCGCTTATACACATATTTAATGAATCATTAAGTACAGGTGTCTTTCCAGACATCTGGAAACAAGCTAAAGTGGTTCCGATTTATAAGACTGGTGAAAATGACGACATTTCTAATTATAGACCAATATCTATTTTATCCACGTTGGCTAAAGTATTTGAATCTTTGATATGTCCCTATATTCAATCACATCTAAAGCTTTATATTACTGACGTTCAACACGGTTTTGTTGGTTCTAGATCCACCTGCACGAATCTAGTGACCTTCACTGAGAGTATAGTGGAAGCTGTTGACTCTAACAAACAAGTCGATGTAATATATACAGATTTTAGCAAAGCGTTTGACCGAGTTTCACATAATATTCTTTTACATAAGTTATCAGCATACGGTATCACGGGCAATCTGCTCAATTGGCTGAAATCATATCTAGAGAATCGCAGCTTCTTTGTTGTTGTTAATGGTTTCCACTCCATAAAGCTCCCAATAACGTCTGGTGTTCCACAGGGCTCTCACATCGGTCCGGTACTCTTTAACGTATTCATAAATGATATTCCAAACTGTTTTCGTTTCTCTAAATGTTTCATGTATGCAGATGACCTCAAATTCTGTAGGATAATTGAAACGATAAATGACACTTATCTGCTACAGAAAGACGTAGATATATTGCCAAAGTGGTGTGAAATGAACAACATGGACTTAAACGTGAAAAAATGTTACCATGTTAAATTCTCACGAAAGCTCAATTTAATATCATCTACTTACCACATTAGCTCCGACCTTATACAGGAAGTGGACCAGATTAGAGATTTGGGCGTTTTATTTGATAGAAAACTCACATTTATACCTCATCAAGAGAACATTATTAAAAAAGCATCAAGAATGTTGGGATTTGTGATTAGAAATGTTCGGCTATTTCGTTGCAGTAAAACTAAAATATTAATATATAATTGCCTTGTACGCAGTATACTGGAATATTGCAGTGTTGTGTGGAGACCCCACTATGCAACACATATCTTAAGACTGGAACGTATACAGAAAAGGTTTCTCTGGCACTTAGCTTATTCTTCCGGGATAGCCAAAAGTAAACCTTCATATGCCCTACGACTATCACACTTAAAAATGGTATCATTAGAGCAGCGTAGGAAAATAACAGACTGTTTATTCCTTTTCAAAATATTCCGTCATAAAATTGATTGTCCGCAATTATTGGGAAACTTATCAATTCGTGTTCCAGTTCGGCTCCCTCGCACTCCTATTACTCCTTTGTACCCTCCTTTCCGCAGAACCGTCCTCGGAGCAAGCTCTCCAATTCCTCGAATGTGCAAACTTTTAAATGGTTGCAGTGACATCACTGACGTGCACGCCAATTCCTTACATGAATTCAGACAGGTTTTGTACAGTACGGTGTCACTAACTCTATAAATATTGTTATGAACCTATTATTGTAATACGTATAAGTAGTTATGACTATAGATGTAAGTAATTAGTGCATGTGGTGCTTACTTATAAGGGATTGTTACATTTAGCAAATAAGCAGATAATGATTATATTAATATGTGAAACAATGTAAACAATCGTTAGTAAGCCAAATAAATAAATAAATGCACAGCCGTTTGACCGCGCTTCAGCCTTCGAACCACCCGGGTGGACATTTAGTTGTTTAGACTTTACCGTTTGCATAATTTCCGCGAGACTGAAAAATAGTGTAACCCGAGGAGTCTATTAGTAATTTGAAAAAAAAATCTATAATCGTTATCGCGTCACCTACACTCTTGAATCCTATCTAGTTCCATCGATTTCACTGATCATTAGGACTGATAATGCCGTCGTGATACATCGATTTCCCTGTTAGCTATTTTTAAATATAACACCAGTGACTAGTGATTTTCTGGCAAAAAGTATTAAATAAAACGACCACTGGGCTTTATGGTTTTTATTTGGAATACAAATACGTCTACGCCTCCTTCTTCGTGTCTGTCTTGCCACCGCGAATTCTTCCGGTCCTGCGGGCGGCGATGAGACCGACCTTGCGACCGGCTGATGTTCCTCGCTTGACAGTAGAGGCCTTACCTGTGGACAAACATTATAACTGAGTACAAGTAGGACTATACATATACGTATACATTAGTTAGTATCAATACTAACAGTGGGCCATCTAGGATTTATAACATTAAGTTATCCTAACTATATAAATTATCGGAAATTTTGAAGTCTCTCTAAATATGTAGTAATAAAGAGTGTACTCACCAATATGTTGATGGTTACCACCACCGTGAGGATGCTCCACGGGGTTCATGGCCACACCACGCACGTATGGCCAGCAGTTACGCTTCACCTTGTACTTGTGGTAGGCACGACCCGCCTTCAGGATCGGCTTGTCGATACGGCCACCACCGGCGACGATACCTGAACAATGACTACATTATGTAACTGCAATAAATGGAAGCTTGTAATAACTTGAAAGTAGGAATTCTCAGAAAGAGCCTCTGTGTAATCATTGATCTTCAGAGTAGGTAAGTAGAAAGTCATCATGACAAAATTTGTTTAACATACAGGGTATTACTAAATCCCAAATAATATTTGCAGCATTAAATTTGTTTGTCAAAATTGGAAGAGATATTTATATTGCTTATCATATGTATGTCATATAGTAATAAAATCTATTGAATCCTGTATATTATTTTTATTTACAATACTTTAGACATTAGTGTTTACTACCTCTCCTAAAAGTAGTTTTGTTATCAAGGCCTATATCCTGACAAATATTCAAATGCCTGTAACTCCCATTTAAAAGTCATCACTGAGATTTTACATATTATTATCAATACATGAAATATTATTTGGAACTTCTGACACACTTTCATATTTTACATAGAAATAGTACCACCTCAACCAGACAGGTACCTCTACAATTATTTATTTCTGTAATGTAACATTTAAGTGCTCAATAGACTACTCACCAACCATTCCTCTGTTGCTGGAAGGCAGTACTTTCTTGGCTCCAGAGGGCAGCTTTACCCTGGTACGCTTAGCATCGGGATTGTGACCAATGACAGTGGCAAAGTTGCCAGAAGCACGAGCTAGCCGACCTCGGTCACCCATCTTCTCCTCCAAGTTGCACACAATGGTACCTTCTGGCATAGCACCCACAGGCATAACATTACCTGAAAAACGAAAAACCAGTTTCTACACTTGTCTTTCACACACAAGCCACATGTTGAAGGACCAACAACAAAGATGAGATGTGTTCTTAATGAACATGGGCTCAGCTTTAGTTGGACATCCATAGTTTGCTGAGATGAAGGCACCTCTCAGAGATTATACAAATACCTGAAATAATAGGTGACCAATGCAAGAGGGATAGATATCTGCCATCAATCCTTTACACTATGCGCTTTACAAGTTTAATCAATGGGCATCAATCTGCTCAGAGATCCTATGTATTTGTAAATAAGGTTGTACCTGTGCCCACCTCTACAGAGAATATAAATATAACTTACCAACTTCAAGGGTTGCCTTCTTGCCACAGTAGACGAACTGGCCAGTGTATAAACCCTCGGGGGCAATGAAGAGCTCTTTGCGGGTCTTGAACTTGTACGGGTCACGGAAGTGTACCACAGCCAGCGGGGCACCCCTGCCAGGATCGTGGATGATATCCTGATTATAAACTAGCAATTAGGTACTTAACCTCTCTTACTTCACAATCACTTTGTAGGTTATTTAAAAAAAAATACCATGCAGCACACACCTGGGACATGTCAGATGATTAATAAAAACTTTATTCGGCTGAATATCATACATACAACATGGTTTACACAGGCTTCCTAAACAGGCATTTGTAACCTATTCTAGAAAGTCGAACTAACGTTAGTCTATAAATCGGACTAACGTTAAAGAAATCGAAACAAAAGCAAAGGTAACACTAAGTACCCACATATTTGTTACCTTTAAATGCTTTTGTTCACAAACTTATTTCTTGTAAATAATCTAACACATGCTTGATCTTGATCAGCGAGCAAGCACAACAAACTATTCTAAACAAATGTTCCACGTACCTTTACAACACCCTTGATATAACCATGACGCTCAGCATAGTCCAAGGAACGAAGTTTAGGGGCTCCTTTCCTTTTCTTGGTGTGTGAAACGAACACAGAACCGGCACCTTTACGTTGAGCACGAATCACACGACCCATGATTACGGCCCGTCACTGAAATATTCAATGATCTTTTACAAAAAATCAATAAGCCATCCAAGAAATATATAACTAAGAGTAATTATTTTATTATTTCCATGAAATAAATAGCAGGATACATTCTGATACAACAAGATTATTTTTTGAAGTGCAAAATTTTACGTACACCTCCGGGACGGCCACTTTTGAAAGAACCTTTTAGTGTTACCATGACTAGTAACAACAAATTCCATATGTATTTAACTTTTTTTGGTTGGGCAACACAAATTTTAGTAAGCCTAATGCCGGCTACACACGTAACGATATATCGTAGCGATTTAACTGTGCAACCGATTTGCGCAGATTTATCGATCGTGTGTATGAAAAATGCAATGAAAAATATTTGTTGTTATAGCGGCAACAGTAAAGATTTCTACTGTCTAACTATCACGGTTTATGAGATACAGCCTGGTGACAGACAGCGAAGTCTTAATATGGTTCCCGTTTTACTCTTTGGGTTCGGAACCTAAAAAGTAATAGGTACACGATATGAAGCGTTGTCACACTCTTTCTCGTACGGTAGAAAGTTTCACGATGTTCCATTTCAGTCGCTGTCGTGGTAAAGTAGGAGTACGAAATACGTCATAGATTGTATGTACCTAATAAGTAAGACAGCACAGGTACCTATTAGTGTGGAGTGTGGAATTATGGACGCATGAAATATTGAATGAATCCTAATATCAGTAGACTGTACCTACTGTCAAACTTAGTAATAGTTACGTACGTACGACTCATCTCATCTCAATTTAATGATTTAGACAGACAGAAACTGTTATTCCTATCTCGATGGTCAGAAACAGAATTCGATAATCACTATTAGAATTTAAAAAAACCGGCCAAGTGCGAGCTGGAGCTGGACTAGCGCACCGAGGCTTCTGTACGTAAACTGTGAGAGCACCGAGGATTACAATAACGAAAAGATAAACTGGATAGAGAGACAAATTAAACTTTGCCGTTGTAATACTGGTATCCCCATACAAAGTAACTAGAAGATCGTAAAAATATATTTTCTAACAATAAATTTACAGTTTTCGGATTTTTTTCCTTTACTTGTGCGATAAGACCTTGCTTTTTGCCAAATTTCGTGATTCTAGTTAAACGAGAAGTACCTTATAGGTTTTTGATTCCCGTGCAAATGTACTGCAAATGCAACATAAACTGTTTCTTTTAAACTAAAAGTTAGATTTTTTAAGGGCACCAAGGGACCGCAGACTTTTCTCTCGTCTCAAATTTCAACTTTATACCTTCGCGCGTTTCTGAGAGACAGACAACAAGGTGATCATTGGGGTTCCGTTTTTTCCTGTTTTGGTACGGAACCCGCGGGGACCCTAAAAATGGATTCATCCGTCATCTTTTTCACGTTCGTCACCGGATCACTACTTTTTATTTATAATGTGTAAATATTGAATTTGGCCTTGCTTTTAATTACTTGACATTAGCGAAATACTTACCTCTAGTCGCTCTAGTAGATGAAGCCATTCCTCATCTTATTCCTAATTTCAAAAAATATGAAGAAATAAATTAAATATTTCTAATACTAGGCACCGTTGTCAATATTTTTTGAGCATATATTAATACGAATTGTTCTGAAGCATCTCAGGCAGGCCAAAATAAGCCATCCAGCAGCGCACCGTTTTGCCGCGCTCTGCTGTAATGATTCGTTTGTATTTCAGTGTAGGTACCTACAAACATTTAGGTCACGTTGTTGTGGCGGTTGTGGCAGTGTTGCCGACAGCAAACAAGAAATAGTCCGATACAGAGTTAAAAAAATCTCGGAATTACCCGTTTTGGAAAAGTCATTCATAAAACCTAAAAAAAGCTCATCTGGCGGAAATGCATTTTTTCACCAGACCCAGAAAACTGATTCCCAAGTAAAGACGAGACAGACCATTCGGCGCGGCTGTTTTTTCAGATCAATTCTATATCAATAAGTGATTTAGGTCAATTTTCATTGAAAATTTTACAAGATATGACATTGGCAATTTCTATCGTCGATGGCATCAAAACTAAAAGTTCTGCCCCCATGTTTATTTTTCTTTTGAGAATGCGATCTATACCGCTTGAAAAATCACCGTATTACTTTATGTCTTATGTAGACAGAGTAAACGAGTAGTAAAAGCAAAATCTTTGGATTTGGATCTTTGAATTTTTGCATCGCTCAGCCTACTGGTGATAAGAACATCTATTTCGTACACATTTTTTATACATTTTCATTAAAACAAACAATAAATGAAAACTAGAAGTAAATAAAATAAGTATGTGAGTGACGCCCCGCGTTCGACAGAGAAAGCAAAAGCATGTATCCGCTACCTACATCACATCATCGTCCCATGACTTTCTTCGTTATCGTGATCATGTCCAAGATTACCCGGCAGTTTTCATTATGCGCCAATTACCCGTTTGAAGCTCAAATTACCCGAAATCGGGTAAAAATACCCGTACTGACAACGCTGGGTTGTGGTCACGTTGCAAGTGGCGTGGACGACTGACATTTCTAAGTTCCGTACTTCAGTACGTACGTATTACATTTTGTATTTGCCCTTATCTGGATACAGTCGTAATAACGTAATAATTCATTGTAAATGTTCTAGAACATCATTTTTTTTTTATAATATTTAAGTGTTTTCCTGATCACAACTCTATAAATAGTGTTTACAAAGTGTATTTAGTGAAACTACGAATTTGGCCTGGACTATATTTATTGTTTTCTGCTAATGATTGTATAAAGGGATATTGTTATAATTATTGGGCATTCCAGACGTGTAGAAGATTTTGTGCGATTAGGTTTAGATTGTGTTTAGTTGATTTTTGATGTGGAAATTTCCTAAAGGTGAGTATTATATTATTCCTTACCAACTTTATTTTTTAGTAAACAATCTCCAAATAAAATTGTGTCCTGACCTTGTCATTGGCAAAACTATATTGGTCCAGCTTACTCAATGGAGAAATAAACAAAGTAAATATATACTGCTTGAAATATTCGGTTGTTTTTATTTTTACACAAAGTGCATTTTTATTGTTCACGTGAGGAGCTGTACCACTATAATTTTAATAAACTAATCTAGTATTATTTTATTATCTCTTTGATTTTATTCAAAGCTGTTTTACTACAAAAGCTGTCAGAAAATAATATTAACATGTCTTTGCCACTACGTTGACATCGGCAGAATCACATTGGGTCTGACTCAATGGAAAGAGGCCATTAAATAAAAGAATCAGAATCAGAATTTTTTTTATTCATGTAAACCAATACAGGCACTTATGAATCGTCAGTAAAAAATAAATAGTATTAATAGTATCTCTACCTATGTTAGTAAAAAACAATATTAACACTCTTTTCCCGGATCAGGTTAAATATGGTCTGCAATTTTTGTAATTAATTTCTTTAGTTATGTTGGTTTAGAAGTTTAAATAAAATAATACAGCTATAGCGATTTTTGTTAACAATCCGTATTAAACAAAAACATTTTTCGAAATTGGTTCACTAACGCTGGAGATATGCTGTAGTCCAGATTGGACCCCCATTTCACCCCCTACATATTTTTTCTTTCAAAATTCCTGAAAGACGTGTTTCTTTATTTTGTATGTAAAATACATATACAGTGTTTCAAGTCAATCAAAAAATATTTTTGAAATTATGTGACCTTCAACCCCCCATTTCACCCCCAAGAGGTTAGATTTATGATAATATTTTGGAAATGGGACCAACCTTGAAGAATTCCCTAGCAAATCTAAAAAAAAAAAATTGAAATCGGTCGACAGAAGCCGGAGATATGCAGTAACTTACATTTTAAAAAAA
Source organism: Ptilodon capucinus (assembly GCA_914767695.1). Classification (NCBI taxonomy): domain Eukaryota; kingdom Metazoa; phylum Arthropoda; class Insecta; order Lepidoptera; family Notodontidae; genus Ptilodon; species Ptilodon capucinus. The sequence goes on from OU611811.1 coordinate 6,997,528, forward strand.
ACGGGTCGAATTGAGAACCTCCTGCTTTTTGAAGTCTCTTAAAAATAAAAACTGGTTGTGTTTCCATTCTTATACCCGTTTTCACATCTTGTTTACAGCCTTATTTAGGTATGATATGACGTTATTGTATCTCCTAGTACTGTAGTATAGTGTAGTGTTAGTGTAGTGTCTCTTCCATTAGTGAAAATGGGCATAAGAGTTATTCTGTAACTAGTTCCTGCATAAAGAATAAATAATGTGTTAATAAATAATTAATAATGTTTTTATCGCTGAACTTTTGAACTGATTTTGAAAATATTTATAACTAGCTGACCGGGCGAACTTCGTACCGCTTTAGAATTAGTGACATACGAAAGCAGCGCCACCTACCGGGTCCAATTGTGAATCTAAACCATCCAGGGACAAAAAAAATCATTCAAATCGGTCCAGCCGTTTAGGAGGAGTTAGCTTACAACGAAAAGTGGTATTGATTTTTATGTATTGTGAATTTATAAATATAAAACCTTACTGACTTATATAAAGAAAACATACCAGCAACTGAAATCTTAAAAACATATGAAAGTAAATTAAAGTCATTTCCGATCATATTAGCCAGCTGAGCCAGCGACTACATGCACGTGGAAAAAAAATGCGTTTACTTTATAGGTAGTGAATCCTATATACATTCATATGCATTTAGTAAAAAGCTGTTTTGCCATTAAGTACAAACAGACACTTCAATTTTATTTATTTGTATATGTATAGATGGCGGCGATATTGGTCTCCTGTACAGTAAAATAATTATTTTATCGAAAATAGTTCCTACCTATCATACCTAATAACAGAGAATTGTTTCCATAATAATGAGTTATGACTGACTAAAACATGGAAGTAGTCTTTATTACTAATTTCAACTTAATACCTCCATGAGTTCCTGAGAAAAAGGGTTTTGACAGACAGAGAGACGAAAAACAAAGTGATCCTACATCAATTTTGCTTTCATCTATGAGAGACTTCGTTGTATCTGAGAACTTAGTACAAATAGCTACCTAAAACAAAATAATAGATTAGGTAGTGTGTTTCTTCAAAATTCCAACAAAAATTAAAAATAAGGTGTTAGGCATCTTATTTTTTTAAGCAATTAATTATGGACGTAGTAATAAAATCTTGTAGGGTTCCCGGTTCTGCTTGGTTGAGTAACAAAATATTTGTCCACGATTTTTGTTCCACCACAAGTCAGAATTTAATGAGAAAAACTTTTCTTTCAAGTTTCAACCACGCGCACTTGTAAGCTTTCAAACAACAATGTTTATTTCGCTAAATCGGCCGGTTACTGCTGCCGACCGTGACTTTATGTTGCAATATGAAATCTTATACATATTTATATTTTATCTTCAAATTGTTCGGATACCCTGAAAACCGGGAAGGTTATTTAAACTACTATTAGCTTTAAATTTTGAACTAATAATATACCTACCACAGATTACACAGATACCCAGTGTTTCCAGATTGATAAATTGTAATTACAGTGAAAAGTAGAAAAAATTACAGTAATTTTATTAAAATTACAGTGGTTAGTTATCATAAATTACAGTAAATCAAAATATCATTTTTATTTGTCACTGTCACTTCCTTTCCTTTAGTTTTAGTCCACAGACAGGCTCGGTCTTAAACATGTTTGAATGAAATGCCTTCATATTTTTATCGTCAGGCTTGAAATTGACACAATTATTTGCGAGACGTTTTATGACCTGCTGTGCTAAAACATTCCCTTTTATTGTATTTGTAATTAGGCGATTCCATTTCTTTGCTTTTATATCATTAATCTCGCTAAATTTAGAATTAAACTGACACAAACAAAATCTAAGTGCAAACTGCAATGAAATAATAGAACTATCATGCTAAAAGTAAAAGCATCAAATTAAAATCCGGAAACTACAGTCTAACAATTTTGACTATATAATAACTCTAAATATCATAGTTGGTTAAAAGGTTATTCCCCATTGCTGAATCATATAGAATTTAACTATTCCAACCGTAAACAGACTGTCACAGAGTATTTTTATCATTCTATAATTTAAAAACGAAAATAAAACGTGTCGTTTCGTTCTTAAGTCATAAATGCGTTGCTTTTTTTCAAAATATTACAATGAATTCCAACAAACAAAAATTACAGTGCTTCCTTAACACTGTAAGATAAATACAGTGTACAGTAGATGGAGTGAAATTACGGTAAATCTACTGTAATTACAGTGCATCCAAACACTGCAGATACCGCACTATCTATAAAAACAAGAGCTCTGTGAATGCGGCAACTCGTTATTGTAGTGTGTATGTGATCTGTGGTGTGTATAAGACAATTTGCAAGGATGCTAGTGTGCGTGAAGAATTGTGTTGCCAGCTGCTCAATTGTTACCGGAGTTAATGGGAAAAATATTTTATTTAAGTTAAGAGTTATAAATGAAACTTAGAAAATACTTAAAAATGAACAATTAATTAAAAGCGGATGAATCAATATATTTGTGTATAGGTCAGGCGTAGGTTTCTTCTTCAGAAAAATTGTAGGTATGTATATCAATGATTAGGCCTTATTTTTAATGTGTTTTTTTATTTACATGTAATATTATTATTAAAAATAATCATATATAATATATAAGGTGTTACCAAAATAGTGATTTATATTTCTATTGTACCCGTCAATAGTTTGGTTACACATTATTTAGTACCTACCTATATATCTTTTTAAAGTCATAAATTCTATACACTACAATGAAAAGGATAATGAAACACTTAAATCTATTATTAATCATTAAAAATTACACTCCACTAACTTGTACAAGTTTACGATAAAAATAATTCAAAATCTCAACCACGGGGACTTGATTCTTGTATACGCGGCAACACTGAATGGCGTTTAGGTTTCAAGTTATTTTATGTTGAAATTTCGAAATTATACGATACTTACTGATGGTATGTGATCCCAGTGTCCTTCTTATTTATTGTAGTATTATTCTAACACCATTTCACTACGCAAACTGGCATTTTATTTTGGATTTTCGATTTACGAAATTCAATAAAACATTCGGTACGTACACCTCACACGCAGGTTGCAGTGTGACTGACTTGGGTACGCCGATTTTGGCGTAGTATTTGTTGCCGTATTTGACGAGTACCTCGGCGTTATCTAGTCGAGCGCCGCGCGCGAGACCAATTATTTATCTATGATACCTACATTTTATAAAATTCTGTACCTACACGGAGTTAGGCGAAATAAAAACCGTCCAAGTGCGAGCTGGACTCGCGCACCGAGGCTTACGTACCGAAACTGTGAAAGCACCGAGCATTACTCTAACGAAAAGATAAACTGGATAGAGAGACAAACTTAACTTTACCGTTGGTATACTTGTGTCCCCATACAAAGTAACTAGAAAATAAGTTTGTACAGTTTTCGGATTTTTTCCTTTATTTTTGCTATAAGACGTGGCTTCTTGCCAAATTTCATGTTTCTAGGTCAACGGGAAGTACCCGATAGGTTTTTGATTCCCGTGCAAAACTACTGAAAGAAAATGCAACATAAACCGCCATATCTTTTGATTGCGTTAACCTTTGAACTTGATGCCTTCACGCGTTTCTGAGAAAAAGGTTCTTGACAAACATACAGACGGCAACAAAGTGATACTATAAGGGTTCCGTTTTTCCGTTATAGGTACGGAAGTCAGAACCCTAAAAATTGCGTTTTATAAAATACTTTTTTACGTCAATGCGATAATAATATTCCTTCTTACCTATACCAAACTAGTTACATAGTTAATCATGGAGAAGTAAACAATTATCGTAGTTTTTTTTTTTTTTAATGTACTACGCTGTTGGCCGTGAATTGGCCTTTACAGCTTCACCGGAGGAGTCGCGAGTGCAGAGTGCGACTCCAACCAAAGCCTTTAGGGCGGAAGAGGAGGGCAACTAGCTCAAGGGCGCCACATGGGGCACGACCTCGGCTTGGGCAGTTGCCGTGAGGGGAGAGGTAATGACTGCGCTCCTAGGTGCAAAGATGCACCTACGAGCAGAAGAGGGGGTTCCTCGACCTCGCCGGCGAGGTCGGTGTCTGTTTGAGGCTGGTGTAGGTGTGTTGGTGGCCCTCTCGACGCCCGGGTTGAGGAGGGCGGTGATCGTGTCAGGAGGATCTATCAACACATGCCGCGGACGGCGGCATTGTGCTGTTGTGTGCGCGGGGTTTGGCTCGTAATTGCCGGTGGCGACAATTAGAGAGTTTGAATGCGACGCGGCTTTTTTAAAATAGCGTTCGGACGCTATTTTGAAATGTTTTCGAATGGAGACGAAGCCAAGATCGGAATGTAAATCTACGTTACGAATTAACCACGGGGCTCCTACGGCTCTACGGAGAAACCGGGACTGCAGTACTTGCAGGCGGTTGATGTGGGTCTTCGCCGCGTGAGCGAAAACCACACTGGCATAGGACATGATGGGAAGGATGAAAAATTATCGTTGTACCGGCGCGGCGTAGATACTAGTTACGTAGCAAAGGTTCGTAGACGGCCGGAGGATTAAGGTCTCTGCTCACTCACTACTCCGTTTTATACCACGGCCGTAACCGTATCGGCCCATGCTTAAAACTAGGTGTTCTTTATATAAACTAATAAGTAACAGCGCCAACTATACCGTTACGTCACCGACTAACAACGTAACGTGCCATAATCGACCCACAGTCAATTCACGCCGACAATAATATTGCGATAGTGTTGATAAGTTCTCCTGGTTCATAGTAGTGCGTAGATACATGTCTGATACGTTCATATTATCGAACGGGGTAGTGTGCAAAGGGCTTTAAGCTCGCCTAGTAGCACATTTCGTTTCAAAGCTGACCCGAGACGCGAAGATCGCGGTTTTCGCGTGGTCAGTTATTATCAAAGACTTTCGATTCTTGATCTTTATCAACCGTAGTTTAGAAAAATATGACAACTTCAAATACCGATCGGGTGTACGCCAAACTAATTTATCAGTCATATTTTTTTATTTTATTATTACAAGCTTTATATTAACTTGCAATGTATGTGCGGGTGGAATCTTGCAACTGAATTTTAAATCAGTTATCTGAAACCGATTGAGCTGAAATTTGGTATAACCGCTTGTTTTGGATGACAATGCATGCTTAGCTATTCTAATTCCAATATGGCGGAGCCCTTTCATTTGATACCCATACTGTGGTAGTGCAGAAAAAATAACTATTCCGCCATCTTGGATGATCCGCCATTCCGGTACTAGAATGACATCACATAGCTAAGCATGCATTGTCATCCAAAAGAAACGTGTGTACCAAATTTTAGCTTAATGGGTTAATGATAACTGATTTAAAATTCAATTGCAAGATTCCACCCGGACATACATTGCAAGTTAATATAAAGCTTGTAATAATAAAAAATAAGGGCAAATAAATAAAAGCTTGTTTTTAAAAAGTTTTTTTTTTTAACTTTAAGTATTCATTGTCAACAGGACTAATGTATGCGCCTACTTAGTGATGTCTGCAGCCGCGAAGACGCTGCGAGCGTCAAAAGAGCATACGCACACACCTTCCAAATCGGCGCCTACGTCCGCAGCACGGTGTCTGCCGGACAAGAACACCGTCCACTGGTTCAGAAAAGGCTTGCGTTTACACGACAACCCCGCGTTGAGAGAGGGACTACTTGATGCGGCTACATTTAGATGTGTTTTTATCATCGACCCATGGTTCGCCAGTTCGTCAAATGTTGGCATTAATAAGTGGAGGTAACTCAACTGTTTTCCCACCTACTAACTTATTAATTGTTATAATATTTAAAATCGTTAATCGTTAAATATAAATATGTTAATGTCTCACTCATACATCGCGACGATGCGAAGGACGGCAATACATTTAGTTTGGTGCCAACAATATTAGTACCAATGATACATTTCTATCAACAGGTTCTTACTGCAATGCCTAGAAGACTTGGATTGCAGTTTAAAAAAACTCAACTCGCGGTTATTCGTGGTACGCGGTCAGCCTGCGGACGCGCTGCCAAAACTGTTCCGAGAATGGGGCACGACCGCGCTCACCTTCGAAGAGGACCCCGAGCCTTACGGCCGAGTACGAGACCACAATATAATGTCAAAATGCCGCGAGGTCGGCATCACAGTCAGATCTAAAGTGTCCCACACACTATACAAATTGGACCAGTAAGTCCATTTGTAAAATAACAATAGACACCTCATTATATCGTATACTTGTTTTATTACTTGTCTCTTTTATTGTAGAATTATAGAGCGCAATGGTGGTAAAGCCCCATTGACGTACCATCAGTTCCAGGCGTTGATAGCCAGCATGCCTCCGCCCCCGCCGGCGGAAGCTGCCATATCGGTGCAAATGATGAATGGTGCCACCACGCCGGTGTCCGACGATCACGACGATCGGTTTGGCGTGCCTACTCTCGAAGAACTTGGTTGGTAATGATAAGTTAATAGATCGTATCGTATTGTATCACAATTGTGTTGCTGCCGAGTGTTACGAGTATAAATGGGAGGAGAACTCGGTGGGGGCGCAATGTAGTCCGTGCGCTTTTAATTTCCTTTTTTTTTAAATTTGATATTCGTTCCATACGCAATATGTTCCTTATTACCGGCCAGTAAGTAACTTAATTCAAACTATATTTTCAAGTTCGATTTCTTTGGTCGCGGAAACAAGTTTGGTGTGCCAAATTCAATACTCACTAAGTACTACCCTCTGTGAATGTCTAATAAAGAAATCCGTAATTCCTTAGTCATTGGAAAATAGTAACTTTGCTCGCATAAATTGAGAAACCATATTATTATACTGTTGCCATAGATACATGAAAATAAAAATATTCAGTATTATCAATATACACATATATAAAAATCAATGCCACTTTTCGTTGTAAGCTAACTCCTCCTAAACGGCTGGACCGATTTGATTGATTTTTTTTGTATGCGTTTGGGTGGCACTCTCGATGGTTTAGATTCACAATTGGACCCGGTCGGTAGGTGGCGCTGCTTTCGTATGTCACTCATTCTAAGGCGGTACGAAGTTGGCCCGGTCAGCTAGTTTATTATATTATCATGATATTATCTGACTAGGGCTTCTAGTTCATTTAAGTATATTTTTAAAAATTACAGGATTCGAAACGGAAGGTCTAAAACCGCCCGTCTGGATTGGAGGAGAGAGTGAGGCGTTGGCTCGGTTAGAACGACATCTCGAGAGGAAAGCGTGGGTGGCCTCATTTGGGCGACCTAAGATGACGCCACAGTCGTTGTTAGCGAGCCAAACGGGCCTATCGCCCTACTTGAGGTACAAAATCAATGTGGTGAAGCAATAATTTGTTTGTCACACTTAGTTATAATTTAGAATTCCGCACCGGGATATTAATTATATTTATTTATTTCATTGCGTCTTTCAGATTTGGATGTTTGTCAACCAGATTATTTTATTATCAGTTGACCGAATTATATCAAAGAGTTAAGAGAGTGAGGCCACCACTCTCTCTCCATGGTCAAATATTATGGAGAGAATTTTTTTATTGTGCTGCAACCCGTAATCCAAATTTTGACCGTATGGAGGGGAATCCCATATGTGTCCAAATTCCTTGGGAAAAAAATCAGGATGCTCTAGCAAAATGGGCGAATGTAAGTAAATTCTGACTGTCGCATGTCGTTAGATACAATAGAATTGGAGCTATTGACAACTCAAACAACGATTAACCCGGGAGTTTAGTTTATAAAAACTGAATAGAACATATCACTAATTTATTTATTTTTACATTTGTATCAGGTGTATTCACAAAATGATATTTCAGGTCCAACTATTCCAATCCCTTTATGTCATAATATTATAATAAGTAGGTATTAATGCTCGTAATTAAAGTTTATGCGTTTCTGCCAAAGACGGAGAAGTCCAATAACCAAAGACGACACGTTCAAAATGTCAAGTTTCCATTCCAAGTGCAGCTATTTTACATTTTCATAGTTCAGCATAAATATGTACATACTTATGAGGGAATCATAGATTGTTATTTAATTAAAGCAACATCCGCCGAGTGGTCGAACGCACGCCTTGCAATCAAAGTGTGCAGGTTCAAACCCCGGCTCGCACCTCTGGGATTTATGTGCGAATCTCATTTTCATCCGAGATTATCACTTGCTATGAAACGGTGAAGGAAAAAATCGTGAGGAAACCTGCACGTCTAAGGGAACTTGACTAGTTCTCGTTAGATGTGTGAAGTCTGCCAACCCGCACTGGGCCAGCGTGGTGAACTATGGCCCGAATCCCCCTCGCATTGAGGGGAGGCCCGTGCCCAGCAGTGGGACGTTTAAAGGGGTGTAGTATTAGTACACTATTTACATAAGTAGGAACAAATAAATTATAATTTGACTTGAACATAGGGTCAGACAGGATATCCATGGATAGACGCAATAATGATTCAGTTAAGAGAGGAGGGTTGGATACACCACTTGGCGCGGCATGCGGTGGCGTGTTTTCTAACGAGAGGCGACTTATGGATCTCATGGGAAGAAGGTATGAAGGTAAGTCTTTTATAGTTCCGTACGTCAAAAGGAAATAAGGGACCCATATAAGATCACTTCATTGTCCGTCTGTCTGTTTTTTCATTCTCCTTCTTTTTTTTCGTAATGAGTGCAATGATGATATTTTAATGGAATAAGATGAGGAATGGCTCCACCTGCATTTAGCGGGTATTTCAGCCAGTGTCAAGTAATTAATAGCAAGGGCAAATTTAATAAATACACATTATAAATTAAAATGGATGATGACAGTGATAAAGCTGGCGAATGACTCTGTTTTTTCATTGTTTTGGGTTAAGAACAAAGTTATGTTTTTGATCGATAAAAAAATCACTTCTATTTATAATTTTGATATGTGGTCCACCTACAGTTACATTTTCCTATTTACTTATTGTGTATGTTCTCGCATATTTCTGTGGTTTTACAAAACTCTTGTGTTATAATATCAAACATGACGTAGTAGGTGGATTGTAACTTTTATTTGGAGACATGTTTCACATTGGTAAGAATTAATAAAATAAACACCGAAATGCATTCATTATTAAGAATATTTTTTGCCACGTAACTGATATACAAATGCCTGAATAGATTTTTTGTAAGAAGGGTATATTTCGCACCTTTAGAATTATAGAGGTCCATTATGAAATTTTAGGATTTCGACTTTAAATCATTATGGACTGAAAACAACAATTTTCATCGACTCTTAATAATAGCAAGACGGAGAGTAGCTTAGATAAGGACAAACTTATACTTCGGTCGCTTTCACTCCATACCCTCACTATGTACCTAATACAAACTTTATTCGATGTATTCCGAAAAAAACTAATTTAAGTAGTTAGGTCTATAATATTAAAGGTGCGATTTGTATTTAATGTGTCGGACCTTCCTGCAGGTGTTCGATGAGCTGCTGCTAGACGCGGACTGGTCCGTGAACGCGGGCATGTGGATGTGGTTGTCGTGCTCATCATTCTTCCAGCAGTTTTTCCATTGCTATTGTCCTGTTCGATTCGGCCGGAAAACAGACCCCAACGGTGATTTTATAAGGTACAAAACTTAATATTCAGGATGTATCAGAAGTCTGAAATTATATTGTAGGTACATATACGGTAGCTGATCAGTAGAAACTATGTGAAAGCAGACTATACCTATCGTAATTTCTGAGTTACATACCTTTGAGTATACGTCACAAGTATAGAGTAGGGTCGCGTTAGATAACATTATAAAATCAGATTTTTAACAGTCAAAATTGTCCGGCGGTTCCTGTCTGGGTGCTCGGGTCGCCTTGCTGGTAGCCGTGAATGAAGAGTAGGTACTTGGTAGAATAGTAATAAAGTTCAAAAGTAAAATCAATATTAAAGTTCGAGACACAGTAAAAAGCCGACGCGATTTCTGTCGCCTGTGGATTGTGCGTTGGGACGCGACGGCGCGGGCGAGGGGCGGAGATTTTCCCCCGCGGAGGGAGCGGCGAAGTACTATGCGATTCAAATAAGAATGTTATGCATGTTGTGGCACCTTTGTTAACTGTGCATTTAGTTTTCCCTTATTTGTATTTTATATTAATGTATTATTAATGCTACAGTTTTTGGATGTCCTGTTAAATAAATAAATAAATAAGAATAAAAATGTCAATAACCTCTTACTGTCAAATGCTACTTGAAAAGTATGGTTTGCAAAAGACTTATTGCATATCAATAATAATAGTCTTAGATCAATTAGAAGTAAATTGTCTTAATAATAATATTTAATTGTTTAAAGTCATAATTCATTTTTTAAAACCATAGCCTTTTTTATTTTCATTTTTGGCGCAAAAGCCCAGAAGCCATGGCAAAATTATTAAAGACAAGAAAATAAGGACGCCAGTCGCCATTTTGTCGTTGTTAGTGTGCTTCGTCGTGCGACTGAGTGCATTTTTCACTCATCCTTTGCAAATAAATATTATTTGAAAAATATCTTGTTTTGCTCACCCTACCTAACTGGTTAGAATTGACAGCTATGACGACACAGTATTGCGCAAAGCCGATCCTATTCTCATTTGAATCGCATAGTACGTTCAAAAACACGGTTCGATATAGATTCTAATTTCGATAAGTATACCTTTCAGTGGCAGTAGCTTGCATGTCAAGATAAGACCGTTGTCACGGATTCGCTCGCTCTCTGTCTGATTTAATACGAGAGAAAGAGTCAACATCAAGATATTCCGAGACATAAAGGTAGTCTTGGCGCACATGCTACAACTACAGTTGTATAAACAACTCGACACTTATGCAAAGGGTAAAGTATTATTTCTTACTTTTAATAAACCCTGTAGGTATACATATAATAAGTAGGAACCTTATTACTCATAGCATGTGCATAGACGCTGAAAGGAGCCCGCCAAGTGCTAAATTGGTAGATTGCGTGATGGTGACTGATAAGTCGGAGGTCTTCGTGTTTAATAGGTGGGTATACATTTTTACTCTTCAAATAAAATCTATGTGACAAACATTACGAAATACAATCTTGTTTTTTAATAGGTATCTCCTATTATTTATGCTGTGTCGCGTACTTGGCTATTACTCAACTAAAAAGATGTTGCTATAAATTATCGTTCAACATCAAATATAATACATGGCGGGTAGCGATACGTTTGGACCGGTTACTGAAATAGGTTTGCTACTGAGTTACGTATGTACTTACGTAATCATATATTATAGGTATTATATTGATGCATAATATGTACTGCGCAATCTCTGCAGGTAACAGTCGATGCGTCAATGCTTACGTTTAAAATGAACTGAGTGGGTAGGTATGCGGTATTTGCTACTGTTCAAACGTAAGCGGATATAGCTACAACGATGTATGTTCTTTTCTCATACATGCTGTAGCTATATTTGTGAAGCAAACGAAAATATTTCCTACTTGCACGGGTAGCACGCGCGCCACGACTAGTCTTATGTGACGAATTATGTCGTGCATACGAAACGAAACTTTTTTATTGCTCATTTTTCGTTGTCAACCGCCTGTATTGCCAACGACGAGGAATTTTATACTGTTATAAATGATTATTTCTCATTACTACAGGGTGGTAGTGAATGTAGCTCATATCTGAATACTCCTTTATGATTGCTTTATAATAAATAGTTATGTCTCAGCGCATTTCCTTATTGCTTATCTTATAAACAATTAAATAATAATAATAATGAGGAAATACAATGCGGCATTCGCATCAACAAGACGTGCATTTCGTTCCCTATTATTAGATTTGTATGTACGTACGTACATGATCATCGTATTCGTATCAAAATGTTATACCTTTGCTAATTAAACGAACGATTGCAGGAGATACGTCCCTGCGTTGAAGAATATGCCGACACGGTATATACACGAGCCGTGGATGGCGCCGGAGTCGGTGCAGGACTCCGCGGGCTGTATCATTGGTCGCGACTACCCCGCGGCCATGGTCGACCACACCAAGGCCTCTCAGGTCAACATTGAGCGCATTAAACAAGTATACGCCCAGCTCGCTAAATATAAACCACAAGGTACCTAGTCAACATTCGAAATAAATATTCAGGTCCGTATTCCCCGATAGGGTTGGGCTGACTCAATTCATTTCAATAGCGGGCACATTCATTGCGTGGGGGATTTAGGCCATACTCCACCATTCCGAGGTATTTGAGCCATTTTTCTATCGAAATAAGTACGAATGTCACCACCCTGGCCCAATTCGGAATGGTGACGTTCGTATGTATTTCGATGGACATGCTAGTATCCTTACGATGTTTTACCTTCATCATTCTCATGAGTTATAAAATGATTAATGAAAATAGCACTTGCTAATGAAATTTGAAAATATCTGTTTCGAGCTAAGGTGTTCGAATCGAACATGCGCCCCTTGCTTCCAAGGCGGGTATTCTAATAACTAAGCTACTATTGTTTACAATATTATTGAATTCATATAATTGTTACAATACTTATGCGCTTTTTAGGTACATTAAATCCTCATGCTGTCTCGAGGCCGAACGTGATGCAATCATCACCGAGTCCTACTTCGATTATAGCTAGCATCAACCAGTCTAACTATCTGTGCAGTCAGGCACCCGACGCCCAGCCCACAGCAACACAAATCATATCTTACAAGGATGAGGATGTTTTCCAAAGACCTATGAAAAACAGCGTTAAAACGGAATCCACTAAACAGCCTCATTTCAAACAAATAGTTATTATCCAAAAAAGGCAGACGACCCACATACCGCTGAATGTTCAAAGCGCATCACAATGCACACAGTCCAATGGCCAATTAGATGCATCTTACAAAACACCTACACGTCGTACCATACAAACAGAAAAACAAGAAAATTATGACTTTAAAAATTTAGTCATAAATGGCCATGTTCCAGTGTACAATGGCCCCCAGAACATTTATCACAATCAGGAAACGTTACAAAATGAAGTATTCACAGAACATGCATTAAAAGCCGGCGAATATGGTTATGAGAAACAAAAATATTACTTGTCTAGCTTCACAGATAATGAACAGACTGGACATAACAAGGCACCCCAATCTTATGTGTCCGGGCCTATTAGCCACGACTCACCCGTTACCTACGGCAATGAAAATAATATGGAAAATGCAAAAGACAAGACCAATGACGACACTTTCTTGCTCCCGATGGCTATCAGTAGCAATAGCACCTTCACAACGGCTACACAAAACAACTCTAACAAACGTGGGTTCACTGCAAATAATAATCAGAAATAGAATAGAATTTCAAACTAGCGTTTTATACGTGCGTATAAGGTAGTTTTTCGTAGTTCGTACGAGCGCCTTTAGCCACACGCGCAACTCGTATAAGCGTTGACGGCGCTTATAATCTTGTATAGGCGAGGTCCGCGATGTTTGAATTGATTCTTTGTCTGAATCCATATTGCTACTAGCACTCACCACCAGCTGTTCGAGCGTACACACCAGAATAAGCCCGCATTATTTTTGTAAAAACAGAAGCCTTATGTTTAAAGTGTAGAATCGTTACTATTTATGTTTTTTAAAAGCTGTTGTCTTTCCAGTTTTAAATAAATAAATACACGGGCACGACATTTTTAAATGCGTGAAATGGAGCGCGCGTGTAAGCGCGAATGCCTAAAGTTTAGGCCATAAACGACCGTATACGCGCAGATATAAAACGCTAGTCTGATATCGCTCATAATAGATGAAGCAAAGATGAGGAGCAGGGATGAGTTGCTAATTAGAATTTAGGTCGTAAATAAAACTTTATAACAATTGAATTGACAGTAGGTACCTTCTATCATTTTGTAATATTTAACTCTTAAAATATAAACATGGAGCTTTTATGCTGGTTACGGCTCATGAAAGGCTACTATTACACAAAATTGAGTATGCGCAATAAAATAATAATTTTCAAATATAGTTTTCCTACGGAAATAGGCGACCTTAATTACGCTCTAGAAAGTGTAACTACCGCAGATTACTTATACATTCTTATGCTAAATGTAATATGTATGATTTATTATGTATAAATGGATCGTAACTAATATAAAAGCGTCTTAATTGTATTCGCATCTGGATTCCGTTAAGGCAATTACAAATAGTACAGGTAATGAATAGGTGGCAAATAAGGTATTGCATTGTTAATGCTTTCTGTTCCATTTAAAATGTATAGGTACGCTTTATTACCCAAACCCATTATAGGGTTGCAAAAATGTGTTATATACATAGGTACTATTTTCTATGAAATTTGCCGAATTTACAACATTCTATGTATGGATGTCTAAAGTTAGATAAAAACAATCGAATTTAGAAACTATAATGTATTAAATACTTAATTAACTATCAGTCCTTTAATGAAGCTACAATCTGCATATGCTGTTTAAGAGCCTTCTTTACTTTTCTTGAGTCATCAGTGGGTTTTCTAACAGGCTGTGGCTTCTTACTTCTGAATAGTTCATTTCTCATCATTGCTAATATGGAAGTCTATGGGGAGAAAAATGTTATAATCACTGTTCTCGAATTGATAGGCTTAATAGGAAAATGTCAGGGTTCCCAGGGTGTCTGAAGAAAATGACAAAACGCAGAGTTATGACTGTAATAGCAGAGATCAACAGCTTAACATGCCATCTGTAGCATCAATAGAAGAGCTATTGTAAATGCCCAGAATTGTTCAGTTAATCTGGTTTATGCACGCAAATTACTGTACTGGGATGGCTAATGACCTTTGCATTGTAAGGCAGGCCTACAAATTGATACGAAAAACTGTTATGGATTTTATAACAATAGATTAGAACTGAATGTTGTGAAAATTTCAAGGACTTACACTTTCAGGAACATGTATGTATCTGATGTTACGTGCCTGCAAAAATAGATTCTCCAACATGAATTCATTTCCTTGTGGATCACAATACACAGTTTTGTTAAAAGACATGTTCATATAACTGTAAATATTAAAAATATATAATTAATTCAATTTGAAAAAACACTAATATGAAAAGATTCATGAGGTAGTTTTTAAATTGATGCGTTTTTTTAACATTCATAATATCAATTTGAGTTAAAATTGATTTACCCATCCACGGAGCTAAATTCGCCGCATACATATGCATCATTGCGTAGGTCCACAGTTATATTTGTACCTTGCAGACCCTGGACAAGGCAGAGTAAAGTATTGTGATAAAAAAATTTTTCTTTTGAAGTCCCAACAAACATTTTTATTGATTACAAATACTTATGTAATTCTGTAAAGAAATATAATCTCTAATAATATAATTTAATGAAGTACTTACAAAAATAAAATTTTATCTTCAAGATAATAATGGATAATGCATTACATAGGCGCAAATGATCTTTAAATTTCTTCTATATTCTTAAAGGTAATATTTATTTTTGTAATGAAACATCTGTTTAAATTTGGCAACAAATATAATATCTTACTTCTTGGGTCAACAATTATAATTATTAATTATTTACCTGGATAACAATACTAAACCAAAAAAAGATATCCACTGGAACAGTGCAGAGAGCTGAATTTTTATATGTTCAGCCCTGTATATGTAAATATTTGTTACAAATAACTACTACCTACAATAAAGCTGCATTACTAATACTAAAATTACTCCTTTACTATTACAAGCCTTGCATCTGGTTTTGAATTCAATTCTAACTCTGCTCTTGTTATTTTCCACTCGTTATCTTTTTGTTCAGCCCAAAAGTAATATGTCCCTCTATCCTTGGGTCCCGACACAGGTATACGAAATCTTGCACTTTGCGCATCAGCAGAATTACTCCTCGTGTCGGTTATTTTGAATCGTTTATCTTTAATTGGTTCGCCCAGATAATGGACGGCTCCTGCATTGGTTCGCAATGTTTTCAGCGCATTTCTATAATAATCATAATCTCTGATCCTATCTATATATTTCGCCTGTAAATAAAAACCTGTGCCGCTCACAATCAAGCCACCCCATGCAGCTATCTGTACGAGTGTTCTCGTGGAAATGGTCATTATCGAGTCAGATGATGAATTATTTGCCTGTGATGAAAATAAGTAAGTACCTGCTATGTAATTAAAATGGTCAAGCACAAGTAACGTAGTGATTACTTTCTTTGCAAGAGAAATTACATTCCCTATCCTGTGATAACACCAATGGTATATAATCTTTTATATTCTTTAGTATTTATCAGGTAAATAAATTATTTGCTTCGCTTTTAAAGTGCGAAACTACACAAAATGGTAAATTCCACAGAGTATTATAATGTCAAATCCATAGACCAACGAGTTATTGTCGATGGAACGCGAATATTACATCCACAGATCAATACTTTAATACATATATCGAGCATGGAGGGTAGAATTAAAGGAGAATCATGTGTGTATTGAAAAAGTGTCCAGCGAAATGCATTAATTATGGATGGCATGGCGCCACATTATTAGCATCAGGGTAAATTTTAAAGGAAGCGCCAAATATTATTGGAGAATGTCATTAAGCGTACTATGCACAGTTTACGAAATATAATGACTTTAGATGCACGTTATCTTGTAATATTTATTTAAGGTTATATTGTACTACGTAAGTTGTTGAAATTTTTAATAATTAATTTAGTCGAAAATTATTCAATTTTTTTTTAATTTGGCATACTTCAGTTTATCTACAATTGCTATATTCACCCTTTGTCCCTACCCTTTGTCTACACCTGCGCGATTGTGGTAGGTTTTTGAACTGTTATTTATAGCATACAGCTGGACACTTTAAACTTTTCTCCCATATGAGATGATTCTCCTTACCTCTACCCTCCATACTATCGAGTAAAAGAACATCGACGGCATCATTACTTTTATAAAATATCGTTACCACAGACTGTAGCAATAGTACGTTACACCACTACCGGCGAAGGTTTAACCATACTGCCAATGAACAGTTGCCATAGACTTAGGAAGCGAATTCTTTTATTTACAAAATGATAAAGTTTGAATGGAATAAGATGAGGAATAAACTGCACCCGCGGTTAGCGGGTATGAAACTCAGAAAAAAATAATAATAAAACTGCAAATTTTGCACTGAACCGGCACACATGTGGCTACCTGCCAACCAAGAAATCTAATAAGTGAAACAATTATTAAATAGATGTTGGATTCTCGCTTAGAGAATCCGCATTCTTTGATATAATTCTCCCACCTCAGAGTAAAAAATACCTGACTTTATTTCCCACGGAGAAAATATCAGTTTACATTTTGACACTGGCAAATTACCATAATGTGTGTGGCACATAAAAAGTGGGTACTAATTAAAATTTTCGTAAACACGTCGTAATTTTGTGATGATATCATATTTTTTACCCATTTTTAAGAAATAATAAGTATGAGTACTTCAAGGGGAAGTAATACACGCAAAAGACCACAGAAGCATCAAAATAGAAGTGCTTTTAAGAATGATTTACATGATACAAGTCATAAAACTAAGTTTTTAAATTCATTAGAGGTTACGGGGGTGTGTAAGCGCTGTACGGATATAATTGAGTGGAAAATAAAGTATAAGAAATACAAACCTTTAACGGCACCCCGGAAATGTGTAAACTGCGAACAGAAAACAATTAAACATGCATACCACATGTTGTGCAAAGCTTGTGCTGCAGAAAAAAAAGTGTGTGCCAAGTGTTGTAAACCAGCAGAGGTAAATAAATTTGATGACCTCAATATTACTGACCATACCCTCAGGAGAACCTATATTACTTGCTTGTCTCCCTATTTTTCAGAATCAGGAGTTTGCAGAAAACAATGAAAGTGTAGATGTAAAAACATTACTAAAAGGTCTGCCTGAAAGGAAACGTCGCACAATACTGAGGTGAGGTATTGGTGCATGAACTCCTATTCAAATTCCTAAAATAGTATTTGTCAAGATTGTCACCTACTCCAATTAACATAAATTAGTATGTTTGAAATGTCATTTTCATCTGAGATTATCACTTGCTATGAAATGGTGAAGGAAAACATTGTGAGGAAACCTCATGAGAACATGAAACATTGTGAGGTCTGAGGGAACTTGACTAGTTCTCGATAGTAGTGTGAAGTCTGCCAAACCGCACTGGGCCAGCGTAGTGGGCTATAGCCAGAATTACCCGCTCATTGAACGGAGGCCCAGCAGTGGCACATTAAAGGGCTATAGTTATTATTTAGTTTGACTAAAAATAAAGTTTTGTTTATGGAATTATTGTCTTAACAGATTTTTAAACAAACACCAAGATGAAGAACAGAAGGTATCACCAGACATGAAACTACAGATTGAAGACATGTTGTCTAAGATGGACACCATGAACTTGGATGATGAACTCTGTGGATTTTCTGATGACTATGATATTGGGTTTGACAGTGATCTAGATTGAGAAAGTTCAGTTTACTGCTGTATTGTTATTTATGATGCATCGGTTAATACAAAACTATTAAAAAATATATTGTCTCGTTATTTTCCAAACTAGATAAGAATATTTAAAAACCTACATGCATGTGAGTGGTGTAAATTCTGGAAGTTGTCTTAGCTTTCCATGCAGTATATGAAGAAGTAAACTTCTTGCTAACCAAAATCTACTTGAATATGTTAGCTCTTTATGTTATTAATGCACCACATCAGTAAATTTATCAATGTGGTTACCACTGTACATATTATAAAAACATGTTGTAGGTAGTGATGTGCCAGATCGTTAAAAATGTATATCCGCAGATACGGATATTTGGTGTCAAGTTCCGTGGATATTTGATTAAGAAATAAAAAATAATCTGAATAGGGTTTATTAGTTTTTCATTGTTAACTAATCACCTATAAGTATATTGAATTTCATCTGTCTTGAAAATTAATAAGGTAAAAGATCCGCCGAAAAAGTAACGGATACGGATCTTTATTTAACCTCGGATATCCGCGGATATGGATATCCGGCACATCACTAGTTGTAGGATACCAACTGCAAACGAAGGTCCCTTCTGTAATGTTTTAGCTTTGTGATGTATTAATATAGGGATTTGTTATTAAAACATTTAGGTCAATTGAGTTCTGGGAACATCTACTTGATGTCCAAATAAAAGATGGACAAACGTGCAAATGTAACATTTTATTTATGGAGTAAGCTAAAGTTACTTAAAATCCCAAAAAATGTACATCTTCGAAATTAAATAAGTATCATAATTTATTAACATTTTACAAATATATTATTTAACTGTTCTATTTTATTCTATAATATAATTCATTAATTTACATATTGAAAGTAAGATTAAGAATTAAATTCTTTCATAAAAGATTGTTGTATTCTCATGTACTTATCACTTGATATCATATAATACCAAGTTGCCGCAACTGAAAAATAAAATATAAAGATTGTTAAACTTGCTAGCCAAAGTTGGAAATCGAGGAGTTGGAAACTTTATCCTTTATTTTATAGACAAAATGGGGGCATTCAATAAAGCAAGGCTAGCGTGCAGGCCAAGACAAGACATTTTATGCATTTAATTACACTTGAGTTGCTCCCATTGTTTATACTTAGTACTCTTACACACGAGCGGCATGTTACCAACGGCATAGGCAACTGCAGCCGTCGACACGCGTCGGCGGCTGCAGTTGTAGCGTGCCGCGCCCGCCGTTTTGTCACTCGACTGCAAATAGTTTAAGAGTGCGCATGCGTTGCAAATTTGTAAAATGAGTTCCAGTGACGAAATTGATATTGAATTGCTAATTGTAAATAAAAATACGTGTATTTGGAATTATAAATTAAAAGAGTACAGTAATAAAATAATAAAAAAACAGAGCATGGATGTTGGTATGTGAAGAAGTTGTAAATGATTTTAATAATAAATATATTGTTTTCTTATATTTACGCGAATACTATACATTGAAATAAAACTATTTTACGGATTGAAATAAAATAGTAAACAAACGCGATAAAATCCGTAAAATAGTTTTATTTCAATTAATATATTTCTTGAATCCACAAAGAACGTGTTTTTATTTTTCGTTTCTGTCGGCGCCGATGAAGTAAAAATAATAACAGTGTTTGTTCTTCGGAATCCATTTTGCAACTGACTCATAAACTATGAGAGCCGCCGACGGCTGCCGCTGATGTCTATAGGTAGTTGAGATGTCGACGGCAGCCGTCGACGCGTCGTCGCATCTGCGCTCGGTTGCCGCCGACGCGTGTCAACGGCTGCAGTTGCCTATGCCGTTAGTAACATGCCGCTCGTCTGTAAGAGCACTTAGCAAATAATGAGACCAAATTTATTTATCTGATATTTATTCACGCCAAATATATTCAGACCAAATTTATTTATATGATATTCATTGCCACGGCCAGTCATGCCTAGCCTTGAAGGACGCAACAGCTTTAAATACTAAAGTGTTTGAAGAAATAAAAAAATGCATGACAGCACTGACTCTTAAGAAATATTTTTCTTAAAATTATGTTGTTACTAAGAGAAGGTACTTACAAATCCTTGTCTTTCCTTTTCTTTCTGCAGGACCAATTTAGTTTGCATGTCATCAAACTTAACTATAGCTGACAATACTTTAGCTAATGTAACGGAATGTGTTCCAGTGCCGGTAAGATATTCATAAAGAATATTTTTTAAATACTCGAGCTCAGTGTTTTCTTGCAAAGAGTGCAAATGTCTTAAACTAACGAGAGCCTCATCAAGTCTTCTTTCAAGTTTTTCATTAGACAATCGTAACTTTTCATTCATTTCTTGCATTTGAAGCATGTTTACATTTACAGACTTATTCATCTGCTCCAAATCGATTAATCTACTTTCTAGTGTACTATTTACTTGTAATAAATTATTATATTTCTCTTTAATGCCATTTATTTCTTTGTCATTCTCACCTTTTAATCTAACTTCATGTTTAGAATGATTTTGTGACTGGAGCTGGTCTTTGAGTTCTAGGTTTTCCTCAACTAGTAAGCTGTTTTCTCGTAGCAAGTCATCTATTTTGTCTTGGCCTAGTTGAATTTCACTCTTTAGTTCTGTTATATCACTGGAAACATTCTTTTCCGTAGAATGTTCACTTGTTGCAATGAATTCTCGAAGTTTATCATTAAGAACACTGTTTTCTTTAGATATTCTTGTTAAATATGTTTGAAGTCCTTCAATATCTGACATGTACCGTCTGTTTTCTTCTCTCAATAAATCGTAATCATTTTTCAATGTATTATAGTTTTCTAAAAGTTCATTGTTGTTTTTGACATAATTTTCGATGTCTTTTTCCATTGATTTTATTATATCTGTTTCTAATGTTTTGTTATTTACATTATTGACTTCTTGTTCTAGACTCGCCAAATTCTCTTTAACAAGTAATGGTTTGTTGGTAGTCTCGCACTCTATATCTTCGGTGGTAGTTGTTCTGTGAGGACAATCATCAGTTTGGATATTTATGTCTGAAGTACTTTTCAGAAGATTAGACTCCAACTTTTCGATTACTTCATTCAAGTGGTCTTTTTCTGTTTCTAATTCGAAGTGCGATTTTCGCAATTCTTCAATTTCGGCTTCCATATTTTTGAAACTAGTTATGATATTTTCAGCTTGACCCTTTAAAACTATATTTTCATTTGTTAATGTTTTGATTTCTTCTTGTAATACACTTATGTCATTATTCCTATTATCTAACACTTTAGTCAAAACATTATTTTCTTTTTTAATTTCATCAATAACCTCAACTTTACTTATATGCTCATTTTTTAATTTGTCTAATTCATTTATGGCCAGTGTGTTCTTCATAACCATATCTTTATTATTTTCTTCTAAGTTCTGTTTTTCATTTTCTATCAAGTTTAATTTTTCAACTGTAGTCATATACTTTGCCTTTTCAGATTCCGCAGTACTTTGTAGATTTTGAATTTTAACTTCGTGTTCTTGTATTCGTAATTCAATTTCTTCCTTCTGCTCCTTTAAGGAATTTAGTTCAATTAGACCATTTTCATATTGGCCAGATATACTTTTAACTCTTTGATTCAGTATTTCTTTATCCAATTGCAATTCATTGATTGTTGTTTGCAATTTATTATTTTCATCCTGTATCGTTACCAATTGTTTCGAAATTGCTTCAAGTTCTTTCATGTGGTCATTCAGTGCGATTTCTAGATTAGAGTTCTTCTTTCTTAACTGATCTTGCATATTTTCATTTAAATCAGATTGACTTTGTGCTATGTTAAGTAATGAATCACTGATCTGTGTTGCAAGGTCATTGAATGTCTCTTTATTCATATTTCGTAAAGTTTTCGAATCGCTGTTAATAATGTCGACAAGCTTCCGTATATCTTTGACTTCCTTGACAAGTTTCACGCAATTAGCTTGTATTTCACTGTACTTCTTTACTTTTTTTTCTAAGGTTGCATTATCTGATTTCAAATCTGATATGACATTACGATACTCAAAGTTTTGAGTTTGTAGCAATTCATGGTTAGTTAGAAGTTTTTCGATTTCAGATTGCAATTTGATTAATTCATCTCTCTCCTCCTGAATTTCTGACTCCAATTTTGCGTATTTATCTTTCCATAGTTCTAGTTCACAAAGAATTTCATCCTTTTTGGAATCTTCTGAAACATGGGTTTCTAAATCCTTTTCTTTTCTTTGCAGATCTTTTTCTAATACATTTATTTGTAAACTTTTTTTTTTATTTTCGTCAGTCAGTAGTGTATTCTTATTTTCCAAGTACATATTCCTATCAATCATTGCCATTTTTTCAGCTGTTTCTTGTTTGAGTTGCAATTGAAGACATTTATATTCCTCATCTGCTTTTGTTTTGGCTTGCTCTAAATTCTGACATTTTTTAAAAATTTGTTCTACCTGAGCCTCCAGGCCTGAAATTTTAGTTTTGTTAAATGCCAGTTCACTGCATTCATTAGTAAGCTTGACGCGCTCTGCTTCTAACAGTGACACATTGTTTTTGAAGTCACTCACTACTATATTGAGCGTCTGAATCTCTTTCTTGGCTGCCTCTAGGCTATCTTTAAGTGATTTGATTTCAGCTTCTTTACTTTCCAATTCTTTATGAATGCTTAATTTGTTTTCTGCTAGAGAAATAGCATAGTCTTCTTCCCTTTTACTGAAAACCTCCATTTTGCCATGAAGCTCGGCTATTTCCTCTTGTGCTTTTTGTAAATCAATCTGAAGTGTTGATTCCTCTCTCGATTTAGTAAATTCATATACATTTATTTTGTTCTGCAATTCTTCATTTGAATTGCTCAATTCTTGAATTTTATCTTTGGCTTCGGCTAAATCAAGAGCAATATTTTTCAACTTGTCAATGTCTTTGTTCTTGTTATCAAGGTCATTAGATAGAATTTGCAATTCTGTAGTTACTTGAGAATTTTTGTCTTTACTAATTTTTAGTGATTCCTTGTATTTATTGAGTAGCTGCTCCATCTTTTCAATCTTATTATTTAACACAGTTGTCTCTGTTAACAATTCTGCACTCGGTGGCTTCACTTCATCATCATTTGACAGGCTTATTAATTGTACATCGCTCACTGGTTCTGCACTTCTATTCTGGTCATAATTTTGTTCATCAATTCTACTAATTTGAGGTTCGCTTTGCAATAATTTGATCTTTGTAGTTAAGGTGTCTATCTTTATGTTTTTCTCTTCCATTTCAATACGGAGTGCTTTTTCTAAATGAGCCTGGAAGTAATTATATTTACCGGAATTAGAACTAATGATTATATCAGATAATGATAATTGTTATCAGATTAAGTACACAATAGTTTCTACAATACATTTTTGGAGGGCACATTTATAAATGTGAGGTGATTAAGATTACCTTTGCACTTTGCTCCAAAGTACATTGTTCTCGAAGTTCAGATATTCTTCTCAGCGCTTTATCTTGAGTTTCCACTAATACACTCTATAGAAAAATTAACACAACTTATTAGTTTAAAAATAAATGTGAAATAAAAAAAAATACGTGTCAGTAAATAATAAAATACTAAAGGTAAAAACGCCCAAGAGCCTATCAATGGCTTACCCTTGCTTTTGCATTTTCCCTCTCCAGCAGTTTATAATGACGAGCCAAGTCACCATATTGCGTTCTATACTTCGTATAGCGGTCCTGTGTACGCCGATATGCAGCATACAGCTGTTCTTTAGTCACCCTGTCGAGACTGACTGCACCACTTGAGAAACCTCTTTCTTCGGCTTCACTCGCCGACACTTCCATATCCGACTAGAAATATAAAGGACACTGCTACTTATGGTCTTACTTATAAACAGAGCCTTAAAGAAATAAAGTTACATAACAGTGACAACATATCCTCTCTATTCATATAGTTCTGTGTCCCAAGATCATGTGGACAATATTTCATTATCCTAATTGTTATCAAATAAACTCACCTGCAAATGGTACATGGAAGGAGTCTCATAACTTGGTAATCTGAATGAGACATCGCTAGCAAATGAACTATTGGATAATCTTCTTTGCCTTTGATTTTCCTGAAAAAATATTTATGTATTAAACATGTTCCTGTATTGACTCTAGTGATTGCTGAATTTTAATGAGTAAACATTG
This sequence comes from Ptilodon capucinus, assembly GCA_914767695.1. NCBI lineage: Eukaryota > Metazoa > Arthropoda > Insecta > Lepidoptera > Notodontidae > Ptilodon > Ptilodon capucinus. The sequence goes on from OU611811.1 coordinate 7,022,095, forward strand.
CATGTTTAATGATAAATCTGAAGCCTAGGTATTTCAAAAACAAATGATTTTGTTATATAAATTAATATGAACGAACACAATTAATTAATTAGTACTTAATTTATATAAATGACATTTACAAGTATATCATGTGAAGCCATGTGTTCTGATGACTCTACAGGCGACTGCAGAGGTTGTACGAGTGAAACTTCCTGGAATGTGTTTTGTTGGCTGCTTAGTGATGACTGGGATCTAGTACTCCGACTTTGCTGACTATCTGTAATTTAATTAAATATATTTTTAGAACCTTAGAAGCAAGACTCACATCTTGGAAATTAAACTTTATCCAACAACACAAGGGGTATTTCAGATTGAATACGCACACAACAGCTGTTCTGCTATGATTGTTAAAATTATTTTTACTTGGATTGTGTAGACTGTTTAGATATGTTTAATGGTGATTATACAGATATAAATCAATACAAATAGTAGTTTTGAATTACTTACCATTATCTCCAATAGAAAACAGGTCACTGTTGGTAATATCAGATATACTACTGGAAGCAGAAGTCACAGCTGCCTGTATGTATAACCACATCAATTAATTAAGAACTAATATTATATAGATTTTATGTTATAAACTTCCCAGTTCAATAATTACCTAATTTAAAATTATCGTGTTAATTTCATTAGTTCATATAATATCTTGACTGAACTAAATGCCATACTTCTCATGGTCATGGTCATAAGATTATATACCTTTCAGTATAACCATATTTACAACTTAATCAAAATTGTGAACCAAGGCCTTGACAGGTAGCTTATGTATAGATATATCAGGTATAGACCACCATATATTTGACCTATTAATGGCTTGACTTGCTAATAATTTAAATTTTAGAAATTGATTAGGTAAATACCTACTTAGTATCTATTTGGTAGCTCTTGAACAATATTGGGTGCGACATAGATTAACACTTACCTGAGCAGCTTGAGCGAATTGCTGAATCCTTTGGGGTGATGATTTCACCTCCTCAGCCAGTTTGTCTTTTAATTTTTTAAACATCTTTAGGTTGTTTCATACCATTTCACTTATAAGTAACAACTGCTAATTACGCATATCACAATACACAAACCAGACATAGAAAACCTTCCAAAGACGGATGATTTTGCCTTCTTTACTAGTTTACTGCAACACAGTGCTTTTGTAGATCGATTAGGGTTGTAAAAATTAAAGTACTCGTTATCCAGTGACAAATACAAGTATGAACTACCGCGACAAATACAATTATTTATGAACCTATACTTGTAGTAGTTTTAGTATAGGTTCAGAAATAAGTATGTAATTATGCCGGAACTTCTGTCAAAAGTGCCAGATCCCTGTGGTTTTTAATGTCTTCAGCCGCTCAGGCCCGTTTTTTGGGGGTTTAACTATAAACTAGTTTATTGATTTTCCAATACTTTGAGTTATTGACCTTAAGTGATTTTTTGTGCTACTATTTTGTGGTATTGTACATTTATAGGAATAGAACTATTCACCCTTTTGAAGCGGGTATAACCTTCGCATCACAGAAGGCATTTACAAAATATAACTATAGTACCTACAATGCGATTCAGATGAGAATAGGATCGACTTTGCAGCATATTGTGACGAACGGAAACAAATTATGGCTTTAAATGATTAAATATTATATTAAGACAAATTATTACTAATTTTACCTTTTTTTATTAAATTTGATGTAAGACTATCATTATTGATATGCAAATGAGTTTTTTGCAAACCATACTATTCAAGTGACATTTGACAGATGGAGGTTATTGACATTCCTATTCTTATTTGGATTGCAATGTATTTATATAGTACCTATGTAATAATAATATTTTATATTATGAGTCAGTACTCAATAAAGAATACGTATTGCACATGCCTGTCTCTCCGTACCGGACAGTATTTTCAGCCTAAAATACTCAGTACGGTAAATTCATTCAGATTAAATACCGAGTACCAAATATATGATATTATCTTGACTGTTTTAACAAATACAACACTATAGCTGTGGCGTGGTAGATGAGTGACAGCATGGTGACATTTAAAAAATCAAGTACATGAATTCGGATATTATTAGAAGGAGCGCTATGTAGTATGTATATACATCAATTTATGTCGTAAATTTTTTGAGGACGTCTTCTTTCACAAAATTATTGAGATTATGAAATATAATGGAATCATTAAACGATTAGCTGGTATCCTGTATCAATTAATAGCAAAAACAAATTCAATAAATACAGATCATAAATAAAACACCAACTAAATGCAAGTCCGGAGTGCGCACCGAGAATCTATCTGAACTCACAATATAAGTTAATAGTTTGTGATGTTTCGATAATTTTACGGTTTTCGGACTTTTCCATTAATTTGTGCTATTTATGACAGCTTCTTGTACAACGGGAACCCTATGGACACGATGGACAGTGGCGTAGTAGCGTGACTCAGCGTGAGTTACTGTCGCCCGGGGCAGAGTCGTAATTTGCCGCCCTTTTAATGTCGTAAAAATAATAATGTTGGTTTTGGTGAGAAAAAACGTAACGAAATGAAAGAATTGAGCTAAATATATTTATTTCAAATCATGTACATGTGTAATTGAGGACGCTTATACTCCCCATATTTCTTTACGCGGCTGAAACGTGGACCTTGCGAGATGTGGAAAGGCAGAAAATAGATGCCCTAGAAATGTGGTGCTGGAGAAGAATGCTTGGGGTTTCGTGGACCGAGTTTCGCACGAACGTCTCGATACTTCAAGAACTCGGTATCAGGCAGCGTCTGTTTTCGATTGTACAATCTCGCATCTTGACATTCTTCGGACATGTTTCCCGGCGTGACAACCAGTCCATAGAACGCCTTATCGTCCAAGGAAAAATAGAAGGCACTAGACCGCGCGGAAGGTCACCCACGCGTTGGACTGACCAGATCAAGTCCGCCATTGGAGGCTCAGTCAACGAATGCAGCAGGATGACCTCTTGCAGACAGCGGTGGCGAAATCTCGTGAAGCGCATTTCATCTGCCCCTTCCAATACTGATACTTAACGATCACGACCGCTCTGTCAAGAGCGTACCGGATAAGAAGAAGACATGTGTAATTAACATGACAGGATTGTGTTATAAAAAAACGTTAACGTTCGGGACTCACGCGCAGCAACTATATAACTATATATAACTTCGTCCAAGTTAATATCGTCTGTCACACTATGTTCTATCGTCAAAATGGCCAAATTACTCACTCTTAGGGAGCTCATAGTAGACCTCAAGTAATTTTTTGTTAATTTCAGCTATGAGAAGCTACGTTCACATGAAGCAACACTGATAGCTATAACAGGGGTCGAAACAGATTGTATCATCAAAAATACTGATTTTACTGACCTAACTTTAGACGGAAACCCCAAAATTTACAGAACTTTAAATCCATCTCCAAATCCCTAACAGATATATTATGGAAAAAAGTTTCCTATATAATAATGCCAATATTACGCGTAATTTTTTACCAATACCAAAACAAATTGTGTCAATAAGGCTATGTGCCATATATAACACCATAAGCCGTCGTTACGCTCACTATACGTCGTCGCGACAATCGCTACACGGCATCGCGGCGCCCACGATAAGGCATCGTGACAGGCATTATAAGGCGTCACGACGCTCACACTACGGAGACACGACGTTCACTATAAGATGTCGCGGCACTCATTAAACGGCGTCGCGACGCTCATCATAAGGCGTTGCGACGTTCACTATACGGTGTCACGACACTCACTAATAGGCATCGCGACGCTCACTATACGGCACCGCGACGCTCACTATAAGGCATCGTGACGAGCATTATAAGGCGTCGCGACGCTCTCACTACGGAGACGCGACGCTCACTATAAGGCGTCGCGGCAATCATTTAACAGCCGGCGTCGCGACGTCCATAATAAGGCGTCGCGACGCTCACTATAAGACGTCGCACCGCTCACTATAAGGCGTCGCGGCGCTCGCTATAAGGCGTCGCGACGCTCACTATAGCATCACGACGCTGCCCGTACAGTGAGCGTTGCGACGCCGTATAACAAGCGTCGCTTGACAAACAGATAGACGAACAACAAGGGTTTCTATTTTCTTTTTGAGGTACGGAACCTTAAAAATGAATATTTGAATACCTAAAATCTACGAATATTTGCAAGCCTGCCACTCCCATAGCGGCTTTGTTGTATTGAGTCGCCATGAAGATAGAATATCCGTAGTAGAAGGAGTGTGCGTATGTAACTCTTTGAAGACACAGACATTTTACACGAAAATTAGTTTTGCGTCTAAAATACTGACTTTACTGACTATTTAAAAATAAACTTACTATTACTGACCACCGTTCAAAAAACTGTTTACTGACCAATTTCGACCCCTGAAAACCCTAATTAAATTAAAAGAAAATTAGTCTAAACACAAACAAGGGCAGACCGCCACTCGTGATTTGCAACAAATGTTTAGGGCGGGAGGGACATATCCGCCCCTCCGCCCTGCCCCCTCCCCCCTCGATACGCCACTGCCTATCCTATAGGTATTGATTTCTTCGTGCGTGCAAAGTTAAATTCTTCGAGTTAAAAGAAACAAAACACTATTCCTCTATGGTGCTCATTACTTTTTTTTATTTAGTTTAAAGTACCTAATCTGTGCTTTGGTTATAATACAATTACTCCTTAGTCTTTGGTTCTGCACTTCTTGTGAAAAGCTTGTTAAATGTATGAATAACGTGGAAATTGAAGCTATATCTCATCATATTCCATTTAATACCATTTCGTTTCGTAAATTATTAAAGTATTCTTAAAAAAGATCTGAGCTTTGTTACCGAGACTGTTCTCAACTTTTTTCGAGGACAGGCAGCTTCTTGGGCTAAACAATGGATTTTGTGTACGACGATTATTACGAAACTTATAACGAGGGTGATGAATATGGATGGGGTGAAGACCAAGGAATGGAGGAGTCGGAGGACGTGTATTATCCAGGACCATCTAATAATCACGGGTAAACTATTTATTGAAACACGATTCTATCGATTACTATCGCAAATATGTTAGCAGTTTTCCCATCTTGTAATGATACTATGGGCACACATAAATTACCTATTACAATTTGTGAGAAACACGTATTTAAGATACAAATGATTAATTTCTAGTTTTAATATGCAACATGGAAGAAGATATTTCCGAGGAGGTAGACATGAGGGTAGGCCTCCACGTTTTTATGGCCCACCACCCGGTCTAATGGGACCTCCCGGACCACCCTTGATGTGGGGGAGAGGGTTCGGCCCCGGCGGCCCACCTGTTCGAAAACCTATTGTTAACAAAGCTTTGAGATACCTAATGAGTAAGTTCACATTTATCATTTCATTGTCCCGGGACTTGACCCGGACAGACTTTTGTTGTGTCAAGATGTGAGCTGCACAATTGTTGCCAATACCAAAATAAACTCTGTGTCAATATGCTTAAAGACTGAATTTCTGTGGTTTGTTAAAACTATATGACCACACTGCAAAATTCACTTGCACCATCAATGATATTTAATTGCAAAACAAGCTTTTGCCATGAGTTAATACAGTTTGTTTTGGTATTGGCAAGAACTTTGCAGCACTCTACTTGACACCCAGTTTACCTGAGGCTTCATGAAACCAGTCTGGCTACCATAAGCAGATTGTGATTTGTCTAATATAGTGTAAATCATGTGTTAATTATGGCTTGTCCAATAATGGGCTAGCATTGTTTGTTTATAACAGTCTTTTTGGTATTGGAATATTCTGAAGTTAGTGAAGGGAGTGAACAAAATAACAAATCTAGGTATATATGATTTTTATATAGTATACAGGATGTTTTAGAAGTCTGATATAATACTTTGACATTTGCATCAGTACTGGATAAACAACTGAATGGTATAAAAAAATTATCGAAATTTGACCATGTTTTTCCAAATTTTTCTTCATCATCAATTTATAAAATAAAATAAAATTTATTTGGAACAAAATAACAGAGAAGCCAAAAATAACAATAAAAACGTTGACATTTGTGAAAGTTAAAAACTGTGTTGCAATGTCAGCGCCCATATCCCTAAAATGCGTGAGTTACAAATTGCTCCATACATGAAAAAATTATAATAATATATTTTTTTTTTTTTAAACTCGTAATAATATCTTGAGACCTATGTAATATTTGCATGTTCTGTTTTGTGAATATTGGTAGTAACTCCTCATAAGTGTAGTTTACACTGCTGATTAGGGTTATGTATTTACCCAAAGGCCAGAACACGATACCTGTGACAAATATTCAAAGGATAACTCAGAAACTATGATAGTTAGGTATTAACTGTCTTCACCAAGCATCCACACAATAGTTACCATATATGTACCTAAAGTATTATTTCGGACCTCTGAAACACTGTATAGATATATGTGGATTGGAAGTAGATTGTATGAGCAATGGAAGATTTTAATTACGTCATTATCCCCCTGCAAACGCATAGGGGGGCAACATTATCAACATTATCTCTCAACATTCAACATATGTTTAAAGAAAATCACAAAATATTTCCAATTTTGGTGTGCAATCCATGAAAAATTTACATTCTTGTAGCAGAGAAGGTATGTGTATATAAAACGTGTTTTCTATGAAAATAATGCATTTTTAGGATGTGGTGTTCCTAAAGAATACTTACACAAGATACCTCAAGAACTACTGCAACTCATTACGCCAGAATACTGTGGCATTTGTGGTCACAGTTTCGACTCGTTTCAGACGTGTGAGTAAGCAATCATGTGAACATTATAGTATAGTCCTTTTTTAGGGTTTTGTACCCAAAGGGTAAAATGGGACCCTATTACTAAGACTCCGCTGTCTGTCCGTCTGTTACAGACAGTTGAAATTTTCACAGATGATGTATTTCTGTTGCCGCTATAACAACAAATACAAAAAAAGAGAATAAAAAAAAATATTTAAGGGGGCTCGTTTTTGCTTGTTATTGATAACGGCAACAGGTAGACGCTTGAAATATTCACAGAATATTTAGTTATGTATATTCACATCTATACATCTATACATACATACTACATACAAAAATTGGAGTGTCTGTTTGTAATATCAAAATAACACTTTTTTACCAAATGCGTATGAAAGTATATACGATACTATAACGAAAACGCAATTTTAAAATTTTTTGTCTGTCTGTGTGTCTGTCTGTCTGTCTGTTTGTTTGAGGTAAACTTCTAAACGGCTGAACCGATTTCAATGGGACTTTCACTGACAGATAGCTGACGTTCCAAGGCGTAACTTAGGCTACTTTAATTTTAGAAAAAGCATTAGGGTTCCGCGGGAAAAACATAATACCCATATTTCCGGGTAATCTCCCTAAAGTCCACGCGGGCGAAGTCGCGGGCACAGCTAGTTAAAAATAAAATTAACGTTTAAGGGGGCTCCCATACAACAGCCATGATTTTTTTGCAATTTTTATAGATAATTGTGCAGAACCGTTCATGCGCGAGTCTGACTCACATGTGGCCGGTTTTTTTATAATCCTCTGTTCAGATTTAAATGGTCATCTATTTATTTCATTATTTGATTGATTTGTTTACAGCTCGGCTGCATTACATTTCCAAAAATCATTTGAAGAGTCACAAAAAATGGTTGTCCCAACAATCTGACAGGGGCTTCCAACATCAGAGAGAGGTAATTGAACAATTTGACAATGTAATGTTTCAGTAGGAGTTCTTTCGACTGTAGGCTTCACATATACCTACAACAATATATACTTTATCAATATTAACCCAATTCAATGGATAGATAAATAAATATATATAATAATAATAATAAAAAACTGTATTTGTTAGTTATTTGGTTTGGTGATTAAGTAACGGCCCTAAGCCTTTAATTTATATTTAACATGCCAACAGCCTGTCACCCAATTACACATTACAAAGACTGTTTGCCTATGAGGAAACAAAAAAAATGATTTTAAAGAAGTATTTATTATTTGCATTCTACGTACAATATTGGTACCTACATACTATCTACATAGTATGTAAATACCATTTTGCTTGTGATGCTGTCGCCATCATATATAAGTCGAATAGTTGATGCTGACAACAAAATATCAAGCAGAAGTTTATGTGAACTTGTCGTCAGAATAGAAACTTACATTGCGACAAATTGTCGGCCTGCACGTTGTGTTTAACGTGAGGTTCCAGTGCTCTGGCTCCACTAACATTATTATGTCATGATCGACAGCGAGTCGATTTTAACACGATCATGATGATCGTATAGCAGTGTTAGCCGAGTGGTCGAACGCACGCCTTGCAATCAAAGTGTGCAAGTTCAAACACCGGCTCGCACCTCTGGGTTTATGTGCGAATCTAATTTTCATCCGAGATTATCACTTGCTATGAAACAGTGACGGAAAACATCGTGAGGAAACCTGCACGTCTGAGGGAACTGGCCTAGTTCTCGATAGATGTGTGAAGTCTGGCAACCCACACTGGGCCAGCGTGGTGCACTATGGCTTGAATCTCCCTCGCATTGAGGGGAGGCCCGTGCCCAGCAGTGGGACGTTAAAAGGGCTGTAGTTAGTATGATGACCGTGTTAAAATCGACCCGCTGTCTTCAGAAACATTAACATTGATTTTGCCTCCATGGCGGTATGGTATACTTCTGCCAAAGGCATATGATGTGTTCGTGTACTATCAATAATAATAAAAAAAAAATTGTGATGAGAACATGATAGTTTATATAATTATATTTTGGCGGAAAAGGGAGGGTGTTGTGTCTGGTGGGCTACTGCCCGACGGTTGTTGTCGGGTTCTTGTATATATGTGCAATCGCTCGGATCACTTTAATATCGCGATGCAGGATTAGTTCGTATGCGGCGAGGTAGATGTCGCTACAATATTATGATATATACATATAATGATAGTTTATCATGTTCTTATTAGAAGTATTTTTTTAATATAGTATAAATTTAATAATAATTTAGAAATTATTTTTAGTTTCTATTAAAGTATTATTTTAGTTTGCATATGACAATTCAATTCCTTATAACTCTTTGATGTGGTTAAATTGTAGTTTAAGACATTATTTCGAATCTTCACTAGTCATACAAATTTGTGATGCATAGGGGCCGCGACTTTACTTAAAAAGAGACTACTACTTTTAAGAGAAATTTTTGGTAACTGGGGGAAAATATTTCACTGAAGGGTACTAAAAGAAAAGATTAAGAAGAGTGTATTAACTTCATTCTGGGACGGATAATCCGTATTTCTTTCAGATTCCGTTCAAAGCCCGCGAGTTATATTGCGAGCTGTGTGACGTGCACATCACGTCGAAAACGCACGCCGATTCCCACTACAGTGGCAAACCGCATCGTGCGTAAGTCGATCATTGTTAATTTTTCGTAACCAGATTCAGCACTAAAAATATGTACTTGCTCACCTTCTTTCAACGTTACACCATTATCTATGTATTCATCCACACACACAGCAGGACACAGCAATCTCAGTATGAAAAATACTGCTTTTGTACATACTTTACAAATGTTATGTTCTTTACTTTAGAGTCTATGGGACATTTTTTTTATTTTTTCCGATTTTTAACAGAATCGTTGAGGGTCGCAAGAATCCGAAGAATCCGTTTCTCCTTCAACCGGGAACGAGAGGTCGCTTGTAAGTATGAGTCTTATTCCGATATGATGAATGTTATGATTTTTTTTATCGTTTCATTATGACCTCAATGTTGTTCAAAATAATCCTACCATTGACAGCAATAAACCATTGCTGCCTGGTTCAGACCATGATCAGACCAGAACCTCAAGTGTACTAACACTATCGTTGTGGAATGACAATGAATTTACTTTATAATACGTAAAAAAACTAATTTTTATCATTGATAACTAGAATATGATCAGTTTAGACATTAGATGTTATCATCGAACCGATTAGACGGGTCATATTATATATACCATTGATACAATATGTTGTATAATGTATTAAAATACCATACGGGTCGAATTGAGAACCTCCTTTTTGAAGTCGGTTAAAAATGAAGCCATAGTTAGTAGACTTGGGAACTAGTAATACATTTAGTTTGGTTTAGTTATGATAAGTGTGAACATAATGAGTATCACTATTATGTTATTAACATAGGGAGCAATTGATTCGACGCGAAAAGAAAAACCTCAAGCCAGTCGCCAATGAGGCTGAAGAGGTGCAGGAGACGGAAAAAGTGACTAAGGGTCCTCCGCCGGAGCTGTATTGTGACGTGTGCAAGGTATTGTCGCTTTTAGCCTTACTTAACCAAATGGCTAAAACCGATCTCATAATTTCCTCCTGCTCTTCACCGTATCAGTATGTCAGAGTCACTCTACTCGGATACGACTACCATCAATGAATTAATGTGGAAGTTAGGATATGATCCGCTACGCTGTAATTATAAGTAAGCAAATTATAGTACAACTGCACTCTGGAAACTAAGGATTTAAAAAAAAACATTGCTAAAGAGCGTTTGGCTTTCATTAGAATGATCTTAAAAAATGATGTGGATGTTTTAAATTTACTTTTATGTCCAAATTAGTATTTGTTGCAGAACAAAAGTTATATTCGATAAGTTTGCTGGTGGAAAACTGAAAAATTAAAGTCTTAGAACTTAATTAAGATTTAACGAGATAAAGGTCGATACATTGAATCGAGTCAGTGTTGAGACGCTACTATATGAACCCCGACCTTAAATGTATCTTCTCAATGCACCATTTACACGCGTGTTCGATGCCCATCGAGGAAAGTTCTAGGAATGATTTAAAGTATAATCTGTCTATAGTGTGAAAATAATATATTTTTTTCAGACTTCGGTGACTTGTACCGAACAAATGACTATGCATTTGAATGGCAAGAGGCACCTCGCTAAAGAAAAGTTTCACATCTTGACAATGATGAAGGGCGGAGCGGACAAGGCTTCTCGTAAGTCTTAATCTATCCTTCGCAGTGATATCACATCACATGACTCTCATTTCGTTTCGTGTATTGTAACAGGGAACATTATTGCAGTGAAAAACATATGGAATAGGCAAGTTATTACAATGGGAAATTACATGCGTGACATGTTCGCTCACCTCTGTATACATCTGCCTGCCCTTTCAGCAACTATAGGTGTGATGATGTAATTATATTATTTTTAGCTCCAGAGCAGAGTGCTCCCAATCCGGAAAGCATGCAAGAAGAAGACTGGGCATCTCAGTGGTAGTCGATTTAGGTGCGTATACATTAAAATTTTATCATCTATACCAGTGGTGGGCAAACTTTCCTAATAGGGGCCAGAAATCTTTTAAGCGGGGCCAGAAATTTTAAGAAATTTCAGAGGAGGGCCAGAATTATAACAAGAATGCATTTTGTATTGAACTGTACTAGGTAGAATCTACGTTATACTTCTGGACCGACAAAATATAATAATCGCGGGCCATATACTATTCATGTCGAAGGACCGTCGGCGGGCCGGATTAAATACTTTCGCGGGCCGGAGCTGGCCCGCAGGCTGTACTTTGCCCATCACTGACCTATACCATATAACAGTTATGTGGGTACATAGACGTACTCTATAAAATAAAACCCAATCGCGTTTTGGTTTGTTTAATTATTGAACAGGTTTTTAACACTGTTGGGGCATAGTTTTTATTTTACTTTTCTTTTTGTTACAGAGAAGCCCATCTGATCTTCGTGGCTCGTGTGAAGCAACCATACATTGCTGTTCTATTATTTTGTTTGTCTCCTCTGTTTTCTGCAAAGGAATGTAACTTTGATTTGTAATTAGTTTTAAGACATTTCCATTCCCTTATAAACATTATACTGAATTGAAGTTTTTTTAAATATATCTTTCACCCTATCATATATGCCTAAGCATAAATATTATAGAAAGATTATAATATTATTAACTAGGTTTATCCCGCGACTGCGTTCGCGTAGAGTAAAATCAGTTCTTAGCATCAGGGCTAGCACGTGTGTCAAGCCAAAACATATAAAAGATCTTGACGAGTCGAATCGCACTGTCACTTTCTTAATTCATACGCAACAAAGAGATAACATCGAAATATTTCGTGATATAAATCTTTTCATAGCGTGCGTGCTAGGCCCACGGGTGTGTAGAGACCAAGAGAAACCCTTCTGCAAAATAATGAGTAACGCCGTAGAGACTATAGTTGCAGAAATTAAATATCTATTAGTATTATTATGGGCAATAGTGAAGAAAAGTAACTTAATGAGAAGTCAATTTATTTATATAATTTGAAATTATCAACAAAAACATAAGTACCATCTACTGGAACATGAATCTCTTCTCTGTCTGCGGCGCCTTCTGTAACAGCTGCGTGTAAATCCAAACCACAGAGCCAAGGCTAGGACTGCAAGAAGGGTGCCGAGCAAAATTCCTTGCACTTTAGGGTCAGATAGGGGAGAAGAACCAGGAATTCCCGGCTCAGTAGTTAGAGGAGGCGGCGCTGTCTTGGAAGCGGTGGGAGAAGTCTTCTTGTTTTTATTAGCTGACGAAGTTTTGTATGTTTTTAAAAAGGACGTTATTGGGTCAATGATTTGCGGCATCTTTGTAGGTAACTAAACAATGTCGTTCGATGTGATCTGAAATCAAGGATATATACCGCGTTAATCGTCATTCATCCTTATATCTACGACATAGATACCTAGTAATAGTTAGTCTAGAAAATTAAATTAATGAAGTGTAATCGAATTTGTGAAGGGGGTGTACGTGCGAATTTCGAAATATACTTACTAATTCTGAATTTTAATAGCTACTCCACGCGAACCAGCTTATCAAATGCTTCAGACAACACTTACTAGCAGCAAGACTGTCTTCTGCGTCGACGTCCAAAGCAACCGCGTTTATAACCGAACCAGAGAGCCACCGCGAGCACGGCTAGTAAGCCGACGATGAGAATTCTCTGAACTTGAGGATCAGACGTATTTGATATTGACGAAGAACCTTTCTTTTTAGTTGAGGAGCTCTTTGCCATTTTCGTAAGAGATCTTGATTCACTTACTTGTCCCATTTTATTGTCAACTTCTCGCAATCGAGAAGGGTAAAACTTGCGTTTTAACCAAGATGACAAGTTTTCATATTAAGTAATCAGTGAGTGATCAGGAATGATTTTCTTTAAGTTAACACTCACTTAACAGCAGCAAGTGCACTGTCTCCTGCGGCGGCGGCGCGCGTAACGATACCACAGAGCAACTAAGGCCACAGCTAATAAGCTGACGAGTAGTATTTTCTGGGTTTTCTGGTCGTAAATATTCAGAGGATCCCAATCGCTTCCAAGTGAAGTGGAAGAGGGCCCTCGAGTTCCTTTAGCCGGTCCAGAGTAATCAGTCAAGGAAGTGCTCGAGGCAACAAACAGCATATTTTGGTGCAAGATTAAGTCATTTTACTGTTTTTTTATGAGATATATGCCATCAATTTAAAATTTTGTGCTTGAAACGAGAGACATTTTCTTGGTTTCAACAAGATCAATGACGCTTGGGCAAAGCATAGACATTAATATCTATTTGCAAGAAGATTTATAGCAAGGAGACACTACTTGCCTCCTTAGGTAGGTATATTGAAAACACTTGGACTGCGGTTACCTATAATAGATTGATATAGGTACACTATAGATTAAGAATTATTAGTCCATGTGCGTATATTGACATATCAATATACCTAGACATATTGACCCTAGTCGAAAATTACGAAAAAGTCGCATCAGTTCTAACGTAGCTCTTAAGGGCACCGAGTATTTACTTATATCAGCTGTAACTGAGTTTTATATGGCCTAGATAATACGACCTACTACTATTGGCATTTCTCAAATTTGTTCTCTCAGTGTCCGTCATAACCGAGGTTTCTATCTTGCGTTGAGTTGTATCTATTAGAACAATGAAAAGCCCGTGCTGGCTCAGTGGGTATGCGAAGTGGTATCGTGGGTTCAAATTACGGTAGCGAGCTTATACCAGTTGGATTTTTCAACTATATTAATCTTAAACCACTTTCCCACACCTAAACGGAACCAATCGTGACGGTCAACATTCTAATGAGCACTTTTGCTTGCGGCTCGGAGTCGGTTCTGTGCCATATTGCAGTCGTGTCGGAGACCGTGAGGTATTTGAAAATTCCAACAGAATCGTACAGTAGCTAATTGAAAATAAAACAACATATCGCATGTGCGTGATATTTTATTATTCCACTGAACTTATTCCACGACAATTTTGCGCTGTTCAATGAATGCAAACTTTTGATTAACTATGTGACTAATGTGCTCTGTTTATAATGCTCTAAGTAGGTATGTACATGACTTTTACTTGGCATGTACAGTTTACGCATATCATTAAGTATAACAATAATGAACAAACGTTCAATAATAATGTTGTATAAAAAGTAGGTATACCTAAAGCAAACATTTGTGACTTATAAATTAACTGTCATAATAATTATCGTTCCAGTCAGTGCTTAGATTAGGTAAGTACTTACGTAGTATAAGTAGGTAAATTAAAGTAAAATAATCGTTGATAACTTACTGTTTGATAATTAGGAAAACTATTTTAAAAGTTAGTGATGTAGGTCTCCACCTAATCTTCGATCGAAGCAATGCAAGATATGTAGCTACTAGGTAGCTACTTTTAGAGGATGACGAGGAGTTATTCCTCCACTCAAAATAAATGAGTAATATATTGCTGGGAATTAACTTACCTTGCAGGTAGTTTCCTACCTAGTGATATTCATATTACGGGTTTTGGAGACCGAATAAGAAGGCGAGTAGGCGAATATTGTAATAGGTACCTATCTAGCTACGTAGATCTGACAAAATGAGGAGGTGGTACAAGGGGCGAGGCTATTTGAGACAATTAAAATGAACATTTACACTTCCATAGGTAACCTACCCTCGTGGGTGTAGGTTTCTATGTAAGTGATGCTGTCGGTTCGCAGATCACAATATTGATAAATAGGCAAATAACAGCAGATTATGGGAATGATGCAGACCTTTCTAAATTATTAAGTGAGTAAATTTATAACCCACAACTATTAGGTAGGCACCTACACTTAGGTAACTAACGAACAAATTGTCCACATTTCTAAATAATACCTAGCAACTCAATTTTAGTATACCTACCAATTAACAAATATGCAAATAAAAACATAGCTTTAACTCCATATTTGTTACGATACGGTACCTTGGTGACACGCAACATGCTTTAGAACAATGAATTTTAAATAACAAAAATCGTTGATAACAGAACAAAACGTTCATTCGTTTTTTTTATAATAGGTTGTGAGATATTTAAATAAGTAACGTTAGATAATTCATTTGAAAATTAACACGTATAGGTAACTAAATGTGTCCGCTCATGCATTCTGTAGAGTTCAGTAGGTACGTTCGACATAAGTTGCTACTTATTCAAGTTGTGAAATTATATAAGTAGGTAAGTTGGATAGCTACTAACACTGCTCCCGTTTGTACCTACCTGCGGACGCCCGCCCATGATAGGCACGAAGCTGGGTACCAAGTTAATATGGTAAAATTGTAGAGGCACCTTAGTGTAGTACCAAAGAACAAATATGAGTACCTAGGTAAGTATTGACCATTTATTTAAAGTCAAATGTAGGTACAATGATGATAAATAAGGATAACACTTATTCCTTAACATCGATGAGGACAAGTAAGAAATACCTAGATGGCGGGATTGATTCACTCTATCGGTTTTATAGTAGGTACTTATCTATTGCATAGGTAGGTACCAAGATAGCTACCAAGTTACTGAAATGTTTACAGGGTGCATGTGTGGTACATCCAGCATTTTAAAATAATTATACGTGCGCTTAATTTCAGCCTAACAATATAAAATTTCGATCACAGACAAAATTACATAATACAATGCACGCGTTAAATTTGCGCTTATGTTGCTGAAATATAAAATACTTAATTTATCATTACGATATTCTAATATAAGTAATTGTGAGATTATTCGAAGCTGAAACAACCAGTTCTCTGTGACTAAAATATTTCAAGGCAACATTTTCCGAATGATTTAAGCAATCTTCGCTTCGCAAGGTGGCCACTTAACGACTAACTTATCACTTAATTATCAAGCTAACTCCGCGACACCTACACTAGTGATAACACATATATTGCATCAATTAATTGCTTAGGTAGGTACGTATAAAACAGACTATGGCTTCACATTGCTTTATTTTTGTTATGATAGATAGTTAAGTATTAAACTTGTGATTATATAATGTTTATCTCAGTCGAGTACAGCAGTTGTGATGCATGAGTGGTGATTCCGTTGGTATCAAACTAAAGGGTTCGTGTATTGGCGTCCTTCTCACGGTCATAATGTTTGAACGAGACGGCTATATTTTAGTGCTGTCAAATCTAGTCTAGCGGTATTTTGGTGCCAACAGAATCAGCATAACAGACGCAGAAAAAGCTTTTATTGTGTAGGTAGTGTTCCTTGATTCTAGGTAAAAGTATTACATGATATAGGCACTAGTACTAGAAGGCAGCTATTCGGATGTATACATATTAGCCGGTCGCGATCCTGATAACACGGTGAATATATTTCATAGCGGGCCCGGCACTAGGTTAGTATAAACCTAGTGCCGGGCCCGTCTAACTCTGTCTGTTCTAGACAGACCTGTCATATCTACCTATCACCATTGCAGGTCGTTTAATAGAAAACAATCCTAAACCCTCTGAAATTGTTAAAAATCCCATAGCGTAGTCAAGTCGACAAGGTATGAGTATATGAAACAAACAAGTTAGTGCCTAAGTGCCCGAAATTATACTAACCATTCAATACTCTACGTTTAAACCACATTATTGTAAGACAGTAAATGCCTACTATTACACTTATTGATAGTTTATGTACCTAAGAACAATATTATTTAAATGTTAGTGTCTAGAATCTTATGTTATCGTTACGACTAACAAACAAGATAACACCCTGTGCTTTAGCGCTATAAGACATACCACTAAATAATACAGCGTGCTCGAAATGCGTAAGTATCGTAAGTGTTCATGACGACTTCAATTAATATGCAGGTACTTAACTAAAAAGAAGTTCTTACATATTTCATGTACATAGTTACTTATAGGAATAGCAAAAAGAAATACTAGGTCTTAGATATCAACGGTTAAAAGACGAATTGACTCATTTGCCATTTGGCAACTTTGCACGAAACCCAGCTCAAAAGACGGAGAATAATTCACTGATTCCATCGATATACAGGGTGTATTAGAAGTCCGAAATAATACTTTGGGTACATATACGGTAGGTTATATGTGGATGCTTAATGAAGACAGTTTAAACCTAACTATCATAGTTTCTGAGTTATAGACCTTTGAATATTTGTCACAGGTATCGTGTTCTGGCGTTTAGGTACATCCATAACCCTATTCAGCGGTGTGAACTACACTTACAAGAGGCGACTTTCAATATTCACAAAACAGAACATGCAAATTTTAGATATTGCGAGTTATAGAAATTGAAGACGAAAGAAAAGTTGGAAAAACATGGTCTAATTTCGATTAAATTTTTATACCATTCAGTTGTGGTATACAATGATACTGATGCAAACGTCTAAGTATTATTCCGGACTTCTGAAACACTCTGTATATTACTCACAGGGGCGTAACTACCGCCGTATCAGCCGTATCAATTATACGGGGCCCCCGGGAACGCCTGTCAGAACTGTCACTATTGTCCATAGAGGCAGAAACTTTAGAAAAAGTCATCATTAGCTATAAATGATTTGATAAATCAGTTTGCTTTCACACTTCGCCTTTTACTCGTCAATATAATTCTAGAATCAAGTAGGTAATTGAAATATTTTGTGAGCATACAATATAACGTTTAATTAACATTTTCAGGCAATGTTTAAACATAACAGTTAAAGTAGATAGATACTTATAGCACATTTATTCGTAGTTGAATGGTACCATCATGTTTTGTGATGATATAAAGATTTAATGATAGTAAGTACTTACTCATTGCTTTTTTAAAGATTAGGCGCAACGCCAAAATTTTTGTTGTAAGACCAAAGTATTTCGCGCAATGCAATTATATGTGTGTATTGTTGAACCTATCTAAGTACCAACCTACTTTTTTAGTTATCGGGAAGCGATGTATGCATCAATGATGTCAGCATCAAAATTAGCAAACAAAATTTTCAATTGATCGGGACAAAAACAATTGAACCTTAACTTAATATAAAAACAAAACATTTTCAGAACGTTTTTATCATGTGCTGTGTTCAATCCGAAACACTCCTTGTGTCATTGAGATAAAGTTAAATTTCCTTATGTATGGTGCTGATTGCACTTTGTAAATAAACGTAGGCGACCCGCGATGCCCAACGTAGTTATTTAATTGCGTTTCATAATATTACTCCACTACACACATTTGGAATACCTGTGGTTTTGGCACGCATGTCAAGACAAGACCTCTGTCACGAACTAGCTCGCTCAATCTCTGTCTTATTACATACGAGAGAAAGAGATGTAATCGACATATTCTGTGACATAAGTGTAGTCTTAGCGCGTGTGCTACAACTACTGGGCCCCACGTCTACTAACACTATCGTCGTGGAATTGCTATGTCTCTATTTTTTAAGGCATGAAAAAAACATATTTTTTCAAAGATACCTAGAATGTAGACATTAGATATTGCCACCTTGACTCAATTTAACTAGTCTTAATCTT
Organism: Ptilodon capucinus; assembly: GCA_914767695.1. Taxonomy (NCBI): domain Eukaryota; kingdom Metazoa; phylum Arthropoda; class Insecta; order Lepidoptera; family Notodontidae; genus Ptilodon; species Ptilodon capucinus. The sequence goes on from OU611811.1 coordinate 7,040,867, forward strand.
AACCTTTGATACAAGATGTAATTTTTATGCCATAATACTTGGAGTCATAGCAACTCCACGACGATTGTGTTAGTAGACTTGGGGGCCTTTAAGGTTTATGATTATTATTTGTCACGATTCAGGGCCCCAAGTCCCCTCAATCTATCGTGTGGAGTAGCAATTATTTATTTTTTTTAGGCTCGAAAGCAACATCTTCTATCAATGGTAGCTAAAATATGACCAGCGTAGCCATCAGACATGGTCACTTTGAAGCCATTACAATGATAAAATATGTTATTTTCGTACCTTGAAAAATGAAGTATGAGAACTCCACAACGATAGTGTTAGAGGACGTGACCCCAGGCTGCTTTCGAAAATGTAGATTTTGCTCGGCATGAATATGATGGAGCCTAATATAAAGCAAGACTATTAATTTCGCTAAAGGCTACTTACTAAAGGTACTTACTAAATATAGAGAAAAATAAGTAGGTACATTATGGGAATTGACCAATCATAAACTTAGATCTACGGACTTATCTTAAGTATTTACACTAGAAATTACATAAGTTCTATTCGCTTAACGATATTTTAAAAAAATGAAATGGCCGATGGAAAGTGTAACTAGGTATAATAATTAGTATTTATTTTTGTTGATTATGTTAACACCAAAGTGCGACTAAGCTGAATTGGGAAGCACTTAAATATTGCGATCTCTCTCATAAATATTACCACGGTGAAAAGGACGGCAATAAACTAAGTGTTAGTTGAGTGTAGTATAGTTTGGTGATAACAAAATCAGCCCCATTGTACACCTTGTCCATGTGAGGTTAGGTAAATAAGGAGTTAAAACCCAAACAACCAGGGCTGTTACAGTCGAATTTGAGGTAGGGCAGCATTGGTTACAGGTAGGGTGGAAGTAAAAACTATTTTTTTTTATCTCAAATTATGAACAAACAATTTAATTATAAGAATTTATCTTAGTTTTTGGTATTTTTAAGTTTGGACATTGTAATTTCAAGGTCTACTTTGAAATTACAATGCCCCCCCCCCCCCCCCCCCCCTAGCTACGGCCCTGCAAACAACTAGTAACGAAAAATCACGAGACAAATAGGTAGTTACTTATTTATTTTGTTACTGTTATCAATTATTTTAAAAGGATTCTCACGCGCCTGTGAATAATTTGAGCTTAAATTAAATTACATGATTAAAAAATTAAATGTCAACAAATGATCAAATATGAACAATAGTAGGTACCTTACAAGATAACTTGAATTGCACGTTATTGTATTTATGAGTACAAATAATTCGGATGAACGCAATATTACTTTCAAAGTTTGCAATATTTTGTATCATGACATTGTTAAGAGCCGGAGACCTCGTAACTTGAACATAATCTTTGCAAATTATGGATATAATGAACCAGACATACAGTAATAGCTCTACTCTTTACAAACATCGAAGCATATCATTTATACGCGACGCGATTCTGACGCCATAAACAAATAGTAGGCCCTGCAGCGCTGCCCAGGGTAAAGTCTTCAGAGAGTCCCTTACCGTACCTACTTACTAATCCAAACCATGAGTTTATATAAACTCGAGCGTCTAAACTGTTACTATACACCTACTTAAAATAGGCAAAATAACAGAACTTAAAAAACTATTCTATAGATACAATGGTGGCAACTTGTAAAGTTAAGAGTCAATATGTTCATCTAATAATGATCTAACATGACGATAATGTAGTGCAGTGCGAATAAGATGAGAACATGAATGATTCAAAGTTGACATAGCGCAGTGGAACTGTCCGAGTTCAGCTTACAGTTTACGATGGATGCCGATAGCCACTTAGACGTACGTAACGTTACGATAAACGTACTAACATATTTAATTAAGGTGGGTTTATTGCTTATAATGATATATTGGCGAAACGTCTTACTCCATAACTATATGTATAGGATACACATTACAACATAAAGTTATTTTGAGCCACAATTACAGTAATATACTTGTAAATAAACGTGATAGGGATGATGTTTAATTTAACATTAACTACGTATAGTTAGTGTGAATACCTAACGGTGTGGTGTTCGAAACCGCTCGTCATCGGATCACGTTCGAAATAATTTTACCATGGTACCTATACGCCTGTATTATGTGTTAAAAATAGGTACTCTAGTAAACGCATACAACGAATCGAAAATAGTTTTATAAAATATTTATGTAATTATGCATCATTGAAGACAATGCGGCAAGAGTGTAAGTATGTTATGTTATGTACCTGTGTCGAGTGAACCTCATAAACGCAGTTCCCTAAGCAGTTCATTAATTACTCACGTTTATGTTAGACGTGTTACACATTACCTAACTACTATGTAAAGGCAAGGAGTAAGGACGGGTAGGAAGCGTTTATCGTTTAGGTACTCTCTTTTGGAAATACAGTTCACGGTATTTACGTAGTCTCAGTCTTATAAGCCTCATTCTGAATCTGCTGAAATCTAAAATAGAGTCTGAATATTTGGACAAGACACTTTAGAAAATATATTTGGATTCGTCAACTTAACAATGTCCATCGGAGTGGGCGAAGAAAATAGGTCAGATAGTGCTAATGTACATATTGGAACATAGGTACATAATGTAAAAATCACTTCTCATAATAGCCTGTAAATTACATAAAATTAAAGCACCCAATATATCCACCACTTATTGCGTTTCCAAACCACTCGTGACATCGTACACTTACTCGTAAAACGGCTTCGTGTCCGTCGTCAATTTAAACCGAATTCAGTTCCAGGACAACCTTATCCTTTTATTAAAGCGATCATTATTGAAATTTATTACAAATGGACTCGGCACGGGCGGGACGGCCCGCTCGCATGATCGCTGGGACGTGTTAATTTAGGCGTTAACGGAAGTACAAAATTGGTCCATGCATCGGGTGAGAGCCGCGTCAGAGAAAGCTCCGCTCGTCATCGAGTCGGAAGCGCGCTATGCGCCGACAGAAGTGGAAGCGCGCGCGGCGTGGCGCGGGCAGCCCGTGCGGGGCGGGCGCGGGCGCGGCCGGCTCGCCCGCCAGCGAGCCGCACGACGCCGACTCGGCGAGCGAGCGCGTCGACGGCCGAGAGCGGGGGGCGCTCGTCTCGCCGGCCTCACACTACCTGTAGAAGGAGTGCGAGTGCGGCGGTGGCGGTAGCGTCGGCGGCAGGGGCGCGTGCGGCTCCGACGCCGACCGCTGCACGCCCGGCGTGCCGCGCCCGTACCGCCCGCCGTGCTCGCGCTCGCCGTTCCAGTTCCACTCCCACTGTTTATAGAGCGCAATTCGGATTTTTGTGTATTACTTTTATGAGGAGCAGTGAATGGGAACGGTATGAATTACTTACGTCGTTAGTTTGCGGTACGGAGAGCGAGGCTTTGGGCAGTGGTTGCGAGGGTGTCTGCGCCGGCTGCGGGTTGTGGAACCCGGGCTCGCGGGTTTGCAGCAAATGCAGGATGCGGCGCACGTCGGTCGTCAGGCCGGACTCCAGCACAGCCACGCGCCGGCTCAACTCCTCCAACCGGGTCAACACAGTCGCGACAGACGCTGCAGTCGCTGCGGCACCCACGTTCTGGTATTGTGGAGAGATGCTATCCTATAGGCATTGAAATGCTAATAAGTACTCGAAGGAAAACTTCATCGCCTATCTCGCTTTTAATTTAAGAACCAGCGCTATTGCTCTTTGCTGATTAAACGCGCGAGTGTACAAGATGTTGCTAGCGTCGTTATCAATTGAGTCACTTATTTGTAAAATATTACCTGTTGTACAGCGCTAGTTTGTGCTTTTTCATGAGCGAACGTGAGGGCCGCTGGTCGGCCTGTCTGATGTAGGTTGACGGCTGAGTGAGGGGCAGATCGGCATGAGGGGGTGCGAGCGGCGGAGGGCGGCGCGCTCGGAGCCAGAATGTCGTCGCATGAGAGGTGCTGCGCGGGCGCGGCCGGTGGGCTTGGCGACGCGTTGGTGTAGTAGGAGCTGGGGTTCGTGCTGAGGCTAGACACTGGCAGCGTGGCGCTGTGCGCCGGCGTGCTGACGGCCGGCTCTCCTGCCGCCGCGCACCCCGTCAGAGGCGACGTGTCGTTCAGAGGACCCACAGACGACTGTCGCCTTACGCCGGCTCTACTCCTGTACGTTTGTGGTGTTGATTGGGCTGAAATTGTACCAAACGCAAGCCATAGTAAGCAATTCATTGGGTATTATTATGATTTTGTTTTAAGTAGGTACGTATGATATAACAATATATGTTGTACTAAAGTTTGTATTTTGTATCCTTAATAAATAGTTTTATGTTTAATGCAATATTTTGAAAATCATAATGTTCGACAGCCGAGTGATAATATACAAATGAATAATTTACATCAGGCGTTTCAGCCGGCTATAGGCCCCGTAGAGGAACCTACTTCTAGAATAGTTCCTCGGATCATGCACTATATAAGTTGTATGCATACTTACAGTATTTGTTGTGCAGTGGCTGATGTGTTTTATGATGGTAGAGGTCTGGGAAGCTCCGTTTAAGTTGCGCTAGCATGCCTGCACACAAGGGCCGCGCTCAGAGCGGGGCGGGGGTCACGGGGGTGCAGGGTGCGAGTGTGGGACAGTACTGAGTGCCGCGACTAGACCGTATGCTATTCAACACTAAGCGACACCAGGTCCACCAATTAGCATCTCGTTATCGACTGTGCCACACCACATCCCTTCCCGCGTCACCACTCAAATAGAAGTAGGTAAATAAATACGAGAATAAGCGTAACACATGCAGCCTTAAATGAATTCAATTTATGTTGCCAAATATTTCAAAATTAGAATTTTGATTTATTCTATTTGAAGGGCTCGGTAAAATAGGAAGACAATCCTTGCAAGGGCATTAAATGATGAGAAACTTAGGATTAATTAAAAAATATGTTTATTGTGACACTATTATTGTTGCACAACAATCTCTGTTCGGTTTAAAGACATTTATTTCTCATAAAGAACAGTACAGTCCACTTATAATGAGAATCTATATAGTTTAATTAAGGTTAGTAACAATATTTCTTTGCGAATCAGCTGAGTTAGGTGTAACACGTTATTAAGGACAATCAGGACATATATTTGAAATTGTGACTAGTTGAAATTGTGAATTGTAATTGTATGTTCATACATTTACAACATATTGTTTTAGTAGTTTCTTAAATATGTGAACACTTTTTGCTGACACAATACTATCTGGTAGTTTGTTATACAGTAGCGCACCTTCAAACATTATGTTTCTTTTTCCATAGTTGGTTCTAGGTATAATTAAATCGAGTTTATTACAGTTCCTGGTATTATATTTAACATTTCTTTTTTTAAATTTTATTTGGGTGTATGATTCTAGTGATTATTTTTCTTATTAATCTTATATAACTCGTTTGTAAGGAACAATTATGCGCACATATATTTATATATAGGCTTTAAGTCGAGAAGAATCAGCTTTTTCATTTATGCATATAGTAATCAAACACAATTGTTGTTTTTTATAGTCCGCAATCAAGTGGCTACCTACTTTCAAAAATATAATTTTGTATATTAAAGCGATATCTATCGCCTAATATTTGAGAAAATGGAGAGACCGACAGTTGCTAATACATAATATAATACAGTATGGAACCTTCATTTAGGAATCTGATCCCACGCATTACTTATATTTTTTACATACGATGTTAATTTGCAAGCAGCTGATCAGTATTATGCCGAAGTATCCAATTCCAAATATAACATTTTTTTGCAAAATAATTGTAATTTGATTAAATTAGAACAGAAATAACTCCTTGATCGATTACTGAAAAACAAAATAGTCGTAACAAATCTTCGGGGCATTATAATAAATAAGAGATTTAAAATAACAAGGGGTAATGCAAATCGTTTCATTCATTTACTATGTGTAGGTCATCTAATCTATGAATAGAGAGGAAGGCTACCACAACATACCGCCCGTGTAGTCACTTAGATGGCCGATGTAAATAAACTGGTGGGTACTAGTTGGACTCTACACACGGGCGTATGTAGTGTATGGTCAGAAGAAAAAAAAACAAACCGATCATTCCGCAATGCGTTATCCTTCGCCTTACCAGTGATGGAGTTGAGGGTGGTGGAGCGCTGTTTGCTGAAGTTGAAGTTGAGCGGGGTAACATCCTGCCCCGCCTTGTCCGCGGAGAACTCCAGGATGCCGCGGCTGGCCGGCGACTCGGTGTCGTCATCGCTGCACTGAGAGTCCTAGAAAAATCGATACAAATGTTACAACATAGATCTTTATATATCTAATTATAGCTAGGTATAATATTATATTTACACATTACTAGTTCGAATGTTCACATTATAAGATCTCAAATTTTTTTCTATCTGTCTTTTTTATAATTGTCCATATACACTTATTGAATAAAATAATTGTAACTTCTATCAGTCGCAAAGGTATATATATTGAGGCACGTACCACTTTCTCGGCAAATGTTTCAGTGTGTGGGCGACGCGTGGTGCGCGCATAAGCTTCGCGTAGAAGCCGCGCTTCGCTTGGATTTTCGTACCGCATTCTACGGCGAGGCTCTATGCCGCTTAGCTCCTCCTATTTTATACATGAATTGAATGTTATTATTTAAGCAGCAAGGTAAATATTTTTTAAATAGTAGTATTGAATAAATGAGTTAAAATTATAATAGTTATAAACTTGTTCAGCAGAAACGTCATATGGGATAAAATCTTTAACAAAATACAACCCTATATATGAATTACGATTTTAAAACAATAAGCTATTTAATATGTATTAAAACTTATGAATTACATCCTGATAAAAATACCTCTGCTACGAGCTACGCCATTACTACGCAGGACTATTACTACGACGTAGCACTTTAGCTACGCTTTTTGCTACGCATAACGAGCTACGAGTGAAATAGCGACCACTACAAAATGAAGGATAGATAGACAAAATAATAATAATCCATAGCACTGTCATGCTTACATTAGGGGGTGGCCTTACATTTATAGTTTAATGGGCGATAAACGGTTGAAGGAATGAAGACAACAGGTACTAACGTCTCTCATGTTGTATGTGATCTCGAGGTTGTTGACAAAGGAGCCGCGGAACTCTGGGTAGAAGTCGAGCACGTCGAGCAGGTCGTCTCGGTGTACGCGGTGCAAGTCGCAGTATGTGAGCGCGCGCACGCGGCAGTTGCTGCGCCCCACAGTCGGGAACACGCACGGGTTCTCACCGAAGATGTCGTCTTTGCCTGGTTATTATATGATTTCTGAGATGAGGTTGTGGTTATTTACAGATTTTTTATTTAATTATAAATCATCTGCATAGTTTAAAGTCCGGATGAAAAATAATAACGAATCGGATATTTGTGTAAATTAGAGCATTATTGCAATAATTTGCAATGCAATTTGGTAAATTTATTATAAATTCGCGGCTTGTTAAAAATTGTGACAACTGCTTGTCTAAAACGTTGATATTAAAATGATGCCATTTCCATGTAGGCAACAACGTACCTAAAATAGCCATTACTATGTCGTCCTTCAGGATTTCAATGGATCCTCGTGATATGAAGAATAAGGACGTGAGTACATCGCCGCGGTGCACCAGTGTCTCGCCAGGAGGCGCGTGGGTCGTCTTGAACCGCAAGGACAGGGCCCTGGAAAAATATACTAGTGTGAAGTAGATACCAATGAATTAAAAAATTCAAGGAGTTATGCTAATGAATATGTACTTAATATTCACGGCACGAATTTACAAAATAAATACTACATTTGAATAGGAACAAATTAATACATAAGACTAATGTTGCAAAGGTTACTAATATTTGTTTAATAAAAGCGAGGTTTTACTCTTAAAAAAATCTAATCTATAAAAAGAATATACGATTTCTTACCAAAAGGATAATATTAAAAACATGCAACTGGTTAGAAACGAAATAATCTATTACTCCTGATTTTATACTTACTACTACTACTTTGTAAGAGCCCCTATGGGCCTATACAGAATAAATGATTTGACTTGACTTTGATACCTCAAGCATCCTGGACTAGCGCCGTCGAAGGCTGAGCAGTTCGCAAGCAGGTTGCGGTTGAGGTGAAGGCATATGTCGGCCTGCAGGCACTCCGGGAACCCCTTCAGCAGGCTGGACGTATCGATCCCGTTTGTGTAGCTCCACGCGTGTTGGAAATACTCCTCTAGTCTTTGCCGAAGAGGATTCATGATCTGCAAAAAAATAAACAAATGCCATCATGCCTGTAAATGTAGGCTAGGGTCAAATAATAGTGTAGATATTAGAGTTACCTGGTGAAAGCGAATAAACTCACGCACTCTTAGTATTTGCGTGTGGTATCGAGCGGTTCCCGAGTATAATCTCTGTATAATAGCCGATACGTTTCCAAAGATACTAGCGTACATAAGAGCTGGAAATTAAAAACATAGAATTATGGAATCACTTAAATTTATTCGCCTGAAATAATAGTTTCAGACGTACTTACAGCCGACAAGCATAACAAATATGGTGAATCCTTTCTCCAAGTCGGTATTCGGGGCAACGTTTCCAAAACCAACGCTCGTTAATGAGGTACATGTGAAGTATAATGCTGTTATGTACCTAGACCTGTAAAAAAATATAGATTAATAAATACTACTAGACACTCCTTGAACATGGAAGGAAACGTTATGACTAGTTTTTTACTAAATGATACCTCAGCGATGGACCGGTTGAATTTTCATAAGTGGCCTGGACATCGTTAGCAAGTGCATCCAACCATCCTATTGGAGCGTGGAGCTGGGGCCGCTCCCAGCTACCTATAGCGTACCTAAAATTGAAATTCATAAAATAGTAGAATAGGTTTGTATTTAAGATTTTTTTAATTTGAATTGAATCCTCACCAGAGGCAGGCTAGCCAGTGGGCAATGAGGACAAAGGTGGCCATGAGAAGGAGCAACACGGCGGTGCCATATTCGGAGTATCTGTCAATTTTACGCGCGACCCTCACGAGCCGCAGCAGGCGCGCAGTCTTCAGGAGCCCGATGAGCGTGGTGGTCTGCAACCATTAAGGAGCTCAGAAAGTGCCGCAGACCGCCGGCGACGCAACTTAGCCGCAAAACCAACTCAAGCTGTATGAAACGTTCGCTTAAAACTAAATAGCATCAACGAGGCCTCGCAGCGAAAACCACGCTAACTAAGCAAAAAGTTGCCTATGAATGCTTTTCAGCTCAAACTGAGATATAGTTTGCAGAATTAAAAGCGATTATTTTAAAACTATAAAATTAGCTGGCTTCGTACATAATGCGGTGCATATAATACTGGTAACTGGCATTACTCCAATGTTATATTACGAGATAGTCTCTTTGCAATAACTTTATCGGAGAGCTAGTAACGTGACGTCGACTCGTGAATGTAATAATGATTGTGTGACTCGAGACTTTAAGTGAAATATAAGAAGTTACGTAGATGTATTTACAACGATCACAAATTTTAACGCAAACACCGTGCATCATAGGATCATCAATCCCAGGTTTATAGACGCTTTTCTGTTACTTACCTATATTTTCAATACTTAGGTATTAATTGTTACTAGTATTGCCCGTAGTACGTACTAGGCATTTCGTTTACTACGGCTTGTCCCACCTATCAACACAAGCCACTGCCCACTAGTAGAGTTACTTAACATTGTTGTTTTGAATGAATTACCTACATACTATTTGTAAATGTAACCTATAATTGTATATTGCAATAGTCTAGTGGTGACTCCCACTGTCTACACGTCGAAATTAATTTTGTATTTGAGGAATGGTTATGAATCTGAAAAGTGCTTAGGTACCTCCTCATTATGTAAAATCATAATATTCATATGGTGTACATACAACAAATTTAAATTTCACACGTGTAAATGATATTTATGTGCTATTATTATGGAAAGCATTGCTTGTGCTTGCCTCGGCTGTTTGCACACAAGATTTAATTAATGAATGTTAATTATCAGGTAGCTACGGGCCGTTTTGATGGTATTATTATTAATCGGTTATACAGCGCATGTTACTGTTTTTATTTAATTTGTTTAAAATTGGTTAAGTTTGGATTTGGAAAAAGGAAAAACAAAATAAGTAAATAATTTCAAATCAATTTATTACAGATAAATAAAAAAAATGTCTTTACAATAATGATCAAAATTAATAACAATTGAATGTTTGTTGTAATAAAACCAATTTATAAAATATATGGCACAAATTTAAGTAACGATGGCTAAATAAATCGAGGTGGGTATGGCGAATACTGTAACGAATATAAAAAAATATATATTATATCTATTGCTTGATGTAAGGTGGGTGCTTTTAGTTATGTTCGGGATTGACAACTTGGTGCTACTTGGTCGTGAATTAAGGCGATATATTGATCACAAAAGGTACCTCTGGGAAGTGTGAGCGTAATTGCTACCAAGCTCTGTGCATTTCGTGACTTTTGTATTTTTTACGAAGAAAAGCCAATGAAATGTTTCGCCGTGGTATTCGTCATATTTGTATACAATTTGAATAAGTTTAATATACGGCCTACATATACCTTCTGATATTTTGCTACTGTTAAACTTTTGTCTAGTTCAGTCAATCTAACAGTGCTAATCTGTAGACATTCAGTTAGTTCTCATCTAAGTTAGTAAATATGTAAGCGGTATGCCGTAACAACGGTAAAATTATTGCTCGTATGTGCTGTAGAAGCTAAAACATATCTTGCTCGAATATTTAATGATTGATGAACGCCCCTTTGAGAATTACGAATTTACCAAGACACAGCTCATTCCTCAACCGGGGTTGGCATACAATATATGAAATTCTAATTTAGCCTTTCAAAGCTAAAGTATTCATTTCAGGATGCGAGAAATAAACTTACTCTCGTTCTTCTAAGTTTAAGTGAGCCTAGAGCGCAGAAGGCCTGCGTTGGGCTAGCCAGGTGGCTGGGTATGTCTGTCGGCGGCAAGCTCGTGATACAGCTAGTGGGCCGCGTACTTCGGGCACGGTGTATGACTCGTTAATGATTGACATTTGCTCATGGGAAGCGTCCTTATCTTCCATTAACGCATTCACTTTGTGAATTCAAAATGGCTAGTGGAAATTAATGAATAAAATATGTCAACTAAAAATGTAATAAAATTGAGTGGCAGCAACATAAAAATAGTTCACAAAGATGGTATACCTCATCACTTTCCAGCCCCTGCTGTAACAAGAAATGGTATTACAAATTCAATACGCACCCACCTTCGGGCAGTCTCCGACGCGATTATTGACAGATGAATAAATAAATGACGACTGGTTAATTAATAATCATCAAAATAAAAACAACGGGTAATAATTACTTGCTTCAAACTAAAACAAAATTAGAAATCAATGTTGCTTACGAACATAACATACTGAATGATGTGATTTTAGTAGGTTTTACAATTTTAATTGTTTTTTAAATAATTCTCGAAATAGCTTTGAATTGAGAGTAAGGTGGAAATTTCATGTGATAGGTAGATAGGCTGTGGTACCTAACCGCTCGTGACAGTTGCTGTAACAGCATTCCACAACTACGTGACTCGCCTTAAATAACCAGAACTTCATTTGTCCGAAATAACCGTTTATCCCGAACTAGAATAGTTAACTTAATATAATACATTCGTTTGTAAGTCCGACTGCTTCGACTTGAAATTGAATACTTATCGTTCAACCCTAACTTGACCCAGTTCGTTTTCATATTCTTATGACCTATTTTACCCTTCACTATGCGGAATGTATCGTGCTTCGCCACCCTAATCTTGTTGTACTGTATGGCCTCCACTTGTGACCATTGTGTTATTTTTATATTCAAGTTTTTAACTGCATTGGAACTTGTTTCAACGCTTGAAGTTCGGGATTTCAAGCATTGTGAGACCGTTTCGGACAACTGATTGTCTGGATATCCACCGTGAAAAGCAAACGATCTCCAGAAATATTCGACTTCGATGCTCGTATTGGGCCGAGCGATGGCCGTGACATGTTTGCGAATCACGGTAAGCCCGTTCGTGTTTTGTTTTGTCTTCTAGTCAGCCATTCCTTTGGTTGTCTAATTCTAATTTCAAATTGGTGTAATCGTATGTGAGATGGAACAAAATGTTTTGAATGTGGGTTGGTGGGAAAAGCAGCTCACTTCGTCGGTGTCGGTGCCGAAGAGCAGAAGGTCAAAGGGGATGGCGGCGACGAGATCGATAAGAAACCAGCCACGCAAGTAGTGGAGGGCGATTTTAGCCGGATCCGACTCCACCTCGTCGGCGGCGTTCACATACGTTGTGCGGAAGTTTATCAGTATGTCTATTATGAAAGTGACGTCCACTGAAAATAAAACACATCATATTATCAGACGTTCAATGCTAAAACTATAAAAATGTCATCCAATGCGCAATGCGCTTCATAATGTTGTATGATAATAAAGTTTTACCGATCATATCGATGATAACTATAGGGTCTTCGCCGAAGCCTCGAGCTCGTTTGTCGAAGTCGGGCTCATTCAGCTGGAAGGCGGCCACATATGGTGTAAATATCGCCGTGTAGATCACCAGTATTAGAATCAACCAATCCCAAGCGGCCTGTAATGGTGTAACTTATGTAATAATAGGCATAATCGTATCCGTTTTACCGTTTACGAACAGTAAAGACAAACTCAACAACAAGTAACAGACGGTAGCGTGTTCTAATCTCGCGTGACGGTACACGGGGTAGAGCGAGGTCGATGCCTCAAATATAACTTTGCTTTACTCTTTCATAATTCAACTTATAATTATAGTGTTTGTTACTTTGCATGTAATTATAATTTGTTTGGGCTCTGTGTATCTGGGTTCATTGTGGCATCAAACATTCATAATACATTTTGTGTAAGAAGATCTTAATCCAAATTTTACCTTGTAAGGAGAATGGTGGAGGATAGTGCAGGGGTGAGAAGGCTGCGTGGTTCCCTTGTGGCCGACCGTCGCGCCCAGTGATAGTACCTGCGGACAATGACGTCACAACTCTGTATTGCGCTAAACGTAAAGTCATGTACGCTAAGGGTTTCGCGGCTAGTCCGCGATACTACCCACATTACTCCTTGCTACATTAACGCGCTGTAGTATCTTTTGGAACTTAATATATTTCTTTAAACTAACTACAGCCCTTTTAACGTCCCACTGTTGGGCACGGGCCTTCCCTCAATGCGAGGGGTTTCAGGCCATAGTCCACCAAGCCGGCCCAGTGCGAGTTGGCAGACTTCACACATCTATCGAGAACTAGTATAGTTCCCTCAGACGTGCAGTTTTCCTCACGATGTTTTCCTTCACCGTTTCATAGCAAGTGATAATCCCGGATGAAAATGAGATTCGCAGATAAACCCAGAGGTGCGAGCCGGGGTTTGAACTTGCACACTTTGATTGCAAGGCGAGCGTTCGACCACTCGGCTACCACTGCTATATTTCTTTAAAACCTTAAATTTAAATACCTACATGATTGATGAGATTAAATATAAACATATTTATAATTATGTAAATAGGTAAATTTCTAGGTAATTAACTAGACATTACAAGTTATCTAACTACGAGGATAAAAGAGTAACCCCCAAATTTATAGATTTTAATCCTTCAACAAACCATCGATTGTGGTATATTTCAGTTACAAAGTGTTATTTTTGCAATGGAACCATGAGTGGATCATAATCTTCTACAAACTTAGGGGTCAGTGTTTAGGCATTGACATATTATTTGTTTAAAGACCGAAAACTAGTACCTCGCTGAATTCTGTGTTGATCAGATGCAGCCGACCACAATTAGTATGTAATTAGTGATCGTGTTCATTCTTTGAATATGAAGAACTTAGAATTAAAACTTATTTTAGTATGAAAACGCACATGTTTCCAAATAAACGGTATACCTACATATTAACCTAAAGTGCATTCCTGTTATTTAAAGTGACAACCATGAAGAAATTTTAGTAATAGATACAAGTTACAGCTACTACTTACGTCTATAAATTAGCTATTATTTTAATCGTGTACCTACTTTATGATCATTCTCTGTGTGTAGGTTTATATACCTCAGACGTATTTTACGGATTATCGGTGCTGTACAACTTCGAATATGTTGAACGATTGTCTATACGATGAATGCTATCCCACAGGCCAGGACAGGACAAATGGTTCGCCGAGGTGTTCATTTGGTAAATAATTAATCCGTGCCTGATACAGTGGACGCTTTGGCTATGTATATTTAATATCCTTTTGGCTGGCTCACCGTGCGCTGGAAAATTTATTAATTTGTTTTATATATATATCACACCATTACGCCTGTATTTCCCGAGGGGCAGGTACAGGAACGGTGCTTTGGAACCACATTTCACTGTGGATATATTGGTTCTTCTGTACCTACTAGGAGGTGCGCTTATTACGAATACATTTTTCATGATAAAGCATAGTTTATTAAGCGAGGATCATTTTTGGGTCCATTCATAAGTCTGTATTGCATGTAATCTGGCAAAGAGATATGTGTATTACCTCCTTGCCGATGGCGGGCAGTCCGTTGATGCCATTACATGGCGGTTCGAGGCGTACGACGCTCTTGCGGGAGCCGCGGAAACCGGTGTCGCGGACGCGCACCGAGGAGCGCCACGTGGAGGGCGGGTCGTCGCGAGAGCCGCGCGCGGAGGCGGCGCGCCGCGAGGTGGTGAGCGCCGCGCCGGCGCCGGCGCACGGCGGGGTCACGATCAGCGGCACGTCGGGCGGGCCGCGCTCCTCCATGCCGCTGCCGCGCCAACGTCCTCACCGGAACCCACCGTGCTCCGACGCCTCCAGGTGCTCACATTCCAGCACGGCTCGCTCGTACGCCGTCGCCGTCTCGAGCAGCGCGATTGCCGTGTTTTGCATAGATGCTTGTTTTATCCGCGCGGACACTCCCGATTCTTCCTTCCGCTCTATTCCGATAATCGTATTTATATATTAGTTAGTTTAGAATTGTGCACGGTTCATAGATATGACGTTATGTTTACTATGGTATGGTTTTACATATATTTAAATGGTGGCATGAAACGAAAGTAGGCGAGAGGAGCGCGACTAAAACGTATAAATATTCAAAAGCGGTAGCGCAAGTTTCCGCAAACGTCGTCTAAGACAGTCGTTGCAGTGTATAGAGCGCGTCTAATAGGCTCACAGCTACGAACGGCTGAAAGCGGGACCGAGGCCGCGCCTCATTCAAGACACTGTGTCAATGGGTGGTCGGTTCTTTTCATCTTTTTATGCACATGTTCAACGTGCGCATGACGTTTCTCTCCATTGTGCAGAGCTCCGTGTGAATAATGACAAACACGATGAAACTGACATTTAGCTGCTGTATTTGTTAAAAACGGTTAAGATAACTTACGTCTACACTTTTGGCAAAAATAAATAAATCTAGAAATACCTAAGTCGTTCTGCAGATTACAAGTTGGCAGCGAATTTACATCAATAACAACCGTAGTCGCGCAGACAAATATATACTTTTTAAAAATGTTTCGTATTTCAATTCTCGCAAGATCGACTTTATAATACATCATATGTGGAAAATCATATGTACATATCATTTTGGTTGTATTTGTCGTCTTGTTACGACATAATTATGTCGCATTAGAGGTAATGTCGACCATGCCAGAATTGCCCCCCATGAGATGGTTCATATCTGACTTTTCAGTGCGTTGGATTTGCTTTCGTAACTACAGCAGGTTGATTACGTAATTCAATTGCAAACCCATTTCAAGCACCTTCAGTCATGTATGGAAAAGCCGCCAAGTATTGAGGTTTTGAAAAAACAAATTGCGATTAAAGTTATATAATCGCCTGACAGGTCTAAGATTGGTATACTTATGATTAATTCGAAATGAAATTTTATTTTCAATAAAATTATACAGGTTCTAGTTAGTATATTTAAGGTATTTTTGGGGTCTATCATAATATTATTGAGTTAGTTCAGTAAAATCGCAAAGCTCCTATTCAAATAAGCTTTACAAGTACGTACCAATTAGCTACTGTAATGTATTACAGATTTAAATAGAAGACGATAATCAATTGTGAAAAGTAGGTCGTGGTGTACGTATATTTGAAAGCTCTATTTTGTATTGAGACGAACCTATCTCTTAAATCGACTGAATTTGTGTGATAAAAGCTTCATTTCAGATAAGCATAATTTTATTGCAGTTATTTTTTTCGGTATGGGTACTTATATTAACCGTTGCCTCAATCTAGGTAGGGCTATGTAAAATAAAGGAGAAAGAGAAATAGGGATGACAAACCATACTCTATCATTAGTTGAACCTAGTCAAATTGTAATTGAGACGCACAGAGGTCATAATTGTTATAGTGTAAATAATGTGGTTATCACTACTAACTGTAGGAATTAGGAACAAAATTATGTAATAGATGTCTTAATAACAGGCATCCAAAAGCTGTGCATGTCGGCAACTGAGCATATTCTCAGCCAAGCTGGGGGCGCACCTCTGGGATCCTTCTGGAGCATGAACAGTACGAGGAGAGGGAGAGGGGGGCTGCATAGCTTAAACAATAGACCGACGCCATACTACGAATATAAATAGATAATACAATACAGCGACTGTAAACTTACAGCGAAGCTTCCGAAGCGAGAAGCATTAAATTACCTTATCATGAATAATTATATTAACGAGTTGTAAATACTCGCTTGTCTATGTAATCACTAGGATATCTAACTACTCAGTCAGAACCAATAAACCATATAAGAATTATGAAGGACGAATGATGTCGATGATCTTTCGTAGTGTCGATGTCGTAAACAATATTTTATGACTGGAAGTGACGATTCAAATGTATGTATATGTGAACTACCTATCTTTACTAAGAAGAAAAAAGTAGATAAATAACGTAGACAAAGGAAACCATACCATGGTAGTCATAACTCCAAGCATGGATCGCGTTTTCCACAAGAATATCAATACGGAAGTGATAAAGAATCGGAAAATAAATGCTAAGCTCGCAACAAAAGTAAGGAAGAACAACACCTCCTGACAATTGACGCACTGTTCACTTGACGAACTAAGCACAGGACGGCAACACACTATTTAATATTAACTAGGCGATACGGCTTACGTGTATTCAACAACTTTCAGGTAAATATGTAAAAATTTAAATCGAGTTCCTAGCGCAGCGCAACAAAACCCGCAAAGGTCGACTGCAAAACGATAATAATATTTTTTACTTTTAATGCAGTCGATCGATTAAGCGCTCGACTCGTTTACGGGACAGCGACCCGTTTTATGGTATGTAACGGCGCCTCGGCGTGCTGTGTGGCGAATATACGTTTTTGCTGCGAATCGCGACGTCGTTCACCGAGGGCGAGTCGCCTAGGAACGATATTAAGATAACAATTCGATGGCAGTGTGAGGAGCGGCAGAGTCCGCAGCGTGATCGGACGTAAACTCGACGGGTACCGTAGCGGCGCACGCAAGAGGTCGCTGTGCGCGCGTCGAGCTCGAGACCGCGCGGAGCCGAGCGGCGGCGGAGACGGCCGAGCACAGGCGTGACCTCGCACAACCTCCCCTACACCTACTTACTACCCATCCAATATTTCAGCTGAAACGCACAGGGCGGGCGGCGGGCGGTGGTGTCGCTATGCTGCGTCGTCGCCGCGCCGTCGGCCGCAGCCTACACGTACCGCGGCACACGATCACGTGATTGCTCGATAATAAGCCTTCTCCAATTGACACAATACAGATAAATAACAGATTTACATGCAACTATATAACACCTGAAGGCAACAACTATTATTATTCTTGATATAAATAAGTAATAGTACCTAAAATGATGAGTTAGGGAATAGTAGGAGGCACCTACATCAGGAGCTTTGAAATGTTATTCCATTATTAGCCTATTTTAGGTAAATTTTGTTGATAGGTAAAGGCTATAAGATTATGATGTATTAACAAAAGCTTTGTAGCTAGAGTTAGTAAGCAAAAATTATGTTCCTTTTATATAGGGGGGGGGGGTAAAGTATTCGTAAGCACTTATGAACTGGACAATGCCCGCGTAGCGCGTAGCACATCGAGAACGTAGCTGAAGGTAACCTCCTGCGCTACGGTACTAATCACAAAATCAAAATAATATACAATGCCTAATACGTAATATGATTCATTTATGTTTACTTACATAGATAATTCGTTGGCTCAGCGACTCAATATGTGTCTTGGATGGAATGAGAAAAGAGATCCTATACCTACTATTGCATTATAGGTTTTATTAACCGACTTTCAAAAGGAGGAGGTTCTCAATTCAATTGGTTTTTTTTATTGTAATGTTGGACTTTGCCATACATATATGTTTTATTATACAATACAAAAAAATACATTTAATTTCTTGTAGCTGCTTTTCTCATTCTTGTACAACTTCTTAAATGAATCTTACAATGAAAGTGTTACCGTTAGTGCCTAGGTATACGTTAGGTATTGTTGGCGAGGGTGGTGAGCCGGCCTCGCTGGTGGTGGCACGCGATAGTTCAAGGACGTCCGGTAGACATCAGATAGGCACATGCAGATAACTCTTTCATAAAGCGCACACAACCTTCAAGATTCCGCTGCTAGTGAGGAGTGCTTTTTTAACCAGAAAATTTTAAAAAAATATCTTGCCTGTTTCATAGATAAGTGTGCGTATGTATTCCAGTCTCCTACTGTCAAATGTCATAATAAGTTATGCAAAATAGACAAGCTTCAATACCTACTTTTGATAAAGTACAGTTATGATTACCTGTATATAAATTGTAAACTGATATCAGAGCGGAATGTTCCATTCACCCTTTCTTTTTATTAATTACCATGAAGGTTCACATATTGTTTTCTTATATTTACGCGAATACTATACATTGAAATTAAACTATTTTACGGATTTTATCGCGTTTATTTACTATTTTATTTTCCCGACGTTTCGGCTGCTTTACAGCAACCATGGTCACGGGGGGACTGGGGTGTTAGACGTCCGGATGTCATAGTTAATAACTGGGTACCCTCATATTTAGTTGTTGTTGTTAAGCAGCCAAAACGTCGGGAAAATAAAATAGTAAATAAACGCGATAAAATCCGTAAAATAGTTTAATTTCAATACCACGAAGGTCTTGGATCTAATGGTGTGAGACACAGTGTCGGCGCTGTTATTCGTGTGGGTATTCATACCAATACTTTATTCAACTATGTGCATTTATCTTTAATTTGTTGTCTATACAGGGTGTAGCTCATATATGGATTCTTAGTGAAAAAGTTTATACCTAACTATCACAGTTTCTGAGTTAATAGACCTTTGAATATTTGTCACAGGTATCGTGTTCTGGTCTTGGGATACATCTACAACCCTATTCAGCAGTGTAAATTACACTTATGAGGGCAGCTTCCAATATTCACAAAACATCATCAAATAAATAAAAATATATACATCATCACGCCTGTATTCCCCGAAGGGGTAGGCAGAGGTGCACCATACTGCGCCCACACTTCGCCGATGTATTTTTGGTCCCAATGTAATAGGGGGCGAGCCTATTGCCATTATACCGGGCACATTCTCCCTCAATACGAGGGAGATTTTTGGGCTATAGTTCACCACGCTGGCCCAGTGCGGGTTGGTGAACTTCACACGCCTTTCTATAGACGTGCAGGTTTCCTCACGATGTTTTCCTTCACCGTTTCATAGCATGTGGTAATCTCGGATGAAAATGAGATTCGCACATAAACCCAGAGGTGCGAGCCGGGGTTTGAACCTGCACAGTTTGATTTGCAAGGCGTGCGTTCGGCCACTCGGCTACCACTGCTATCACAAAACAGAACATGAAAATTTAACATAGGGCTCGAGATATTACAAGTTATAGAAATCGGCGACGAAAAAAAGTTGTAAAAGCATGGTCGAATTTCAATAAATTTTTTGTACCATTCAGTTGTATACCCGATACTGATGCAAACCTCAAAGTATTATTTCGGACTTCTGAAACATCCTGTTTATATTGTACTTACTTATAGATACTACATGTGGACTGCTAATATAAAGTACCTGAAAGTATCTACTCAAGATTATGTATACCTACTTCTTTCTATTTTTAACCGACTTCCAAAAGGAGAAGGTTTCTCAATTCGACCGTATATATATTTTGTTTTTATGTGTGTTCGCGGATAACTTCGTTGTTTATGAACCGATTTTGATGCCGAATTTTTTTTTGGCTGTAAATTTTTGTTTTTTTTATGGTTGTTATGAGGTGATAATACTTGCATATTTTCAACGATGATTGACACTAAAAATAAAAAAAAACAAAAACCGCGAGTTTTGAGTGCCTATTTGTGGTTTTGAAGTCGGTTTTTGTTTTTGTTATTGTTAATAATGATTAATAATATTATCTTGATTTCTAACTCACAAGCGAATGCAGCTAACGCCATCTACAAATTTCAGCCTGAACTAAAAGTTTAAGTTAAACCACCATGGAATCCTCAAAACGTATTATGCGTAGGTCTCAGAGTATAATAATATATGGCGTAGGTGAATACATAATACGTACATATATTAATTTTCTGTATAAATAAACAGTTTACTTTGATAGCAATAGAAGTCGGAAGTGCCCTACCACGTGTGTATACCCGGCTCGTAAGAAATCGCTGGTCCCTAACGACTGGGCAAATGATATGTTTAGCAAATTGTAGGTTCAAGTGTCATGGTGGACAATATAGTTACCACTTACTTTCAGACACCATAATCTACACTTTTTTTAAAATAAATACTTATTAAATACTTGGGAGAAATTAATTTAAGACGTAGAAACTAATATTGCGGAAACTAGGAATTTATTTGAATACTAGCTGTGCCCGCCGTTTCACCCGCGCTTATGGTTACTATGTCGTAGCGTGATCTTATAAAGTCTTTAATCCGCCTCAATAAATAAGGTATACAGTGCTACAATATTTTTTGATATCAGACTGGTAGTTCCAGAATTTAATGCTTTCAACCAATCATACTCTTCAGCTTTATAATACTATGTATATATAGATTGATACGATGAGATATCGCTAAAATATATAATTAAAAGCAGTTCGCAAAGACAACTGTTCCGTAGGGAGCAAAGCACGCAATTCAATTCCAGTAGTTCCAGAGATTAGCGCGTTCAATCAAACAAACAAAGAATCTCTTCAGCTTTATAATATTCAGTAAGTATAGATTAGATAATCTAAGTTTCTGAGGTGCAAAAACGGCTGGCAGACTAAGTAATAAAAAATGCGAAAGGTAGCGGCTACGTAGCAGTTATCACGCTTTCCTTACTTACGATTTCAAACGTTTATAAAAACCGGCCAAGTGCGATTCGGACTCGCGCACAAAGGGTTTCGTACCATTATTTATAAAAAAGGCAAAAAAAACACGTTTGTTGTATGGGGGCCCCTTTAAATATTTATTTTATTCTGTATTTTAGTATTTGTTGTTATAGCGGCAACAGAAATACATCATCGGTGAAAATTTCAACTCTCTAGCTATCACGGTTCATGAGATACAGCCTGGTGACAGACGGACGGACAGCGAAGTCTCAGGAATAGGGTTCCCGTTTTACCCTTTGGGTACGGAACCCTAAAAAGAACAACTTATACTCCATTTGTTATAGCATTAGACAGAAGGAAAAAAGGTTCTTTTTAATGTTCACTTTTTTAACAAAAGTACAAATATCATATTACAGTTACAATTGACGCCGAATTTATTATAATGTATTTATATACCAGCTGTCTGACTGTAACTGTAATCATTTTCACTATTTATCTTATGAAATTAAGTGGTTTTCATTTAGATATACTATTTTATTCCAATTTAAAATAACAGTGTCGATGCTAAAAACCTAAAAGACGCTGGGGTGAACATACCGGGAACGTTTTTCGTTTCACTATAATTCCACCAAATCTAAAATGTTGCCTAATCCCTTCATACGTTGTGACATATTATAGAACATAAATATTTTATTAATATTGGTGAAGCAGAATGCATCGTTAGAAGATTTATAATAGCGACCTATCGACACCACAGCGTAACATATGGCAGTAATCGATTACTGCTTGATTAAGCCTCGTCGCGTCGATAGGTGTTGCGATTACTCTCAATAGATGGCGCTGTCGTAAATATTAATGCGTACGAATCTCCAACTACCACCCAACAATTTTATTTCCATTTTGTTTGTTTCCCTACTGATACAATGATTATTAACTATTTTATAATAAACTTTAAACAAACAAGCCTAACAAAAGACACACATTGTGGTGGGATTCGAACCCAACCGCACAGCCCACTAGGTTATGCTCACCGATATATAGGATACGAAATACTTGACTGGTTACTACCAATGACGTCATAACAAGCTGTATAGTTTGTATATACACCAAACATTTTATTCCCAATTTATGAAAATTACTTATGCACTGTATCAATGGTCAATTTAGAATTTAAAAAAGATATAAAAAGAAAAACATACTTTATAAAAATTTAGAACCATGAAAACTAAAAACGAGCAAAAAAATCACGTTTGTTGTATGGGAGCCCCCTTAAATATTTATTTTATGCTGTTTTTTAGTATTTGTTGTTATAGCGGCCACATAAATACATAATCTGTGAAAATTTCAACTCTCTAACTATCACGGTTCATGAGATACAGCCTGGTGACAGACGGACGGACGGACAGCGAAGTCTTAGTAATAGGGTTTCCGTTTTACCCTTTGGGTACGGAACCCTAAAAAATGGCACAACAATGCGGTGGGTAAAAAAAGACTACTTTTATAAATTACCTACCTCAAAAAGTATTGTTGCGATATCTTATTTTGAAAGTGTAATAATGTCAAGCCTGAATAAAATTTTGTTACATTCCTTCTTGAATGATCTTATATGTGGATTCTTCCGCCATCTTTATCACTGTCATCATCATCCATTTTTATTTATACTGTGTATTTATTGAATTTGCCCTTGCTATTAATTACTTGACATTATCTGAAATACCCGCCTAATGTAGGTTGAGCCATGCCTCATCCCATTCCATTAAATATCATCATTTCATTAATTTAGTAAAATATAAGATCTTATATGTATTCCGTTCTTGCCATTGACTACGGTACCCCCAAATTATTATCTTTCACTTCCTGAAAGCTCAATGGAATACTTGAATACCTGGATATCTTATCCTGAAACATGTAAAATTTACCAACCCATATAGGGTGAGTCAATAAAGTGAGCCATCCCCGTATTATCTACTCAGGGTAAAAACACTCTGAGTAAAATAATTTTACGTGCAAATTTAGAGAAATGTACATCCATCGAAATCCACCAACAATGGTATATACAGTAAAAAAACTGCTTCTTAATGCCACTGTAAACAAAACAATTATCTCTTTAAAACCGAGAGTATGTTCTTACTATTATCCTAAAACTATTTAGTTATGTATAAATTATAACAATCCATAGCACTAATATTTAAATAAAAGATAGACTTATGTCTGTATTTTCTTAAAGGAAATATAGCCATGAGTTAAATCGATGGTGTACTATTTTTTTGCACACTTCAGCAAGCAATCCCAGGACGTGACGGTAGCTGGATCGTTTGGTTAAGCTTATTAGAACTATTCCTTACATTAATTACCTCCACAAGACCTTGCGGCTCAGTTTATCTCGACTAGCTCTCTAATAAGAAATAATTAGACGCACAGCAGCTGTCTGATTTAACTTATTAGCCTGTCCCCATTGGATAGTCGAGTTGGAGCATCTTTTATAATTGACCGCCAACACGGATCGCAACAGCCTTCGTAATATAGTTGGATTAATAATCTTAAGCCCTAGAGTTAATTACAATACAATACAATGGATTGTGATTAATTATTCACGGGAATATTAAACATCGATGTCCTCCGCTCACGAAACATTTCGCGGTCAAAGGACATTTGTAGATTTAGTTCTTATTTCTAAGACTGAAGTAACTCCACTAATATTGTTTTCTTAAACTCTACTAAACTATTATTTTGTAAGTAGTTGGTACCTGAAAAGGTTTTAGCTTAATTGGAGAAGTGATGTGGGAACTTAATGGGCGTCACGTTTAATTTAAAGAGTTTAGAACGTAAGAAAAGTAGTAAGAAAAAACATCGATGTTTTTTTCGATTCGATATATTCTTTTGTATACTTTAAGTTTTACTCCAATTCTATTATTAGTAGTGTTATACTTACTGGACCTAGTTAATAATTAGTTATTAAGTTTATTTTGGAAACTGTAATTAGTAGTTATGGAAGAGCGGGGCATCCTGGCACAAGTATATTATTTACTTAAAAGGATGTCCCAGCAATACATTATTTTTTGTACCTTTATTTACAAAATAAACTATTTCTATTTCTATCAGAACTGTACATCGATGTCTTTCGATGTATTGGGTGAAAACATCGATGTTTTGTATACATCGAGTACTTTTTTAGGGTTTGGTACCCAAAGGGTATAAACGGAACCCTATTACTAAGATTTCGCTGTCCGTCTGTCACCAGGCTGTATCACATGAACTGTGATATTTAGGCAGTTGAAATTTACACAGATTATAATGTCTGTTGCCGCTATAACAACAAGAATAAAATTAATTATTCTATAACAATAAGAATTAAACGAATATTAAATATATATATTAAAAAAAACCACATAAACATTTGAGCACAAAGAAAAGTTGGAACTTTGATTTGGAAGAAAAAAAATTTTTTCTAAGCTGATATCTAATTCAATCCATAAAAATTAAAAGAAATTTGATTTTTCAAATCTTCAATTTTTTTACGCGATTTTTGAGACGGTTATTCTTCGCCGAAAATTCTAAAAGAAATTTCGAAAATTTTATAGAAACCACATAACCAAGGATGATACGTGAGGCTATTGAAATTAAAAAACATCCTAATGTCAATAGGGAAGATGGCTGGGTGCTACCACCAACTTGGGATCCGGTAATTAATATGATTAAATCCAAAACCAAGCGTACCATTGCAAGACCTCAAAACACTGTGAGCACTTTCTGCGTGGATCGGACCGCAAACAACAACTAAATATGAGGGTACCCAGTTATTAACTATGACATCAGGACGTCTAACACCTCAGTCCCCCCGTGACCATGGTTGCTGTAAAGCAGCCGAAACGTCGGGAAAATAAAATAGTAAATAAACGCGATAAAATCCGTAAAATAGTTTTATTTCAATGTATAGTATTCGCGTAAATATAAGAAAACATTATGGTAACTTAATTATTACCCTAATATACTAATTTTTCGTCGGATGTCTGCTACTTTCAGGGTCATAAAAATTTAATGGTCAAACTTGAGTTTTTATGAAATTAATTGGTTACAATCGATTAGATGTTTTTTTACTAAAACTGAAAAAAACATCGATATATCGAGTATATCGAAATCATTTCAAAACATCGGATCGATTCGATGTATCGCATTGTAAACCGATGTTTACCGAATGTTTACCGAATGTTTACCGATGTTTACCGAACATCGATATGTTTTCGATGCATAGATCAGTGTATCGAATATCCCTAAATAGAAGACTTATTTACCTTATGCCCGTTTTCGTCAAAGTTAAGAGCCGCTTTAACATATTCTATATATAAAAATACACTGCAACTGGCAATTGCTTCATATTTAGGCATATCGTTAAAGCGTCTCCTGGTGTTCATGAAAACGGGCATAATAACGACAAAGGCATTGAACAAATAAAAATTTCACTTATCCTGATTATTATTTATCCAAAGCACTTAAATGAGTAAGTACTGAGATAGTTATAATATTTACTGCAGGAGAAAATGTTGTAGAACCTATATAGGATAGGAGGTCAAGCAATGGTGGTAATTTTTTTTTTTTAAATCAATCATTTTAGGATACCGCAATCACATAAGTAGGTACTGATCTACTTAATAATATTAATTCTGCAAAATAATGTAATAATCAAATTATATTCGTTGGTCAATATTACAATGTTTGTTTGTAAGATATTTTATTGATTTTTTCAATGTCAAAGCAGCAAATTACTTCGTTATTACCGTTGCCCAAAACATGCTTATGCAAAACTTAATGATTTCTTTATACAATAACACATTTTTATTAGGTTTTATGAAATGTTAACTACATTGCAGTGTTCCGGAATTTGGACCGGACCATTTTACCATGTAGGAAAGTTAATGAGAACAAACGACTGTAAACGTCAATTGGGAAAGTGTGTCATAACGTAGGTATAACAAACCGCTAAAGTTTCTTGCATTCTTGTCCTCTGCATTGCATCAAAGTATGCCTCGATTAATTCGCTAACGATTGCTATTACAAGTACAACTATAGCTTCTTTGTTTCGACACAGATATACATACCGATATACCGAATTATTCTGAAATGGTTTTGTACCTATAAGGTGCATAGGTATGTATGCAAGTGGGTGTTTTTACGTAGGTCTCTATCGATAATCTTATCTTAATATATATATAAATCTTCTGTACGTGTGTTTGTAGCCTAATTCCTGCCAAAAGGCTGGACCGATTTGGATGAAATTTTGTTTGTATGTTTTATTGGGTTCCTGGATAGTTTGAAAACACAATTGGACCCGGTAGGTGGCGCTGCTTACGTATGCCACCTATTAACATTTATTAATTGTAAGGCGGTACGAAGTTCGCCGGGTCTGCTTTATCGGCAGTTATATATAAATATATACGTAACTTTAATTTAAAAATATAGATACAATTGTGTAAAGGTTTACCCCAAAATGGTACAAGCTAGTTTAGCCATTCGGTCGCGTCAGATTCTCTACGATGCAGCTACAGGCTCGATACAGGCTCGAACGAACATCACAAACAAATTGACCGTTCACATTTCACGACAGTTTGGGCATTCCTTAAAATGGATATCCCGTACGTAGTGAAGTAAATTGACGAAAAAGCTCTTCATGGGTACTGTGATTGCAGTGTTGAATTCGTTCTGAAATAACAAAGGGGATTTACAACACTTACCACTTTCTCTTCAATGATATCATTGTTGTTGTTGCTCCCATACTTTAAGGCACCGTTTTCCATGACCACAACTGATCGTCGGGTATTTAGATATATACTTTACACTACTTGTCCACATTTAATACGTATATTCACTGGCAGATATATTTTTAATGATATTTTGAAATACATTGTCCTTAAACTATTTACATTAATTCATTGGTGTGTACAGTACCTATTGACTAATCATTGCGTGTTTTCGTTAATTATCAACTCTTTTTTTTTTAAGTAACATTATTCATGTAATCCTCAGGTTTGCAAATGTGACTTTGGTTATATTAACGTGACAGCGAAGGTTATTTGAATTAATAATTAATCAGAATCATAACCAATTAAATAATATCAAATTATGTGTACATCTTTTTTCACAATGCAATGCAAATTATCCTTTATCTTCTCGTTACAATTTCTTAAAAGGATTTTGAATATATACATACACTAAGATACCTGTCTTTTAATTAATTTAATTTGTCTGTAATGTTAACTAACAGAACTTGATCGTTAACACCAGGAAGAAGCCCGCGTAAGTTTTGTCAGTTACATCAAAACTATCCCTTAACTTCGAAATTTCGTATCCCCGAGGGGATTTTCAACAACGCGCCGTGCCGTAATAATTACAGACGTTACATAATTGAACTGATATTTAATATGACATCCGTTGCTACGATACTTTTCTTTGTAAACACATTTCTTTGTTCGCGAAATTCCGTCTTTGCGAAGTCAAAGGGCAAAATTTACATAATTTCGCGACTGTTCATATTATTTCGATTAAAGTTTACAGTTTCGTTAAACTTTCACAGATCAACGTTCACTTTCGCGAAAAGTTTTCTTATTGACGCATCGTAGAAATAATACCTAAGACATATATGTTTTTATATTGAAAGGCACGGTTGCTTCGGGACACATGATATTTGTTAACAGTTAATATAGTTTGTTAACATCGTGATGTCGGGTGCGTGTGTGGCGCGTATCGCACGGGGCCTGCGCGGGATGGCGCGGGCGGGCGACTCGCGGGCCGCGTCATACTGCGGCGGGCGACGTGCGGCTCGGCGCGGTGCGCGCCCGCCGCGCATACCCGCACTCCGCCGCTCACCATGCCCTCGCCTCACCTCGCCTCGCTACACGACCACCATACCACACCACCGATACGCACCATCGTTTATTATTGACAGACGACCTTGCTCCACATTATATTTTCTCCACTAAAAGGATTTATTAGGTCAATGATGGACGGATGTTGAACATTTGTGTTAAATGGAAAACAATGATTAACTTGATTGACACTATCTAGCTATCGAGGAGGAGTGGGTATCGGCGCGGCGGTGTCTTGTAATGCGGATCACTCAAGTAACTTATCGACCAGAACTTTTATCGTAAAATTCTTGTCTAACCAAACATTTGACTGCAAAAGTTTTCTATAAGACCGTAAACTAAGTAGGATGTGCGATACCAAAACTATCGAGTTTGTAAGAAATTACGCAATATTGCTATAAACTTACAAAAAATAATCAAGTGAGTTCTCGAAGCGGGCTATTATAAAAAGTAATAGTCAATAAATAACAAAGACTGTCTGTTCATTTCAGCGCTTAAGACTGACCTATATTGATAAATTAAATCGGCAAGGTTCTGCTGAAGGCTTTAGAATTGAATGAATTATATATAATGTACGGGGAAAAGCAATGCCGAGTCTCTCTAAAAATAAGCTTTCTTTTTAGAATAACATGTTTAAATGTGTGTGAACTTAGGAGTAGGTAGAGTTATACATTCGAATTGTCATCAAGATTTTATATTGGTAAATTGAAATGTAACAATTATAATGACGTAGATAATATATATCTACGTCATTATACACCGGAAATAGCCTAGGATCGGGACCGGTGGCGGGAGAGAAAATTAAAGTGCAAATTAGGCTAGTAAAAAAGTTTAATACCACAGTTAAATAAAAGATACCTAGGTACTTAAATTATAATTGTTTTCACCGGCTGCGACAGTCCGTATTTTTGACCCGGTATTAGGTATTGTTTTATTTTAAGCGGATTAATTTTTGCTCCTAAACTCTACTCTAGGTTTCTAGTGTTCCCATTTCGAACACTAGGTTACCTGACTGGTAATCAGTACGTTTTTTGCGCAATCTTTTGATTTTAATGTTTCTTTTTTGATTTGCCTCTGTAGACGACGTAACTTATGAGAAATGTATAATGTAATCAATATTATAACAGCATTGATATAGATGTTATGGGCACCCTGTTATTAATATAACTATGAATTTTGGTAAGCCTTGTACGAATGAAGCAGATATTTTCTAATATGTTTGTCGAATTAAGAGAAAAATTCAAGTTGCATTTTGTACCTGGCGAAAGTTCCCGAAGTGATACAAAATGAAGTATTTATGATAAGTAGATAAATCTTGATCGTTGCAAAACAGGTAATTATGTACATGTACGGTGTTTAAGCGTTGGTGCGTCAACTAATTGATAGCAAGTTATCGCTGACGCGTCGAAACATGCTTGATGACATAAGTGGGTATACTGATACTGGACAAGGTGAAATATGGCTGTCCGGTATAGGCATTGTGTCCATGCGCGACCTAAACTTGCCAATATTATGGGCTACGAAAGTTTGGCTACAATGAATAACTGGTTATACGTATATATTATTTATGTATTTGGATATTTAAGTGGGCATTTACTACGAAAATAATGTTATAAACTGCACTTGCGGAACCGAATATGGTGTCTGTAAGTGTGCTATCAGTTAGTTTCCTTCTGATATGTTCCTTTAGTTATCTATGACCAAAAAGTAACAGCAATATCCTTCATTGTGAAAATAAAAAGTAGTTTTTAGGGTTCCGTACCGAAAAAGGAAAAACGGAAACACAGATACGATCACTTTGTTGTCCGTCTGTCTGTCTGTCAAGACCCTTTTCCTCAGAAACGCGTCATCTTTTCATTAGAGTAATACTCGGTGCTGTCACAGTTTAGGTACGGTAGCCTCCTCGGTGCGCGAGTCCAGCTCGCACTTGGCCGGTTTTTTTTATTAAATGCGATTAAATTAATTAAAAACCATTGTTAAGTATTTAGTCCACCAATATACAGTATTTAAACAGAGAATAGGTCACACAATATATTTATGATTATAAAAAGATGGCGGTTTTTTGTCTGGTCATTTAGTTTAGTAATTTTACAGAAAACAAATTTCCGAAAACATAATTACCAACCAACATTTTTTTATCTGTGAACGCACAATAGCTGGCTGGATTTTTTTAAAGATACCCATTATTAGTACAAAGTTATTAATACAAATACCTAATTCAAAGAATCATGAGCAAAAAAAAATACAAAGAAAAAATGGCGGGAAAGAGTGATGTGTCAATATGTACTAAAACGAATCTATCTACAAATATGTATTTGAAAGGCACTATGTGTAGAAGTCCATATAATCAATTTGAGTACACGATTTTTTCACTTAAGTATCTGGTGCCCTAAAATAACCATTTCAGCCTAGTCATTGTTAAGCACCATAGATGACGAGCTCCGTCTTTTACTTGGATAATATTGGTAACGCCGATCAAGGTAAAATAATACTTTTAGAAGTAACCTATTATTTTGTATACATAGTTTCTTTCCATAAGATGCTTATCTAGTAATTAGATATAGTTAATCGTCTGAAGTAATCAGATGAAGCTTAGGTATAGAATATTTTTTCACACTTGTTACCGGGATTTGACTGACATTAGATCGCGGGTGAACGTGGTCACGGCCTTAGCTTTTAGATTTTTTAAATATAAAGTAACAACGTGACTCCTTAATCTCGTTGCTAAAATTCCAGTTAGCCCTTCCAACTAAACTAAATGCTTATGCTATGAATAGGCTATGCTTGTAAACTAGGAATAGGCACGTCATATAATATCTATTCAAGATTAGGTACAAAACTTAAATTGTTAACATCGACAAAATGACAGACAAAATGTTAATAAGTTTCTACACACGCGATTTTGTAGGGCAAAATCACTAAAGTTAAATTTGGCTCGCGTTTGCAAATGTTGTCCATTAACATTAGCATCTGAATACTGCGAACAGTATTTACTTTTCCGTACCCTCGCGTTACGTCGCAAGGGTTGATCATACTTTTAATTAAAATACACAAAACATTTCGTTTTATCTTTATACTTATGGTAGGTTTGCGCGTGTTATTGGACGCGTTTCCCGAACCTATATTGTTTTCCTGTACCGCGTTATTCATTCCAGACGTTACGTCCGGAGTACATTGACATTCCGCCACGGTCACCTCTCCCGCTGCAAATATAAAAAATAAAATGAACTTTTACGGTCCGCAGTGCGAAGGGATGAAAAATATTTAAAAATTGCTGTCGTATTTTACCTGGGAACGAGGACAAGCATGTTTTGATATGTGTTGTGTACAATATGTGCCTTATCTACAAACAACGGTAGGGGCTTGGCGGTCTGAAAACATAGGTCACTTGGGTAGAATACTAGAGATACTACCAACACGATATACAATTACTGTAGTAACAAAAATCATACTAGTTGGATTACCTAATGTTTGCAAATAGGTAAACACCACGTCACCACGTTGAATGGCAATCATTCAACGTGGCAAAGCTGCCAGCGATCTAGGCACCATTCCGCTCGGCAGTGATGAGGGACTATGGGATTTGATATATTATATTATGGGGTTAAATTGGTCTGTTTTTGTTGTAATCATTTTATTTTTAATAAAAAAATGTTAAATATGTTACTTATACTTACATCAACTAACAATATTATGAAAATACTTCATTTAATTTGTATTAAATGCTTACTTATATTATTAGCGATATACTTATTTATTTATAAAATCTACGGTTTTAAATATCTTCCTTTAATTTTTAATCGACTTCAAAAAGGAGGAGGTTCTTAATTCTAACCGTATGTTTTTTTTTTTATGTATGTTACCGCATATCTCCGACCGATTTCGAAAAATTTTTTGAGGTTTACTAGTGAATTCTTCAAGGTTGGTCCCATTTCTAAAATATTATCGGGATCTAACCTCTTGGGGGTGAAATGGGGAGTTGAAGGTCACATAATTTCAAAAATATTTTTTGATCGACTTGAAACTTTGTATATGTATTTTACATACAAAATAAAGAAACACGTCTTTAAGGAATTTTGAAAGTAAAAATATGTAGGGGGTGAAATGGGGGTCCGATCCGGACTACAGCATGTGTCTGGCGTTAGTGAACCGATTTCGAAATATTTTTTTTTGGTTAATGCGGATTGTTAACAAAAATCTAAACACACCTCCAAATACACCTACTCCCTTTTTGGCTGTAAATTTTTTATATTATTTATTATTATATTATTATTTTGCCTTGTCTGACATTGATTGGCACCTACTCCAAATGTAATGAATTGTAAGGTTATTTGTAGCTTTTTAGTGCACCTAGGTTTCTGATGTCGGTTTTTGTTTTTTGTTAAAAAAAAAAATTGTCAACAACAATTGCAGCGTGATATTTCATTTTAATCAAGATGGAACTACACCCCGCCATATTTTAAATTCTCACCCCAACTGTGCGAAATTAAATTTAGTTACCTGTACCAGGCGGCATCGCATTTTTGTAAGGTAAACTCTCAGGTACGAGAGTCAAGCCGGTTTATGAAAACCGATAATTCCGACGAGATTCATCCGCCATCTTAATCACTTTCATTACCTTCTTGTATGTATATTGTGTATTTATTGAATTTATTCTTCCGGTTAATTTATTTAATAAATACTCTTTAATCGCAAGTGGAGCCATTCTTCATCTTATTCCATTAAATTTCATAAAAAAGTGGATATCGCTGTGTAACAATGAAGAGTATTTTTTATAAATATTCAAAATAACGATGATTTGGTGAATATTGGTAACACAGTCAGTTTTAATGAAGGGATTAGATATCGAAATTTAATCTTCCTACATGTTTTAATCAAAATAATAAGATATGGCATTAGGTTGGTAGGTATATGCCGATAAGTAACGGTAGATACCTATATTGTAATAGTAGTATCGTACCATAAACTACTTCTGTATAGAAATTAGCATTCCAAATTACCTGGCTTTTCACTTCCTACAATCTAACTTAACGCCAATACAATTTCAAATTTCACTCTTTAAGGTATTAAAATTAATTTCTCCAAACATATTAGATACATTCAGGGGGTACGGGACTGATATTGAAGATATTACCTTGCGGAACCCTATATTTCTAGCTGTATATATTTATCTTATAGAGAATAAGACCAATAAAGTAATACAAAAGCGACAGCCGCAATGAAAAGTCGATAAATATGCTCGTTAGTATAGATTATAATTGCGTGATAACTATACATTTAATTATTTATCGCTAAAGTAGAGCGTATCGTTGGTGCGTATCAGATAGAACAGTCTGAAAGAACCGCGTCCGCAGTGCGCATGCACATGCCGTTTCATGACTCTGCGGTGCCAATACAATGTTTATAATAATATAAAGTGCTTCTCTATTTAATACATAATTTAAAAAAAGAACTGTGTTTAAAAATGGCCTCCAAAAAGGATAAAAGCATTAAAGAACCTGCTCCGCCGCCTAAAAATAAAGAGGTTCCGGGTGTGTTTTCCAGACTATTTTATTGTTGGATGGTACCTTTATTCTTTTATGGCAATCGAAGGGACCTGGAAGAGTATGACTTGGTGCCTACTAAGCATATGTACGATTCGAAAGTGGTGGGCGATAAATTAGAAAGGTAAGCCAAAATGTTTATTTTATTAGGTTTACGAACGAAGTTACAATTAATTTAATTATATATGTAAATAAAATACTTGTGTATAGATAAATGCATGCCTGGAATTATGAAAAACTGCCTAGTAAGTAATT
Source organism: Ptilodon capucinus (assembly GCA_914767695.1). NCBI lineage: Eukaryota > Metazoa > Arthropoda > Insecta > Lepidoptera > Notodontidae > Ptilodon > Ptilodon capucinus. The sequence goes on from OU611811.1 coordinate 7,074,834, forward strand.
TCGAACACTAAAATCACAACTGTAGATTGGGGTGTAGTAGGCACTGCGCCCGGAATTAGCTTAACATACTTATTAGCTCGCCCATTCAATACTAAGCTAAGTATGTATCTAATTGATCGAAATTTTGGCTCAAAATTTTGGCAATTATATCTTTCTAGCTTAAGGGGAAAATGTGCTTCTTTACTGAAGATACAAATTGTTATAGGCTCCGATCATTGTCTTGTTTTGATAATTGCACCAAATAATAGTTTGGTGCCATTATCAATACGACCGCAATAGCCGTCCTTCTCATATCCGAAAAGTATGAGCAAGATAGCAATTTCTTTACAGCTGTAAAATATTTTTGAGTCGTAGATTGTAATTAAAATAGGATCACACTTTTTGGTCTATCCAAGACCTTCAAAAGTTTTGTTTTCCTTGTTTCAATGGATTGCCATTAAAACTTATTTAGGTTATTAATAATATTTCAATTTCCCAAAACATTGAAATCTACCAGCACAACCAACTCACAGCAAGGATAATAGTTCATCTATAATATATCTCCAGGGTACGTTGCTGACATACGATCTTATAAACACGATATTTGAGGCTGGCGGTTAGCAATGCCAGCACGCCACTCAATCATGCGGTTAATCATTTTATACAGTGATCAATAACTTCTTCGATCTAGTGTGAGGCCTCAAATTCTTAAATAAAAACCGGCAAAGTGCGAATCGGACTCGCGCACGAAGGGTTCCGTACCATTATCTATAAAAACGGCAAAAGAATCACGTTTCTTGTATGGGGGCCCCCTTAAATATTTATTTTATTCTGATTTTTAGTATTTGTTGTTATAGCGGCAACAGAAATACATAATCTGTGAAAATTTCAACTCTCTAACTATCACGGTTCATGTGATACAGCCTGGTGACAGACGGACGGACGGACGGACGGACGGACGGACGGACAACGAAGTCTCAGTAATAGGGTTCCCGTTTTACCCTTTGGGTAAGGAACCCTAAAAACTAGCCCTCTTGAGAGAATTAGCCCTTTATTTCGTTTATTTAGATATTTTATGTAACTTGGAATTTACTACATAAAATACCAATTGAGTACATAAGTATGGTAAATTACATATATGGATAATGGGTAGATAGGTTGGTATATGATGTTCTTTCTGCCTACTGGAGTGCTTAAGTTAGCGGGTCTACTATTCGATCCCGACCTATGCTAGACTGGCCCACTGTGTCCCAGGAACATTTTTAGTGTCATATTTGGACATATTTAATTTTTTTTCTGATGTCTCTAAGACATTTCCACCATTCAGATGCTGTGTTCATAGCTTTGTTTACGTGTCTTCGTTCTTATTATTCGGGGCCCTTTTTAACCATTCTCACCAAACGGAGAACGCTTCAATGTACACTCGGATGTGTTTATTAATGTTTAACTTGTCCGTTATTGGACTGGCCGGGTGCGCGTTTCCGCTGTAGGAACGTTCATTCTCGCGTATCTTATATGCAACTTTAATACAGGGTTGTAGAGTTTTGATTAAAAGTAAAAAACGCGTTGCGCTTCGTCGAACTTCGTCTTGGCCTACTGTTGTTCAACGTAACTGTATATCATTTCGCAGTTATGTAAACACTTGATGCTATTATACTTAATATGTAATACATATTATACAGGGTTATTGGTAATTCGGTAATTCGAGAGATATATTCCCGTTAGGAAGTGATGGGGGTGGGTGACTATTTGCAATAATTATAACCCCTGCTTATGCAAAAGTGATCCATTTTTTAGTTATCATGTTTTTTAGCTTTTTTCAAAATAAGTAAAAAAACAACATAAAAAATTTATTAAAAAAAATATAATAATAATACATCATCACGCCTGTATTCCCCGAAGGAGTAGGCAGAGGTGCACCGTAGTGCGCCCACACTTCGCCGATGTATTTTTGGTCCCAATGTAATAGGGGGCGAGCCTATTGCCATTATACCGGGCACGTTCTCCCTCAATACGAGGGAGACTTTTGGGCTATAGTTCACCACGCTGGCCCAGTGCGGGTTGGTGAACTTCACACGCCTTTTTATAGACGTGCAGGTTTCCTCACGATGTTTTCCTTCACCGTTTCATAGCATGTGGTAATCTCGGATGAAAAAAAAAACAATTTAAATGTAATTTTTTCTTCATAAAAACGATTAAACATTATTTATCAATATCAAAACAACAATTTCCGGTCCAAAGTTAAAAATGCGAGACGAAAAACTATATTGATTTGTGTGTCTGGGGTCACATGAAATCCCTAGTTTACGACGTCTCGCCTGTGTCATCGTCATCCGCGGAAGAACTCAAAACAAGAATTATAAACGCAAAGCGATGCGGAATAATTTGACTACTTCGGTAGTTAAGACACAGCTCAGAAAAAGAATGCGACTTTGCGTAAGCAATGGGGAAAGTGACTTCGAGCAAGAAATATAATTACGCTAAATTACAAAATGTCTTAATTGTTACTTATTATTAATTGTTAATTGTTATTACATAGGTACTACTAAACTATAACTGGTTCTAAATTTTATTTTAAATTTGTATTTTTGTTTTATTTACATTGGGTATTGTCTTTAATTAATTTTATGGAAATTTTAAAGAACGACCTTAAGTTTAGTTCGAATACGAATTTCCGCCTGCTTCCTTTGGGATCTTTTTTTTTCAGTTTCTTAGACATAAGTTCCTAGTTGTTATGCATTGCTGGAGAACTAAGAAAACAGTTATGTTTTTAAAATAATCTGCAAGCCAAGTTTCATAACGTTATTAAGGCATTTTAGTGGAAAAAATCTCAAAAAATATTGAAATAATATCGTTTCTCGTATCGCATTTTTAAATTTGGACCGATAATAGTTGTTTTAATATTAATAAATAACCAGTGTTTAATCGTTTTTATAAATCAGAAGAAAAAATGAGATTTAAATTGATACTTTTTTAATACATTTTTTATGTTGCATTTTTGAATTATTTTGAAAAAAGCTTAAAAACGTGAAAACTAAAAAATTGTTCACTTTTGCATAATGCATATGTGGGTTAAAATTATTTCAAATAGTCACCCACCCCCATCACTTCCTAACGGGAATATATCTCTAATTACCAATAACCCTGTATAGTTACACTCATGTTTAATGATTAGGTAGGTATATTTTTAGAGTTTAAAATTACGATAAGCGTATTTAAATAAACCTTCTTAAGCTGAATAACATAATACTACTCTAACATACCCAGTAATTCTAATATAAATATAGGTACAAACGTTACGGAACTTAAGGTTCATCTGGTAGTAAGTAATAATTTATAAAACTATATTTGGTTTAGAATTCTGTTATGCTAATCAAAATATTTCGTCAAGTTTGAAAACAATGTTGCTTGAGAAGTATGCTGATTTATTTACACATTAAAATTCCTATATAGAATGCTTCTTTCATTCCGAATACTAACATTTCAAATTATTCGTGCTTAGAATGTTGGTGCGTCGGTTAAATGGTTCTAGCGAAATAGGTATTAACACTAGATACAATGAAATCCATACTATGTACTTGATAGATAGATATGGAGCATATAGTCTCTGGTATAATTTTCTCATAATGCCAGAGTCCCTTACAATCACAGATGTAGTGATTTTCAATAAAAAAATAATTTAATCGATATTAAGTTACACAATCATTATTGATTATTTGATATTTGTACGATATCACGCGTGCGGGACCGGGGGAAATAGCTAGTCTTAATTCAACTGGGAAAAATTCGACGTGTTTTAATCAGCTGAAAATTAAATTCCCTCATCTCTGACAACAATAGGTATATGTTGATTCACATAACAAAAATTGCTTCCGTTTGAACATATATTGAAACAGTCGGTAAGTAATATAATAATCATCCTTGGTAAACAAATAATTACGTATCGGGTATACCCAACTCATATTAATATAGAAGATACTAGACGTACATCATCAAATACATCATCACGCCTGTATTCCCCGAAGGGGTAGGCAGAGGTGCACTGCAGTGCGCCCACACTTCGCCGATGTATTTTTAGTCCCAATGTAATAGGGGGCGAGCCTATTGCCATTATACCGGGCACATTCTCCCTCATTACGAGGGAGATTTTTGGGCTATTTTTGGTCCACCACGCTGGCCCAGTGCGGGTTGGTGAACTTCACACGCCTTTCTATAGACGTGCAGGTTTCCTCACGATGTTTTCCTTCACCGTTTCAAATCATGTGGTAATCTCGGATAAAAATGAGATTCGCACATAAACCCAGAGGTGCGAGCCGGGGTTTGAACCTGCACACTTTGATTTGCAAGGCGTGCTCTCGACCACTCGGCTACCACTGCAGATCTAGACGTAATTGATTATTATCACTGTCTCAATAAGCGCAGGCAGAGTGTCTTGACAATTATTTACTTATTGCAGTAATACAACAATACGTTTCGGTATTTTCCTCGTATGAATGTTTGCCTTAGCCTATGTTTCAAAATCGTTAAGAAATCGACACAATACTATTCTAAAAAGCTGGGTAGAGCTACCTACTTATAAATTGTGACCTTTGTAATATTAAGTAAACACAGTGTGATTTTGAATGGGTATCACAAGCCTGCAACACTTCGACATGTACAGTATATGAAATATTGATAGAAAGAAAGAAAGAAAGAAAGAAAAAACATTTATTCGGCACAGACAAAACAAAGCAAACAAAGCACACAGAGAATATGAAACTTATACAATACACAGAAAAGGAAAGAAAAAGAGCTCAGTGCGAACTGTGCCGACCTAACCGGTAACTCCTATTTTTTTTTATCCCACATCATTAAAACATTGGTTTACTCCTATGCATTGACAAGCCTAGGTATCGCCAGTTAGATCACTTTTACCTTCTGCTGTCATAATCTTTATATCAAAAGTACTTTAATTTTTTTTTTTTATTGGACCACGCTGTTGGCCGTGAGGTGCCCTTTACAGCTTTACCGGAGGAGTGGCGAGCGCAGAGTGCACTCCAACCAAGGCCTTAAGGGCGGAAAAGGGTGACAACTAGCTCAAGGGCGCCACAGAGGGCACGATCTCGGCTTGGACAGTTACCGTGAGGGGCGAGGTAGTGACTGGGTCTGAGGGTCCTAGGTGCAAAGATGCACCTACGAGCGGAAGAGGGGATTCCTCGACCTCGCCGGCGAGATCGGTGTCTGTTTGAGGCTGGTGTAGGTGTGTTGGTGGACCTCTCAATGCCCGGGTCTAGGAGTGCGGTGATCGTGTCGGGAGGATCAATCATCTTTAAAAGTAACAGCTAAGTTTAGTGCTGTATTGCGCCGAATTTTAAGGAAAACTTATTACATAAAAAATCATATCAAAATATTCCTGATTTAACATTTTCCTCTATACTCGTAAGCTGGAGAATCTATATTATAAGGCATAGTATACCCATTTTGAGCCACATGGTAGCGAATACTAAGAAGCCAAATGACAACATGGTATAAGTATCTATTGATTTTTAGGGTTCCGTACCCAAAGGGTAAAACGGGAACCCTATTACTGAGACTTCGCTGTCCGTCCGTCCGTCTGTCACCAAGCTGTATCTCATGAACCGTGATAGTTAGAGGGTTGAAATTTTCACAGATGATGTATTTCTTTTGCCGCTATAACAACAAATACTAAAAAACAGAATAAAATAAATATTTAAGGGGGCTCCCATACAAGAAACGTGATTTTTTTGCCGATTTTATAGATAATGGTACGGAACCCTTCGTGCGCGAGTCCGACTCGCACTTGGCCGGTTTTTTTCGCTTTTATACTACGTTTTTGTAGATAAAACTTCAAACATCACATTTGACTCTAATGTCAGTACATCTTTATTTACGATCGATGTACCAATATAATGTTACAGAGGAGACAGGATAAAGTATAGCATTTATTTATCACCATTTTATAACGACTAGGGGCTGGAACGGAGGCAAGCCTTGTTAATTATAACAATAAATGGCCCCGGGTGTAGGTTTTCATTCTCGCTGTTCAAGTCGGTAATCATGACTTTAAGTTTGCTGAATATATAGCAACGCAAGCCTCTTTTAAATCCGGATCTACTGTTGTTAAATCCGTAAAGAAACAAAATACTATTTATGATAACTCAATCTACGGTGGTATTGTAGCACAGTCTTGTATAAAAAAAATGCCACTGTAGATGGTTTGAAGATTAAATGAATATTTTTTTAGTTTAGGTAATTTCTATAAAGGTTTACGGGTAGTAATCCGCCTTCAATAATTAAACGATTAAACATATATATTCGTGCAGAGATAATCGTAAGAGGTTGGCTCGCCATTCTCATTAAAAGTGTTGAAGCGATTTTATTAGAAAAGATTAACGACCTCGGAGCATAGAAACAATGGTAGGAGCTATTTAATGGATCAATATGATGCACGATTTTTTGACCAACAATGTGGCTATCGCATGATACGTACAGAAAATAGGCGGCTATTGATTAACAATAAATGATATCACCAGTTCACTGAGTAATCTTTTAAGTACGGTCTATCAGGTGTTTATTGAATCATAAAGTAATGATCTTGGTTGTCCACTGCGGTTAACATTGAATTGTATTTGTCGCTCATATTATCTTTGCACACGTGACCATGGGATTACTTAGTTGATGTCGCAAGACGATATATCTTTAATTTGGAAACACGGAAATTATACATTTTATTTAAAATTAATAATGTCAAAAAAAAAAAAAGCAGTGGTAGCCGAGTGGTCGAACGCACGCCTTGCAAATCAAAGTGTGCAGGTTCAAACCCCGGCTCGCACCTCTGGGTTTCATGTGCGAATTTCATTTACATCCGAGATTACCACTTGCTATGAAACGGTGAAGGAAAACATCGTGAGGAAACCTGCACGTTTCAGGGAACTTGACTATTTCTCGATGTGTGAAGTCTGCCAACCCGCACTGGGCCAGCGTGGTGGACTATGGCCTGAATCCCTCTCGCATTGAGGGGAGGCCCGTGCCCAGCAGTGGGACGTCAAAAGGGCTGTAGTTAATGTCATATCGTTATACTTACTGTGTAACTTTAAGCAAAGCCACGCCTGTCTATATTATGGACAGATACCACATACAATGGTCTAAAGGTGACTCCAGTTTTGCCAAGGTAAAGGAAAATTACAAACAAAGAATTTGTTGTAATCAATCATATCATAAACCATAGCCATAAAATGGTACAGTGAGTCCTAGGTACGTTCAAATCACTCGTTCTACGCCGTCATTAAAATCTTATAATAAATTATAGGCGTGAGTTTAATTATTAGGTATAACATATAAATTTATATTTAGGAAATATACAGGGCCGTCTTTACCCGGGGGTTCAAGGGGAGCGGTGCACCCAGACGCAGAATCCTAGGGGGCGCAAGCTGAGACTAAGACTTTAATGTACCTACTGAGAATTATTACAAAATATATGTATATATATGAATATAACAACAATTACGTGCATCCGTTCTTGTTAAACCCGATTTTATCCAGCAGCCAGCTTTACCGTGTAAATAGACCCTAACTTTATTTTTTTTGCCTAGAAATTGGCTAAAAGAAGAGAAAGAAGCAAGGTTATCAGGCAAACAGCCGAGTATTTTCAGAGTACTACGGAAGACGTTCTTCTGGTCCTACGTGCCTGGTGGGATTCTTCAGTTCCTTACAATTGCGCTTCGGTATGTACCAATTATAAAACAATTATAATGTTTAATTCCTTTGTTAACTTATTTGACAATTACCTACATAATCTCAGAGATTCTGTAACGATAAACGAAGGTACAGATTCAGGTATCTACAACATTTTACGACGTTGACCCAGATATTTATCAGAGACCTGCGCGCATGCTTCTGTCAGTGTTAATTATACCTACTTTAATTGTAGTAGATAGCACCTAATATAACTTGTTAATAGTTATTTCATTTCTATATCAATTAGTCTTATGCGTAATTACTTATATTGTAATTAAGATAAATCTTTATACAGAGCAAAGTGTTGGCAATGCTTAGAGGTGAACAACTCTGTTAATTTTCGGACTAGAGTTTATCACAATATATATATATATATAACAAGATAAAAAAGTTTATATTGATAATTGCTGTAAATTAATAATAAATTCTTCTTTTGTTATTTTAAACACAAGCTTATAAGATACTCAGTATTTCTACGAGAATGAAGAAGAAACAAGCAATAAATGATTCGAATTAGTATGTGTAAAGACGGTAAAAATGATATTGTTGTTTCGGATAGCACGTTCACTCCGCTGCTGTTCAGTGAACTGCTGCAATACTGGTCCGCGGAGCAGAACATGAGCCGGGAGACAGCCATATACTACGCCGTCGCCATGATACTGTGCAACTGGATGTCTGCTTTCTTGAACCACCAGGGCTCGATCTACTGCCAGCAGTTCGGCATGAAGCTGAGAGTCGCCACTGGTTCATTGATGTTCAGAAAGGTACTTAACCGTGGACATCAACATTTCTATATCATTAGTTCAATAATTGCTGACAGTTACATAGCACATTAGGAAGCAGTGAAGCTGACCTGACAATGAAGTATGTTAATTCTGTTGCAATTGCAAAATGAAACGAAAAAGCCGCCTTTTGTTTTAGTTTCTAAAGCAACATGGCAGATACACAAGTTACAAAATCACCCAGTCAGCCACCAACTTAAACCTGTAGAATAAAATATTAAATTAATTTGAATAAATATAATACATCATCACGCCTGTATTCCCCGAAGGGGTAGGAAAAGGTGCACTGTAGTGCGCCCACACTTCGCCGATGTATTTTGGTCCCAATGTAATAGGGGGCGAGCCTATTGCCATTATACCGGGCACATTCCCCCTCAATACGAAGGAGATTTGGGCCATAGTCCACCACGCTGGCCCAGTGCGGGTTGGTGAACTTCACACGTCTTTCTATAGACGTGCAGGTTTCCTCACGATGTTTTCCTTCACCGTTCAGCAACTGGTAATCATTGTTGAAAATTACATTCGCACATGAAAATTATCTCAGAGGTGCGGGCCTGGGATTTGAACTTGCACCCCTTACGTTCAAGGCGGGCGTTCTTGCCCGCGAGGCTACCACTGCTTGAATAAAATGTTATTGTTAGTTTTCGTGATATTCAGGTTGATGTTGATAAGGATTCATTGATTCGTTGCGTTGCGTTCGCCGTTGCTACTTAGTTCAGAAATATAAACAAGTTTGTTATGTTGTGTTTATCCTCGATTAATAAATATATACATATTGCACTAAATTGTGCAACACAAAGTAAACGTACTGGTATCTATCTAAGTGTCGAACAACATAGCGGACAGAGGGGCGATGTAGGTAAATAGCGTCCCGTTACATAAGTGTATGTATCACGTACTACTCACACGTACAGTCTTGGAGGCCATACAGCCAAGTTGGAAGAGTTAGTGAATAAACATATAATGCCATGATAACCCAAATTTTTAGATAATGCGCATGAGCAACGCCTCTCTGGGAGACACGACTGCGGGTAAGGTTGTGAACCTCCTGTCGAACGATCTGCAGAGATTCGACATGGCGTTCATGTTCCTGCACTACGTGTGGATAATCCCGCTGCAGGTGGCCGCCGTCGTCTACCTGGGCTACTTGCAGGCGGGCATTGCCGCCCTCATCGGGATTCTTGTCTTGATTCTTATAGCTCTTCCGATTCAAGGTTCAAAATTGCTTGTGTTTTATTTATCTAGACTATGTTATATTTTCTAATTCCGTGCAGAGGCCTCACGCAACGTCCTTTCCGCAAACATGTAACAATCATCGCGATCTATTTATTTTAATTGCATCGCTTATAAAAGTGATCTGGGAATGAAATCTCTGAAAATGATTAGACCTAATCTATAATTTTACAGTTTTGATATAACCTTAACTTTTGTTTCTACATAATATTATTGGAAAATTTAAGAGTAGGTATATCTAAGTAGATACTTTAAACTTTAATGAGTATTTGCTAAAACGCGTTGCTCACAATCGAAATAAGATTGTTACATAAACCTAGTAACCTCGATATAATTAGAAGAAGGACATTTGAATAAGACAGGATTATTACATTCCAACTTCCAGGCGGACTCGGTCGGCTAATTGGTAAAGTTCGACTTCGCACCGCTGAAAAAACGGACGACAGAATTAAAATTATGAGTGAAGTTATTAGTGGAATCCAGGTACGTTTTCATTTGTTTCTACTACCTGCACAGTAAATAAGCATGCTGCCATAATAACTTCACCTACGTTTTTAGGTGATCAAAATGTACGCTTGGGAGGTACCCTTCCAAAAGGTCGTAGGGCAGAAGCGTGCCGATGAGCTGAAGGAAGTTAGGACTGCGACGTTGTTGAGGACAGCGTTCATTGGATTCATGGTGTTTACGGAGAGAGCGGCGCTCTTTATCACTATCCTCACCTTCATTTTCCTCGGCAACACGATGTCAGCGAACGTTGTAAGTAGATTAGACGCTTTTTTTAATTGATTATGCACTCACTCTTATCTTCCTTTATCATTCAATATGATTGGTTTTTGTTTCTCTACAGATTTATCCTCTACAACAGTTTATGAGTGCTGCACAAGTGAATATCACGCTGATATTGCCTCTCGTGTTATCTTTCACGGCAGAGTTGATTGTTTCCCTCAGGAGAGTTCAAGAGTTCTTATCTCTAAGTAAGTCACTGCTTTACGTAGAGAACTTATATCTCAACTATGTGTTAGTCTTGATCCTGTTTCTAGGGAAATGTATTCGAGGATGTTGTATCGCTCGAAGCCATCATCCCACGGGAGATAATAGCGGGTTCGATGCATTGTGCAAGTTGATATGCAGTCCAATAATTTGACTTGAGCGTCCAGAGGATCGTACCAAGTGTAGTGTATAAGAATAGTTGAGATTCATTGCTCGCTATTGAAATTGAAACTAATTTAATTTAGGCTTCATACGAAATAGTTCATATGAAAATCTACAGTACATTGTATTATAATATAGATAGATTACATTTTCTTTTAATTTGCAGAGGACAGACCAGATTTATTTCAGGACAATGACGCGGGCGCGTCCAATCTTTTTAGAAACATGTCTGTTACAAGCACCTTGAAGGCGGATGTTGGCGTTAAGACATTATCATACCATAGAAAATCCGAAACTGTACCTCCGAATGGTATTTAACACTTATATTTTCTACTGTTTTTTGCTGTTTCCCATTTAGGGTCAAAGTGCATAGTTATTGAATTTATTTCAATGAGCATAAAAACTACTTACTGCACCGCTTGGCCCATTACCGCACACCATGTGCCTCGACTGGCGCAAGATTTTTCGCATTGCGATTCTATTACAGAGGAAGTTTATATTGATTAATATATAGCCTTCAGGCTTGAGGGATTCCGGGGCCGGACCACCAATAATTAAGTAGTGTTCTTTTAATATTGATAAACATTACTAATAAATACAAATAAAAAAGTGATGGTGAGGGCACCAGAAATAAATACGGTAACAATGTGAATGCGTGTTGAATGAGTTTAGAAAACGTTTAAGGTCAATGAAACTGTGAAAAGTCTTTCTCCGGAATTGTTTGCAATGTTTGATAAATATTTTGAGAACGTTTAAAAAACATTCGGTTGAAAAGTAGTATTGTGTAATATTAATTCCAATCGATTTTCCTACAGGCAAGTTACAAAACTATCTTGCTATATTAATCCCTACATTTGTAAAAATAACTATATATATATCCGAACCACTTCCATTGTCATCCTTCAGCACAAATATGTTCCACAATGCCACTGGAATGAATTATAACATTCGTTAAATTTGGGGATCAGTTTTAAAAGTACCCGGATACCTATGTAAGTACTATTTTTACAGATATCCACCAAAGAAAACCGTCAAACCCAAAGTTTATGAGAAGCGTATCGCACATGGACGACACCGCGCTGGTGCTGCACGACGTGTCCGCGAGCTGGACGGGAGACCTCAACTTCCTGGCGCTCAAGAACATCTCCTTGCGCATTCGGAAAGGAAAACTATGCGCTATTATTGGCTCCGTAGGGTCCGGAAAGGTATGACACAGTAATAGTATTTTTATCATATAATTTTAATTATCAGCTTTCTTATCTCATATTTTCTGCAAATAGAGTAGGTTATCCACCAACTTTCTTTTCAGCAGGAATGTTCAATCATTGAGGACGAAACGGCTAGTGGGTTTGCAATACCGATAAATAGGTCCTCGTAGCTCTTACATATATGCAGTTTCGAGGCTATGACAGGTTTATTTTATTCCGTTGCGTTTCTTTATAAGAGGCTCTACAGACTATTTTTTCAAAGTTCACGTGGATGCGCTCGTCATTAGTCTCGTATATCATTTTTATACCCGCTTACAGCAGTTTCCTCAAGTGGTCAATAAGTATCTATAAATTGACACTTTAAAATTTGCACTCGCGACTAGCGAGCATAAAACACACACGTAATAATCATTGTAGATGCGATAATTCTCTCAGAAATAAGACATAGATGACAGAATAAAAATCGGCTTTTAATTAACCTGATTCTTTCCCAATGTTATACGGGGCATGCGAGTCTGTTGTTGATATGATTTGTTTTTCATTCTCAGTCGTCGATTTTGCAACTGCTCCTGAAAGAATTGCCCTCGGCTACTGGCACTGTTTCAATATACGGCTCGATGTCGTACGCGTGCCAAGAGGCGTGGCTCTACCCCAGCACAGTTCGGGAGAACATACTTTTCGGTTTGCCCTTCGAGTCCGAAAAATATAAGAAGGTACGTAAATAACACGAGATTCAAATGCGCATGTAATTTTCCCTTGTTATTTGTTCATTTTATTAGGGTTATCAGAAGTATTTATGTAGGTAAATGTGTAAACGTAGATAAAATAAATTTATAATGGTAATAATCGCGCTGGGATAAGGAAATTTCAAAACTTGTGATTACTTGCATATTGTATGTATACGGACATTTAAAATACTTCCCTCAAAGTGGGTTGCGCTGGGTTTATAAATTAAATATGTAAGACGAAAACTAGTGATTGACGATCTCTGAACCTTTGGCCCCTACAGACTAGAAATTTGGCATATCATTGGTAGACGCCCGCTGTGTAAAGATTTACTCTGCGCGAATGCAGTTGTGTGGGGCAGCTAATAGATTAAATTTCTAAGTGTAGTTGATCGAAAGAGTTACCTAAATTAAGGTAATTCGGTGCCTTTCGTTGAACTGTGTTGGTAGAGACCGACTTTGACGCTCGAAATGTAGACTCCTTTGTTACAGGTTCACCACAAAGGCAGTAGCTGTACTCAAATTTGTTTAAGGCTATAATAACGATTATTTGAAATGTCCGTACATTTAAGGTTTGCAGAGCATGTGCACTCGAGAAGGACTTCATGCAATTCCCGTACGGCGACCAGACGCTGGTGGGCGAGAGGGGGGTGTCCCTGTCCGGAGGGCAGCGAGCTAGAATCAATTTGGCGCGCGCTGTTTACAGGGAGGTAAATTGATTTCTATTTTGCCGAGCAAATATTGAACCCATAATGTGGAAAATATTTTCTAAAATCTTCTCACAAAATTGACTTTGCGTCATGTTTTACACGTTAATAACTTTTACGAGACCAAAAGAATGAGTGTCATGATTTCATTTCTAGATTACTTACCTACATGGTAAGATTTGTGTAGCGTTCATTCAAAAAATTAAATTTTAGAAATGTCAAGTATATGCGCCATATCTTATCTTACGAAGACGAATATGCAGATCCATTCAAAGTGGAGCTCGCGTTCTATGCATTCAATTTAAATCTCACTAAAATCTTCAGCTTGAATAAATCACTATCCTCATAGGTTCCTTTCTATTTTCTTATCCATATACAACACTGAGAAAAAGTTTAAAACAAAGTAGAAAAGTCCATTTTAATTAGCTTTTTTACAAACACTATAAATAAATTCATGTCTCCAGACAAATCATACTAACCGCCCGTTCTTTAATTAACGTTCGCTACCTTATGAAGACGCAGCGCCCTTATAACTGGAGTATCTCGGATTCAATCGCCAACCTTGTCGTTTTAGTATTGTGATAATCACACAATACTAGTTGTAAGCTCCGTGAGACTTGCTACCTGTGCCTGAGATTGTATGAACCTCCGGTTTCCAATTTGAACCTTACCCTAAAACCAATACACTAGTCGATATTCTTTAAAAAATGAGAAGCCAGCAGATACCTACAGTTACCTAAGTGTTCTAATCCGTCTACTTCCTCTGCAAAACAGTTACAAGGATATTGTTTATTGATCAAAAGCTCCATAAATGTGTAGGGTAAATATGAGACTGTATTGTTTTAGGCAGACATTTACCTTCTGGATGATCCACTGTCTGCAGTGGACGCCAACGTTGGTCGCCAACTCTTCGAAGGATGCATCAATGGTTACCTGCGCGGGCGCACCCGTATCCTGGTCACACATCAGATACATTTCCTGAAGGCGGCCGATTACATCGTGGTCCTTAACGAGGTAGCGACTAATGAAAATTATTTAAAGATTTTCCTATCCTTGCTATTTACAGTACATACTCTACTGATTGTTTTATGTAGTATGTATTTTAAAGTTATTAGTACCTGGCTAAACATATTTTAGTTACATTTTTTGTCATCATACCTATTTATTAAAACATGAAGTAAAATGTAATGATGTTGATGGTTTTTGACACTACAAAGACCCAAAGTTTAAAGAAATGGTTCCTTTTTAACTGACTTCAAAAGGGAGGAGGTTCTGAATTCAACCCGTATGTCTTTTAACAAATTTGAAATTTTGCTATATGTCGAGCGCTATAGCGCATTTGTATTTCTCTAAGAGGTGGAATAATAAAGAGTTATCTATCTATCTATCCACTTGAGCACGAACCAGGATTATATCATAACTAAATATGTATGTAAATATTTTTGGCTTATTTGGGTATTTGATTAAATAATTTATTTTTCAGGGCAATGTAGAAAATATGGGCACATTTGACGAGCTAGTGACGTCAGGCAAGGAATTCTCCATGCTGCTCGCATCGATGCAGGAAGGTAAAGAAAAGGACACCGACAGCCTGGGATCACGAGTGAGTCGTATTTTTTTTTCAAAATCAAAGTCAAAGTAATTTATTTGCGAATACAGGTTTTTATAAGGTGACATAGGAAACAGTTTTTGTACTCGTTATGCATTCAGATCGATGTTGTTTATAAAACTTCAGCATGTTCGTGAGCGGACAGCTTTCGCATATCGATTTATCTAAAGAGATATACTTCGCTGTTATCTGTGTACCCAAACTGGCAGTTTTTTGATAATTATGGTACTTGACTACCATGGAGATATTATAACGGAGATGGCATAACGAGTCCGTGCTGCGCTATTTTTTTCTGGTTTATCTGACTCCGCCATTGTTGTATAGGGTAAGGTATAGGGTAAGGTTGCTCAAGTCGTACCCCCTAAGGAAATTACACTGTGATATTCACTGCAAATAAAAACTAAATCTTTTTCATCTACTGAATCTTTATTTAAATTGGCTAAAGTATTAACAATCATAGAAACTTGAATATTTTTAATGAAAATAGGTATTTTATCGTTTTTCAAAAACATACCTTCGGTACGATTAAGGCACCTAGTTGCCTAATTCGTACCACCTATAGCCTAAGTCGTACTTAGAAAACAAATGTTAGTCAACATAAAGAAAAAAAAAACTATAAAGAAAAATAATCAGAGATCACATGAACAACTAAAAACTACAAACAATTTAGTCTGAGATACATTTTTGTTGTTGTTAGGTATCAAATCGAAGTAATACGAAATTCGTACCGGTACGAGTATCTGATGAAATTTGTACAGGTACGACTTAAGCAGCGGGTACTTGTAAGTTTAAAACTAAAACACTGACATAACTTTAAAAAAATCGACCGTTTGAATACGCCTAAACGATTGCCAAATAAGTGTTACAAATTGATGTACAACCCTGCCATAAAAAGCTTACAAATGAATCAAAATTTTTAATGAAGATTATATAATAAACTCACTTTTTAAATATTTTTGCTTCACGAAGACAGCCGGGGCGGTCTATTTGTTTACGTTTGCTTACTTGACTGAAAAGTTCATGTTGACAATACTAGACGGTGCTAATTATAACTATCAGACGAGATATTGCCATGGTACGACTAAGGCTATGGTACGTCTTAAGCAACCTTTCCCTAGTTGCCGTACACTACAGGTCCATGTGATAGTAACAATGGCAGAATAATTACCGCAAAGCCATACGAAGAGTAGAGTCGTTATGGGTACACTAGAGTACCCATAACGACTCTAGTACTCTATGTTGACTAAACATACATAATTAATAAATAAATTCTCAAATCACTCACCATCTTGCGAGCAAACACTTTTAATTCATTATTAAATTATACTCCGCAAATATATATTTTAAGTAGTAGGTAACCACTTATTAACATTATTATGAACATAGATCCCATAATTTAAATAAAATGTTTGAAGATGGATGAGCGAAGGAGCTTATTATTATTACTAAAAAGTGGTTTCTAAGCCTCTTTTATCGCCAAAATGTATTGTTGCTCATTTAAGTAGCCTCTTAAGCTGCTTAATACCGGAAAATGAAAAAAACTTCCCGTAAACGTTTTTCCAAAGGAACCTTTTTAGGTACGGCTGAGCCCTTAAATATTTAAACGGGTAATTGGAATATTGTATCTACTATGGCCGTTACATACGAATGCACAAAAGGCGTCTTCTATTCAGGCGAGGCTGTGATATTTCTACACATATAAATTGTAACATTATATTTCTCTGATAATAATGTCACGCGGATATCAAAATAAATAAGGTGTCGCTTCGAGTACTTTTAAGTATGAGAGTTGCCGTTTTAAAGCCCCGCACACACTGCTTTAGACTTTTTGCCAATACCAAAAGGAACTCTGTGCCAGTATGCTTAAAGATTTCTTTGGTAAAAGCCACCGCCCAACGCGTAAAAATTCGCTCGCGCCGATAGTGTCATTTCGTTGTAGAATGAACTAATTCTATGGGATAATTCAGTTCGTATTGACATTGGCGAACATTTTGAGGCGCTAGTTTTGGCGCCTCAGTGTACCGGACGCCTTAAGTATTTGTCGTAGAGTATTGAGGAGAAGGAGAAGCCGGTCCTGAAGAGCGTCGCGAGCGTGGCGGAGGGCGAGGAGCTGCCGCAGTTCGAGGCGCAGAAGATGGCGAGCGAGGAGCGGCAGTCCGGCAGCTTGCGCTGGGAGGTCATCGCCGCCTACTTCCGCTCCGGGGGCAACGTCTGCTTCATCTTCTTCGCGCTTGGCATGATCGTGATGGCCACCGTCAGCGCCGCCTCCGTCGACTACTGGATCAGTTACTGGTGAGCATCACCATTCAAGCCTTTTTTTTGCGCTGGGAAAAACATTTACGCATACCGTCTAAGCCCGGGGGAGCTTCGACGGTCATGTGGGGCTTCCGGTCAGAATGACCAGACTACCCACTAAAACCGGTCTGCCCTCGCCACTTAACTGGGGCGCCACAGGATCGCAAAAATGCCTCCAACCCTTGCGGCAGACCTGGCAAAGTTACCAAGTCGCTGTCTTGTCACCATTCGAGCCTGACCCGTCCCATTTTCACCACTTACTTCTTAATAAGTAAAAAAAAAGAAATCGCCAGACAACACATATTTATCGTATGATCCCAATTCTCAATGATCCGAAATTTACCACTGGCGATTTATCTTTGTCTATGCTAATGATTTTGGTGGCACTTCCACTGACAGATGTACTAGCTCATGTTAGAAGGAGTCATTTAGGCTACTTTTATTTTATATTAATAATTTGGGATCCGCAGGAATAATATAAAATCATTTTTACGGGTTTCTAAATTTTGCGCGTACAGAGTCACGGGCTCAGCTAGTAATATAAAATATACGTTATGTGTATTCTATATTTAGTTCCGTAGTAGATAAGCAAAATATCGAGGGCGTAGTTAAGTAGGCATGCTATTATGATTAGTTATACAAACGCACATCAGGTTTATTAACAATGTAGTGCGAGCATTAATATCTCATTTTGAAATTGTGCACTTAATTACGACATTACGCTTTGTTATCGTTGAAATAAACATACTCATTTATTTTCATTTGTATGTAGGTCAAATCAGATGGCGCTGTACGAGGAGGGTTTGGGTGGCGCCGAACCGGGTACGTTTTTATTAACCATGTTTTCATGTCGATAAGATTAGATTAAGTATATCTACGTAGATATTCATACGAGTGAAAGTGAGTAACTACTATTAACGAATTAATATGTATGATCATGGCGTTGATGGTGTATTTGATAAAAAAAGAATAGGTACATTTCATTCGTCGTTCTTGTTTTCAAAGTGAGCCACTGAATGAATACATTTATAAGTAACGAGTATTTCTTAGTAAACTAATACATCAGCAATCAAGCTAAAACGCCTAGATTTTTAGGTAGGTATTAGCGCAGTGTGTAACAATAAAAACCTGATATTGACGATGACTCGGTGACAATTGTGTAAAGTATTACATTTACACACAATATAGTCTACGTAACAAATTGTAGCCTTCAAATTTTGTACCGCAGTATTCTTTTCTTTTTTACGAAATGAGTGAAATGATGATATTTTAATGGAATAAGATGAGGAATGGCTCCACCTGCGTTTAGCGGGTTTTTCAGCCAGTGTCAAGTAATTAATAGCAAGGGCAAATTCAATAAATACACATTATAAATAAAAATGGATGATAAGTGATAAAGATGGCGGATGACTCCTACCACATTATACAAGGTAATTGACGGCCGCCACGAGTAACACTTAAGCCCCCTGCACACAGGGCGCAAAGACACGCGAGTCAGATTTTTTCTAAAACTAAAAATAACTGGATTGAAAAAGCTCATTCCTCAGCTAAATGTCGTCGCCAATGCGAGTGAATTTTGCCGTGTGGTCGCGTGACTTAGCACAGAAATTCAAACTTTATTGGTATTGACAAAGAGTTCGTTTTAGTATTGTAAACGGGTTTCTCTGTCTTTACGGGCTTAATACATCGCATCCTTAAAAGTATAGAGACCCATTTTGAAATTTTACGATTTCGATTATAAATCGAAAGCAGTGGTAGCCTCGTGGGCAAGAACGCCCGCCTTGAACGTAAGGGGTGCAAGTTCAAATCCCGGGCCCGCACCTCTGAGGTAATTTTCATGTGCGAATGTCATTTTCAACAATGATTACCACTTGCTGAACGGTGAAGGAAAACATCGTGAGGAAACCTGCACGTCTAGGCGTGTGAAGTTCATCAACCCGCACTGGGCCAGCGTGGTGGACTATGGCCCAAATCTCCCTCGTATTGAGGGGGAATGTGCCCGGTATAATGGCAATAGGCTCGCCCCCTATTACATTGGGACCAAAATACATCGGCGAAGAGTGGGCGCACTACAGTGCACCTCTGCCTACCCCTTCGGGGAATACAGGCCTGATGATGTATTTTTATTATAAATCTTAAAGGGTCGTTCTAACGACCATTTTTCAACAACATTATTTTTGAGTTAGGTCTCTATACTTTTAAAGATGCGACATTATGATTGTGCTTTTCGTGATGAACGAACCCTTCAACCGTCGGTTGTTGTTTAACCTGTTAGATGCGGGCTTGGACGTGCAAGTGGGTCCGTTCACCACCGCGCAGTACATCATCATCCACGGCTCCCTCGTCCTCATCTGCGTGCTGTTGACCAACATCAGGGTGTTCCCGTTCGCTCGGCTGTGCGTGGCCGCCTCCAACACCCTCCACAACAACATGTTCTCCACCATGCTGAAGGGCATTATGAGGTTCTTCGATACCAGCTCGTCAGGTGACATTTAAATTAGTTTTAACACCCAAAATATGTAGAAGTAATGCCATGGGTATTGAGCGTGGGTTCAATACCCCCGTCAAGATTATGGAAATGGTATTTACGAAATGGCTCTCATACATTGTTCTCTTGCAGTATTTTTTATTAATGCAGTAATACTGTATCCTGTAGCAGGATTTACGAAATGAGTGGAATGATAATTTTTAATGGAATAAGATGAGGAATGCCTGCATTTAGCGGTATTTATGGCATTAATAGCAAGGTCAAATTCAATATACTAAAAAAAAATACTATCAGTATTTGACAGTTAATACCTATTTAAAACAATAATACTATAAGAATTGTTGGTATGGCCCCTGGGGGGCAAATTTCGCATGATTGACATTATTGCTAATTCTGCATATGTCGAAACAAAACGTCCAAATTGGTTGTGCTGTTTCGACATAAGTCGAATTAGAGATAATGTCCACCATGCGAGAATCACCCTCTTAATATAGTTACGTAGATCTCAGGGGCCCGATTTTCGTTTGATATACATCAATCTCTATTAGATATCTCTAATAGAGATTGATGTCTATATTAAACGAAAATGTCGAAACGAAATGTCAAATTGGTCGCATTTTATTCTTTTGTTTCGACGTGTTCTACTAGATTGATGTGTTAAACGAAAATCGGGCCCCAGTCCGTTATATGGCACCAAAAATACAAGCGTTGTTCAATTCAAGATTATAGAGTATTAATTGACTGGTATATCTGTTCACTCTTAGGTCGTATCCTCAATCGTTTCACTAAGGACATCGGTGCTCTCGACGAGATACTGCCTCGCACGTTGCTGGACGTGCTGCAGATATACGGCACCCTTGCTGCGATATTAGTACTGAACGCCATCGCCCTTTACTGGACGCTCATACCGTCGGCCGTCCTGATGATACTCTTCGCCTTCTTCGTAAGGATCTATATGAAGGCAGCGCAGGGTATCAAGCGATTGGAAGGGACAAGTGAGTAGCAAACTATTACTAATTCTTTTTAATTATTTTATTGAGATTTACTATACTATAGTGACTATATAACTTAATAATTTAATAAACTTGACACTGGTTAGTTAGTGCCTGAAACACATTCATGTTAGAATCCTTTAAGATCTTGCTGACAGATATAGTCATTATTATGTTAATAAAAAGTCTAATATGGTAATTTTGACAATAGGGATTACAATCCGGTGTTATTTTCAATCAGGCCGGATCCGAACGGACCGGTTTTCCGGATTGCAATCCTATTTGGCAATTGCTGGCGTGTGGTTCGGTTGCATATCGCGTAGAACCGATTGCTGTATCGTCTAGTCACACCAAGAACAGCAAGCAAGAAAACTATTGGAAACGCTAAAGGACTTCTGAAACATTTCGGACTTCTGATACACCCCGTATATTAATTAGCTTCTTCTTCACAGCAACTTTAGCTGATTTTATTATTTTGAGACTATTTTATTTTAGCAAAAAGTCCCGTATTCGGCATGGTGACGTCATCACTCAACGGCATTGCTACCATCAGATCGGCAAACGCCCAAGACAGGCTCATAGATCAGTTCGACTCGCATCAGGTAAATCTGTTTTTTAACCAGAATTGCCCAGAAAGTGAAAGAAAACGTAGCTTCTATTCGCCAATCTCTACCCTAACGACCTGCAACAACTGGAGCGACCGAATTTACTTGACTTATTTTAGAGTGTACCCTGTGTTAATATACATAAAGATTGGATACATTTTTCTTCCAACTTCTCCTACACCTTTTCCGATTAAATTCGTGCGGGTTGGAAGACAATTTGGCTTTTCCCCGGGACTCGCCGAGGGTCAAATCTCGGTGTCTTCAATAGACACCGCTGTCGATCCTGGCTAACAGGAGTAACAGTGGTGGGAATGTGTGGCGAGCTTAGTCCCAAAAAAAACATAAAAATTGATTTTCTGTGCTAAAAGCCAGTTGTGGACCACTCGTCAAAACTTGTTCCCATCTTCGATGGCATTTCGTTGATAAATGTGCTTCTTTTACGAGTTAATAGCTCGTTTTGGTATTGGTATAAAACCGAGTGTGGACACAGGCCGTTGAGACTTATTTTTTTCTTCCAGGATCTACACAACGCAGCGTGGAATGGGTATCTCGGCGGCGGCACCATGTTCGGCTTTTATTTGGACACCATGTGCCTTGTCTACTTAACCACAGTCATTTTCGTTTTCCTTTACCTTGACTTCGGTAAGTGTTTGATAGTTACCCATTATACCTTACACCCTATACTGACTATCGGACTTAATCCTAATAAAATTGAAAATTTTAGAAATTTTAATATACCAGTCTTGATTACAAACTACTTAGCGTGCTCTGAGTAAATTGTTTTATTCGCATAATTTCAAATCAGGTGGTGTCGTGATTTTAGATAATTCATGATAAATCTTAACAAGTCAGTGGTTTTAACTTTTATTTATGTGAGTATTGACAAACACACAAAACAAAGTATTATAATACTCTACCATCCTTTTGGAATTCAGAATGGGCAAGCAACTACATGCTTACTCTTTTTCTTGTCCCTCAAATTGAAGTGTGTATATTATTTAAAATTAGTTTTTTGTGTAATTTTTTTTAAGATGAGTTAATATTTATTTAAATTTTTATTAAGAGGTAAGCAGTTTCAAACCTATATAGTGAAAATTGTTTTTTAGTAATAAACAAATTGTGTCATTGGACGTAGTTAAGCAAAAAATCCATAAAATTGACAAAAACTATATTATAAATAACATTTTTACCACCTATATTTCTATCCCACACGTAATATATTATCAAACTTCAAGTTGCCATATTTCAAAACACGCTAAGACAAGGAAACTGTCCTACTGTGCAGCTGAGGAGAAAAGAACTACCACACAAAGATTGTGTCAAATATTTAGGAATGCATCTGGACAGAAGACTAACAAGGAAACACCACATAATGGCAAAAAGAGACGAAGCTAACCACATAATAAGAAACTTATACTGGCTACTAGGAAGAAGATCTAAACTGTCCCTCGAAAACAAGTTGCTTGTTTATAAAGCTGTAATTAGACCAATATGGACCTATGGCATAACAACTGTGGGGTAGTGCCTCTGACTCAAACATCAACATAGTATAAATATTACAAAATTCCATCCTAAAATCACTGTCTAATGCTCCATGGT
This sequence comes from Ptilodon capucinus, assembly GCA_914767695.1. NCBI lineage: Eukaryota > Metazoa > Arthropoda > Insecta > Lepidoptera > Notodontidae > Ptilodon > Ptilodon capucinus. The sequence continues at coordinate 7,097,945 of OU611811.1, forward strand.
TTATAACCAATGCAGAACTACATGAACACCTAAAAATTATTTTTAACAAAAAACTAAAACCGACTTCAAAAACCTAGGTGCACTAAAAAGCTACAAATAACCTTACAATTCATTACATTTGGAGTAGGTGCCAATCAACGTCGGACAAGGCAAATACACACATGAATTGGCATAAATATATATACAAAGATTCAAGTCGTTCAAAAAATATTTTTGACATTATGTGACCTTCAACCCCCCATTTCACCCCCAAGGGGTTAGATTTCTGATAATATTTTGGAAATGGGACCAACCTTGAAGAATTCCCTAGCAAACCTAAAAAAAAAATTCGAAATCGGTCGACAGACGCCGGAGATATGCGGTAACATACATAAAAAAAAAAAAAAAACATACGGGTCGAATTGAGATCCTCCTCCTTTTTGAAGTCGGTTAAAAATAGAGACAGTTAAAGATATAATGGATAAAAATAGAGACAGTTAAAGATTTAATTGGGACTGTAGAAAAGGCATATCGACAGAGACTTACGTCCTGCCCAAAAAACCTAGCCACACAACAACTGTTGCAACTAAATCCAAACAAGCGCCTCAAGAGGCATCATACGAGTATATTAGAACCAAATACAAATTAGTTATGATTTAGGTGATGGGCTCACTGGACCCCTGCACATCACGATATGTACGCAAAAACAAATTTGCTTATAGCTATAGATAGCTGATCGCATATCAAAAATACAAAAATAATATACAAAACTGACTTGATGTGGATTGGATCGTTTTCGTTTAGCTCCGTCCAATTGTTCTTCTGTTAAATAAATACTATTCTTTATTTCGTAGGGGATGCGATCCCGGTGGGCAGCGTGGGCCTGGCGGTGACGCAGAGCAACACGCTGACGGTGATGCTGCAGCACGGCGCGCGCATGCTGGTGGAGTTCCTGGCACAGCTCACCAGCGTCGAGCGCGTGCTCGAGTACACGCGCATCGACACCGAGACCGACCTCTTTGAAGGCAGTACGTCACCTTCATAATACACCTATGGAGTGTACAAGTAAAGGAAAATTATCTCCTATGGGAAAAAAAAATGAAAAAGTGTTCAGTTGTATGCTATAAATAACAGGTCAAAAACCTTCCACAATGGCGCTGGTATCGACAAAGGGTATGGTAAGAATAAAGCAAGTGTAGTTAAAAAATATAATATCATTGTCAAAATAATGCCACCTGATGCGAATTGAAGTGAATTACCCTTATTTAATGCATTTCGACGGACACTTTTCAATACACAGATGATCCTTTACTTCTACACTCTATAAATACACGTACGACTAACCCCCAAATTCATATAAAGTACACTCTACAATCGCACTGTAAAATACATTAGGCATTGAAAAATGCCAGTGCACGTGGTTTTTAGAAGAATTCAACTTTCTTTAAATATAAATTTAGATTTCTAACCGATTTTGACAATTAAGGTTTACCATATGACCTGGGGTACGATATTCGTTTGATAGACATCATTCTCTATTAGACATTATGTCCAAACAAAAGAAAAATATACGCCTAATTTGACGTTTCGTTTCGACATATCCCGAATAGAGATTGATGTCTCTCAAACGAAAATCGGGTCCCCGTATATTGACGATATCTTTGAACCGATTTCTTTAGATAGTTACTTGAAACTGAGGAGCATACTATTCATACCTTGTGTAGCGTGAAGATATTGACACAACACCTAATAAAAAATAATTGCGTACTAAAGTAGTTGTTTATATCTTTTCAGTCCATCTAGGTTTTTGAACCGATTTTTTTATATCTTATGAACCTTTTCTTTCAGAAAATACCATGCCCCCTACATGGCCGTCTCAGGGAAGAGTAGTATTTCAAAATGTTTCCTTGAGATACTCGCCCGACGAAGAGCCTGTTCTTAAGAATCTAAACATCGTGGTTGAAAGTGGATGGAAGGTTTGAAATTTATAGCCAATTTCCTCCAAAAAAGGAGGTTTTGATTTGTACTTAAGTATTTTTTTTTTTACTTTAATGTTCCTGAGCTTTAATTTACAAAAGACCAAAAAGACGATGGCGAGACGATCTGGTCACCTTTGTGGGTAGTACTTGGTCCCAAACAGCACGAGACCGCAGTTTGCAGAGAATTAAAGGAGAGGCCTTTGCTCAGGAGTGGGACATGGAAATAGGCTATTAAAAAAAATGTTTCTGTGAGATAAGAAGGCTACGTTGTTACTTTCAGGTCGGTATCGTAGGCCGCACGGGTGCCGGGAAATCTTCACTGATATCAGCATTATTCAGATTCGCGTACATCGACGGATTAATATCGATTGACGGACTAGACACATCGCTGATATCGAGACAGGTACAAGGTTCACCACATTACTTATGCAAGCCGGCGGCGCGGGCGGCCATTTTACCTAACGTATGATTGCTTGCAGGGGCTGCGATCGAAAATCTCAATTATACCACAAGAGCCAGTACTCTTTTCGGCGACAATAAGATACAATTTGGATCCGTTTAATGTATACAGCGACGATGACTTGTGGAGAGCCCTAGAACAGGTCAGATTTAGTTTTTTTAGAATTCATATCAATGTGAAAGAGTTAATATTCCCGATAGCCCCTCATTCTAAGCTATATATTAGTGCTGGAAGTAGTCCAAAGTTGCGGGGTTTTGAATCCAGGAATTTCATTATTTATAGCTGATTTGCATTGATTATAGCTTGAATTGTTTTAATAAATAATAGGCCATTTTGCAATCGGAGTCGTTTATTTTTAGTTTTATTTAGATTGAATTTTTCAGGTGGACATGAAATCGGCTATACCATCATTGGACTTCCGGGTGACAGAGGGAGGTTCTAACTTTTCAGTGGGTCAGCGACAACTCATGTGCTTAGCGCGCGCCGTGCTCAGGTCCAATCAGATATTGATTATGGACGAAGCGACGGCAAACGTGGATCCGCAGTGAGTCTCCGATGATCTCAATGATATGGTGATCAATGATATTACACCCGAGTTGTGTTATTACAGTGGTATCTTGTTACAGGACGGACGGTTTCATTCAGAAAACGATTCGGCGCCAGTTCGTTTCGTGCACCGTGCTCACGATAGCTCACCGGCTCAACACCATCATGGACTCTGACAGGGTGCTCGTCATGAACACCGGACAGGTCGCAGAGTTCGACCATCCCTACGTGCTTCTATCTGACCCCAACAGCCAACTATCCTCAATGGTGCGAGAGACGGGAGAGAAGAATAGCGCGACACTCTTCCAAGTGGCCAAGGACGCCTACTTCCAGAGCAATCTGAAAGAAAACGCCAGATGAATAATATCTCTAATATAATACTTAAAAGAAATGTATACCTAAGTTGACTTACTGTTTCCTCTGACTACAAAATTATATTTGTTCCTACGAGTTAAAATAACGCTAAACAATATGAGACATTAATAAGTATTACATAATATAGCTATGTATATATAATAAAAGATTAGGTTATTAATAAAGTAAATAACACCTCACAAATTTGTATTATTCCCCAATAATTATTAGGGTACTCCTATCATTTTAAAGATTTTATTAAAAAAAATTATAAGTAGCAATATGTTTTTTTAATATTTCAACAAAAATACTCATAAGGGATGAGTATTTTTGTAGTATTCTAATGCCCCTAGATAATAAAGGGTTAGTCGATAAGAATCATAATAAAGTACCCGACTATTACCAGCATAGTAGGCGACGCCTAGGGTGTTTGCATCTGTAAATTTTGTATGCCAAAAATAGTATGATTAAAACCAGTCCTATCAGGAAACCTTCACTCTTGTGGTCATCGTAAAACACTTGCAGGGGGTCTATAGTATTGCAGTCCTCACAACAACCCATCATACGCTATAGAGTTCGCACATAATTACTCTAACCCATGTTCATAATGATGGAGAATTTTGTTTATTGCAAAGTTACATGTTTTATTAATTCCACGCCTGTTGTAATAATTTATCTCTGACAAATGCACGACAGAATGACTTTGACGTAAGATTTACTTCGTTTTTTGTCATAGAGGAGTACCATTATAAGGTTTACATATACGTTAGGGTCACAAAATGTTTCGATCTGTTTGGCACAATCAGTAGGTATAATAGGTACTTATGTATGTTATGGCTGGCTGTGCACAAATAATGCGGATATTACCGTAGAAGTAGCGATATAGTAGATAGTAGGTTCTGTATATCTTCTAGGGTGCAGGATTATTAACCCGAACGCACTAACAAGACTGTTTTATTTGTTTACTCGATCCTATTACATACATTTCTATATATTGGTATATGTGGGCTAGTGAGTGAGCGACACTATCCTTGACATAGGTCTCATGGATGGTTTGCTCTGTTGTGTTCCTTGAAATAATCATTTCTAATTTAGTGGTTGACATCATTATTATATTCTAGCTCATTTTTTCTACGACTGCGTACGCGCAGTGCAAGATCCGCACTTAACGAGTATCTACTGTGCCTGAAGTAGAGACCGAAAATACCGGCCGGAATTGAAATTTGAATCTGGGGCGTCAAAAATGAAAGCCTGCAGGGCCCATAGTTTTGAGGAGTTCGTGATGAGTGAATCAGTGTTTGATTTATTTTATGTAGGTATGGTTAGTTATATAGGTATATAGGCTCATAAATAAAGTAGTTCTGTACTCACTACACATATGTCGTTCCTTATTTAACAGCAAGAGTTGCAGCAATATTGGCACTTGTAGAGCAGCCAGGAGAGGTACACGATGACCATGACGAGGAGCAATGACAGGTAGAGCACATTGGGATTCTTGAATAGCCGCGTGTCGCAGCACTTCCCCCCCTCGCACTCCATCGTAGCGGGATGCTCGGCTTTATTGGACCTACTTATTTCATGTTGTAATTTTTGTCTGAATTACTATTTAACCATATTCAATACTCACATGGTGACAGTAGTGACAGTAAATTACGAAAAGTAAAGAACGAAGTAAATTAAAATCTAGAGCATAGAGAAATATAAGAAATCGTAAAAAGCAAGAACTATTTACTTGCTACCTGCCAACTACCTATCCACCAATGATATTCTAAGTAAAACAGATATGTTATGAGCAAGCACTAGTGAAGACTCGAATACAACCCAATAAGACGTATTGTCTTTAGTCTATGTCACGCATGGCGACGAGCAACACGGTTTGTTGCGACAAATATATAAAATTTAAAAAATGGCATCGTTTTTTTTTTGGAGATGTACCAATGTACCAATTATCATACCTAAATTAATAAAATAAAAGGGATCTCATACCATATGTAAGTACGCAATATACCTCAATTTACTAAGATATTTTATTTATAAGTACAGATGTAGGCAGTAAAGTCATCGTTGCCTCACAGAAGTTTTTCTTTTTTCTAGCCTTGTATTTATTATTCATTTTGTATTATATAATATAATAATTGATATAATTAGAAATTGAACATCTCATGTGTGGGAAAAGAAAATATAAATGGTTTATCATTATATCACTAAGAAATATTAAAATAAAGCTATTTAAATTTTAAACAAAAATTATTCGGTGTGAAATCTGTGTTGATACTTTATGTACTAATGAAAAATTGTGGTTCTAATAATTAATAATTAATTCTAAAATATTTGATTCACTTTATGAACATTCCAGACAACAGGCACCTGCTTTTAATCATCGCATACATTTAATTAATACCATAATTGATAAATACATAACAGTTCGCCTGTATTCCGCTCATAGACATAATCCTGAAATAAAAAAACTATCTAAGAGACAGAAAATGAAATGAAAAGGTCGCGGTTTGTAACTTCTGTCTCATTAAATTTGTTAGTCTTTGATACCAACATGCGGATTGGTTGACAGATGAGTGTTACATCCGCGGAACACTTTTTTCGAATGTTATGTGCGTGTATAACATATCTGTTACTATATATAATATCATTGCTATCCACACTTTACTTATTTGGTCGTATTATCGATAAATTGAAACGTATATAAATCATGCCTTCGGACATAGAAATAGTATAGAATATAATATTTTAGGCGAAATAGCAAAAGACATTTCCTACGGTGCGTACCTGTAGATAGTCTTACTGATACGATAGAGGCGTAGAAACTACGTAAAGGGAAGTGATGAAGGATTCAAAGACATAGGTACTTAAATATACTTATCGGCGTATTATTTTATTTATTAAACACTAAAATTAATGTCACAATGACTTTTATTAATTATTACGGGTTATCGCTGAAGTATTTTGTTTTGGCGACTTCAAAGAGTGTCTTGCTAGTCCCATCGCCAGTCTCGTTGACCATGAAGGTGAACTTGCTGTTCGGGTTGCAGAGCAGCGTGTAGGGGTGGTCGAACTCAATAGCTTCTCCCTTATCCATAACCAGCACCCGGTCGGAGTCCATGATGGTGTTCAGCCTATGCGCGATGGTGAGTACAGTGCATGTCGAAAACTCACGCCGAATGGTCTTCTGAATTAATGCGTCCGTCCTTTGAAAAAAATGTTATGATTGAAAAAATCCATGTTCCACCAAAGTAGCTAGTTAAGTACGTCTTTTGTCAGAGCATTGGTAGATCAGTAGCTATGGCATATTCTAGTAGTGAGTACCAATGAACCACCAATGAAATTTTCTATGTGTGTAAGCCACGTACTCAAAAAGTCATAGCGCTCGTGGCGGTTAACATCTGCATGGATGACTGCTAGTAGCATTTACAACTGAACGCGCATATTATTGTTTTGGAGAGAGGGAAAGTTAAGTTTATTGTCTCGGCTGCACCAAAGGTGGCTTCTAGGTTATCCGAGCAAAAAAAGTTTAGCTAACTACTTTAAATGTCACACAAGAATCTATGCATGGCGGACAAAACGATACAATTAAGTAAGAGTAAAAATGACAAAACCCAGCAAAACATTAAACTATATTTGTTATTTGGTTGATACTTACTGAGGATCAACATTAGCCGTCGCTTCGTCCATAATTAGAATTTTATTGGACCGTAGAACCGCTCGAGCCAGGCACACCAGTTGGCGCTGACCCATGGAGAAGTTGCTCCCGCCTTCCGACACTTTAAAGTCCAGCGCTGGTACTGATTCTTTCAGCTCCACCTAGAATTAAATGGGGTGATATAAAAATGGGAGTTTGAACCCTAAAGGTATGTAAGTTAAGATGTAGTATAAGGCGTTTACTTACTTGTTCCAAAGCCCTCCAGATTTCATCATCACTGTAATCATCAAACGGATCTAAATTATACCGCAATGTAGCAGAGAATAGAACTGGCTCTTGTGGAATAATCGATATTTTCGATCTTAGATCCTGGGAATGAGAAAAATACAATTAAATTCCCAATTTAAGTACATGTTAACGATTAGCTTGGATGTACATCTGGGACCCACTAACCTTTTTAGCAATGCCTTTAGTATCTATGCCGTCGATTCGAATGCTGCCTTCTATGTTAGACAGCTGGAACAAAGCTGATATCAAAGAAGATTTGCCAGCCCCGGTTCTGCCAACCACACCCACCTAGAAGGTAGGATTGATATAATCAATTTTAAAATCTATCAACATTTAGTCAATTGTTTTATCAGTATTCTAAGTGTGCATACCTTCCAACCACTCTGTATTTTAAAGTTCAAATTCTTCAATACAGGAGATTCCTCAAGAGCATACCTTAAGTATACGTTTTCGAATTTAATTTCACCTTCAGTGGGCCACACTTTTGGTGGTACAGTTGCTGTAAAGAATAGCATCACGAATGAAGGAACTCTATTCCAAATGGGTATTAAACATTATCATTTTGTGACAAGTTTGACTAAGAGTTCATAAGTACTTGTAGTCGTTTACAAGAAAAAAAATGGATTTCTGCAGATTCTGATTATGAGATAACCTGTCAGCCTAACATGTTGGATTTTAATTCTCCTTATATGGAAAGCCCATATTGCATTTTACTTTTAGTTCAGGGATGTTCATTATTATTAATTGTAATTAAATCGTAAGGCATACTTACGTCCTTCTTCCATGTTTTCTTCTGTGGGCAGTTTGGTATATTCTAGCACCCTCTCGACGGCCGTCATCTGTCCCAGGAAGTCAGCTGTGAAGCGAGCCGCCATCTGCAGCATCATAGTCAGGATCATAGACTGACTCACGGCAAGCCCTATGCTTCCCACCGGAACTAGAGTACCTGAAAATTGGCTTAGTTATTATAACCCTGCCCTGTTTTGAATCAGATGGAATGCTTTTAATTATGTACTTAGATCATATTAAGGTTTGTACGATAATGTAGCACTTAAATTAATTCAAATCTATCAGAAATTCCAATAAATCTACGAAACAAGTATCATTTTGCAGTATAAAAGTGTGTAAAATGCCAGTTGCATACAATGGACTTGAATCATAAGATTGTATTTATAGGCAAAAAATTATCAGTAGTTATTGTTTTTATTAGCTTAGACTATAACTATAAAACTGATAGTATCAAGAAATTACCAAAATCGATGAGAAGGAAAATAGCCATGATAACACCAAGGTAAATAATACACAAGCCATCTAAGTATAAGCCGAAAGCGGTCGATCCACCCAGAAATGTGTAAAAGGCACTAGTATGTAGATTCTGAAACAGGAATATAACAATTTACAAGTTACAGGCGAATAATGTAGTATGGAAAAATAAATTTCAATAAATGAAACGTAGAGGCGGAAATTTAAAAGTACAATGTTAAACATACCTGAGCACTGTCAAATGCTCTAAGAAGTCGATTTTGAGAATCTGAACTCCTAATGGTCGATAAGCCAGAGATAGTAGAATTAATCATACCGAATACTGGACTTTTAGCTGTTGAAAAAAAAATGAACTTCATAAAATCTTATTTAGTCTCACCCAAAAGATTAAATTAATTTCCATAAAATAAAAATCTTCAGCGAACATTATTGATACTATAACCTCAGTATCAAATCATTCGAGAAAATAATATTACATGAGTCACAACCAAACAATAATGAATAAATACAGATTACAACACAACAACAAAATTAGACAAAGTCGTCATCGGAAACATAAATCACCCACAACACAGTTGAGTTGGGGGTTAAAAAATTACAGTAATATTAAAGTAGGTTGGTTGGATTCATAGCTGAGAAGTCATATACTTACTAGTGCCCTCCAACCTTTTGACCGCCTGAGCTGCATTCAAGTAGTACTTCAGTAGAAAAACGAAGATTAACAACAGAACAAAAGTCGGTATCAGAGTCCACGGGAGAGCTATGGCGTTCAACACGAGTATACTTATGAGAGATAGATACATTTGTATTGTCTCGAGTATACTGCGCGGTAATAACTCGTCCATTGCTCCCATATCCTTTGAAAATCTGTTTAGAACACGACCTGTTCAAAAAAGAAATTTATTCTGATACGATTAATGTTCCTTTTATATTAGGTAGATTTTTTATACAAGGCTAACTCACCCGAAGGATTAGTATCAAAGAACCGCATGACAGCCACGATCAATTTCTTGTAAATAATATTGTGAAGATTCTCGGACGCTCTCATAGTCATTACAACGAAAGTGTATATTCTCACGTGAGAAATAATAATGATAGCTAATATGACACCTCCGTATATGTAAATGTACTGCCCTGTTGATAATAAACCGATTGGCGTATTCCAATCCCATTCTACAATTAAAGAGAAATATTTTCATCGTTAGAGTAAGTTTAGAAAGAGTTTTTATTCTACATTTAAAGTAGAAATCGTTAATTAGATAACACATTACCAGGTTCTTCCCCAGCAGGAAGTGATTGTTCGTATGCGTCCACTTGATTCGTCCTGAAATAAAAATATTTCTTAGCGACTTTCTAGTTTAACGTTGAAGTGTTGAGATAAAAATATCAATTTCTGTAAAAGTAAATAAGTAGAAAAGGCACTTTAAGGTCGCTGAGATATCTGGATAATAATAATAAAACATATTTATTCTTTTCTGAATAAGTATAAGTTTTGTATACATTACTTACCAGAAACTGAGCCAGTAATCAGCGGTGGTCGCGGAAGCCTGTGTAATGAACAGAGTAAGGAAAGCACACAACACAATGCACCACGATTGCACGGAGCTGAAGTACTGGTAGAGCACATCCCACTTCAGGCTACCCTTGGCCCTCTCCTCCTCATCTAACACCTGGGCATTGTCATTTTCCTCGTCTTCACCCTTGGCGGATATTTTTGATACGCCTCTCAGAACCGCTGGTTTTTTTGACTGAAGATAAACGATATTCTTATTTATATTCGTTCAAATCTTATTTATAGTACCCTACTTTATCATATTAGTAAAGCACTTCAAAAATTATATCTCGCGCGTTTTAAACTACTTATATGCCTTCATCAAATAGGCTTTTCCTATTCACGTATTTGTTTCAATCAATGCTGATTAAACAACTCACCGTGTTAGTATCACCGTCGCTGTTATCATTTGCTTCTGATAATAAAAGCGAGAATTCTGTTCCAGACTCCACGAGTTCATCAAACGTTCCCATATTTTCGATAGAACCCTGTGTAATTAAAATATTTTTAAATATATTGACTACAGTTGAAGTATTTTTATTATAGAGATTCTTGTAGTAAAGGATGCTTGTGAAGTTCGCGGAATTTTTAATGATAATTCTTATGCAACAAGAATTTCTGTAGTGTGGTTACCTCATTTAGCACAATTATCTGATCAGCGGTCTTGAGGTGGTGAATTTGATGTGTGACGAGAATACAAGTGCGTCCAGAGAGATATCCCTTGATGCAACCCTCAAACAAATGTCTACCGACGTTTGAATCCACTGCGGACAGCGGATCGTCAAGCAGGTAGATGTCAGCCTAAATAAAACAACATCGAATAAGTAACAATCTAGGACCATGTTCGAAGTTCTCTATTTTCCTCTCTGAATAATAATTCCAGAATATGTCTTATCTTCTGTTAAGAATTAGTTACCTAACCTAAAACAGTGTCTTTTTCCTCTCTGATTTCTTATTTTATGGTTACTTTTTATATTGTGACCATCTAAGCTATTTGTTATGAACTATTTTTACCTAAACTTGATAAAGTAATGATAGTTATCAGGTATCTATAAACCATAACGTTAACATGGAACATTTAAGAGCACTACCATTTGACATTAAAAGTTCCAATTTTGATCTAAGTTTAAGTAAGCAAGTGGCGTTCTCACCTCACGGTAAATAGCTCTCGCTAAGTTGATTCTGGCTCGTTGTCCTCCTGACAATGAGACTCCACGCTCGCCCACTAAAGACTGATCTCCGTATGGGAATTGTTTGAAATCAGGTAGTAGAGCGCATACACCACACACCTTTAGAAGAAAATAAACTGATATCTAAACGCCTTAGTACTTGATACAATAAGCGCTTTAAAAACAGAATTTCAGTTTAGTTTATCTACGTAACCAGTTAATCTGAGTGATTTATTACTTCTTATCTAAAAACTTATTATAAACTAACCTCCTTGTATTTTGAAGATTCGTAAGGCAATCCAAATAATATATTTTCTCGAACAGTTGCCGCGTACAACCAAGGCTCTTGACTGGCGTAAGAAATCTTACCTTTCACTGCCAGATTACCATCACAAATTGGCAACTCTTTTAGAATAATTTGAAGCAGAGACGACTAAAACGAAAAAAATACTTTCATGAGGAACAAATTGTTGTAATATAAATAAGAACAGTGTAAAGTGGAAATAGGGAGCTTACTTTTCCGGAGCCAACGGGACCAATTATAGCACACAATTTACTCCTACGAATGCGGAACGATACGTTTTTAAGAGTCAATTCGTCTTTGGAATCGGTCCATGATGCGCTGACTTTGTGCAACTCGAGGGGGTAGTCTGTTCCAGCTCCATCAGTGTTAGACACTCTCGGTGGCATATTTTCCCTTTGGGAATATCTGACAGGCTGAACGATGTCCTCTCCAGTGCTTTTGATTTTCGTATTAAGTTTAACAACATTAGAACCATTCAAACTTGGAGTGACCAACAGGTCTGGCCTTTCATCTGTTAAGAAAAATGCTATTGGCATTGTGTTGTTGACACAAAACTTCTAAACAACAAAGTGTATTGCCGTCCATCTCGTGGACGTATTGTACAAGCAAGATAGCAATATTCTTAGTGCTGTCAAATACAGTTCTCGGAGTTTTTGTACAAAAAAATCGACATCGTCATGTTTTGATTTAATTCGTTGGCAGCTAACCTAGACTAAACCGCCCGTTAAGTGACTTTTTTTATGTTGTACACCGCATTGCGATGCAAGCGACCCAGATATACCTACTTAATAATACTGACGTTAAATAAAACTGAAGCAAATTGTTACAATTATGCAAATTAAAATATTTTCTTCAAGCACTTAGGTAATCCAGCATTGCAATTCATAAATCTAGAGGTGAGCCTTAATTAAAGGATTTATAGTGTGAGTTTCAATGCGATGACATCTATCACTATGTTATTACGTACCCATCAAGAGGAAACTTTGGATACGTTCTAATGATACCATCATTTCCGACAAACTTGCAATGGCAAGCGGCAAAATCATCGTCACGTTCATTTGTATTATACTAAAGTATTGCTGAACTGGGTAAATCTGAAAATTAAAACATCTATTGCAGTATCATTTAAAAAAAACGCTGCTGGGATAAACACCTTAACAAAATTACGTATACAACGATCATATTAATTTTCTTCGTGACATACTTATAGGTGCGCAATAAAGTTCCTATTAGGAAGCAGGTCATCTACTTACGTTAAAAGTAATGTATAATCGTTAAGGAACGCTAAGCCAGAACGCTACTAAAATTTCCTATAGTTATACGTTCTTATAAACATAACAATATGTCCTTATTAGTTCTTATATTTTTATGTACTAATATGTATAATGTTGTTATATTTTATTTATATGTACAAAGGAAGGAAAGGCCGTATGTACCGTAGTCGCAGTGATCATAGTGCCAGTGAGCGCGAGAGTCAGTACCGTTAAAAACAAGATACTGCGCTCGGTAAACAACATGAAGCCCAGGAACATGCTCCGGATGAAGATGGATTTCCGGAGGGCGGTCATCTCGTACGCCCTCAACGCTTTCACGACCAGTTGAAACGGTTTCTCCCACGCGTACATTTTTATGACCTGAATATGATGAAATGTTTGAAATTAGTCGCATGTAATGGATATGCTTCGAATTATAAAAGTCGTCAATTCAAAAACGTCTTTGTACACAAAGAAAAATAATTAGGTATGTAAAGTCCGCATTTGCAAGCGATAAAAAAGTGATTAGATAAAATTGCAGGTATAGAATAGACATACAGTTTTTTTAATGTAATGGGTTGCTAGCTATTGTAGGTCATCGAATAATTGAGAGAAACTATTGTTAAAATCGAGACGTGATTCAATATGCTAGTAATAGAATTTTCTAATATTGCATTTTGCAACCACCACACTTTAAATAAAAAATATATACAATTGAGTTTTATGCCAGTCTTTCTCATAGAAAGCAGCATTGGTAGTTTCCGACTGATGTAAGTACTATATGATTTTTTATTACCATATGTGGTTTTTAGCTAATACTTACTTGTATACCATTAATAATCTCACTCATCAGCTTGATTCTTTTGTCAGTCCTTTGCGCTGTTTCACGCCTAACAACCGCTGTCAGCTTCGTTAGAGCAGCTATATTAGGAAAAAGAGACTCAATTAATAGCAACGACAATTTAAAAAGTCATTAACAATAAGGACCACTGGTTTATGAAAAAAAAAAAACATTTTTTTTTTATTTAGGTGGGAATAATCTGCCCTGTTTGGACTGATTACCATGTGCCTACCAAATAACCTAATAACCTACCTAATAACCTAAAACTTAGAAAGCTTAGCCAAGAAAAATCGACTGTTTTCCTTTGTTTATCTTAAGGGACCTTATTCACCTTGCAGCGGAAGAATCAAGAGTACAACTCCAAACAACCCGACGAATGGCGCGTACCCAGCGGCATCGTACAAGAAGTACAGTACGACAGCCGCCTGTATAGGCACCACCCACAGGTAATGCAGGAACATGAAGGAGTAGTCGAACCTGGCCACGTCGTTTGACAACAAGTTCACTAGTTTACCGCCCGCCACGTCCCCCACGGACACCAGATTCACACGCAGTAACTGTGAATGAACAAAATATTTATTGAGATACAGTTAATGGCACTATTTGTGCGAATGATTTTCTCGTTATGCTTTAAGTTTCTGTGTTTTAGCCCCTATTAAAGTATCATAGGACCTTAAGATTTTTTTTAAATATTAGTTTATTGTAATGTAAGGCTTTCGCATTAGCCCCTCTAGATAAGCTTTCGAAATGCTTGTGTTCTAAGTGGGTTCACCTCGATAATTTGATGACCAGGGCGGGCATCGAACCTGAAACCTTGGTAACAGCGGCAGTAACTCTCTAACCACTGGGCTATTGACGGCTCTAGTGTTTGCTAGCAAAATTCGTCTTTATTACCTTTCTGTATAGAAGCGAAGAGCACGCCACTTTGATTTTCATACTAAATCGCATCACAAACAGTGAGTTGTGGTGCTGGCACATCATACCGATGAAATTGAGGCCGAGCATTGCGAGCGCGTACATGCTCGCCTCCTCGCGGGTCATCGCGCTCTCCACCGACCAATATGAGAGCAGCTGGGTGAACAGGAGAGGTTGTGCAGTCCTAACAAAAACATCCTTTATAACACAAATTTTGCGGTGTTACATTGAAACTTGCCAACGTGTCTCTCTAGTTCTATGACATTTATAGATAATAATAATATTTATTTAAGTTTATGTGGGTAAAAAGGCTTTTATGACAATAAGTAGAGTAGGTGACTAAAGAGATCGCGATTTGAATCGTAATCTAATCATCAGATAATACAGTTATTTCCGATTAATTTTTCGGTCACTAGATATTTTGCTGACATATATTAGTATTCTATCCATACTATGATTTCGTAAAAAAGAAGTACAGACCTGACGACGGCAATGGTGACAACGTAGAGCGCACTTGGCATGTAAGCGAGCCAGTACGCTCGTCGCACCGCCTTCCATAGCGACGGCTCTCTGTTCTCCCTCGATGCGTTAGCCACTTCATCAAGCCAGTATCTAGAAAATGTACACAGGGATAATATACAATATATATATATATACATCATATACATCATCACGCCTGTATTCCCCGAAGGGGTAGGCAGAGGTGCACTGTAGTGCACCCACACTTCGCCGATGTATTTTGGTCCCGATGTAATAGGGGGCGAGCCTATTGCCATTATACCGGGCACATTCCCCCTCAATACGAGGGAGATTTGGGCCATAGTCCACCACGCTGGCCCAGTGCGGGTTGGTGAACTTCACACGCCTTTCTACAGACGTGCAGGTTTCCTCACGATGTTTTCCTTCACCGTTCAGCAAGTGGTAATCATTGTTGAAAATGACATTCGCACATGAAAATTATCTCAGAGGTGCGGGCCTGGGATTTGAAATTGCACCCCTTACGTTCAAGGCGGGCGTTCTTGCCCACGAGGCTACCACTGCTTACCTTGATAATATACAATTACTTCAGTATATACATTCTGGTAAAAAAGTATCAGGAATTGATGATTTGTTTATGGTTCTAAATTAAATTATTAGATTTTGTTGTTGTTGTTAGATTGGCACAACTGTTTTCCATTTTGGCACAGAGTTTGAGTTAAATCTGTTATTTGTTAAATACAGTGCTGTTTTTAGTTTATCTTAACTAGTGCGTAAATGCGATTTTCATAATGGACAAAAACATCGAAAAAAGAGTTTGTCTTAAATTTTGCATCGCCAATGGAATTTCGTATTCGGAGTCACTGAAAATGTCACAGAAAGGCTTACGGTGAATCGACTTTATCAAAAACACATGCTTATGAGTGGTACAAAGCGTTCAAAAGCGGTCGAGATGTGATGGAAGATTTGCCTCGCTCTGGTAGGCCATCAACGTCTGCAACTGAAGTTAACATCGCAAAAGTGAAGGAAATAGTGACTGAAAATGCTTGCCGGAAGGTCAAACGGTAACTAAAGAATATTATTTCAGCGTTACGCGGCGTTTAAGAGAGCAAATTAGACGAAAAAGGTCAAATTTTTGGAAAGAAAATTCTTGAATTTTGCACTACGATAATGCGCTCAAGGCCATCATTGTGAACGAATTTTTGACCAAAAAGTCAACAAATACCATCGAGCAACTACCTTATTCACCAGATATGGGTCCAGTCAACTTCTTTCTTTTTCCTAAACTCAAATTACCACGTCGTGTCACCTGTTTTCATTCGGTAGAAGACATAAAGGAGAATTCGCGGCGAGAATTGAACTCGATTCTGGAAAAAGCGTATTTTTTTTTTTGATGATTGAATTATTCGTTGGCGTAAGTGTATCGTTTCTGAAAGAACATACTTTGAAGGTGATAAAATAAATTTGGATGAATAAATAACATTTTTTGTAATATTGATCTTTTCCCGGTACTTTCTTGACAGAGTAGTATATGTACCACGCGCTCAAAAATGGAAGCGCTCTATAGGTACGGTCAACACCAGTGCCCCAAGACCCTTAACATTAGGCTGGTTATATTCTAGCTACCATTGATAAAATATGTTGTTTTCATGCCTTGAAAAATTTAATCAACAACTCTGCAACGATAGTGTTATGGGGGCTTGGGACCTAGAATGGGTGACCGCCAGTTACATAATAACTGAGCGCTTTTGATCAAGCTTCAGAGGGTATGCAAAGTCGTTAGGCCATATTGGAGGTTTTTACGCGGCCTAAAAAACACAATGTCTTTTTTCGAAATAGTGATAAGAGCTTGGAAAACAAAAATGGTTCAACAGCCTAACATGTTATCCGATTGAAATGGAAAACAACCCCTCAGTCGCCATTCTTAGGGGGGGGGGGATGTTTGTATTGGATCATAGCATACGTTGCCCCGCGCTCGTGTGTATAATATGAAATGTTATGCTTTGGCTCGCGTGTTAGCCCTGCTAAAATGCTTTAAAAAGGTAAATCCATAGTAGTTTGTTATACCGTATTTTATTTTTAGAGGCGTTGTTATTATTGTTTATCATAAGATATATAGATGGTCGATAACGACCAGTAGGTACACGCTGATTGAAAAAATCCCACTTTATTAGACATAAATAGTAATTCCGTACCGTTAAGAGCAAACTCATTCACATTGTATTCTAAATATTTTTGGACAATCAATCAATTATGGCCGACAATATGAAATCGATAATGTGCAGCTGTAATCTAAAAAAAATTTATTGTGTTTCTGTTTTCGTTCATTACTAAATCAAGCAATGAAGCCTATCATTCTACAGTATCGAAAACGTTTTTACATTGATAACGTTGTTGTGGTGAATGAAACAAAAATGAACCTACTTACCAACAAAATAATGTCACATTTTTAGTTGGCTAAATATATAAGACCCTAGAATAACATACGAAACAAGAGTTACAGTGCTTATCATGCCAAGTTTAAAAATAGATTTGTAATTTCCATGCACTTATTGTATCGTATGAGCTGGTGACTGGACCTGGATCGGCACCTGGTCTTCAGTATTTAACATTTATAACCGGGCCGCATAAGTCAGGGCAGATCAAGGTATAGATGGTGATACGAATTGAACACCTTTGCAATCATGACGCTCCCAATTGGCCCAAGATAACTTGTGGAAGATAGGAGAGGTCTACGTGCGGCAGTCAGTTTAATGGTTAATAAAACATCTAGTTTTCAACCAGCCGATTTGGGGCCTTCGTTCTAAACAAATAACGCTCTTTTACTAAGCCATTGAGCCTCGCGCGGGACGTATCTACCTATACGTCCCATAACAATAGAACATCATTTTTTATAATAATGCAGTGCTCGATAAACAATATTTTCACACAGGAACGTGCACACTTAGAGTAGATATAATTGAAGCATCTATTGAAAACCACTTCAGAGTGGATAGTTATCGGAGGATAGCGGAATAGAGATTTCATTATAGTTGTGAACAATGTCAATAGCCATGCATTTTCGAAATACATGTTTACGTTATAAGTGATTGAACCGGACATACATCGATACTACGATGAATAACACGAACGTATCTCAATCTAATATCAACTAATAAGCTTAGTATTTTCTTTAGCTTCAAATTCTCAAGATAATTTAGCAGCTGTATAATAATATTTTTCATGCAAAGCCAACTGTTAATAATGAACTTATATTGAAGTAAATGAGTGTCTGTTTAAAAACAAAAACAAATAAAGTACGAAAATTTCGGTAAATATTTGTTCAATAGTAGGAATATCAAATGAATGACAAACAGGTGCAGACGCGGCGGGATCAATGCACCGCACTCGCAGTGCTATGTGTACCTTCACAAAGAACTAAATAATAAGATAATAAAAGTAAAACAAACTTACTTTTCAAAATAATCTCCAATTCCCTCGGATCCGTACTTCTTTCCGGGAACGATGAGATCCCTCTCCTCGATGTCCCGCTTATTCCCATTAATGATTACAGGACACATCCACCAGATAAACACCCTCGAAATTATATTCGGTTTTTTTCTCTTTTTAGTTTTCTGATCGTTACCAATACTGCCATTTTCTGTAGTTTTAATTTCGCTTTCCATGTTAAGTATATAATATTATAACTTTTTTTCACTTTTCACTCTTATTTGCAGGATGTTACCGCGCGCTGAACATGACGCCGACTTGATGTCGGTTATTATTGACAACTAATATTTCAGTCCCTCGAACGACCGTTTAATCGTGAGCTATATAAACTGATAATAGTCATTGTAAAGATACATATCGCTATTTAATACTTAAATCTATACTAATCTATACTTTATAACATATAATATAATATATTATTATAAAGCTGAAGAGTATGTTTGTTAGTTTGTTGGTTTGGTTAAGCCCCAATCTCAGGAACTACTGGTGGTTCGAATTGAAAAAATATGTTTATGTTGAATAGTCCATTTATCGAGTAAGGTTATAGGCTATGTATCATCACGCTACGACTAATAGGAGCGGAGCAGCAATGAATAATGTGGTAAAAACGGAAAATAAATATTCCTTTTGAGAGCTTCCGATGCGTACGCTGCCTAAACGCTTAAATGTACGCAAAAAATATGTATGACGAATTGTTCCTTTTCAAGTCCTTAAAAGAGGTCCGCGACAGCATATACGAGACAGCATATCTATCTTTTAAAGTTTACTCACTATAATCTGTTTTACGGTAATGAAATTTGTTCTAAAATAATGCATTATTTGCGAAGGTGTTTTTATAAACATGATATAAATCCTTATCCAAAAAAATACGTTAGTGATCATAAGTATTTAATTTTGAACAAAATTGTCCTTGGAATAATTTGATATCAACAATTTTTTTTTTTTTATAAAGTTTAACAAAGTACCACGTGCAAATTTATGGTGTGCAAGGGTACCATACCGCGAGGCTCCGACACGTGGTCGGTTCCCTACGGGACGGTTGTGTCCTGCAAACTGCTTTTTAGTATATATTTTTGCGATATCTAATCGTATCTATGCTCTATATACACATATACTATTATAAAGCTGAAGAAGTTATATGTTTGGTTGAACGCAGTAAGCGCAGTAACGCAGTGACTATCCGTCCAATATAAAAAAAAATGCACTGTGTAACTAATTTATTATGAATTTATTATATTATGTACCTACTTTATAACATCCCGCTACTACACAGTAACAATAAGGGTTCCTGAAACCGCGGGCACAGCTAGTTCTACATAATTAAATGTCGTGTTATCTTTCACCTTATCTGTGCGATTAGCCTAAATAGATGATAAGTACGTAAGGTGGGCATTGGGAAACGCATACCCTCATATTTATAGATATTGGAGTATTCCCTATACGCATAAGGAAGCTAACGGGCGCTTGTCGACTAGCTGATACGGCACGGGACCGTATCAGGTTTTTCCTCTAAGCCCGGTGACGGACGGCGCAGGCAAACCACTGCAATACTCTGAAACGAGTGATACACTCACACACACTGCCGCAGTTTGCATATTAAAACAAAAAGTAGATTATTGTATTTTTTGCGGGTGACGTCGAGGAAAGCCTGCTGTTGCGCCATCCAGTGTTTCCAAACAAGAAATAGTCAGATACGAAGTAAAAAAACCGCCCAAGTGCGAGTTGGACTCGCACACGAAGGGTTCCGTACCATTATCAATAAAAAACGGCAAAACGTTTGTTGTATGAGAGCCCCCTTAAATATTCATTTTATTCTGTTTTTAGGCAGTTTATCTTTTTGTTAGAGCAATGTTCGGGGCTTCCATAGTTTAGGTACGGAAGCCTCGGTGCGCGAGTCCAGCTCGCACTTTTTTTTTTGAGAACGCTATCTAATCACCGTATTAAGCAGACAGAGTAAGCGAGTACTAAAAGCTAAATCTATGGATTTCTGCGCTATGCCTACGGGTAATAAAACATGTCTATTTCGCACACCTTTTTTCTCCCATTTTGGACGAGTCAGTACCGACTTTCTTCCAAGAAAAAATTATAGTGATGTTTCGGCACGTTTGTTAAATATTAATACCCATATGGCCTATTACATTATTGGACACTGTCATTTCGTTCCAAAATTTACATATTTCTTACGATGTTGCCCACTTTGGAAGCATTCTGATTTATTACAAAGACTGGACAACATCGTCAGGGATACTCTCACAATCATATTAAATACTCCTTTGGATGATCACTCTTGGACCCAGGCTTCTCTTCCTATTAGGTTAGGCGGTCTGGGTATTCGCAAAATTTCTGATGTTTCTTTACCCGCATTTTTATCATCCATTCACGCTAACGATGATTTGGCCCGAGAAATTTCGAATCCTTGCTTGTCCCTCTGAGTTGTGCTGTCTAACCGAAGCCAAAAATGCTTGGATGATTTCATGCCTTAGCTCTAGCCTGCCCACGGTCCTTTCCTCGCAGGCGCATTGGGACGGGTCGCTCTGCAAGTTGATCAGGGCTATATATTTGAGCCGTTTGGGGCAGAGACTTTGAGACCGTGGGGCCCAGGTGCTCATCGCATCTTAAAAGATGTGTCAAAAAGGCTGGTCGATGCAACCGGTGACCAGAGGGCTGGTTCATATCTCGCACAGAGGATCAGCATTGCCATTCAACGTGGCAATGCTGCCAGCCTTCTGGGAACATTGCCAAGCGATAGCGGTTTGGCACAAGTATATTTTCTGTAAATATGTTCTTTTTATTTTGATCTGTTTAATTAATTTACTTTTTCTTTTGCATTGTAAATATTTTAAACATTATAACGTAGGTATCATGTATCCGCCACATCACCTTTCTTCTTAATCGCGATCTTGTCGACAATTACCCGCCAATTACCTGTTTTAAGCCCATATTACCCGAAATCGGGTAAAAATACCCGTACTAGCAACGCTGACGCTATCGCCGAGTCGTTACAGACACCGATCACGTGTACGAAAACGCGATGTATATTTTCATTCATTTTAGATACCCTGGCTAACGCATTGGTGCGACGTCATCCTGGCTACATTCGTCTAATCTTGTAACAAAATAGTTTCACGACCAAAGATTTTTGTTTGTAATAAAGATAAATTTCAATTTCAATTTTCAATTTATTTAATAAATAACTTATGTAATACAATATACGCCGGGTAACTAATATAGGAATAAATAAATATCGCCAGACCACCAAATACTTATTGTATGATCCCAAATTAAGCAAAGCTTGTACTATGTGTGAGTAAGTTAGAGTAAGTAATCCATTATTGTTAGCCCACGTGCTACAAAATAAAATTGTTATATTATACGGGATTCATTTTACCTAATTACTGCGAGACAGCCAAAATATCTCAATATCTCATATAACGCTCTAATGAAATTGTCTACTGTGTAGTAATACGTTATTCACTGGCCAAAAAATGCCACAAATGTTACCTACACACTACAGCCTTCTGAAGAACACATGCTACTATAGATAGGTGTACAGATAGATAGAATAACTCTTCATTGTTCACATAAACATTACATTTAGCCCTTCGCCCATAGGTGCGACCAATTTTGTTGCCAACACCAAAACGAAAACTTATAGATAAATAAAACTAATTTTCCAACGCAATACCATCATGATAATCATCATTAAAGCCCCGGCAGACTGGGCGTCAAAGCTCGCGCGTCAAAATATTTGCCAATACCAAAACGGACCCTATGTCAATATACATACCTAAAGCCCTATTTAAATTGCGACACTAGTGGCGTGAAAGTAGTTTCGTGACATTAGTTTCATCAACAGTTTCACAGTAAACGTCAAGTTTCATGCATTTATAGATGCATGCATTAGTTTCACGACACTAAATTAGTTTCGTGTACTGCGCGATTTTTGGATGACACTAATGTCATGCAACTAATGTCATCGTGTAAACGGGACGTGAAACTAGTGTCGCGACACCGCCTGCGCTGAGAGAACGTTTGTTTTTTAGTCGTGGTGTAGGCCGTGGTAGTCGAAAAAAATATTTTAAATGTGTAACCAACTAATAAAAATATAACATTTATCAATCCACCCTCAAATCAACTTTCGAGACAAACTTTTCTTAATTTTATACAATAAAATCTCTGATGTTGGCGATGCCATGAACACAGACATACTGTGGATGTCACGACACTATTATTTTCGATTAAACTAGTTTCACAGGTAGTGAAATTTAGTGTGAATTAGGCGTGAAACTAATTTCATCATGCATGAAACTTAGTGTCGCAATGTAAATTCAGCTTAAAGCTTGAATTTCTGTGGTACAAGACACGCCCCCACGCGTCAAAATTCGCTCGCGCTGTCAGTGTCATTTAGTTGAAGAATGGACTTTTTCTATGAATCAATAGTTTGTTTTGGTATAGCAAAAAAAATTACGCGCGAGCGTTGACGCCCCAGTGTGCGGGAGGCTTAACGCGGCAATATTTTAACGCGGGCCCGTGAGACTTTTACTACAGAAATTCAATCCAACCATATCGAACTATATCCTACCGTATCAAAAATGTCTATTGTTTTGGTGATGATCGTTGTTCATATGTCTCGAATGAAAACGCTTTTAATTTTCACCAAAACAACCCACTGACTTTTTAGTATACACTGAAATTATATCCCCACCAAATGTGTCGACGACAACAAATTTAAGCCCCCGGCACACTGCGGCGTCAACGCTCGCGCGTAAAAATATTTGCCAATATCAAAGGAATTCTGTGTGAATATGCATAAAGTTTGAATTTATGGGTAGAAGCTCCGCCCTCACACGTCAAAATTCGTTCGCGCTGTAAATGTAATTTTGTTATAGAATGAACTTTTTTTACAAGCTTTATATTAGTTTGCAACGTATGTATGTCCGGGTGGAATCTTGTAACTGAATTTTAAATCAGTTATTTTTAACCGATTGAGCTGAAATTTGGTATACGCGCCTATTTTGGATGACAATGCATGCTTAGCTATGTGACGTCATTCTAATTCCAAGATGGCGGAATAGTTATTTTTTCTGCACTACCACAGTATGGGTATCAAATGAAAGGGCTTGCTGAGGAGAACACGAAAACTAAGGGCAATAAAATAAAAGCTTGTTTTTAAAAAGTTTTTTTACCATTAATTTTATGTGTCAATACAGTTTGTTTTTTATTAGCAAAAATATTGACGCCCGAGCGTTGACGCCGCAGTGTAGGGGAGGCCATAAGCGATGCGATGTATAGGCCGATTATCCTAGATTTCTAAACTATTGAGATCTTAAGAATTGATTTAATGTTTAAGTATGTACATTTTAAAATTCGGTTCTCTACAGGAACGGCTATCAAAGGGATAATAAAGCAGCATTGTGCTTTCATTGTGAGTGGTTACGAATTTACCCAGGCGTACCATTTGATTGCCTATAAAATGTACAAATTGTGCGTGCAATTTTTATTCACGTCTAAATGAAAACAGGAACAATTTACTTTGAAATTACATAACCCAAAAGCAACTATTGGAAAATATAAAAACATTACAAAGTTAGGAATGAAAATCACAAAAAGAGAATATATATTTTTTATTTTACATTAGAAAAATATTTGTTATATATGACCAAACTGAATGACGTACAGGTATAAATCGCTGACAATAACTCGCGGTTGCATTTAAAACACATAATTTAAATCCTTTCGGAATGAACTGGACAAACCTTAGCTATCATGGAATCACAGGTACACTTGGAATTCATTAAATTGTTTTCAATATTCTCTACTAACATTTTGACATGACAAATAGGGACCACATCGCATTCACATCTCTGCCGTGAACTTGTTGGCTGCAAAGTGCCCATTTGCGTCTCACTTTTAAAATGCTTATCGTAATCAGACGGCAAAGGGAAGTATATCGAATTCTTAAGGATATCTTTACTTGATTTTATTTCGGTCGGTTTGAGTCCTTGAGAACATTCGGACCAATCATTATTAGAATATTCCGTAGCCAGACTGACATTCTCTTCTATAGTATTTGTTGTATTATGTGTGATGTTGACTTTATCTTTAGAGTCTAATAGAACTATCTCTTCCTCATTTGGAGTGTTAATTTCAACTGCGCATAGAGACTTGTTGCTCGCTTCGGCAACAATTGGTGGCAGGATAGCGTCAATTATTAACTTGTTACCTATGTTGGTTTGGGCATTATTCATAATATAAGACAAATCTTGTGTATTGCCAGTTTTTGCCATGAAAGTGTTCCAAATCCGTTTTATTTTATTGTTGTTAGCTTGAACGACAGATTTCATACAAATGCATGAACCGAGGCTACCGTCGCAAGTGCAATCAACGGTATAACCAATATAGGGGAGATTAGCACTGTGTTTATTTTCCACATCTGTTTGAATTGTATCATTTTTATTATCATTTAATTCGATCTGCTGTAGATTTTTTTCTAGATATCCCAACTCATTTATCTGCATTGTTGCAGGTTCCAATACATTCATTGGAATGTTATAAGGGTTATCGCTCTTTTTAACAATATCTGTGCATAGATTAACCAACACTTCGTTTGTTCCAAATAACTCTAGAAAAGGTCCGTTGCCCTCGTTCACTGTATTACAATAACAATCACAATCGATTTTCTTTACTTCGGCAGGATTTAAGTAACCGTATGGAAACATCGCATCTGTTTCTGTTGTTTGCATGTTTTTTATTCTTACAGACATAGCATCACAAGATTTGGTTTCCATTCCCAAACTAGGAGGTACCTGAGACGATATATTATTTTCAATGTACTTTCTCGATTTCATAGAGTTATATTTGGATAGCGTATCCATAATTGGATTAATTTTATTAAGAACGGATTCAATTCTAGGAGAATTTATATCTTTTTCCGGCATTTCTTCAATATCTTTAACTTTGTTTTCCATATGTACATGCTTCCGGGGTTCAATATTGTTTTTACACTTACAAATATCTTTGAGACGTTCAAAATCATGCTCAATTAAGTTACATACTTTGTCTAAAATATTTCCCAATGCAAGATTTTTATTATCACTCAATGATACACATAGACATTGAACACGTTGTATTTTAATTTTTAAATATTCTTGTAGTAGACCGTAGGCTCTATTCCAACTGTCATCGTTGCTTATGTTTTCTCCCGGACATTTGCATTTCATTTCATTAGCACAATCTGATATAACTTGTTTGACTTTTTGCATTATATCTGTAAATATTTTGTCTTCTTCATGCGATGGTATACAAGAAGATTTGCATGAAAATGACTTAAAATCTTTTAATTTTCTTTTTAAATGATCTTCTAACAAATGAAATACGTTTACTTCAATATCTTTGGAGTCATCCAAGTTGTTTTTGCAACATACACAACTTTCTTGTGCACTATTAAGAGCATGGCTGGTATCATTGTGCACGAGCTCACCGTTTTCATTATTTGAAATGACATCAGCAAAGCGATAAGAGCCATTTAATTTCGCATTATTAGTTTCACTTTGGTTATGTTTATTAGAAAAATCACCTGGTTTATTTAAAACGTTTGATGGTTTACTGTCATAATTTCTATGATTCACCGTTTGATCTCTATTGCGGTTATTTTTTGAAGGTGACTGATCGTCGTAATCATGATTTTCATTTTGATTTAACTCCTTCGATAGTTCTATAGAATTAGACTTTGCATCGGTAAGTGTAACACCCAAAAATTTTATGTAATAGTCATTATCAGCGGACAATAGATCTGTTTTCTTAGAAAGCGTATTATCATCCACAACCTTATTCTGTTTATTCTGATTATCCAGTTGTTTTTGTTTTAACTCTATAGTAGCATTTTGTTTAGATCGAGCATCATGGGGTAAAGATATAATTTGTGGGGGTTTGACACTGCCTATTAATGGCGGCTTATTTGATTTTTGTTCAATTTCTAAGGATTTTTTACAATTGCATGCATCAGAGTTAATACATTTAAACACATTTGAATTCCTCAAATTTCTTGATTTAACTTTACTTTTATTTGCAATTTTGTCCCTTTTAAAGCAATTGCAATCTTTCTCGTTGCTTTTATCTAAATTAATAGCACCCATATATTCTGATTCAGTTGCAAGTGGTAAAATGCGATTTATTTCACTATCTGTAACATTGTCTATCTTGTTAGCCCCAAGTAGACTATCATTAAATTGTATGCTCTTTTTTGAAGTTTCTAAGCTTGTATTTTGATCTCCAATGCTGCTTAAATCTTGAATTTGGTTCCTAAAATTTTGATTATTTTGATCACTGATTGAGTTCATAGTAAACATATCTTGTGTTCCCGCTAAATCACTTTTCCATTTCGTGAGCGTTTCTAATAGTTTGTCTATTGACGTGTTTGAAGGTCTTTTATGAAAACATATACAGTCACTAGGGCAACAGGGCTGCGCAGAAGATTTACTACTGCTCATGTCGACTTTTGGCGATGGAAAGTTTGTTCTTATCGGTTTCGTTTGTTTAATACTAGATATCTGATGAACATTATCTCTTGATACTTTATGTTTCCACATAGGATGGGTAGTTTGATCATTTTCACCTAGATCGTGTTGAGCTTTGTTCTGTTGTACTTTCACTGGTGGCTCCTTTTGTGGTCCACACAAGCAGACATTTACAGCATAAGCCGGACCAAAACGTTTGGTGTGTCTACTATTCCTTTCATTTAACGGACTAAAGCTTGATGGGCTCCTAGTTCCTTTCTTGTGATTCAATTCCACATTTTTTTTCTTCATAATCGGCAATTTGTTATGATTAATCGGTCGGCAATCATATGAGTTTTTGTCCTTCTTACGAGTTTCAACAGGAAGTTCTAAATTATTATCTTTTGTGGATGTTATCGATTCTTTATAATCTGCGCCCTTCAAATAATCATTGATTTAATATTAATTATTTTAGATCCCTGGCATACGTCAGTAAATATTATACTATGTCAGATAATACAAGTTATATTTTCTATTCAAACTAAATACTCACTTACCGAAGCTTGTTGAACAATTTTAGCAATTTTTTGTTCCATTAACTTTAGATCCTCTTTTTTGATGGCGTCCTGCGAAGGAAATACTGTTGTAATAACTTCATTAAACACTAGTTTGGGAGTTCACCCAACTACAAAAAAGTAACAATGTCGTCACCTTTTTAAGGTCCTCTATTTGAAGTCTCAGTTGTGTGACATCCTGCTGTGTGCGTTTCCATAGTCCAGTGCCAGTGTGGGTGTTAGGGGCATTAGTAACGGCCGCTTTACCGCCACTTGGCATTGTTGTCTTTACTAGACATGGAAATACCGCTGCGAAAAAAATATTATCACCATCATCCAAATTTAAAATCCTATTAATAAATATCAGATTCAAGCATACTATAGGAGGAACTTAGGGGTGGATTTTTGTACAATATTGAATTCAATTTCAAGTAAAGTGTACGATAGTAACCTGGCGTTGCCGGCTTACACTCGCAAGGTGGTGGGCCAGCATTAACGATCTCTTTGGCACGCTCAGTGAGTTCATCAGCTCGCTCCTGAAACAACTGTTCGGCAAGCTTAGTGGCCAGCTGCTGTGCTTTCCGCTCGATCGCTCGCTCTTCCCATCCATCGTTTTGCTCGTCACTTTGACTTTTAATACCTTTTATGTCATCGGCACAAGATGCACCGACCCACTGCAATAAAAAAAAATTGTACTAAACATTTTAATTTATCAAAACATAACTTATTTTTTTACCTACTCAATACTTAGTATATATCATTCCATAAAATATCGTAGTTACATCATCATCACGCCTGTATTCCCCGAAGGGGTAGGCAGAGGTGCACTGTAGTGCGCCCACTCTTCGCCGATGTATTTTGGTCCCAATGTAATAGGGGGCGAGCCTATTGCCATTATACCGGGCACATTCCCCCTCAATACGAGGGAGATTTGTGCCATAGTCCACCACGCTGGCCCAGTGCGGGTTGATGAACTTCACACGCCTAGACGTGCAGGTTTCCTCACGATGTTTTCCTTCACCGTTCAGCAAGTGGTAATCATTGTTGAAAATGACATTCGCACATGAGAATTACCTCAGAGGTGCGGGCCCGGGATTTGAACTTGCACCCCTTACGTTCAAGGCGGGCGTTCTTGCCCACGAGGCTACCACTGCATATCGTAGTTGTTCCTGCGATTACCGGTTTATCTTATTTTTAACCTAATTTACGAATTACCTTGGCATGATATTTCTCAATTGAAGTTGCTATGGCAATATCCAGCTCTCCAATAAGCAACTGTTGGAAGAAATTTCTCAAATTCGTTTTGACCACACTGGCGCGATCCCAGTTGTGTTTGTCCTCCAAACACTTGAGCAACTGGCATGGCATTTGCGCCCCGGACCCACCCAACTCAGCCTGTAGTCCAGCGAACAGATCAGCCAACAAATTGGAGAGAAGTCTGTCTCGAAGGGAGGTACAAGAACATGATTCCTGGAAACATTTGCACTATTGAACAAATATTTATATTATACACTAAATGTTACATAAAAAAACATTACTGTCTTGCTCATACGTTACTACCGTGAGAGGGTCTACAATATCTTAAGTTTAGTTTGGTTCAATAAAATCATTTCTCTTCGCTATTTGAAATGTTTGAAACTTAACGTGACATCAAAGGGTGGACTCAAAGCTATCTTTACCTTGGTGTTTCAGAAATTCGACACCAGTAGTTGTAGCATATGCGCCAAGACTACATTTATGACACAGAATATGTTGATTATGTCTCTTTCTCTCGTATGAAATAAGACAGAGAGCGACCGAGCAAATCCGTGACAGAGGTCTTGTCTTGACATGCGTGCTACCACCACTGATTAAGTAAATCAAGCTATGTAAGTAGCATATTTTAGGCTCAGAACACGAACATTGTTACTCGAAATGCAATATTTTATGAGGCACTATCATTAAGATAACAATCGCCGTGAATCAATATCACTACCTAATTTGATTATAATGAAACACGTAATAATATATTTTTTGACAAGTAACTGTGATGAAGCATTTTATATTTCGATGAGAAGATAAAACTGATGAGTCAACTACGCATTATCGCTGGGTACTATAAAATCACCAAGTGTTGATATCGATACAGATACTTAGCAACAAATGTGAACTTAATGCCATGTCTAGTAATTATCTTTTTTGTAGGGTTCCGTACCTAAAAAGAAAAAAACGGAACCCTTATAGGATCACTTTGTTGTCCGTATGTCTGTTTGTCGGGGTGTCAAGACACTTTTTCTCAGAAACGCGTGAAGGTATAAAGTTGAAATTTATAACAGAGACTTATAACTGGGGTCCCTTGGTGGTCAAACTTCTAGTTTAACGCAATCAAAAGATAGAGCGGTTTATGTTGCATTTACAGTACATTTGCACGGGAATCAAAAACCTATGGGGTACTTCACGTTAACCTAGAATCAAGAAATTTGGTGAGAAGCAAGGTCTTATAGCACAAGTACCTAAAGGAAAAAAAAACCGAAAACTGTAATTTTTTTGTTAGAAAATGTTTTTTTGCGATTACAAATCAAAGTATATAACAAAGTATAGTAACAAAATATCGACCTATGCAAAAAATCTTCTTAATACATCATCGCGCCTGTATTCCTCGAAGGTATAGGCAGAAGTGCAATGCAGTGCGCCCACACTTCGCCGATGTATTTTGGTCCCAATTTAATAGGGGCGAGCCTATTGCTATTATACGGGGCACATTCTCCTTCAATACGAGGGAGATTTTGGGCCATAGTCCACCACGCTGACCAAGTGCGAGTTGGTGAACTTCACACGCCTTTCTAAACACGTGCAGTAGTTGTAGCATAAGCGCCAAGACTAGACTTATGTCACAGAATATGTTGATTATATCCCTTTCTCTCGTATGTAATAAGACAGAGAGCGACCGAGCCAATCCGTGACAGAGGTCGTGTCTTGACATGCGTGCTAAAACCACAGGTTTACTCACGATGTTTTCCTTAAACGTTCAGCAAGTGGTAATCATTATTGAAAATGACATTCGCACATGAAAATTATCTCAGAGGTGCGGGCCCGGGATTTGAACTTGCACCCCTTACGTTCATGGCGGTCGTTCTACCGACAAGGATACCACTGCTTTTATCTTCGTATAAAATAATATGAATCAGCGCTCACTGTAGCGTTCCGTCACCGATCAAAACCGAATAATTTAATGTTATACGATATTTGTACGATCCATTGAGCACAGTATTGCATATATTTACGTGTGTAATACGATCATAGTATGGAACAGAGTAGAGAGCTAAGGGCTTAAAGTTCGGTAAATTTTAAAGTAGGCTTGTTGTAGGAACCATTCAAATCTTATCCTAGCTGCGTTTTTGCAGTTTAACCGAGTCGATCTGTACGCCTGGTGTAAATGCAGTAGACAAGTAACGAGGACCAGTATTTTAATAGCACAAATCCTACAGTCAGTACTCGCTTCACCAGGGCTCTGACAATACAATAGAACTGTGATTGTACTAGAAATAAGATATGCATTTAATACTAAGGCTATTTGATATAGATAGGTACTGAGACTTCGCTGTCCGTCCGTCCGTCCATCCGTCCATGCGTCTGTCCGTCTGTCACCAGGCTGTATCATATTTATGGGCGCTCCCATACCACAAACGTGATTTTATTGCCGTTTTTTATAGATAATGGTACGGAACCCTTCGTGCGCGAGTCCGACTCGCACTTGGCCGGTTTTTATACGTATTTTGCTGCTATTTAGCAAAATTAACTTATAATTCAAAAGGGCGCCAACGATAGATATATTCTTGGGTGGTGAATTCTGAAGTATTTCGTGAAAAGAACTATTACGAATATTACTAATTTCTTATCTCTAATTATATTATCATTTGTACCACTAATTTGTCATCAGGGGTGCACCGACACAGTGCGGCAAGAGACGGCGTTCGCTTGGCTTCCACAATCTCATCGATGGGCAGCTTGCACCGGCACTCCATAGCTTGGTCCTTGAGTTCTTTGAGCTTCTCCCTCTTCCGCTTCAGCTCGTCCAGCTTGCCTTGCATCCTGGAGTCGCATGTCTCCTTGCAACCCTCCAAGTCTTCCACCATTTCCATTTTTTCTTGACGTAATTTGTCCAGCTGTGGGAAGTTATAATGTTCTATGTTGGATAATGGATACACGGTCCAAACGAAATCCTAATGTCCTATCAATCTGTCTGTCTGTATATCCGTCGATAAATAAAATAATTATTGTAGATAGCCTATTCATATATAGGCAATACTTGTGTCTTATAATCAATATCATACTGTGGGTAGGTAGAAGGTACAAACACGGAAAAAATACACATCATCCTGAACGTTGCTTGGCATGCTAATCATTAAATTGAAATTACTAATTTAGATAAGATGATAACATATTTAGATATAGCAGTGGTAGCCGAGTGGTCGAACGCACGTCTTGCAAATCAAAGTGTGCAGGTTCAAACCCCGGCTCGCACCTCTGGGTTCAATATGCGAATCTCATTTTCATTCGAGATTATCACTTGCTATGAAACTGTGAAGGATAACATCGTGAGGAAACCTGCACGACTGAGGGAACTTGTCTAGTTCTCGATAGATGTGTGAAGTCTGCCAACCCGCACTGGGCCTGCGTGGTGGACTATGGCCTAAAATCCCCCTTGAATTGAGGGGAGGCCCGTGCCCAGCAGTGGGACGTTAAAAGGGCTGTAGTAGATAACATATTTTACTCTTTAAAATTGGGCGTAATAAAGTCAGTTGTTCCTTTTAAACTCCCTTGGATCCTAAGGATTAACACAGCAGACGGGATAAGCGACCTAATTGACTATGACTATACAAGTAACATAGAGTGGATAATACCTAATCAATATTCCCGAAATTATTTTAAACGAATTCCGGTATTTTAAACTCACGAATGATTGATTGGACTTCATTTATCGTAACAACAAATTATTGATATGAAAATCATATAACATTTGTTAGGGTTAACCTTACCTACAAAAAATTAACAAATTATTGAATGTGACACAATTTTAGTATGGAACCCTAAAAATCTTTTAAGATTCATTAAATCAATCACTTGGAACTATAAATTAAGTCGCTTAAATAATTCGTGATTTTCTATTTCCGGGATTAATAACGTCGTCATTATAATTGTTCCGGGATTTTAGAGAAGGTATTTTCCACTTTCCTTGCTCGAAGTTTAGGTAAATATAGTCTACCTATTCCGATCTCTACTCATTACACTTTCATAATTACAACACATTAAAAACAAAATTTCCTGCTAACAAGTTATTTAAATGTGTAGCGCCTGCAAGTTGCACATTCACCTACTTTTCTTACCTAAACGTGTCGTATAGGTAGGTGTGTTGCTAGTTGTTTTATTGCAGTGTATTCCGTTTTATGGTCAAACATCATGAATTAATGTTTTTTATGCGTGCTGGTAAAGGATCTTCCCTATACTTAACGTCATGTTTATTAGTTAATATTCATGTAGATACGAAAAATCGCTTATTCTACTTGTTTCCTTGTACTTAACCTCAACGTTGAGTAGGTAATACGAGACGCCTATTTAATTTGGCAAATAGAACGCTATGCCACTGACAAAGCCTCAAGTGGACACCATAAATAAATAAAAACCGACCAAGTGCGAGCTGGACTCGCGCACCTAGGCTTCCGTACCTAAACTGTGAAAGCACCGAGCATTACTCTAAGGAAAAGATAAACTGGATAGAGAGACAAACTTAACTTTGCCGTTGGTATACTCGTATCCCCATACAAAGTAACTACACAATAAGTTTGTAATCGCAAAAAAAAATTTTCAAACAATTAATTTACAGTTTTCGGATGTATTCCTTTACTTGTGCTATAAGACCTTACTTCTTGCCAAATTTTATGAGTCTAGGTCAGGGTCTAGAGGGACCCTATAGGTTTTTGATTCCCTTGAAAATGTATTATTAACTACGCAACATAAAACGCCATATCTGTTGCGTTAATTTAGAATTATTTTGATTACAGCTCCAAGGAACCGCAGACTTAAGTCTATGTTATAAATCTCAACTTAATACCTCCTCGCGTTCCTGAGAAAAAGGCTGTTGACAGCCAGACAGAGAGATGGACAACAAAGTGATCCTATAAGGGTTCCTTTTTCCTTTTTAGGTACGGGACCGTAAAAAGTAATTCACCTCATCCTTTATAAGTCCATTCTCGGCGTCCTCGAGCAGCAAGTCATTAGATACCAGCTTGATTTGCTCGCGCAGTGCGCTCAGCTCCCCGCGCATCGTTCGTTCTGCTTCTATCGTGAGCGCGCGTGCAGACTCTTGTTCTCCCTCAAGAGTCGATTTCTTTCGACGTGTTTGTTCCTCTTTAAACTGAATACATTAAAAAGTCTAAAATACCATTTACTACACAGATATAAAAAAAAACATATATACGATCGAATTGGGAAACCTCCTCCTTTTGGAAGTCGGTTAAAAATAAAATGTTTATGAATACAGATGTCCACATCAACTGGAAATCTGCCTAATTAAGTATGTGCAACACACTTTATTGTATCATCTCATCGAATAAGTCAATATATAGTTTCGTAGTATCAACCGTGAATTTTAATATTGTATTCGAATTACTTGAAGGTCTCTGTCAAGTTGCGCCGCCTTGCACTGTTGCTCGGCGAGCACCCCCTCTGCGCGCGCGCACTCCTCACTCAGACGCAATTTCACGCATGCGCGTTCGCAAACCTGTTTCTCTATTTCTACCAATACGTCCTTGTCGTTTTCTGCCGCTTCGCCCTTTTCTTTTAATTCTTGAACAAGTCCGGTACATGCATTCTTGTAACCATTTCTTTCTTCAATTAATTTTTCAATCTGTATTATTTAAAAATGTATTCATGTTATAAAATTGTAATAAGAAGATTGCAAAATAAATAGAATACTTTGTAAAACCCAAGATAAAGCTAAGTTACTAACGCGCTACGCTTAAGCGCCTGCTACTCACACACCTGTATTCACCAAAGAGGTATCAATAGGCGCACTGCAGTGCATCCAAACTTCGCTGACATATATTATGTATCGATCCCAAAGTAATAGGAGGCGAGTATATTGTCATCATGCCGAGCCCACCCCTCAATGCAAAAGGGATTGTCAAAATTATAAAGTTTTAAAACAAACTTCTTTAGTCATATCGTCTTCTTTTTCTTCGGCGAGTGAGAGTCTCCGTTGATATCCGGTTTCAAGATCCCTCCACGCGGCTTCGGCTCGTTCCAGAAGCTCCACACGTTCGGCTTCGCGCCTCGCCAACCTGTTGGCACGATCGCGCAGCTCCAACGTCGCCGCGTCCACAAGTGCGAGCCTCTCTACACACCCAGAGTCCAAGCAACAAGCCTGACATATAAAAAAAATCAATTGAGTAATAAACTCTGCTACACATATCAATATTAGCTTGATAATGCTGGATACAAACCGCGTCAATTTTGCTCGTGGCGTCCTTGCCCTTTCCTTGTCGTCTTAGTCGTGGACTCTGATGTGTACTGTCCAAACGCATGATAATATTTGTATTTATTGGCAATTTAACAACTGGGCCCTTTAAATAAGTTACCATGCCTGGTGAAACCTCAACCTTAGGGTTTGGAATGATCGGTGCTTTTAAATCTTTATCGGTATCTTTAACCGCCGCTACAGTTTTCTCTAGGTTATTTCTATTGCAAGCACACTCCTCTTCGATTTTTTTATGTTCTACAAATCTAAAAATAAAAATAATGTGTATATAAAGGATAAATACATAAATATCGCCAGACAACACATACTCATCGTATGATCCCAAACTAAGCAAAGCTTGTACTATGGGTACCGTATAATGGACTGGGGGCGGGCAACCACTCGACAGAGCCGTCGTCAGGATATTTACTATTGTTTTATAATGATTATACCTTCATAGTCGATGGCCTTTAATAAGAAAAATCCTCCAAACCTTGTGTTTGAGACTGGTCATCATGGGAACAGGGACTAGTACCCAACAAGTTACTGAAGAGACACTTAAGCAAAGTACATATAATAATAGCCTAAGGTTACGCACTTGTATAGACTTTCAGCATCGCTGTGTCCGAGCTGTTGCCAGGCCAGCAGCGCGCACGCGAGGTGCCTCTCTTCAGGAAACTGGTGCACCATCGACTCCACGTCTCTCTCCATCCGCTCCTCCGCCGCTTTGATCGCGCACTGCACAATCAATTGAAAACATACTTTAAACACAGCGGACAATAAGTTCATTGAAAATGTCAGATTTGTCTGTTACCTTCAAATCGATGCAAGGATTTTTTTCTAACGCTTTAGAAATATTCCATGCTATTAAACTGATCAAAGACGTGGGTTCCTCCTGTGAAGTTAAAATAATTTATAATGCACACTAAGGTACCTACTAACACATAGTCTGTGAGATGTTTTATATGATGGATCACGGTTATTTAGAGATTTTCAGCGAATTCATAGTCAAGATGGGAGCTCATGTAGGTCACAAGTTTTACACGAACCAACTCCTGGCTGAGCCCTGTGAAATCAGATCCTAACCAACCTTGAAGTCCGAGTTCTTTTTGCTTGTCTCAATATTACTTTTGCTTTCCTCCATTACCATTAAATTACTTTTAGTTCCCTTACGCGAACCACTCAGCGATTTATCTAAAAATTATAAGACATTAAGGTACATTTATTTATACTGAGGCAAAAAGAACATTTTAAATTTTACGACCATTTTAGACTATAATTTTACTGACACTGAGATGACAGCGTAGTTCTATCTATTGAGATTCTACCCAGCCATTATTCTATAACACTAAGCATAAACCGTTAAAGACTTCTTGTTTCATTAATTAAATCACTAATGGAAATCTTCGTGCACTAAACAAATCTGCCTCGTAACAACACGCAGATTTTTCGTTTGACTGATCTTTAGTTGCAAGCTCCATAAACAAATTAATTTCTTTAGCTAAACGATTTATCCTAAATCTTTATCATAATATAAACTAAAAGAGAGTTGTCGTCCGCCGCGCATCGGCCGGTTCCACTAACACGGCCGCTAGCCGATAACGAACGTTAACGGCGTGTCAATACTATAAATCGACCCAAAACTAGAAGTGCAAGCATTCTAAATATGTGTTGAAAAAAACCGGAATTTAATTCGGTCACCTGATACTCCACCGGTAAGTAGGCGGCACTTGGTATTTTGTAAACTTAAACCGGTCAAGTGCAAGGATAACTCGCGTATGAAAGGTCCCAGCTTAAAGAAATCCACTACTTGTATCTACCATTATTTATATGTAGGTAACGAAACATCCGATACTATATTCTACAAAAAATACATTTGTACGAGTATTTGTGCTCGTTTATATTAGCTGCTGAACGGCAAAACTTATTCGGATTAAAGTCTCGATTAGATCGATTACTCACGCGTCCTCACTTTCTTCATCTTAAACACACACACGGCTCTCGTCAGGCACTGGACGCGTAGTGCCCTAAAAACTTAACGAGGATGTTGGTTAGTTTGGTACCAATCATCAATAACTCGAACACGAACTAAATTTGAAATCACAATTCAACCCACCACATAGCCTATAAAGTAAGTAGTAAGTTTCATAAATTATATTCTTTAATTAAGTATTTAAATCGATGAATACAATCGATAGGTACTAATGTGAATTGTGTGAGTGTGGTTGACATCGTACGTCAGATTAACTTTATTATCTTGATAATGAAATGTTCAATGAATATAAATAAGCATCAGTCAATACTGAGTCTCAGTTTTTTTCCAGTTCGAATGTATTATTATAACAAACGTACGTACGTCCCTACCCAGGACACTACCAGCTGCGGCGCGCGCGCAGGATTGTTTTGTGCACAGAAAAGCGCAAACAAATTATGAAGGTCTCGCTAAAAGTCCAACTTGTTGGCCTTCGCCTTTACAATGATTTGTGTATAATTTCAATACTAAGTAGATCATCATTTAAAAGCTATTGTAACTTTACATACTACGGAATGGCTGTATAATACGGTTTCCGTCAGGGTCGATCGGCGGTTGATCTTCTTGCCTACCTGAGTCACCGTTGGGCTGAGGCGGTCGAGAGCAAAGGTGAGGCCTTAGCAGTCAGCCTGGATATAGCGAAGGCCTTTGATCAGGTGTGGCATAAAGCGCTTCTTTCGAAGCTTCCCTCCTACGGGCTGCCTGAGAAATTTTGCAAATGGGTCGCCAGCTTTCTTACGGATCGGAGCATCGTTGTCGTAGTCGACGGATCATGCTCAGATCGCAAGTCCGTAAATGCTGGCGTCCCGCAAGGCTGTGTCCTATCCCCAACCCTGTTCCTGCTGCATATCAACGATATGTTGCATCATATCAGCAACTTCCGTTGTTATGCAGATGACAGTACAGGAGATGCTGTTTACACCGGTCGTGCTAATATTTCTCGGGCAAACGTTGATGAGTGTCGGTATCGGGATCCTTGGAGTCGACATATCGAACGACGTGCAATTCCGCGGTCATCTGGAAAGTAAGGCCAAGTTGACCTCCAAAAATGCCGGGTGTGCTCGGTAGGGCGAGGCGGTATTTCACTGCGGCTCATCGCCTGCAACTTTACAAGGCGCAAGTCCGTCCGCACATGGAATACTGCTCTCACCTTTGGGCCGGTGCACCACAGTACCAACTTCTTCCTTTTGACCGCCTGCAACGAAGGGCAGTTCGAATTGTCGATGACAAAAAGCTTACCGATCGGCTAGACCCGCTGGCGTTGCGTAGAGATGTAGGCTCCCTCTGCATTTTCTACCGCTTCTATCATGGAGAGTGTTCCGAGGAATTGTTCGGTATTATACCTGCCGCTGAATTCCACCATCGCACGGCTCGCCACAGACTGCATTACCATCCTCACCATCTGGATGAATGGCGTTCCAGTACAGTGCGATTTACCAGGAATTTTCTCCCTCGCACCACCAAATTGTGGAATGAACTTCCTGCAGCGGTGTTCCCGGACCGATGCGACAAAGGTATCTTCAAGAAACGAGCATACTCATTCCTTAAAGGCCGGCAACGCACTTGCGATGCCCCTGGTGTTGCAGGTGTCCATGGGCGGCGTTGATCACTTACCATCAGGTGAAACGTCTGCTCGTTTGTCTCCCTATCTCATAAAAAAAAAAAAAACAATTCAGCCTGATAGATACTAGTCTCTAAATATCAATTTATAGGAATCTGAATGTTAACATTTAAAACAAAAAATATGGCTATTATTTTGCCCTAACAAAACGAAATTGACACGTAGAATTTATTTTTAATTTTTACGAAATGAGTGAAATGATGAATTTTAATGGAATAAGATGAGGAATGGCTTCACCTGCGACTAGCGCGGGTATTTCGCCAATGTCAAGTAATTAATAGCAAGGACAAATTCAATAAATACACGTATTATATAAAAATGAATGATGACAGTGATAAAGATGGCGGATGAATCACATAGAAAATTGTTCATTCTATAACGAAATGACACTGACAGCGCGAACGAACAAGCACCTTGACGTTATTAAGCAGTTGCCAGCTGTAGTAGCATTAATATTTAGGTATCAATTAAAAGCGTCTTCGTTCGTCCCAGCGCTAGTGAAAACGGACATAAGTACTTCCTTATATAAATTGTTTGAATCCAATCTGCCGCCCGTGTTACCGGACGGGAGCTTCCTCGAGCATCACGCGGCGAGCCTTTAGAACCGTGTATTGTATCCGACGCATTGTGCTGCCCGGCCCGGCGCGAACGGCGCGGGCGCACCGGTCTGATGACCCCACTGCATGTCACAATAACACCTCAATAAGTTGATCACATGCCGCGCCACAATACAACGTTACAACTATGTACTACGACGATAACTTTGTGACAAGTGATTGTAACACTTGTACGAGTGTAGGTATTTTAATAGCCGGGTAAATATAATTACGGGCACAATTTTAGGACTAGGAGACTTGTTAGACCTTTGTTAACAAACGTATCCCCACAAGGAAGGACACAGGTATTCCTACAAAAATGGGAAATAAACCACAACTGGAAGAACCGCTAATAGGGTCTCGCAAGGCGGCCAGAAATTATTGCAAGTGAATATAGGTAATCACACCAATAAGGGCAGACTGAAAGCTGATCCTCAATCATAGACCATATAGGTATTTGGTCTGTGCCCTCAATAGTCGTTGGACAAGGCATGTCAGAAGGAGGGTTATTCTTCCGGCGCTGATACATAATAATATGAGCAATGAAGTCAGCGGAACAACAAATTATCAAACATAATATTACTTAACGTAAAATAAAATTATACAAATGTAATAATAAATATAAAGCCTTAACTAGGTAAATAGTCATTTATGCACTCTAATAATATTATTTAAAATTTATTGGTTATGCGAATTAACACGTTCGTGTATGATTGCGCGCTTCAGTGGAACTAACCGAGCCAATATAGTGATTTATGAAAATCATTTTCCGGAATTACGCGAAGGCAGGTAATTTCATAAAAGCTAGCCTGAAGTAGCCAACGTCATCGCTTCATGTCACAGCTTCATGAGAAACTGAACCAATGAAGGACAAAAAACAATAGAACTCATCGCTCTCATCTATTGGAAGTCGGTGTCAGCCAAATCTAATAGGTAGTAGATAGATACTATGTATGTAGTAAGTAGGTAGATACTTGTAGGTAGTGGTACCACCCTTGGGATATCACCATTTCAAACAAAAAAAAGAGTGATCAAAATCGGTTCTTAACAACGAAGTTATCCGCGAATACACATAAAAAAAAATATATACAGGATGTTTCAGAAGTCCGAAATAATACTTTGACGTTTGCTTCAGTATACAACGAAATGGTATAAAAATTTGGTCGAAATTCAAACATGTTTTTCTAACTTTTTTTTGTGGTCAATTTCTATAACTCGTAATATCTCGTGTCCTATGTTAAATTTGCATGTTCTGTTCTGTGAATATTGGTAGTCGCCCGTCATTAGTGAAGTTTACACTGCTGAATAGGGTTATGGATGTACCCAAAGGCCAGAACACGATACCTATAACAATTATTCAAAGGTCTATAACTCAGAAACTATGACAGTTAGCTACAAACTGTGTACATTAAGCATCCACATAAGAGCTTCCGTATATGTACCCAAAGTATTATTTCGGACTTCTGATACACCCTGTATACAGTCGAAACTGAGAAACCTGCTCCTTTTGGAAGTCGGTTGAAAGGTCATAATGAAACAAAGGACAAAACTAAAATAAATTGCATTAAATACCACACTAAAATAATAAAAGATAGACATAAATAGACACCGGGCCAGCGTGGTGGACTATGGCCCGAATCCCCCTCGTGTTGAGGGGAGGCCCGTGCCCAGCAGTGGGACGTTAAAAGGGCTGTAGTATGTAGTAGTATGACCCCTAGCATAATAAAACATAGCACAAAAAATAAAGGATTAAGGACTAGTAAGGACTCTGATAATGTTAGATAAAGGATTAAGGACTATTACGGACTCTGATAATGCCAGAGGAGTTAGCTGGCGGGCCGGGCAGACAGCGCCCGGACAGGTTTAAAAAAAACCGACGTCATCGTTGTCGACGTCACTGGTTTGCAGCTTCATATAAACGGCGTGAATGCGCGCGCGCTCGTCAGTAGGAGGCTGGTTGGCGCTCGCTGTCATTGCTAATCAGGCGCTTCGCCTGCTTGCCGGCTTTACCCTGCGATCGCAACTCCGACGATGTTGACGCTCGCGCCGTATTGATATTGCGTGACAAAACAATAACACGCGGACTCTTACACTTGTTTTTAATTTTATTCCGTCAAGTTCGTTTTATATATCAACATGGTTAGTGGCAATAAAGAACCGAGCGATCCCAAAAAAATACCGCCGAAGGATCGCGAGAAGAAGACTAATAATTACAAAAGAGCTAACGTCTTTTCAAAAACATGGTTCATCTGGATGATGCCCACCTTCTGGAGAGGATACAAGCGGGACCTGTACGACTCGGACCTCACCAAACCGAAGGACAACCACCTCTCCGATAAACTTGGCGATCGTCTTGAAAAGTAAGTAATAATACCCAGCTTGTTACAATATGTTTTTCTCACAACACAATTGTATCCCTCATACGGTGAAGCTGTAAAGGCCAACTCACGGCCAACAGCGTAGTCCATTAAAAAAAACAATTCTAATTACAATATTAAAATGAATGTAGAATTAATTTGAGAATGCCGACCTTTAGCTGTACAAGGTGATGCGAATATAAACCTTTATAGTGTGGATGCTTTAACAAGCATGACTTGTTAATAAAATCCGCCTTATCCAGGGTCAACCTGCCAACAATTGGTATACAAATCTCACCTGTGTAAATAAATTTTAGCGTGTGAAGTAATAAGATTTGTTGTAGGTACCGTGTACGTATGCCTCCGGTGGTGAATTTTGTAAAATATATCTAATACTTACATCATTTCCTGAAAGGTATACCTAATAAGAACTTTGGATCTGCTGGGGTCCAATTTTCGTCTGATAGACATCAATCTTTATTAGAGATATGTCGAAACAAAAGAAAAAAAATACGACCAATTTGACACTTCGATTCGCCATATCTCTAATAGAGATGGATGTCGATCGCACGAAAATATATCATTGGCCCCGCTGTTAAAATGTTCTGAAAAATGAATATGGTCACAGCTCATGTCCCCTGAAAGTTTTATTTTCTTTGTTATGTGTACGCGTACGTAGTGCTACGAATTAAATTTCAATTTTTTTTTCATAAATAAACTACACCGTTGTATACTGTTGTTCCATAATTTACCTTCTGATGTTCATAGTGCCACTGAATGAATGAATTGGGAATGAAAATATAGTTGTGCGTGTGCGGGTCTCCTAGTAAAATAGCTGAGACATACGGACATACCGTATTCCAATAGCTTACTAGCTGATGCGCGTGGCTTCACCCGCGTGGTTGTCGGTTATCGCGACCAACGTGACCAAAAGTAATCATGAAATTTTTGCCGCGGTCATCACACAAAAACTTTCATCCCCTATTTCAACCCCTTACAACCCTGTTTCGAATTAAAAACCGGCCAAGTGCGAGTCGGACTCGCGCACGAAAAGTTTCGTACCATTATCTATAAAAACGGCAAAACCATCACGTTTGTTGTATGGGAGCCCTTAAATATATATTTTATTCTGTCTTTAGTATTTGTTGTTATAGCGGCAACAGAAATACATCATCTGTGAAAATTTCAACTGCCTAACTATCACGATACAAGAGATACAGCCTGGTGACAGATGGACGGACGGACGGACGGACAGCGAAGTCTTAGTAATAGGGTTCCCGTTTAACCCTTTCGGTACGGAACCCTAAAAAATAGCCTATGTCCTTTCTCAGGCTCTAGAATATCTCTGTACCAAATTTCATTCAAATCGGTTCAGTAGATAAGGCGTGAATGCATAACACACATGCAGAATTACTTTCGCATTTATAATATCAGTATTAAGGATTAATTAAATACATTTATTCAGGCATTGTTCAACAATTTAATTCTTACCAAAAGATAACGGACATTTACAGTGGTACACGATCCACATGTTGTAATAGTAACGTGGTGATACGAACAGCGTAGTGCGTACCTATGTTTATACCTTAGGTGCAGACAAAAGTTGTTGTTACATACAACATACAACTCAGTTGCATTGCAAAAATGACTGATCTTAATCTAGGTCATGATTTACTAGCGTAAATTTTCCTTTCACGATTCATTCATAATGTATCGTACCTAAAGTTTATTTATAAATAATGTTAACATTGAATAGTCTGGGCTATTACTTTAATAATCATGGGTAGCCGAGTGGTCGAACGCACGCCTTGCAATCAAAATGTTGGCAAAACCCCGGCTCGCACCTCTGGGTTTATGTGCAATTCTCAGTTTATCCGAAATTACCACTTGCTATAAAACGGCGTGTGAAGTTCACCAACCCGCACTGGGCCAGCGTGGTGCAATATAGCCCAAAAATCTCCCTGGCATTGTGGTTGAATGTGCCCGATATAATGGCAATAGGCTCGCCCCCTATTACATTGGGACCAGAATACATCGGCGAAGTATGGGAATACTTCGCCGATGTATTCTGGTCCCAGTGCACCTCTGGCTACCCCTTCGGGGAATACAGGCGTGATGATGTATTTATATTATAACATGGTTATAAGATAGCCACTTTCGATTTTACTCGAATTAATTAATTAATTTATTTATTTAAATCGTGAAACTGTATCTTTACGTAAATGGTGCAAATGCTTAAATATTTTAAAACAATTTCCGGATTTGTTACGGATCCGGTAATAAATCGGAAAAAGAATTACTTTAAGATAAATATCTCTGTGGTATTTTTAGACAGCCAAAATGTAAGTATAGCAGAATGTAACTTGTATATTTGATATCAAGAAAATCTTAGCTCAGTGAGGACGAAGTAGAGAGGCCCCAAGGGGTAGATAAAAGGATCAGCTATATCGGTCGTTTTACCGCGTTTATGCTCTATTATTACTCCGATACCGCTCCAAAAAAGACTCATGAACGATTTAGTTTTTATAAAATAGGTAAAAAATCTATAAAAATGCAATGACCAAAATACGTTCACTATTTTCAAATTGATAGTTGACCTAAGACCCAAATATGTATTTAAGTATTTTTCATAAGGCTATTCATCCCATTGAAGACGTATGGATGTATCAGAAGTCCGAAATAATATATTATTTTTCAAATATTAGATTAGGTATACCTAACTATCATAGTTTCTGAGTTATAAGTCTTTGAATATTGACTACAGGTCTCGTGTCGTAGCCACAGAGACACATCCATAACCCTATTTAACAGTGCCAACGACATCAACGACCGGCGACTACTAATAATCAGAAAACAGAACTTAAAAAATTGTTAAGGCCAAGTACCCCATTCCATACTATCACCGTTACTGTAACAGCCGTTGCAAAAAAATACGTATTGAATAATATTATGATAGAGCACAATTCAATAATACGTTTAAATACAGATATGTTTGTGTTAGTAACAATTTTAATTATATATTATTAACTTACCGTTCAGTCACCGATTAACACCGTAATGTGCTATGACCGGATCTATAGTAAAT
Source organism: Ptilodon capucinus (assembly GCA_914767695.1). Taxonomy (NCBI): domain Eukaryota; kingdom Metazoa; phylum Arthropoda; class Insecta; order Lepidoptera; family Notodontidae; genus Ptilodon; species Ptilodon capucinus. The sequence continues at coordinate 7,142,704 of OU611811.1, forward strand.
GCACGGCGACAACAAAATTCCGATAAGGTGTAGATAAGTTCTCGTGAGCGTAGTAGTGCATGTACGTGTCTAATGTGTTTATAGCACGCACGCACGGTTATTGCATGCGTACTGAAAATTGATTATACTTCATATATATTTTGGGGTCACTATTTATTACTTGCAGAGGAACAAAGAGGTACTTTTCCTAACATTTGACAGGTTCACTCGTCTAATATTGTCATGGAGATATTATAATGGAGATGGTATTTCGAGCCCGTTCTGCGGTAAAATTTTCTGGTTTATCTGACACCGCTATTGTTGTTTTCCCATATAGTTGCCATATACAACAGGTACATGAGATAACAAATATGGCGGAGTCTTTATGGGTAGGTACTCTAGATCAGGGATTCCCAAACTGGGTTCCGTAGAATAGTCATCAGGGTTCCGCCAAAATTATATACGCATACAATTGTCGGACATATTCAATGCCTAACTATAAAACAATTATTCATAAAACAGTAAAACAATTTCATTCTTCACTTTAAAATTTTAAGTTAAGAATAAGATTTCTTAAAAAAAAATTCTTATATAAATTTCAGTTTTGATTCCTAATCATCTGATATGGGGTTCCATAGTGTTCCGTAATCTTTAAAGTGTAGGAACCCCTACTCTAAATACTCTGTGAATTTTGTGCATTACTTTGACATGACATTGTCTAAATACGTTTGATAATCTATGTCCATATATATAAGACTAGTTTAGACTTGTTGTTAGTTACGTAGCAGTGGTAGCCGAGTGGGTAGCAATGGTAGCCGAGTGGTCGAACGCACGTCTTGCTAATCAAAGCGTGCGGGTTCAAACCCCGGCTCGCACCTCTGGGATTTATGTGCGAATCTCATTTTCATCCGAGATTATCACTTGCTATGAAACGGTGAAGGAAAACATCGTGAGGAAACCTGCATGTCTGAGGGAACTTGTCTAGTTCTTGATAGATGTGTGAAGTCTGCCAACCCGCACTGGGCCAGCGTGGTGGACTATGGCCTGAATCCCCCTCGCATTGAGGGGAAGCCCGTGCCCAGCAGTGGGACGTTAAAAGGGCTGTAGTAGACTTGTTGTTATTTCACCCATTTAGGTAAACTTTTGTTTGTATTTTTAGCACATTTATGTATCTGTACCTTTTAATATCATTGACAGTCCGTTTTGGTTTTGGCAAAAATTTCGACGCACGGCTTTTCAACCGCGGGGGCTTACAGCCTCGACATTATGTAATGACAATATTAACTTCAAATTAATATAATTATATTGAGCCCATAGGTCATAACGAATGAGAGCCAGCTACTCATCGGTAATTGCAGCATAATGACCGTTTACATTTTACTATGTCAATATCGCGTGCTCAGTTGCTCAACCATCTGTAGCCGCGCTCGATTTAATTACCTACATATTACTCAGACAAAGACATTTGTTATTGGTAGGTAAAGGCGCTAAGGACGCACCCATCTCGTGCATACCAGTTCCTATACCTACCTAGTTCTCATTGTATCCAACAAATATACAAGTTATTTAAAAACATATAATGCACGCTTACCGCACGGTTTTTCTCGGAATTTAAAATAAATATGTAAAGAAATATGAAGTAAATATGTAAAGAAATATGTAGTAAATATGGAAAGAATTTTAAAGTTTGCTATATGAAAACACTAAGAATTTTCTGTTAATGCAATATTAATAACTAGCTGTTCCCGCGACTTCGTCCGCGTGGAATTTATAAAAAAAGCACCTACTCATGTTAATCTTTACAACATCATCTGCCAGTGAAAGTCCGGTTAAAATAGGCGATTCCGGAGATTACCTGGAACAAACAGACAGACAGATGGACAGTAGATGGATAGTTGATAACGTGTCATAGGACTATGAATTAAATTCATTTTATGCAATGGTTTAATAAAATCTTATTTGCTAACTGTACAGTTAGTAACTTATACCAAGTTTATCATTTTAACACATGCTACCCGTAGTTCCATTTATGAGATAGTAAAGGCGAAATCCGTCAGAGGGCAGAAGGTTAAGTCACCGCGACTAGACTTATGTCACGGATTATGTCGTACCGATCGTAATTCTAGTGGCAGAAAAAAGAAAAAAAAAATCATATATCACATTTTATCTTGTCACAACTGGGACTGTACTAACAATGCAGGTAAGGACGCTGAGGGCAATAGCCGAACTGGGAGCATGCTTAAAAGAAGGTCAACACTTATAGTTACTGTAGGTATGTTAATGTTAATAAGCCGCGTGCCATTTACCCTTTGTTTGATATCCAGTAAAGTGGTCAAGGATGTGGAGCGTTAATGACCGGATACTGAGTAAGACCTCTCCTGCAGCCCGCTTATATAGTGCAATATCGAGCCGACTGGCGCTACTATACACACCAAACGAGTTTATATAATTCAAGACACTTGCGTGAGGACACTATTCATATTCACATAGCAAATACTTCATGTTATTCTTTTCGCAAAGCTTACTGCTAGTACAATCATAGTAGGTATGAATAATTAATTAGTAAAAGGCCAATATACCTACTCACTCCCAAATATATAAGACATTTCAATCTGTCTACAGTCATATCTTTTCAGTCCAAAAGTGTTCGTTACAGTGACTATAGGATAATAACTCTTTATAAAATTGGATTTTTATAAAAAGTTATTATTTACCTACAGTTAATTTGTATTACTATTTGTAATGTTTATTTGAAGCTGATATTGACACAAAACGTCACATACCTACCTACCTTCTTCTTCGAATTGAAATTGTACTAACAATGAACTGCTAATAATTACGAGAAAAAAATGTATAATAAATTACGAAACTGTGAATCCAATCCTAAAAAATGTATCAATAATAAAAAGAAATAATTCATGGGTGCCATACTTAAATACTTGATGTATTTTATACAAGTAATAAATTATTCAGGGAGTGACAGCAATTCGTTTAGATAGTTAAAAACTATATTCCTTCTCTTCTTCACTTGCAAACCGACCTTATTGTATTTTCTATATACGGAGTTCCTGTAGATACAGGTTATAAATATGGTAATGCACAGAATACAAGTTAAGAGACGATAAGCTCAGATGACATCAACCTATACAATAAAGTCGTGGCAACTCTATAAAGAGCTGCAATTCATTACAAGAACATATAACTTAACGGTATTACGTTTCAAAATAACTGCCCTCTTCATTTCCGCTTGCATAGAATTAATTGCTTATGTCATTCCGGGATAAGTACTTGGCACCCTTCCCGATCCATACTATTACTGTGCTATGAACGTAACAGACAGTCAAGGAGTAGTACGCTGATACTTTAGTTTTAAAAAGACCCCACCAAATAAACAATTGTATCTCTTTATGATATTACTATAGACTATAAAGCAACCATGGAGTTCCTTGTCTATTCTTCTCTATGGGCACTCCAATGCATTACGAATGGGTGGTAGGGATACTTTTATTATTTTTTGTTTGTTTATATTCTTTGGATTAAAAAAACCGATTCCGATAGATGCATTTATAGAAATAAACCACCTAATAACTGACCTCCAATCACTGGTAACTGGAAGTGAGAACACCATTCAAATGAGGTATAAATTAGGCCATTATGATAATACAACCTTCATGATTAATAACGATTTTGATTTGATATAAATGACTCCTAATTGTATATATATTTAAAAATAATTACACAGTAACTATGATACAAGCAGTGATAGCCTAATGGGTAAAACGCGTGCCCATAACGTAAGGGCATGTCCAAACACCGGGCTCGCACCTCTGAGATTTTCATGTGCAAATTTCATTTTCAATAATGATTACCACTTGCTGAACGGTAAAGGAAAACATCATGAGGGACCCTGCACGTCGATAGAAAGGCGTATGAGGTTCACCAACCCGCAATGGGCCAGCGTGGTGGACTATGGCCTAAATCTTCCTCGTATTGACGGGGAATGTACCCGGTATAATAGCAATAGGCTATCCATATTACATTGGGACCAAAATACATTGGCGAAGTGTGTGTGCACTGTAGTCCACCTCTGCCTACCCCTTCGTGGAATACAGGCGTGATGATGTAATATTTAAGTATGATACAACACGAACATATTGTAGTACATCCTTGGAGATATACGTTTCGACATCAGCACATAAAATATAAATACATAGTTACTTTAATTAATTATGAGTACGTAACTGCGCAATAAAAGCACATAAGCACAGTACTTGCATAGATTACTTCCTGTTTCTTTTTTGCAATACAGTACCGACACGAAATGGAGCTTATTAAATTTGTGAACAGGAGTCTAAAATGGCCACTTAGCTATTCTTAACCGAATTGATTTCCTTCTTTCTTGCGTGTCCTTAGCAGTCGCGATTTTTACGCATTTGCGTCATTTTAATTTAAACAGCAGATTGGTTTTCAGAGTATTATTAATCTGTGTCTGCTAATCAAAAAAATATTTAATGCTTTTGCGGAATTGTTCAAAGGGGCCATTTTAGACACCCCAGATCAATTATTATAGAAATATTATCATGTACTGAAACGGTGGGTACGTTCGGTTTATTTTTCCGCATTCATTTGTTTATCATTGTGATGCAAGAATGAGACACGTCATTTATTTAGGTACAGTCAGCAATCCGTGCATGATCTATACAAATAAATAAAATATACATACATACATACAAATAAATAAAATTGGAGTGTCTGTTTGTAATATCAAAATAACACTTTTTACCAAATGCGTATGAAAGTATATACGATACCTATAACGAAAACGCAATTTTAAAAATTTTTGTCTGTCTGTCTGTCTGTTTGTTTGAGGTAAACTTCTAAACGGCTGAACAGATTTCAATGGGACTTTCACTGACAGATAGCTGACGTTCCAAGGCGTAACTTAGGCTACTTTAATTTTAGAAAAAGCATTAGGGTTCCGCGGGATAAACATAATACCCATATTTCCGGGTAATCTCCCTAAAGTCCACGCGGGCGAAGTCGCGGGCACAGCTAGTTATTAATAAATGCAGCCGACTGTACGTTCACAGACGTGCGAGCGATAAGTGTGTCAATGATTCCAATACCAAAAAAAAATCTAAGCCTGAAATCATGCTCTATATATAGGATGTAGTCATAGGACAATTATTCAATACTGCTTACATTAAATAAACACTAGTGGGTATAATGCATCTTTGAAACATATATTAGTCACCACGCTTTATATATGAGTGAAATATGGAATATACTCTAGAAATCATTGAAATACCTACTATCTAGGTTGTTCCTTTGGATTATTAAAATACGTATACTTATGAAATAAAACTATTTTACGGATTTTATCGCGTGTATTTACTATTTTATACACGCGATAAAATCCGTAAAATAGTTTTATTTCAATGTATAGTATTCGCGTAAATATAAGAAAACAATATACGTATACTTAGCTAATTAATACTACACTGCTACCTAATTGACACCTATTTTACTCACACCTTTTGTACTTTAATCCGACATGAATGATATTATATACCTACATAAGTAGATCGAGGTTCAAATTACCAACTCATGAAGTGTAGATAGATATACCTACCTTCTATGAGGATATATTGCTCTACCTAAACTATAATCCCTAATTTTTTAGAATCAGAATCAGAATATTTTTTATTCATATAAACCAATACAGGCACTTATGAATCGTCAATAAATAGTAAAAATAGTAGCTCTACCACCCATTCGGAATGCATTTCCTATAGAGAAGAATGGGCAAGAAACTCCATGGTTTTTTTTTTCAAATTTATTATATTTTGTCACTTCTATACCTATTTATTCACAATAAGTATGTAATTCACGCTTTAACATGCGCCGGTAAATTATTGTTAATAAAAAATGACAACATTATGATATAACTGTTTATTCTTTTGATATATCATAACACCTTTTTTCTAAGAAACAGGGAACCGTGTAAGATAAAATAACATTCAATAATTGTATTTGTTTTGTTGAAAGATAAATTCCTCGAATTCGGGACAGCGTGTATTTCGTGTACCATGTGTACCCAGCTCACGATATCGCAATGATCGGGACCTCAAACCTTTTAAAACATTCGCCGGTTCATCTTGTCTTCGGCAATACATTCTGAATTCTATCTTATCTCCATTACCTACTTTTTTAACATTTTGAGCCATAGAGTGGTCAAACAGCAAAATAATCTCACAGAAAACTTTAAGCTCAAACCCTGTTGAGAACAATGATACACTAATATCACTCACCATCTATAAATCAACTGCCTGTATGATAATAAAATAATATGTAATAATTAAAATCTTGGGGCCATGACAATTTCAGTAGAAGATAAAAAAACATAAATATCGCCAGAGAACACCTCAGAATCAGAATCAGATTTTTTTTATTCATGTAAACCCTAATAAACATAATTTATTGGTTAACAGCCTATAATCTTAAAATAAACCTTGAAATAACAAATTTTATAACATTCAGAAACCGAACCCAACCAATGTGTCTAAACATCCACTACAATAGTACTAATAAAAAACAAGTTCAGGTTACTAAGTTTCTAGGTTTGCATATAGATCAAAGTCTAAACTGGAAGAAACATATTGATTATGTATGCTCAAAGCTGTGTCAATATTCATACGTACGGTATATGTTAAATAAAATAGTAAGCAAAGACACCGTACTGGCTGCATACCAAGCGCATGCAGCGTCTGTGTTGAGATATGGTTTAATATTCTGGGGGAATTCTACTAACTAGATTTGTTTAATAAGTTCCATAGTGCGCGTCGTAAAAACAAGGTACATAATATATCCAACAGAACCTGCTCAATAAAAGTGTATTCTGTATGGCGTCCAAAATATATCATAAACTGCCCAACTATATTAAAGAAGCCAACAGCTTATACTCCTTAAAAAAAAATCTTACCAAACTTCTACACGATAAGGTTTATTATAGTGTACAGGAATATCTTAATGATAAGTTGTAATTTTATTTTCTATTTGTATACTTATGTGTTATAATTGCATACCGTAAGGTAAAATACGGTATACGCTACCTATACTGTTACCTATGTCACCTTACAATAACCTGTAGGTATTCGCAAATAAATTACTTTGACAAAAAGTATTTCATAATTGACACAGTCGAAAGCCTTTGAGAGGTCACAGAAGATACCAATGGCATCCTGTGAGTTCTCCCATGCTTGGAAGATATGCTTTATTAAGTTTACACTGACGTTGGTACTGCAACGGCCTTTGGTGAAACCATATTGTTGGTCGTGCATGATGTTATTTGCATTAATATGAGCGAGTAATCTTTAAGATGTTTGGTCACATCATTCGTAACGAAGACTCATTGGAACGACTAATGATACAAGGAAGAGTAGAGGGTCAACGCGGCAGATCACCAACAAGGTGGACAGACCTCATGAAGTCCTCAACGAAGTGTACCCTTAATGAATGTGCACGTAATGCTACTGACAGAGAGAGATGGAGAAGTCTCACAAAAACCGCAACCAACCAACTAGACAATCCATGACCACGACCACTCCGCCAGGAGTGTACGACTAAGAAGAAGAAGAGCGAGTAATTTTCAAAGCATTATCATTACAAACACTTTACTAAGTACTGGCAAAACTGAAACTGGCCTATAATTGTTTGGGTATTTAGTACTACCGGATTTGAACAACGGGATTACTTTACTTAGTTTCATTAAATCCGGAAAAAAACCTTGATCAACACATGTATTAAATATCAGAGCTAGGTATAGCGGTAAAGGGCTGATAATAGCTTTACATGTTTTTACTGACATTCCCCATAAGTCATCAGTTAATTTAATTTTAATAGTGTTGAAGGCTTTAGTAATAGCTCGGGGATTTGTATACACGAATTTAAATTCTATAGGACAGGGGGCTATAGTGTGTATTGGTGACTTGTGGGGGACCACAAGTCACCAATTCATTGTACAAGCTCTGGGTATGAGTAGAATCTTTATCGATTTGCACAGATTGCAAATTACTAATAGCCTTATGGGCTTCACACAACTGAGCTTCGAGATCTGTGATGCGTTTCAGAGCCAGCTCGTGTGTATTACTGCATTATTCAAATGTTGTCACTATGTCCCAGAGATGTTCAAATTGTTCAAGTTTGTCCATATAATCGATGTGTAACTCTGCCAACTCATTCTTGAGCGACGTGTTCTTTTCGATTATTTCCTTTACTTCCACATCACTGTCATCTCTCTCCTGGAGTAGTTGATGACATAGCTTCTTCCAATTTTTCAAGTGTTATCCTCAGCTTATATTCCATGCACGGGTTGTTGCTCTGCGGGTCATCATCTCCTCCCGACACTATCACTGCTCTCCTCGACCCGGGCGTCGAGAGGGCCACTAACACACAGACATCAGCCTCAAACAGAATTCGACCTCGCCGGCGAGTTCGAGGAACCCCCTCTTCCGCTCGTACGTGCATCTTTGCACCTAAGAGTGTAGTCACTACCTCTCCCCTCACAGTAACTGCCCAAGCCGAGGTCGTGCCCTCTGTGGCGCCCTTGAGCCAGTTGCCACCCCTTTTCCGCCCTTAAGGCCTTGGTTGGAGACGCACTCTGCACTCGCCACTCCTCTGGTGAAGCTGTAAAGGCCACCTAACGGCCAACAGCGTAGTCCTTTCAAAAAAAAAAAAAGAAGCGGGTCATCATTTGGACGGTATGGGGAATCTAAAAAATAAAGATGGAAGGATAAGTGACACAGCAAGATAGCTAAGATAAATAGATATTGTTAAAAGATATCAGATAATAAAAATATATATATATGTGGGGTGGTCTTCTTAATTAAAAAATCTTCATAATATCGTATTTTCTTTTATTTAGCATTATAAAACTTCTAATTCCGTCATAACGTCTTCCCATCTTTTCTGGCTCTCCCCTCCATTCATTCTCTCACTCGCACACTTCACTCTCTCATTCATCTACCGCTTCGTTTAGAAATCTTAACTTTAATAACCTAAAATTCGTTCAAAAATACATAACCAAGAATGTTAAAATCCTACAACTCGGCCATACTGCTTTCAGTCTGCCCTCAGACTGACTCTAGGTATAAAACAAAACAATGAATAATAAATCTTTTAACAATACAACTTTAGATACTTTTTACTTGACATTTACTACAAAATTCAGACATACAACCTTTCACACCTTTATAATATGCTTGTTAAGTATACAGAATAAACAATTAAACAGAATTACAACTTAAAAACCTTTAGAGAAAAGTAAACCTTATTTTAATCTGCACAGAGTTCAAATTACAGTACACAAAATCAAGTCGTCATAAAAATCTATTAGGGGTCATTCACCCTACTCTTTAGTACAACATCTATTCATCTTACAACAGAAAACATCATATAATAACGCTTCAATACAACTTTAGGAATTAATCACCTTAATATAACATAGTGGTAAGCTGTGGTGCTCACTGGTAAGTAAGTATTGGGTAAGTATTAAAATGTTTGCCAAAAATTTAATACTTGGAAAAAAATTAAAATAATCATCATTGAATTAAGGCCAACGTTTCATGTAATCTACCCCAGTAGTCGTATTCTTAGGCCCCTCTTTACTATTATCTAGCTTCTTTACTTCATATCTGTCTTTACCTATCTCTCTTACTATTTCATATGGTCCAAGAAACTTCTGCTTCAGCTTTAATGCATTTCCGAATTGAGTTCTTTGTATTGCTACAATATCACCCTTTTTGTATTTATATCCTTCCTTCCTTTTCATATTAAAATTTCTTCTATTTTCTTCCTGAATTTTCAAAATCTGAGCTTTCGCTTCTCTTCTTAGGTCATCTCTTTTCTCAATAAATCCTTTCCTGTTCTCCTCTTCCAAAAGTTCTACAATCTTCATATCATCTTTCAATCTTAATTTAGCGCCTGTTAATAATTCAAATGGTGAAGTATCAATGGATCTTTGGTATGAACAATTAATTACTCTTTGTACTCTACTGATAAATTTATACCAATGTGTAGGTTCCTCTACACACATTTTAGCCAAAATGGAAATAATTATCTGATTCATTCGTTCAACCTGCCCATTTCCACGAGGGATTCCTGTTGTTATGGTGATATGTTCTATTTCTTCTTCTTGACAATATTCTTCAAACTCTTTTCCTGTAAATGCTTTCCTGCAATTCCTGTAATTCCTAAATTGACAATATCCTTCTTTCTTCCCAGTCTTCCTGCTTGCAAGTAAACATGGTACACACATTGATACAACTTTTTCTATTTTACTATCTATCTTGTTAATGTGATAATCTTTTTCTATTAATTCTTTAATTTTCTTTTTCCCAAAATGTCCAATGCCATGCGCTCTCTTAATCATCTCTAAGTCCATAATTTCTGGTATTACTAATTTCTTCTCTACTCCTTTATAAATAACTTCGTTTTCCAAAAAATAGTCTTCATAATTATTATCTTTAAGAACTTCTTTAATAGCCTTCAGAGCTTCATCTTCTTCTTGGGCCTTCTTCACTCTGGAATGTAGTTCAGCACTGACTACACAAATGTTCCGGCTTAGTGAATCTACATGCTGCATCTTACTGCCACTTCGATGTTCAATAGTGAAATTAAAATCTTGTAGGTACATAATCCATCGGGCCACCTTTGCTGAAACTTCTTTTTTGGACAAAGTTTTTTGAAATGCTTCACAGTCTGTAATGATCTTGAATGGAATTCCTATAAGGTACTTGCGAAACTTCTTCACTCCTTCAATAACAGCTAGTGCTTCCAGTTCATAGCTACTACCTTTTTGTTGAACTTCAGTCGTCTTTCTGCTCATATAATGAACTGGGTGCATGCTTTCATCTAGAGGGTCTTTCTGCATCAACACTGCGGCATACCCAAATTTGGATGCGTCTGTATGTACTTCCGTCTGTAGTTGCGGATCAAAAATCTTTAACACCGGGTCACAACATAATATCATCTTCAACTTCTCAAATGCACTTCTTTGTTCTTCTTCAAAATGAAATTCTTTGCTCTTTAACAACTCACTTAATGGTCTTGCAACTGCAGCATAATCTGGGATAAACTTCCGGAAATATGATGTTAGTCCAATGAAACTGTGCACTTCTTTCAGGCTTCTTGGTACTGGAAACTTATACACGGCTTCAGTTTTCTCTTTTGACGGCTTCACTGTTCCATTACAGATTATATGCCCCAGATATTCAACAGATGTTTGCAGTAGTTGTGTCTTCTTCCAGTTTATCTCAAGCCCATATTCAGCAGCTACTTTCAGGACCTGTTTAAGTCTTTCCAATGCTTGGCCTTCATCTTCAGCCAAGATAATCAAATCGTCAATAAATATCAACAGAAAGCCTCTCTTTATAAAGTCTGTAAATATTATATTGATATACCTCATAAAGTACTTGGGACAAATAGAAAGCCCAAACGGTGCACGTAGAAATTCATATTGTCCTTCCGGGCTGCTGGTCACAAATGCAGTATATTTTATTGAGTCTTCTTCAATAGGTAAGTGGAAAAATCCGTTTTTTAAATCAAGGGTACTAAACACTTTAGCTTTACACAACTTGTCTATATGATCATCAATTATGGGTAAAGGGTATTCATCTTTTATCATCTTTTGGTTTAGTTTCCTATAGTCAACACAGACTGGGAGACTTCCATCTTTCTTCTTTACAATAACCAAGGGACTGGCATATTCCGAATAGCTAGGGCGTACCACACCCTTAGCCAACCACTCTTCAATTTGGCATTTAACGTCTTCTTCTTCCTTCAATGCAAATCGCCGTGGACGCTGCACTACAGGTATGTCATCTTTCAATATAATCTTCAACTTTATAGGTGCTTCTTTAATCTTCAAAGGTTTGTAACTACTTATTAATTTCTGAATCTTAATGGGTATGTCATTGTTACTATCTACACCGGAAAGTAAACACTGTAAATAGGAACTATCATACGACTGTGGCCTTACTTCAACAATACCCTTGTCTATAAGAATAATAGTATTATCTAGGAAGGTCTGTCCTAAAATAATAGCATAAGGGATGACACCTCTTGGCACGACGTGAAAACAAACATTATAGCAATGACCATCAATTATCAAATTCTCTTCAAACTTACCAATCGAGTACACCTTACATGATCCTAATCCAGTTAATAACATCTTTTCGGGCTCATAACACTTCACGGATGGTAGTGAGGTAAACAAATCAAACGAAATCAAGTTAATGTCACTGCCCGTATCTACTAAACACTTAACAGATAAACCGCCTATTTTTACCATCTTAATCGACTTATTTAACTTCAAATCGTTGTTTACACTGAGAATGTTATGATTGAGGAGGTTATCTTGACACTGACAGTTCGGAACCGCTTTGACGTTTGACACTTCTTCACTCATTCGCTCTGGGAACTCTTGACCAACTTCACACTCGTTCATCTCGTCATCTGAAGGTTGGTAATGCACGAACATCGACTTCGCCCTGACGTTGGCACCGCCACCGCTTCCGCCTCGCGTACTGCCAACATTACGGCCGCCTCTTGCCTCGTTTGTCATGTTGTCAGCTTGAGCTCTGCACTCAGTACCAATATGGCCGAATGCGTTGCACTTGAAGCACTTGAAGCCTTTTGTACATGAACTTGAAAAATGACCCATTTCACCACACTTGAAACAGCGAGTAATCACTTGCTTATCATGCGCCATATTTTTATTTTCAGCCGTTTTCGTCGTCGTCATCGTCTCGCGTTGCTTAGCTTGAATACCACGCTCTTTCATTTTCTTCTTCATAGCTTCGTACTGGGTCAGCTTTTCTTTCAGGGCAGGATATGTGGTGATTCCGTAAAGGCCGATCTTATTTTGCTCGTGGTCGAAAATCCCGTCGACTATGTATTGTATAGCAACTTCATCGGAGAACTTAGCTCGCCTTCCCAATTCTTTCATGGACAGCATATACTGATAATAGCTTTCGTCACCTCGTTTCTTACGCGCAGCCATCGTTTCGTGCATCTTCTTCGTGTTTATTCTTTCAGGAAATTCTTTCAGGAGCGCCGTCTTTAACTCGTCGAATGTGCGGAACGTTTTTTCTGTTCGCAACCATAACTCTGCTGTACCGGTTAACGATTTTCGCGCGATGATTAACTTTTGTTGCGCCGTCCAACCGAATATCTCGGCGTTATCTTCAATATCTTCTGACCATTTTGTAGATGAGTAGGTCATGTCTTCACCGTTGAATTTTGGTATGGAATCCGCCATACTGAATTGAAATGCAAAGGTTTTAATTTCGTCATCTTTTGTTTTTTCTTTGTCTTTTTCCTTGTCCATCGCTCTTGTCATCATCGTAAAAACTTCGTAAACTTCTTATAATATTTCGTCGTATCGTCGTCGTCTTCGTAAAATAAACTTATTACCGGCGGACGCGTTCTTCTTCGTAGCGTAATGGCCGCCGGCACTCTTCGTCTTCGTTTTGTTGAAAAACTTACAATTTCAACATATCTTCCTCGATTATTCTTCTAGGTTATCCCGGACGAGGTTGTGGGGTGGTCTTCTTAATTAAAAAATCTTCATAATATCGTATTTTCTTTTATTTAGCATTATAAAACTTCTAATTCCGTCATAACGTCTTCCCATCTTTTCTGGCTCTCCCCTCCATTCATTCTCTCACTCGCACACTTCACTCTCTCATTCATCTACCGCTTCGTTTAGAAATCTTAACTTTAATAACCTAAAATTCGTTCAAAAATACATAACCAAGAATGTTAAAATCCTACATATATATATATATCAAAAAAAATAGTGGGTAGATAATTAAGTATATAATGAGCTCAGTAATGGTTTAATGATTTTAGTAGTTAATTGGGGTATTTAACATATAATAGATTATATAAAAATAGAAACAAAAAAAAACGATACAAAATTTACCTATAAGAGAATTAACTGAAAGGAAGGTATTAAGTATCTAGTAGGTAGGTAATTACGCAGAATCCTACGTATAAAAACTTATAATAAGAAATATTTTAATAGAGAGTAAGGAAAAGTAACGTTAGCGTGTTATTGGTAATTAAAATTATTAAGATATTGTGGTGATTAAAAGCAATACTCCCCCTGATTATGTGAAAAGTTTCAAATCCCGTCCGGTGTACAAATCGAGTTGACAGCTTGTTGTCGTTTCCGCAATGTTTCTTGTTTTTGTTTCACAAAAAAAAACGCCACCAATGCTTATTATTGTAATATAATTAACAATGTTTATAATTACGCACTATTCTTTGCTAAAAACTATTTTTATAATTAATTTAACACAAGGCCGTTTTTTCACGTCCACTGGCTAGTGTTGCCAACCCAAAAAACTTGCTCGTCGTATGATCCCAAACTAAGCAAATCATGTACTATAAGTACCATACAATGGACTTAGGGCGACTCCAGTTACACCCAGCCAAAGGGAACTTCCGATATTAGTCACTGACGGAAAACGATCCCGAACGAACAAGCGGGCGGTTTAGTGAGCTGAGAGACGTACGCTCGAACCACTGCACCAAGCCGCTGTGAAAATCTGACGCATCTAAGCAAGTCAAAATTTAAGTCATTCTTCAATCGAACGCATCCAATATCCCGCATCCATACGTAGCATTGCGTAATATAGTTGCCGCAACTCGGTTTCCTGTCTAATTCAACTGTCGTTCCGGGTAATTGTGATTATCAGCCGACCTTCTCATTGGGTAATGCGCGCGGTGACGGCGGCAAGTCGATATCATCCCGGCGGCCACAGGAACCTGACCATCATTAACCAATTCAACATGAGAACTTTGGACCCGAAACCTACCTATCTAAACTCGTTGCCGCCGTATCTTGAAAACGCCAATTAATTTTGTTTAGTGGCTTTCGTTGAATAAAGAAATACCTAAGCTAAGTACTTGTGTCGCGCCAATAAGGAAAATTTACTTCAGTTGGCATGATGATTCCTTCTTAAGTGTGATTCACAAGAGTTGGAGAATCACCGAAACTGAAGTCAACTTACGTGTTTTGAGGCATGGGGTACAAAATTATACTCACAATTGTTTGTTTTGTTCATGATATTATTCCATAAATGTACATCACTGAATACATTATGAATGATGTGATATTGATTACAATGAGTCAATGCTTATAGGTTTTTACCGGCTTCTGACAAGCATCCCATGCATGCATCGTGATTTGTGGTACGTATAGAGTAGAATGTCTGATACCATTTTAAATCGTACCCCGATAACATACTTCGATATTGTTGCTTAAATGGTCAATTGGGAATATATGCCGTTTATGGGCTGAGCTGACGGACGATAACCACCGAAACCCTTTAACCTATCTATTGATTAGGACGAGCCTGCTGACTCTACTAGACTCTACCTCCTACTGCTGACTCTACTAGTCCCATATTTATAGAAAAATATAAAGCTTGTTAAATAGCTGAGCTCGCAACTGCGTACTTGCGAAATTTAGAACCCCTAATTTTAAATTTAATTGGAACGCTAAATTAGAAACCTTAAAAAAAAGATAAATGGAATCTGTAAAGTCGTTCTCAAGTTATAAATAAAATAGGACCAAGAAAAATAGGGATTCATTTTTATATAGATTATTAATAATCCATTGTGCATTGTTACACATTTTTGTAGTGAGTATATCTAATAATAAATGAGATGCCCTATTACTCCAATAACAGATAAAAGTCGATTGAAATTTGGGAGTTCTGAAAGTCACAAGATTAGTGAGCGTAAAAACCCTCAAACTCTAGAGTAGGGATACTGATGCAAGTGCCTCGCACCGCGAGTCGCATGACCACACCACGACACAAAGGTGTAGAATCTGTACGAATAGGAAGTGCTAATCAAGGCAACGAAGTGTTGTTAACACAGTCATTGTACAGATGGCGCGTTACACAGCGAGCTTACTCACCCTTTATAATGTAATAAACAGCAATCACTAGGACCCGCGCAAACAGGGGCGATGAAACGCGCGCGTCCAACATTTTTCCAATACCAAAACGAAGCAGCCCCCGTTTTACCGACGAAATGTCATAAATGACGATAAATGATGATCATAAATGAAATGTATTTACTCGCCCTTACACGTTCATGCCACCAATCCAATTGTTCTGTAAGGAATTTTAAATCTTGACCGCTGATTTTTCAATATCCGTGCGTGCGCATCAACTTGGACAAGGACGAATTTGTAAGAAGTTCTCTTTGAACTTCATATTTGATTTTACGTTATTTGAAGCATTTAGTTATCTAAAATACGCATGGCTGTATTAGAGATTTCAGTCCAAACACATAAAACGTAACGATCCGATTACAGGAACACTGTAAACACCTTTGAACCAAAAGTCATCGTAGGTGGTTTGATACTGAAAGTTATTTGAATATAGGTACAATTAATTATTTTTTACTCTATTTTTTTATTATTATTAGTAAATTGTTGACTAGGTATGTAAATATTTTGTTTTTAATGTAAATAAATTATAAAATTACAACAACAAAAAAAATATTAGTATAGGTGCTACCGCTAAAGTGCAGAAATCAATTGATGTACAGGTTAACTAAGTAATATCCAGATTAACGATTAATTTAATCCTGCGTATTCATCAAATTAACTACCTAGTGTTATACGCACATTGACGGCTTTTAAGCTTTAGCGATAACAATGTACATAATATACATTAAGCTTAAATTTATTAATTATTTGAAAACTACAATACCTAGAGGTCGTATTCAATGTAACAATTCTCATACTCCATGTTTTACATCGCCTGCTTAACACGATGCGCCCATAACATATTACTTATGAATTCAAATGAATACGGCAAGTTGAAGTGGTTGGGCATGCGTCCTCCACGTGGTAAATCAACTACTGTCAACAAACGGGACCTTTTCGTGCGATCGAGATTCATCTCTATTCGAGATGTCTCGAAACGAAACGTCAAATAGTATGTATTTTTTTCATTTGTTTCGAGATATCTCGAATAGAGATGAATCTCGATCGCACGAAAATCGGGGCCCTGTAGGCTTAGCATGACTGCGTAGACATAAGTTTCACATAACTTATGTCTACGCAGTCATGCTAATGGTGTTGGAAACGTGTATCAGTAGGTAGGAATTCGTGATTCACGCACATATTATGTACAATTGCATACATAATAGTTTACTCTAATGGTCCGTATTGTGTTTTCTCACCTGTTGCAGCCTGCAGTAAGCTCACTTAAATAAGTGCCGAGCCTATAAGAAAAATGTTATATCTTGCTAACTGGAACCCAAACATCTACATGTGATACATTGCATCAAATATAGCCACACAGTAGCAGGTTTCTCTTCTTACCACTTTATTTATTGCGTGTTACAATCCGTTAAAAGCCAACACAAATTAGTTTTGATCTGGAAAGTGCTTCAATAGATTCCTATGAATATGGGGGTAAGGTTATGTAGCTTACCGGGCTATTAAAAAGTGAAATTGAAAATATTTTTTTCATAAAACTTCAACTATCAGTTGCTATCAAGCCCTGACTGAGGAAACCTATTGTGCGTTTTTTTGTATAGGATACGATAAACAATGGCATACCTTATAGCATGCCGAAGTGAAATCCAGCCATGACCATGTGACATCTAAATAAACTGATGTCCCATCATGACTGCCGTGGCTTTGAATAGAGTGCGTGAGTTTGCATAAACTGCTACTCTAAGTTGCTAGCACCTAAGCAGCGGTTTTAAACTCATGGTAGAGTCAGTACTTGAACTGGCACCGTGACCTCGCGTGGTGCAGCGAGGTTTACATACACACGACACAAAGATTCACTAACCTCAAGGTATCGGGTGTATTCTGACTCTATATAAATATAGCCAACATAACATCACGAGTAATAACGTAAATTGAAAAGGAACCTTGAATATAAAGTAACCCTGTAAGATTAGCATGACCGTTAAGACATGAGTTTTATCTCTTTCAACTGTCAGATTTTTTGATAACATGACTTCACTTCGAGCTTTCTGTACTGAACATAGCTCGGTGTGACGTCATTTTCTCGACAAATCTGACAGTTGAAAGAGATAACCTCTGTCTATGCGGTTATGCTAAGCCTACTGATCTGTAGAAATGTCAACCTCTCTACAAACCATTTACAATCGTATTAATTAGTTAAAAAATATATTGAAATATAAATCGATCATATCGATGCATTTATTTGTGTAATTTTATTATATTTCCATGGAATAAATACTTAACTACCTGGTAGAGAGCAGAGCACCTGACCTATAGGCCAAGAGAACTTCGTACTTTCGAACAGGACTCAACAAACATATGCCTACTTGTTTTAAATATCTCTAATAAGTATAATTGCGTACACATCCGTGTTTTACCAGTACCACAATTCCTCTCCATCCAAAGGTTGCCTCGTAGAGATCACTTTAAGTGATAAAGACGCTTATTGTAATACTTAAAATGTGCATGTATTCACGGAATTTGTATTACATTGTGAGGTAAAACAATAAAGAGTTATCTATCTTAAATAGTACCTAGTTTATTTGCTTTTATTTACACCGTTTCGAATCGGTTTGAAAAAGCAGCATGTTTAATATTTATGAAAAACATTTATGAAGCGATTTCAATCTAGAAATTATTTCTGCATTTTCACCTGTAACTTAGCGAGCAAACCTAATGTTTTGTGCACTTTAAATGCAAATTTTATCAGCAGAAATAGGCCTTTGATTTTATTATTCGACACAGAGTTACAATAATTCTGCATCTCGCAGATATGCAGCAATAATTCTGCAGCTTCATGGCAAAAATGATCTCGTTCATTGGAAAAGTCAATAAAATACACATAGTCGTTTATTTTTTTTACTTTCATCGCTGATGCTGTGGTGTTAGCACGCATGTCAAGACAGGACCTCTGTCACGGATTGGCTCGGTCGCTCTCTGTCTTCTTTCATACGAGAGAAAGAGATATATCCAACATATTCTGTGACATAAGTCTAGTCTTGGCGCACATGTTTCAACTACTGGTGTCAAATCCTAAATTGCATAATCTTGGTCATCCTCGTCTTTAAGGAACAGATTATTTCTCATCTTGCGCATTATCTGGTAATATGGATTGTTATAAAATGACGTACGTATTGACCTCAGTGAAGTGTCAATAAGTACAAGGCCGTGAGGATCGCTCGCTGGCGTTGCATTGTGTCACACGCCGATCGGCGGCCAATTATTATATTGTACGCGCCGCCGCAGCCACGACACGCTAGTCGATGACCCTTGATCAACGGATAATAATGCAGAAAAAACATGTGAATGGCGACCTTCTAGATGATCATTATTTCATCATGCAACTCATGCGTTGTGGTACTAGGCTAGAGTTTGAATATTTTTGATACAGATCAGCGTCACTTATTCATATCCATACCACGGACGGAAACATTTTAACCTACTGTTAGGTTGTGAGTAAGGCCTACCCCCATTTTATAGAATATTCTGACACAAAACATATAACTCTTTTTATTTATAGGTACTGAAAAGTGCAGATTTTGGTTTGTAGATAAATTAAAATTTCAATTTTGAGAGCTAATGAACAGAAAAGTAAGAAAATCCACAGTACTAGTTCAACACACTGACAAGCCCCCCCATTAATGGTTCGAGAACCACAAACATGCACAAGCAGTGAAACTAGAAAACTCCCATCAAGTAAGTACCTGAGGAAACTCACAAAGTCAATCAGCAATAAACATAAAGACGACTGTGGGAACGGCTCTACCTCCCATATGTTTCCAGTCGTTAACTGATCGAACACCACTGTGAATTGGTTATATTGATGACTCAACTGGTTTTAACCGAATCAGATAGTACAGAACTCACAACAGCCTTGGGCGACGTTCACAAAAGAGGCGATGGGTGCATCTCAGATGCAAATTCGGTCACAAAAGAGGCGATGGGTGCATCTCAGTTCCAACGCATGTCCGGTTCATTAATGACTTGTTTGCTGCGGAAGTAAAACAACTAAGGAACAATCATTAATTACAGATGGGATATTATAACCGGTTTTGTAATGTAATTTTTATTTATATTATATGGTATCTAGGGAAGTAGCGAATAGAGGTGTAACCTCAGTTTGACAATTCCATAACATACTTAAAAATAAAAACCGGCCAAGTGCAAGTCGGACTCGCGCACGAAGGGTCCCCGTACCATTAACTATAGAAACGACCAAAATCTCGTTTGTTGTATGGGGTCCTATAAATATTTATTTTATGCTGTTTTTTAGTATTTGTTGTTATAGTGGCAACAGAAATACATCATGTGGGAAAATTTCACCTGTCTAACTATCACGGTTCAAGTGATACAGCTTGGTGACAGACGGACGGACGGACAGCGGATGCTTAGTAATAGGGTCCCGTTTTACCCATTGGTTACGGAACTCTAAAAAGGGATATCTTCAACATCATGGACAGCTTTTAAAAAGTGGAGGGAGTGCGTGTTTTCATTGTTATGTTATGTTACTTATGTCTGCGCGCCATAATATGAATAATTATCAGGAACACCTGAAATATTAATAGTACTTCAGCTCTCACTGCTGCAATTAGTTGTAATAGACGCTTTTGTTTCCGACGGTCGCAACTTGATCTCAACAAATCAGCTGTTTATAATACCGGAATACCACGGCGACATACCTAATACATCGAGTATTGAAATATGAAAATATTTACATACAGCAACGATCATATTTTCCTGTACCTGCGGTTCGTATTGTTTTTGAGTTTTGACAGTGCATTACTAATGTGTTTTTCTTTTGATTACGAAGTATATAAAATGCCACGCCACTATTTATCAATATTACGAAATAATGATTAAATTATGATTAATTTAATTATTAATTAAATTAGGCGCCTCGGCCTATCCCTTCGGAGAAAACAGGCGTAGGAATGGTGTTAAATTTCATTGATCAAGTAAATATTAAGCACACTTATCTGTTTACTTATGACTGTTTGAAATTCGATGGATAGCTTATGTATTTATATGTCGAAATGGTAAAAGACGTTAATTTATATTTATTAATTCGTTCGAACATTCGAACGAATTACACATCGAATTATCGATACACTCATACACACATGTGTATGAGTGTATGAGACGCGCTATCTTGTAATTGTAATCAATCATTAGACAGACTGTGTTAAGCAAGCCAGCAATCTTCATAGGCAAGATGGACATGAAATAAGGACAAGGCGAATCGTCATCATGGCCGCCATCAACCACAATCTATGTTTAGAGTTTTTCTATCCGTATAATATACTATTTTCTACCAGCGGCTTCGCCCGCGTAGCCGTCTATAATTCAATTTCCTTGTAATAATAGCCCATATGTTAAACGATAATATTGTAAAGTTTCATCACAATCCGTTTAGTAGTTTTTAAATATTTTACGCCAACACTAGTGACAGCGTCTCGTTGAACATATAAACTCATGGTAGAACCTACATTTATATCTCAAGCGGCATTTTAAAAGTAGGTGAATAATTTTTACACATAGTTAACTTGCAACTTTAAGGAGTGGTAGCACCACTTTTACTTAGCAACTTATAAAACAATATAGAGGTGTTATAAGTCATAACATAATTACAGACATTCTATGACTAATACATTGACTAAATGCTAAGTGATTTTAATGCAGATAAACAGTATTTATCTACAAATAATGGATGTTGCTACCTCACTCATAAAGTATAAATATTTTTGGTAGTGACAAATTTAATTTAGTCGTCGTTTGTGGGTATATAATAAAATTACGATAAATAACGGCAAGATAACTGGCATCGCAGGCAATGCAGTCTAATCGATAAGTCTATTCAACATAATTTATATAACTTAGTCGGTATCTTTGACTCGAAAAGTACGACATTGTACTATACGCAATGTACGTACATTAGAATTCCATTTCGAAATACATAATAAACCGTTTTAAAAGTCGTATCAATTTGTTTAATTAAGTCAACAGTGGTAAAAATAATTCGTTATAAGATTAAACTTAGGTGCGGGGCCCAAATATAAAACAATGAAATTTGTTTACAAAAATGTCTAACACCGCCCCGTTGATTAAATAACGGGTGTTCCCATAAAAATGGACGGTGCAATAAAATACATTCTGTTAACACTTACGGAAGAAGGTCCAATGTGGGATTTTAGTCGATAGGAGTCCAGCTCAACTCTCTCGTCTCCCACTAGACATACGGGAATCCATGGGCACTTCCCCAAGATGAATAAAAAAAACAGTTTTGTTTATGGTCACAAAATCTTGTTATTATAAATCACACTCATACCAATTCATTGTACACCCCATATAAACCTAACCTACATATTACGTACCTACGTAACTTTAAATAAGTGCCTCAGACGTACGCACAATCAGTAAATCTCCTCAACAATACACCACATCTCTTACCCGACACCCGTCTATTCACTCAATACGATAAGATCATTGTTAGAACTCGTATTGTGTTCCGTACAGTGTTGTATCCATTCCTGTATCAATATCATACTTTCACCCATATTCATCCAAAGTCATCCATTTGAGAAAATTACTAAATGGTCTCACGCTTCTGCAATACAGGATGTTTCAGAAGTCTGAAATAATATGTTTGCATCAGTATCGGGTATACATCCGAATGGTATAAAAATTTGATCGAAATTCAACCATGTTTTTTCGTCTTCAATTTCTATTACGTGTAATATCTCGAGTCCTTTGTAAAATTTGCATGTTATGTTTTGTGAATATTGGTGGCCGGCTCTCATGAGTGTAGTTTACACTGCTGAATAGTGTTATAGATCTACCCAAAGGCCAGAAAACAATACCTACCTATGACAAATATTCAAAGGTCCATAACTCATAAACTTAAGTATAATCTGTCTCCACTGAGCATCCACATATGAGCTACCATATATGTACCCAAAGTTTTATTTTGGACTTCTGATACACCCTGTATAGCTAATTAACATAGGAATGCAACAGCGACAGCATTTGCAGTATCCAATTCAACAAAGATGAAATTAATTACCAGACATCCACAATTTAGATAGAACCGGTTATTTATCACATCACATGAACTACCTTTCGTTCTACTTGAATTCATCAAATGACAAATTTCAACACACGAAAATAGCTAATGAGATTCTTGGAATGTTTTCCGAACTAAATATGTAGTTACTGGTTATACTTAGTACCTACCTACTTTTTTTGACAATTATTTGAAACAATAATTACTGAATGCTTGCTTGTTCTAAGGGTTAGGTTACTAATTACTGTTATATCAGCTCCCTGGTCAAAGTAATTAATTAATACTTCATTCATTCACGAATATATATTTTAATGTTTTTTTTTTTTAACGAAATGAGCGAAATGATGATATTTAATGGAATAAGATGAGGAATGGCATCACCTGCGACTAGCGCGAGTATTTCGCCAATGTCAAGTAATTAATAGCAAGGACAAATTCAATAAATACACATTATAAATAAAAATGGATAATGACAGTGATAAATATGGCGGATGACTTTTCTAAATCATTTTAATGTTTAAAACACAGACATAACATAACCCAATCACCACAGATAACACAATCTTCACATATCGTTTTTCTAAAGAGTAAAGCCGTAAAGAGTACAGTATGCTACCTATCATAACTAAAAATATTTATGTACTTAATATTAAACTAAACAATATTGGTATTTGGAGATATAACAATGACGACTGAATAATTGATTGTCATAAATAAATTACTTATTTCTACTCTAATAAAATTCAAATATTTGTAATAAGTTTGGTATCGTATGAGATTTAAATATTTAAGTATGTAGTTAAGCTCTCTATTCCCCAAAGGGGTAGACAGGAGTGCACTGCAGTGCGCCCACACTTCGCCGATGCATTTTGGTCCTAATGTAGTAGGAAGCAAGACTATTGTCATTATACCGGACACTTTTTTACCACAATGCGAGAGAGATTTTTGCCATAGTCCACCACGCTGGCCCAGTGCGGGTTGGTGAATTCCATACGCCTTTATTTTTCAATTATTTAATACACACAATCTGCCTGTTTAGCTAACGATTGAAAAATCGCCTCTTAAATGGATACTTACTGATGCGGCGTTAGTGTGTCACCCATAACATGAGAACGTACCAAGAACCAGTACCAAACGCATACGGACCGGTTAGATATCGGTAATACTATTGGTATATATCTATCCAATTATATGTTAGTATTGGTTCAATCATGAACATCGGATGTGCTTTCACTTACTCTGTTTACATAAGCTTGAAGGTTATTTTTTGTACCTACATATACGAGTATAAATGGGGTTTACTCTGTATGTTGTAGGTATTTACGTATGCGGTATTTTTATACACAAACCTTGTATTGCTGGTTTGATGTGCGCTGGTCTTTTACTGCGTAAATTGAAGCTAATTATAGACATGTAACGAGTAGATACATTTTTAAAAACTTTAGAGAGCATATTACAATTTAAAGTATTCTCAAAATATGGTGTTGTATATTTGTTCCAAATTTATTTAATTAAGTATTAAAAAAATAATATGTAAGCTGATACATACTCTACCATACCTGTAAGAGTTGTAGACAATAGTACTTAAAGTACCTAAACCTTTAAAATGACTAGGAACTCAAAATACCCACATAAGTTTTTATTTTGTACCTCGAAATATTTGGATGGGGACACTAGCCGACTCACATATTTTTAGTTCTGGTGTAAATGAATCAAATTACTATTTGAAATGAAATGAAATATATTTATTATTGAAGGAATGATAATGGTGTTTACAATGTGGACTACCTAGTCCCCACACTAGGATTCCCTGTGTCGTGGGGGCTAGTATTATTAATGTGACATATATTAATTGACATAATCATTTGACATAGTAATTTCTAAATGTGGACAGTCATGGTAGAATCTGCACGAAAAAAACAACGTAATAGGTCTTCTGTTACATTATTTTAAGTTCCTGCTGCTAAATATTCTTAGTTTTAACACAAACTTACATTGCGTCCTTGCGTTAAGCGAATAAACTGTGCAGGTAGCTATGATTGCAAGAGCAAACCAACGTGGGCAAATATCAAAGGTTCAACATTGCGCAAAAATGAAACGAATTGTTCGTGACGATGTCCTGTAAGTGAGTGGCGTTCAAGTACAATTAAGAATTTTAAGTACAGTATAAAATTACGAATGGCAATTACATTGAACGGTTTTTATTGATTCCATTCCCCTGGTGGTACTTTCCTGGTTATTTTCTCAACATTAGATCACCCCAGACCCAGATGAAGAATTTTCGAAAGTGATTCGAACAAAGAGTATGATAATATATTGGTTCACATATCACGGAGATACGCGGTAACATAGACAAAACACATACATAGAAACACTTACACTTAGGTACATAGAAAAAAAAAGTGGAATAGAGAACCTCTATTTTCTAAATCGGTTAATGCTGACAACATCAATTTTCTATTTGCCACATTCTATAGGTTCCATTCTTTTCTCCATGAATTAAGGAGCCTATTATTGATTTTAAAATACTGTTTTATTTTACCTTTGTACCTGCTTTTGTAAAAGAGTAAACCCAATTTCAGTACTGGCCATAAAAGCACAGATAAAAAAAAATGAAAATATCAATGCTATAAGGCGGGAAATAGAAACGTTAAGCTATTTTATAATTATTATAATTTGCAAAACTAATATTTCCTTGAACTAAGTATGTAACCTTGAATAGTATAATGTTTAATATTTATTAAATAGTATTTACCTCTATTATAAAATGAAAATAGAAATGAACGAGATTGTGTAAGTACATAGATATATAGATAATTCTTAGTAGTTTAAGATACGTTTTAGAAAATGTGTTGATATTTGTAAATAATAGTTAAACAATACTTAAATATTTCATTACTTTTAATAGAACGGCCTAGCATTAATAATATATTTGTTAAACACTATAATCCATTTAAATATTACCACATTTAAGAAAATAATATAATAAAAATAACACTTCTTCACCAGTGAAGTTCCCAACTTTACGTTATTAGTATCTACTTACCGTTTTTCGATATTTACATGAGTAAACATGAATTTGTTCCAAGTGCACTTCAATCGACAACAATTATAGGTAGGGGCGGTCTCGCGCTCTCTCACGATCATCGAGTTGACGTATTTTATAAACAGTGTCACGACTCACGATCGCAAACAGCGGAATACTTTCAATATGCCTTCGTCTTTGGTGAGACATGGAGTCCCCAGGAAGGGTACTGACTGTAACCTGTCGCTGAAGATGCGGACCTGCATAACGGATGCTTATAAATGGTTTTTTTACGCATAAAGATTTCACCGTTAAAAATAATGGCAAAGTCAAAGTTCTTTAAGTTCTTTTCGTCAAACCAAAACCAATATTCTTTTGAGATAAATGATCCCATTAATATATTATAACGGAGATTGCATATCGAGCCCGCGCTGGGGTAATTTTTTCTGGTCTGACTCCACCATTGTTGTTTTCCCATATAGTTGCCGTATACTACAGGTACATGAGATAACAAAAATGGCGGAATAATTATCGCAGAGCCATACGAAGAGTAGAGTCGTTATAGGTATTCTAGTTACTCTATGAATGATCCTCATATTAGACAGAATATAGGTTTCTGCTGTTAGTCTTTATGGAGTAGTATCGCGATCAATTCGCTAACTCTATTCTGCCATCCATTAGTACAGGTCATGTGTGTGCACCGCATATCAATCTACTCACGTCCGACGAACCTTCCTTCTTTAAGCGCATTACAACAAACCTACAACTCGAACACAAAACCACATACAGATTGATTACGCTTGTAGTCAAATGCTATTAAACTAGAGATATTTGGCAGAGCATAAAGTTTGTAAATGGAAACTCCCGTCTTAATTCCTTATTACCGGTCACTGATACTAAAAAAATATGCTTATATTTAACGTAGGTACATGCTAGGTACTAATGAACTGATCGTGTAAACTCATGTATGCGATGCAAATGTAAAACACGACTTAGTATTCATGTAAAGTAGGAAGCCAATCAATTTATAGCTATGTATTTCGTTGTATTCGTGAGATGTGTATCTTATATTTAAAAGTCAAAAATGATGATATCATATAAACCTCAGCACTGATATTTACATGCTGACTAAGGTCGGATAAGTCAGAGATCAGGGACCCAATTGTCGCAAAATCGAAATCAGACACATAATATGTTGGATCGAAACGTTAAATTGGTCGTATTTTAACCGACTTCACAAAGGAGGAGGTTCTCAATTCGACCCGTATGTTTTTTTTTCGTTTTGTATCGCCGTATGTCGAATTAAGCCTCCCGTACACTGGGGCGTCAACGCTCGCGCGTCAATTTTTTTGCCATACCAAAACAAACTGTATTGACTTACAGCAAAAATTTATTCTTCAACTAAATGACAATAAAAGCGCGAGCAAATTTTGACACGTAGGGGCGTGGCTTCTACCACAGAATTTCCCACTTTATGCCTATGGTACAGAGTCGTTTTAGTATTGGAAAATATTTGACGCTTTAAAGATGATGTCGATCTTGCGAGAATTGCCCCCCAGACATTGCATGTGGGTAATCGTGTCAGGATGAATTGTCATCGTATTATGTCGTCTGTCTAGCCAAATATGCAGGAACAGGATGTAACTGCTGAAGTGACATTGAGTAAGACGCATGTGCGGTCACGTCAATCCTAACCTCGTACGTTAAGCAATTTTACAGAGAAAAGTGATAAAACTTATAGGACAAAGTTGCAAATATACGAGCATTGTTTCTGGGTAAATAAAGTTTTCCAAGTTCCCGCAGACTCATTTATACTAAGACACAATATTTTATATAAAAGTATCAATATAAAAGCCCGTGATAAGGTGAAATAAAATCAGCGCAGTCATATGTTTTAAGTTATTAGTTAAAGTAACAAATATATTTTTTACAAACCACGTAGTAGCCTTTTTCAGATACATGCGAAGACTCATTTGTAGACGCAATATTTTATATAGAACCATCTGTATCAACTTAAAGAAAGGTCAAAGAAAAACGAAGTAATTAAATTATTTATTTGCACAGTTTGGTTATTTAATTGATTTATATTGATGTATATAAGGTACAGCCCAGCAAGTGAGTGTCAACCCACAAATTAATACAATCTTTTCGCTGGCAGTAGTTGGTTTTTTTAGATCAATAATATCAGATCAACGATCTTCTTCCCTTCAATACTAGCTCATAAATCTTTATTTGGTTACAGAAAATGGATAGAAGAAATTGCACTAGCCAGCAGACAGGGTCGAAAGCCGTCGCTACTGCGCGCCATGACCAAAGCCTTCTGGCTCAGTTACATACCTTCCGGCTTCATATTCCTCATACAAGCACTACTCCTCAAGTAAGTAATGCCCGTCGTGGAATTTGTATTTTAAACATCATGAATCTGATATCAGTCTGGTACCAATATCAATATGGAATAAATTGGTTAATTTCTACCCATCTATATTATCAAATGCTCTATCACAATACAATCACGATTTCAGGGTTCAATTGAAATGGGGCCGTTCCATCAGCATCAAATGTAAAGTTACGTATTGATTTAAAAGAGCTAGTGCCTACAAATTACCCTCTGTATTTGGTTCAACGTCCAAAGCGACAACATGTGTAGATAACACTGTTATTAAATCAGATATTTGTAAAGAATTGAAAGAACTTACATAAACTTACTGTATTGCCTCCATGCAGACCGTTCCAGCCCGTAGTGTTGAGCATAATGCTGACATACTGGGAGCCAGGGTCCACGATGACGTACGAGCAGGCAGTGTACTGTGCCACGGCTGTCATCATGATGACGCTAGCGATAGCATTCCTGGTCCACCACGGCACCTACTCCACGCAGCAGTTCGGAATGAAAGTGCGCATCGCCGCTTGCTCACTTATTTATAGAAAGGTGAGGAAATTGTGAGTTTGTAAATTGGCTAACTTCTTATTATTTTACCAAATTAATGACATTGTGAATATAATTGAATAAGATGTGATATGGAATCACAATTAGGTACTCTATCGGTATCAAAATTGGTCTTGAAGGAGAAAAAGATGTCGGATAAATCACTAACTAACTTGTGAAATCAAACCAGTCGTACTATCGAAATCGATGATCAGACGTCACCATCAATGACAGTGAATTTATAATGTGTATTTATTGAATTTGTTCTTGCTATAATTACTCGACATTGCCATAAATACCGCATATCGCGGGTGCAGGCATTCCTCATCTTATTCCATCAAAATATCATCATTTCACTCATTTCGTAAAAAAAGAAGAAGAAGACTTTGTTAGCAGACGCCCAAATAAGATCCTTGAAAATAGTATGTAAAGTAGACCTAAAATAAGGACAACAAAAACCTCTAACCCACCTTTATTTAGGTAAGAACATATTTAACGGGGTTGTCTTATAACAGCCATAATTGGCCCCCCAGGCGATACTCTCCTACCTAACATTGTAATATTAATTATATTTTGTTTTCATACCGTGTCTCTAGCTTAGAACATTTCTACGAATCCAATTAATTATCGTTACGCATAGTCAGTTCACGGACGATGCAGCATGTTGTGATGCGGGTGCATTTAGTGAATTAAAATAAACTTTCCTCTTTATAAGGTAATGCGTATGAGTTCCGGCGCGCTGGCGCAAACCACCGCCGGTCAGGTTGTAAATCTACTGTCCAACGACGTGAACCGTTTCGACTACGCTTTCATTTACACGCATTTCATCTGGCTACTGCCCCTGCAAGTGATCATCGTTTGCTACCTCATTTATCTGAAGATCGGATATGCAGCTATCATTGGTGTAATTGGCATTGTGCTGCAGACCATTCCAGTCCAATGTAAGTATGATTCAATCATCTCTATAATCTCGACAATGAAATGTCGAGTTACGAACGGTTACGAGAAAGAACCGTCTAGATTTAAAATGATAACTGACAGAACATATTATTCTTTGTTCCCTATTGATAAATAAAGAACGCTTCTTCAAATCTCAACGCTTCTAAAACTCTTATAAATTCTTCATTGCTTATTACCATATTATAAAAATAATAATAAATCAAGAGGTTTTCGAGGTCCAGAAAAGCTATAAATTTACATTCCCGAAGGCGCAAAACATATTATACGCGTTCGATTCATAATTTATTAAGAGTCAAAAATATAAAACCTGCTTATTCCTGCAGCTTACATGAGTAAATTGGCTGCAAGGTTACGAATGAAGACTGCGTGCAAGACCGACGAGCGCGTTCGGATTATGGACGAAATTATTAGTGGAATGCAGGTATGTTGAGCTAATTTATTTATTTTTGTTTGTTTGATAATGTAGTTATGTACTCATTTCGAGTTTATGAAAGACAGCAATATACCAATAGGTCACATTATTTCGATGGATACCAATAATTTCTTTATGCAAAAATTTTGAAAAATATTACTTTAATATGTACCTATACAAGTTATCGATTCACAAAAAAAAACATACCTGTTTATATGACTGTTAAACTCTTCTTCAGACGTGTACTTAGTTATATTGGAAGATTAATATTGATGTTATTATTTTTTGGTAAATATTAATTTACTTTATTTTATTTTATTTGGATAGCTTACAGCATTAACACCAAGTAATAACAATATGAGACATTACAAGCCAGTAACAAGCTACCGCATAAATGTCCAATTAAATTATGTCAACTTAAATTAAAGATGTAAAAACACAATTAAACTAAAGTTTTATTTTATTGATGTAGGTAATTAAAATGTACGCCTGGGAGAAGCCATTCGAGAAGGTGGTAGCACTCGCTCGCAAGAACGAGATCAACAGCATCACTTCAGCTTCGTACCTGCGCGGCGTGTACCTCAGCTTCATGGTGTTCACCGAGAGACTCACCCTCTACATCACGCTGCTCTCCTATTCTTTGTTCGGCTACCAAGTCACAGCTGACATTGTAAGTGCTACATTTATCAACTTACCGGAACACCTAGGTTATGAATGGAACCTGGAAAATATCTGAAATAAACCCACTTATAGTACCACAAATTGTACCACTACTACGATTCCAGTCTTTGTAATACCATTCGGGATCAGTGCAATACATATAAAATTTCCAGGTGTTCCCATTGGCGCAATTCTTCAACACACTACAAGGAACCCTGTCTGTAATTATGTCAAATGCTGTACCGTTTTTGGCCGAGGCGCTGATATCAGTGCAACGCCTCGAGGCGTTCATGTTGTTCGGTACGTAGAGCACGACTCTACATCGCACTAAATGCACGCCACATCTATCCTGCACTCTTTCATCTTCTACAAGCCTAAACTGTCACATGGACTCTTGCTGTCATTAACATCACCTATAAACATTTATTTTAATCATTTAATTTCTATATCGATTCATGAATGTAATAAATTAACCCATGTTCTTGTTTGGATTTCAATAGCAATCCCTATCTATTCTAAAATAATGAAGGATATAAGTAAATGCAACATTATTTGAATACGCCACCTTAACACGCTCCGTGTGAAATTTTGTATTGCCATAAAAAACCTACTATTTTGTATTGCTCGTTGATCGTGTCAATAGACTGATATATAGCGGCATATCGTCTGACGTTATTTCCTTGTAGATTGACCATCGTTCAATCAGTGAGGATACAACAGCATAAAGTTTTACTGTTATAGCCCGAATCTATCATACATATGCTGTATACATAGCTGCAGGGAAATTTTAGTACACTCATACTTTATTGTCAAACAAACTGCAAACTGCTAACCCACAGGCCACAGTCCTCGTGCCAAGACCTCTGTCACAGGCGTTTCTTTAAATCATTACACCAAAATGTATAGGAATGAAATTTACATTATTAAATTTACTGTTTTCTGATTTTTCCCTATAGTTGTGCTATAAGACATTGCTTCTGGCAAAATTTCACGATTCAAGATCAACGGAAAATACCCCATAGGTTTTTGATTCCCTTGAAAATATACTAAATACGGCCCCTAAAAATACTAAGTAGAAACGCTTTTAAATGTAGTCTTCGTTACTCCTATAGATCCACAGAGCTTACATTACGTTCTTGCAGAAAAAACGTAAGTGGATAGCTCACAATGTACCTACATGATTTTCAACAGGCGTTCCCGTTGGCAAATATGTTCAACATCATACAAATGGCACTAGTTGTACGGTTACCGTTTATGCTGTCGATGTCGATGGAATGCATTACATCTATTTGGCGCATTCAGACACTTTTACTTTTGGGTAATGAACACAATGAACTAAGAGTGTGCTACAATGTATAGTGTGCAGATGATGCGTCACATTGCCGTAACGAATGTTTGATTAACCGTCGTTTATTGTGTTAACTCGTATCCTGTGATGTCATTTCCAGCAACTCGCTTCTTAATGCTAAAACATCTGACTAACATGAAGGTTTCTTGGACTAACATCGTTTAGCTTCGCTTTTGTTGTCTGCATTTCAAACGTAGTATATGTAAGTATGGTGTAGGTAATTTTCATGGATGTGTTACTAGTGTACCTACTCGTACTAAGCTTGATTACAAAAATAAAAAATGTCGGTTATTAAAAAGAACTAACTAGTTAGTAAATAACAATTGTTTTAATATTTATTTTATTTTGAATAATAACTTACTGCATTAGCAACTGTGTATACAAATGGTAGCTGTCTATGTATCTGCACGTCGCTGAGAATGTGTAATAATATCAATTGTGGGGGTAGGTAGGACATCTGGAATGTGAAATAAATGAAGTTAATTATTTCGGATTATAGGTCAATCATCCCTAAGCAACAAATCTGTATTACTAATACTGATTATACATTATCAATGCGTGTTCCTAAATCTAAATCATGGAAGGAGAGTTTTAAGTAGGCTTGTCAGTTTGTAAAATTTGTAATGATTCATGAAAATGGAGTTATCGATTTTATTTATCTCTGGTTTTTATTCCTTATATAAAGTAAAGTAGTGTAAGATCAAATAGTACCTATAACAAAACTCTTATATTAATTACTAGGTATACCTACTTCATTATCAATCTATAGTCACACTACTAGGCTAAGGGTAAACATAACTGTTAAAACAAATTAATAAAACAAATACATAATAATAGATGAACGAGAGGACCTTCGAAGTGTTCCCGACGTAGACATTGCCAAACTGGTCCAAAGTGTCGACAAGCAGAAAACTATGAAAAACTTGAGCGAAGTCGATCTACGACCTAACACTTTCAAAAAAATTGATGAAGAAGGGATTTATAACCCTGGTAAGTTATACGAAAAAGATGAAGATAAGAACATTGCTCATTTAATAAAATAAATATCGCCAGAAAACACATGCTCATCGCATGATCCTAAACTAAGCCATGTTTGTACTAAGGGTATCGTATAATGGACTGCGGGCGATCCCAGTTACACCTAGATCCTGGTCTGCAAATTCTTAAAAGGCAATTACCGAAATGCAGCCACTGAGCTTGCAGCTACTCGAGGCAGTGAGCCGAACAGCCTAAGCTTGAACCACTAGACCAGTGATGGGAAAAGTATGGCCCGCGGGCCAGCTCCGGCCCGCGAAAGCATTTAATCCGGCCCGCTGACGGCGATGGTCCTTCTAAATGAATAGTATATTGCCCGCGATAATTACATTTTAAGGCTCCATAAGTGTAAAGTAGATTCTACTTAGTACAGTTCAACACAAAATGCATTTTTGCTATAATTCTGGCACTCCTCTGAAATTTCTTAAACTTTCTGGACCCCATTAAGAAAGTTTGCCCACCACTGCACTAGACCAAGCCAATTGTTTTTTTATAAATTAAGGGGTAAGTTGTTACACAGTTATAACAGTGTTTAAATTTAACAGGATTTGATTGCAATGAAAAGAACCTATTGAGCCAAACGCCCTGTCCTATGTCGGTGAACCCCGATGTTGGTATTGTCATACAAAATGTTAGCGCTAATTGGACCGACGACGGAGCCATGACATTGAAGAACGTCAACATTACAGTTCCAAAAGGAAAATTATGTGCTATCATCGGCGCCGTTGGGTCTGGAAAGGTAATTTTGGAGTTTAAAACAAGGTTAAAAAAACAACAGTTTAGTAACTGAACACAAGTCTCCCGTTGCGTTGCTTTCTAAACAAGCTTTCTTCACAAACCAATAAAAATTTGCATACTCTAGTTGTGACAATGTCCTTTTGATACGGAAGACATAAGTAATTAATCACTTAATCATTGATTAATTGATTGAGCTGTTAACAAAATACCCAAAACGTTAAATATCGTTAACACCGATACTTGAAAAAATAATGTATTTAGCGTATGTCTGTCTATTTGTATTTCAAGAAAATTCTTATACAGGGGCCGACGAATCTATAATACTTAACAGGATTTTTTTTGCAGAGTTCAATTCTTCAATTACTTCTCAATGAGTTACGATCCAGCAGTGGTCGGTTTTACCTCTCGGGACCTTTGTCATACGCAAGCCAGGAGCCTTGGCTTTTCGTTGATACAGTCCGTCAGAATATACTGTTTGGTCTTCCATATAACTCCAAGAAATATAAGGAAGTAAGTGACGGAGTAATAATCTCTTATAAGAACCGTGACAATTCACGCCTGTTGCTTGGTTTACAAAATAATTTTCGTAGCATTTACAATATTTGGTGTCTTAAGAATTGAAAGTGCACTACAGTAAGACAACTAAATAATCAGAGTGTATTAGAAGTCCGTAATAATAGTTTAGGTTTATATACGCTAGCTCATATTATCTAGATCCTTAGGCAGACTATATCTAACTGTCGCAGTTTCTCTGTCTGTGGCCGTAGGGCTACATTTTCGAGGGGCGGCTACTAATATTCTCAAAACATGACATGAATATTTCGCAGGACTCAAGATATGGCAGCGAAAGACACATGTTCAAATTTGTATCTAAGTTTTACCATTCAGTAGTTGTAGCATGTGCGCTAAGACTAGGCTTATGTCGCGCAATTTTTAAAACGTTTCCTAATTTCCAGGTGGTCAGAGTGTGCGCCCTTCAGAAAGACTTCCAGCAGTTCTCGCACGGTGATCAAACATTAGTCGGGGAAAGAGGTGCATCCTTGTCCGGCGGTCAAAGAGCTCGCATCAATCTTGCCAGAGCTGTTTATAGACAGGTACATTTTGAAATTACGTCCTAATGATTGTTACAACATTGCTTAGACGAGTTAATTCCTGAAAGTTACGTAGGTAGTCCATTGGAAAATCAAGACGTAATTTTCGTGAAAGGGTTGTAAAGGTCAGTAATTTGGGTTAATAGCTTCATTAAAATTGTTCCTGTTGCCTTGCAGTAGACGCCGAACATAATGACATTACATCAATCTTAATTCCGTTCGCCTCCTCGACTAATTTGTTCAAAGTCCTACCCCCAAACTTATAGAAAGTCTGTCCACAACCATTGTATCCCATCAGATTGCAAAACGCTTTTAGCATAATTTTTTCTATCATAGGTGGTTTGTTAATTGATTAAAATTTATATTAATCAAGGTATTTAAAAGTCACATTTTCGCATGACCTCTTATTTCGAGATTTCAAAACTCGAACTAAAACAGTCTTTCGAATCTCCAGGCAGATATATACCTCCTAGACGACCCGCTGTCTGCTGTGGACGCGCAAGTGGGCAGGCAGTTGTTTGACGAGTGCATCAATGGATATCTGCGGCACACCACCAGGATACTGGTCACCCATCAGCTGCACTACCTCAAGGCGGCGGATCACATCGTCATCATGAGCAATGTAAGAAATACTTTACTTTATAGAAATTTAAATAATGGTTTTATTTTCTCGTTGATGGATCGACCTTTTAAAGCCTGATTTAGTTCGTGAAAAAAAGTTGCAAAATAATACATAATGTCATTTTTGTCTCGGCATTCATCTCAAATATCCGCAGGTAATAATTTTACCTAATGAGCACTGATTTTATAATTCAAGATTAGTCATAAGTGTTTTTATTCCTCAGGGTTCAGTCGAGGCCAAAGGAACATACGACGAACTTGTAACCACGGGTAAAGATTTTGCCAAGTTGTTGTCTTCTAGCCACGACGAAAACGAAGAAAAGAAAGACGTCGACAAACCACTGCCAATGTCTCGGCGAACCTCGGCCAGGGTAAGCAGCCTCTACACAATCTACAACAAATTTTATACAACCTTGCAAGGCCATGGTACTAATAGATAAATCCATTCATTACGCAGTCAGTTAGATACTCTCATCGCTTTAATCTTATTACGTATTCGCCAATCCGATCCATCACGAGGCGATGCGATGTCCGTGGTACGTGACCAGATTTTTTCATTTCAAACTGGGACGTGGAATCCAGAACTAATATCCCTGTGACATTTTTGATTCGAAACTTTAAAAGTCACCCTTAACGTCTACTGGTACGTTTCAATTTCATTTGGCAATATTG
Organism: Ptilodon capucinus; assembly: GCA_914767695.1. Taxonomy (NCBI): domain Eukaryota; kingdom Metazoa; phylum Arthropoda; class Insecta; order Lepidoptera; family Notodontidae; genus Ptilodon; species Ptilodon capucinus. The sequence goes on from OU611811.1 coordinate 7,179,297, forward strand.
TGCAAGGTCTTGATTGAATTTAAATTTATTGATAGAGCCTCGGTAACGCTAGGAACGGCATCATGACATGCAGTGTAAATTCTTATGACTGCAATTTTCTTGCTCTAATACCGCTGCACTGCTTAACATATTTCTAAGAACTCAAATATTATGAATGCCACTGAGAAAAGGTTGCCTTGCGGGTTTAGTCGCAAATGTGTGGTTGCCGCTCTACAATTAGTTTTTGTATTCCAAAATCAAATTTCCACGTGGTCTGTACCACGTGCCATATATTTATTAATTGAGACCACATTGATCAAGTCAAACTCAGTAGTCTTACAGTAGTGTACTCATACTTTTAAATAACTAACAGGTAGGTTAGTTTTGTGGATACTTATTATTAGGCCTCACGACAGATCGGTTTATAGTTACGTAGGCCTATCCATTGGATAGTATCCATTCAAGCATTGCTTAGTATAAGACTACTACAACGGGTAGTGCGCGTGTTAACAGAGATTTTCATCGCTCTGAGCTAACATACTTGTTGCAAACAGTGTAGAAAGTAAGTACACTTCAATTGATTGTGTGTGTGTGTGTGTTGCTTTACAAACTACTACTACTACAGCCCTTTTAACGTCCCACTGCTGGGCACGGGCCTCCCCTCAATGCGAGGGGGATTTGGGCCATAGTCCACCACGCTGGCCCAGTGCGGGTTGGCAGACTTTACACATCCGTTGAGAACTAATCAAGTTCCCTCAGACGTGCAGGTTTCCTCACGATGTTTTCCTTCACCGTTTCATAACAAGTGATAATCTCGGATGAAAATGAGATTCGCACATAAATCCCAGAGGTGCGAGCCGGGGTGTGAACCTGCACACTTTGATTGCAAGGCGAGCGTTCGACCACTTGGCTACCACTGCTACGCTTTACAAACGTATTATTATTATTAAAAGCAGCTCTAAAAGCAACACACTGGAGCTACATCTACCTAGGTATTAGTAAGTTTTGGCGACTTAATATTACGTAAAGGAGACGGGGATCTCTGGGCCCAATTGTAATAAGTTGAGATATGGTTTAAAAAAGCGGTATTTATTTCTGTTTCACAATATAAAAAAATCAGCTCAATTCACAATCTGGGAGACGAGAAATCATAAAAAAATTAATTTCACTGAAGAAATAGAGTATCAATTACAATAATCGATTACTGTGAATGATTTAAACAATCGAACATAAAATACCTGATTGATTCAATCAAAATGAATAAATACATTGTAATAATTAACAATAAAAAACTACAATTAATATAGTAAATAACTGTGTGGCGTGCGCGTTTCCGAACGCTCCACAAAATGGCGACGGACGAGTTTCCGAACGCCCGCGCGCCCCAGACAGAGTGAGCACGTTCAGTAGCTCGAAAACAAATTGTGTTATTAATGATTAAGCACATAATTGTATTCATTTTAATATATTAAAATACACTTAAGTGGTTGAATTAACACCAAAACTGTATATTAAAACAAAATAACAATCACAGTACAAAAATCAGCTGTTTAGTATCTAGGTTGTTGTCACTTTGTTGAATAACCACACTTTTACTAAATCTCTTATAACTCTGCTCTCAGATTGCCAAGATCAGCAAAATTTTCGGAGATGGTTTGATAATATATAAGCTTTTAATTGACACCACTCTCATATTTTTACAACTGGGCCCAAGAATGTATGAAAGCGTATCCGTCTCCCTGACGACCTGAATTTACATTCCCTGAGTATCTTGCCGAATCTTCTCAGTTGAGATCGCGTTTCGTTCCAGTAGTGACGCATAAGAAAAAAACTGAACTTGAGCATTTGTAAGTGCCCCCGTAGGCATATACAGAATATATGATTTGAGTGTGAGTATTGTGAATGGTAAAGTTGTCGACGACGCGGCGGCCGTCGCTGTCGGAGTCGACGGGCGGGTTCGAGACGGCGGCGCAGGAAATGGCGGAGGAGGCGCGCGAGTCGGGCTCCATGGGGTGGCGCGTGTACGGCGCCTACCTGCGCGCCGGCGGCCGCGGCCCGCGCCTGCTCTTCATGATCCTGCTGCTCGTCATCGGGCAGCTCTCCGCCACGCTCTGCGATTACTGGGTCACCTTCTGGTCAGTCTCGGATTATATAATGATTCGAACCATCCGCCTATCTATCTTGCATATTAACAATAATACATTATCACGTATTTGGCAGCGGTGTACTGCAGTGCATTTGGTCCAGTTGTAATAAGGGAGTCCCGATGAATGAACTCCGTAAAGAATTGCAACGGGACAAAACGAAACTATCGTAGCCTGTAATCTATCTAGATAGGTACATAAAAGAGTTCGATGGATAATGCAGCCATTCTTTCTCATCAATAGGTCTAAACTAGTGCTGACAATAAAAAAACTGGGGATTATTCTTTTCAGTATTGAGATTATTTGGGCTACTTAGCTAATAAATGTGCTTGAGTGATTTGATACTTATAGATAGTGAGTTATGAGCGTTTAGGTAGGCCACGGATTCAACGGCATATTCCATCATGAGTTAAAAGAAAAGCAAGATTATATAACAGAATTAATTTGCTTGATAAGGAAATAGTTCATTAGATTAAGAGCTTTCCAACCCTGAATCAAATCACAGAATTAAAATACCTAAAACTAAACCTCTTTCAGTCATGAAACACGGATTGTCCCTATTGTCCGTTTATCAGCTACCTTATCGTTTCTTAATAATAAATTGAGCTTGTGTTAAATCATAAAATATCCACAGGACAAATGAAGTAACAACGAAGAAGGAAGCATCTAACAATAGGACGAATAAAGAATACTTAGTGGACACGACGCCAGCGAACAACTCCACATTCAACATGTCAAGTTACTTCTCGGGGGTCAATCTAAAATCAGGTCTGGATTTTATTTACTTTCTACTTTTTAACCGACTTCCAAAAGGAGGAGGTTTCACAATTCGACCGTATATTTTTTTTGTGTGTTCGCGGATAACTTGGTTGTTTATGAACCGATTCTGATGACTCTTTTTTTGTTGGTAAGTAGATATCCTAAGGGTGGTCCCATTTCCAAAATATTATCAGAAATCAACCCCCTTAGGGGTGAAATGGGGGGTCGAAGGTCACATAATTTAAAAAAAAAAATTTGGTTGACCTAAAACTTTTATCTAGACTTTACTTCATACAGCATGCGAAGCTGGCCCCTTCTGTAAAAAGACGCAAAACATCAATACCAAGCATATATCGAATACTAGTACGAGGTAGTTATATTTGGTAGGTCATTATCACGTACTTGTGTTAATAAATAATAAGTAAAGGATCAATTACTACCTTTACTCATACAAATAAAGATCCTAACGCGTCGTTGCCCTTGTGAAGTCATCATAACTGCATTCTTTGTTAAATCAATTAAATTGTTTCCAACCACGCAATTCGTGCAGCTAGGTAGTTATTCTCAAATTCCATAATAGTAGGTACAGGTCGAAATAGAGGTAGCGCCACACATAACGGTTTTTAGTGTGCCTTTTCGGTACAGTTCGCACTGAGCTCTTTTTCTTTCCTTTTCTGTGTATTGTATAAGTTTTATATTCGGTGTACTTTGTTTGCTTTGTTTTGTCTGTGTCGAATAAATGTTTTTTCTTTCTTTTCTTGCTTTGCATGGGGTTTATAAATTATATAGATAGTTACCTTATCTTCGTCACACGATATTATTTTTCTCCTTTATTTCTTATCTTTCTTATAAATGACATTTTTAAATATATATATGAAAAATACATTTAAAAATATAAAAAAACAGTTCCCCACCGGCATCTGGAACAGGGTCCTAGTTACCAGTGGTTAGGGCTCCAGAGAGAGGAACTTCCTCACAATGCGCGCCGTCTCCAGAAGTACTGCCTTCTGAATCTGTCCCTTGATCCAGCTGCCTAACGCGAGCCTCTTTAGGTGTTTGTCGAGGCTCTTAGCTAATAAGCCATGGGCGGAAACGACTATCGGTACAATGATTGCCGCATTAATGTCCCACATGTCGACAACCTCGTGAGCCAGATCAAGATACTTGCTTTCTTTATCTTTCTCTGCTTTCACGAGATTCTCGTCATGGGGGACAGTGACATCGATAATCATTGCACGGCGCTCTTGGCGATCTATCAGCACAATATCAGGCTTATTGGCTACAATAGTCCTGTCTGTCACACGATATTATTATATTATATAATTTGACAAATTGTGTGGGGGTTATAATATGTCACCTTGAAAATAAGGTAATGAGTAGATAATATTTAAATTAAAAAAAAAAAGATTTAGTAGAGATTGCACGGTACTGCAGGTAGAGATATTGGCGCTGTTCTTGTAGGCACCTAACTCTAGTATTGCCGTTTTTCTCATGTTCGTAATGAAGATGTCAGTAATATCTTTAGTGATGCGAAACTAAGTTTAGTCATAATTGCGGTCAATGTTAGGTGGAATGCTTTACTCTACATTAAAATTGAAATCCCATACTTTCAGATCTGAATATCCACGCATACATCGGGCCCCTGGACACCGCGCAGTACCTGTACGTGTACACGGCACTGATCGTCTGCTGCATATTGTTCATCACGGCGCGTGCGTTCATGTTCTTTAAGGTGTGCATGACGGCCTCGCGGAACCTCCACAACGACATGTTCCACTCCATGCTGAGAGGTGTCATGAGATTCTTCGACGCCAATTCATCGGGTCAGTGGAATTTTATCACTATTATCAAACACTTTGAGATATCCTTTCAATTGCAATATAAATACGTCTACTTAGTCTTTCCCCTCTTTTTGCAATGAGATTGAATTTTTGGCATCTCGCATAAAGACTATTCTTATGTCACCATCATTGGTACCAAATTATACGGTCACGACACTAGCAATATAGTAACCCTTCGATTTTGAAATTATAGACTTTTTGACTGCATGTAAGAACTGTCATGGTTTTTTTACTATGTACCTTCGAGGCACGACATAAGGCTACCACGGAACTCCTCCATCATTTGGACTGCTATTACTTACAGCCCGGCCATTTTTCAGAATATTTGGTTTCTTCTTTTCAGGGCGCATCCTAAACAGATTTTCCAAAGATATCGGAGCTTTAGACGAGCTACTTCCGCGTTTCCTTCTGGAGTGTATCCAGATCTACCTGGTGATGTTCAGCATCCTGGCGCTCAACGCCGCCGCGCTCATCTGGACGCTGCTGCCCACAACCATCATCCTACTGCTATTCTACACTGTCCTACAGATTTATCTCAAATCAGCGCAGTCCATCAAACGGCTTGAAGGCACTAGTGAGTAGTTTAATTTATACAATGTAGATTTTTTAGTTCTTATAACGCCTATAAGATATTTTAATTCATCTAGAAACCACATACAGCTACGGAGTTCATGTATAGAATAGTCGCTTCGTACTTTTACGATTTATCTAATATCTAAACCTTCCACTTCACAGCGAGAAGTCCCGTGTTCTCCCACATGACGGCGACTCTCAATGGAATCAGCACGATCCGATCAGCTGGCGCGGGGCAGAGGTTAATTAAAGCATTTGACAAATTCCAAGTAAGAATCACAGCACTTTAAAAAATAAACCATTCACATTTTCAGACCGCCTGTTGTACACTATTATAAAAAATGTTATTATCAAATAACAAAAGCCGACTTCAAAAGCCTAGGTGCACGAAAAGCTACAAATAACCTTATTAATAATTCATTACATTTGGAGTCGGTGCCAATCTACGTCAGACTAGGCAAATACACACATGAATTTGAATTTGAATTGATAATGGGACCAACCAAAAAGAATTCCCTAGAAATCGTCATATTTTTTTCGAAACCGGTCCATATTTATTTACTCATAAGTTACCATGTTCGTTACCTATAAGGTAATTACAATATTTACGGTTATTTGTTACCTGGGAATTAACATGTTGCCAAATGTTAACAAAAACTTAAAGGCTGGCGTGTATCGCAGTAAGTTTTTGTTTTACAAAGACTTTTGACATTTATCTATATTATAATTATAATATAATATATAAAAGGCTTTGTCCTGAATGACTGGCGGAACAACGCACAGCCTAAATCCCTGATCTTAGAGACCTGAAACTTGGAAGGTGTGTGTTGTGTGTGTGAAAAAGGGGGGCAAAGTTTGTATGGGACAACGTGATTCCTTGATCCAATCTACTTAAAATTCTGCATAAACCTTTTTTAACAGAATTGAAGGAAGATGTGTTTCGTATTTTATTGAAATTCATCCCCTAACGGGGTTAAAAAGGGGTAGAAAGTTAATTTAGTATCCGGTAGTAATTATTCAGTATCGGGCCGGATACCGGATAGTTATTCAGTATCCGGCCGGATACCGGTTAGTTAAATTATATTATCCGGTGCCGGATAATTATCGGAAATCCGAAAACAATTAATTATCCGTAACCGTAACTATCCAAAAAAACCGGCCGGATACCGGATAGTTATTCAGTATCCGGCCGGATACCGGATAGTTATTCAGTATCCGGCCGGATACCGGATAGTTATTCAGTATCCACCCGGATACCGGATAGTTATTCAGTGTCCGGCCGAATACCGGATAGTTATTCAGTATCCGGCCGAATACCGGATAGTTATTCAGTATCCGGCCGTATATCGGATTGTTATTCAGTATCCGGCCGGATACCGGATAATTAAATTATATTATCCGGTGCTGGACAATTATCAGAAATCCGAAAACAATTAATTATCCGTAACCGTAACTATCCAAAAAAACCAGCCGGATACCGGATAGTTATTCAGTATCCGGCCGGATACCGGATTGTTATTCAGTATCCGGCCGGATACCGGATAGTTAAATTATATCCGATGCCGGATTATTATCAGAAATCCGAAAACAATTAATTATCCGTAACCGTAACTATCCAAAAAAATATCCGAAAATATCGGATATCCAAAAATATCGAATATCTACTTCGACTTCGACTTCGACTTACATATTACGAGTAATGGATTTTCAAAAAACTTTCCGATTAATTATTAAATATTGTGTATGATTTTGTCTTATTTTTGGTTAGTATTAAATAGAAGTAAATAAAATTGGAATGTTTGTTTGTAATATCAACCTTTTTAATAAATGCATATGAAAGTATATGCGATACCTATAAGGAAATGCAACTTTTGAAATGTTTGCGTGTCTATCTGTTTATTTCGGGTAAACTTCTAAACGGTTATGCCGCTTTTGATGGGACTTTCACTGGTAGATAGTAGATGTTCCGAAGCGTAACTTAGGCTAATTTAATTTTAGAAAAAGAAATAGGGTTCCGCGGAAAAACACAATACCCAATTTTCCAGGTAAACTCCACGCGTGCGAAGCCGCGGGCACAGCTAGTAACGTATAAAACAATAATTACCTAGCCAATAGAGAAAAAAAACTAAATAATATAAAGAATGTTGTCGCTTCAGGTACCTTTCCAAATTATGTTAAATTTTAATCTACAAACCAAAAAGTATTTAATAGCCATGCTAATACGAGCTGTATGAAAAATACGTATATAAACCAAAGAATATTAAACATTAGTGGTTTGTCCATTAAGCCCGTGTCAAGTAAATAAGTATAATGCGATCCAAATAAGAATAAGAATGTCAATAACCTCTATCTGTCAAATGTCACTTGAAAAGTATGGTTTGCAAAAAACTCATTTGCATTATCAATAATACCTAGAAAAGTCATCCGCCATATTTATCACTGTCATTATCCATTTTTATTTATAATGTGTATTTATTGAATTTGTCCTTGCTATTAATTACTTGACATTGGCGAAATACTCGCGCTAGTCGCAGGTGATGCCATTCCTCATCTTATTCCATTAAATATCATCATTTCGCTCATTTCGTTAAAAAAAAAAAAAAAAAATAATACCTAATAGTCTTACATCACTTTTAAATGAAAAGCTTAAATTATCTTATAATATAGTAGTTTAAATTGTCTTAATATAATATTTGGTTATTTGAAGTCATAATTCGTTTTCGTTCGTCACATTATGGCGCAAAGTCGATCCTATGCTCATTTGAATCGCATAGTACCTAATGTAAGATAACTTGTCTTGTAGGACATCCACACGTCGACGTGGAGCAGCTACCTGGCCAGCGGCGTCACGCTCGGCTTCTGGCTCGACTTCATCTGCGTCATCTACCTCTCCATCGTCATCGTCGCCTTCCTAGTTATAGACAGCAGTATGTACATTTAGACAATTTAGCTTTTCCCCGGGACTTGCCGAGGGTCAACCCTCGGTGTTTTCAATGGGCACCGCTGTCGATGGCTTACAGGAGTAACAGTGGTAGGAAAGTGTGGCGGGCTTAGTCCCAAAAAAAAACGTTGGTCGTAAACTCTTGTATCGCGATTCAGGATTGTAGTTTTAACAGTGCTTTACATGCAGTGCAATGTTCAGCGCCATCTATTAGCGTATTTTTGTAGTTCTGTATGTTGCCGCGTTCTCGTTAAAATCTATAATATAATATATTATAATATAATATGTTACTTTTGATCACCCTAAAATTTACAAACGTAACAACAGTGTATTGTAATGACATTATAAAGGATTTATAATTTTTCAAAAATATGTCGGTTACTATCTCGAATAATTAGACGTCAGCTTAATCACGGATTACGTTAAAAATTTGAAGAATTCGACTTGTCCATCACTCAATCAGTATTAAACTGGTAATGAACTGTGTTCAGAGACGATATTCTCTGGGAACGTGGGTCTGGCGATATCGCAGACGCTGATCCTGACCGGGATGCTGCAGTACGGCGTGCGGCAGACGGCCGAGGTGATCTCGCAGATGACCAGTGTCGAGCGCATCCTGCAGTACACGCACATCGAGCGCGAGCCGCGCTGGGAGACCGGAGGTACATACGCACCTTCAATATAAATATTACCTACCTACAATAACAATTTAACATTTTTAGGATGGTAATGTGATCCAGAAACCTACTAACAATTAGTAAATAAGTTCTCTATCTAAGATATGTGAACGTTTATGTAAAGTTTGAAATAAGTTTACATGGTTTCAAGATTATTTGTGTGCAAAATTTGGTTTAAAAAACGTAGCTCTAGAATCAGCGGTTAGTTTTGATAACCACAACCGAAGGGACAAGTGACTTAACTGACCATGTCTAGAGTGGTCAAACCATAGATTTTGTGGAAAAAAATATCTGAACGAAATTCTGACTTCACAAAATTATTTTATTATAGGCTTATAATACACTGGCAGATTTTTACCACGGCACGAATTTTACCTTCAGTGTTTGAGGGAACTCGGCTTAGTAAATTTAAACTAGAGATGAAACGGATATCCGGTATCCGGCCTTGTTTTCACCATCAGGCCGGATACCGGCTAGTAATTCAGTATCCGGCCAGATACCAGATAGTAATTCAGTATCCGGCCGGATTCCGGATAGTAAAATTCAAATAATTCTCATTATTTTACACAAGGCAAATCATACCACAATATGTTATGGACACCGTATATTTTTATAATCGTACGTCAAAAATATTTGTTTTATTATTAATTTAGTATTCAAAATTAACAATTGGCAAATTGTGGTGATTGTAGGTATATCAAATTTTCCGCATTTGTTGGTAATAGGCAACTCCGCTTGGCTTCGTATACCAGACCAACTTCTGAAAATAGCCTTTCGCTGTAAACGCTACTGCCAGATGCTGAAAGATAAATTCTAGCAAACCTTGACAACTGCGGGTACTGATGCAAATTAACTGACCACCTTAAGGGTCGTGATTGCGATGGATTCGAGATGTCTTTAAGAAGCGTCATGTAAAGCGATAAAGGGCCGAATATCGTTAGCCGGATATCCGGCGCTCCGGCCTGGTAGCTTGCCGCATATCCGGTATCCGGCCAAACCACTATCCGTTTCGTCTCTAATTTAAACCTTATTTTTCAGATATTGAAACGCCAAAAGACTGGCCGGCGCGAGGTCGCATTGAGTTCCGAAATTGTTACATGAAGTACACACCCGAAGATCTGCCTGTGCTCAAAAATCTCAATTTAGTAATAGAAAGTGGGTGGAAGGTAAGTGCTTACTTAAAATTAAAAGAGGTACCTACCTACCCAACAACTTATAGACATCGACAAGAGCCATAGAAGACTAAAATTTATTTATTTATTTATTTATTTGGACAACACAACAGATAACAATCACTAAAGGTATACAACTTATGTTAAGATTAAATGCTCATGGTCTAGATTGAGATACAAAACGCGTTAACACATAGAAACTAAGGAATAGACACGATTACATTAAACACAAGATTAGGAAAAAGCAATAAATTTGTTAGATACAGGGGGAAGGTACATTACATTAGATTTAGCACAAATATGTACCTAGAATGTAGTTTAACACAATAATAATAAAACAAAAAAAAACTTAAGGCTTTGATTAGTCGCCCAATTGTTTAGTTGCTTTAAGCGCCCTTCCAATGTACCTCTAAACAATGCTAATTATGGGTTAAAAATGTCTAAATTAGGGTTATTCATGGATACCTCGTTGTAATAATGAAAATAAGACACTACAATTTATATAATAAACCTATTAATGGCATTTTCAGTACAAAAATCATCATAGTAATTTGGGAGCTACTTATTTATAATTAGGTATTTCTGACTGCCACAAGAGCCCGAGTTGGATGACCGTGTGAATAAAGGAATCTTCTAATTTTAGTAGCTAACTTAACAAATACTTGACTGGGGTTATTTTTCTCAGGTGGGCATCGTAGGCCGAACCGGTGCCGGTAAATCATCATTAATATCGTCATTATTCCGGCTCGCCATAGTCGAGGGCGACGTGCTCATCGACGACATTGACACCAGCCGCTTGGCTCTACAGGTAGGTACCAAACCCGTGGAGATATTATAACGGAGATTGCATATCGAGCCCGCGCTGCCGGTTTTCTAGTTTATCTGACTCCGCCATTGTTGTTTTCCCAAATAGTTGCCGTATACTACAGTAGTAGTAGCATGTGCGCCAAGACTAGACGTATGTCACGGAATATCTTGTTGTTGTCTTTCTTTCGTATGAAATTAGACAGAGAGCGAGCGAGTATATCCGTGACAAAGGTCTTGTCTTAACATGCGTGCTAACCCCACAGGTACATGAGATAACAACAATGGCGGAATAACTACCGCAGAGCCATACGAAATGTAGAGTTATTGTGGATACTCTAGTTACTCTCTGACAAACCACACTCAACTGATTTTTAGCAAAACGGCACATGCAACGCCACTATAAAAATCATAACAGCGTCAAGACGTCCCGTCACTTTAAATAGGTATTATGACGCCTCGTGACGTCACATTTAGTTTTAATTATTTTATTCTGTGACAGGAACTGCGCTCGAATATATCGATCATACCGCAGGAGCCGGTGCTGTTCTCGGCGACGGTGCGGTACAACTTGGATCCCTTCAACAATTACGATGACGAACAACTGTGGAAGGCTCTAGAAGCCGTAAGTAATGACATGCTACGTTAATATTATTTACTATGTGCTAATTCATCAATAAGTATGCAATTAAACATTTCAGTTTTTGTTTAGTACGTTCTAGTTTCTAAATACAATACTCTTAGTATTAGTTGTATCAAATTAGGTAAATAACATAAATTGCATTCAGATAAGTTAAATTAAAATTAACATAAATTATCTACATAAACAATAGCATAAATAATATATCCGTCGTCGCGGGACGCCTGGCGGATGTGAAACATAAAACATTAACTTCGTAACGGCGAGTGAGTGAGTGATCGGAGTCAGCTGGTGGGCGGAGACTTAGTTTTGGGATCACGACATCGCAGCTTTTTTTTTAATGGACTACGCTGTTGACCTTTACAGCTTCAGGCATCACGGCATCAACAGTCGCTCGCTGTCACTCGCCAAGCGCGCCATTAGATGTTTCACATAAAAAAATGTTTTATTCAGTTAGGCCAACAAAATCGGCTTTCTTTTTTAACCGACTTCAAAAAGGAGGAGGTTCTCAATTCGACCCGTATGTTTTTTTTTTTTTTTTTTTATGTATGTTACCGCATATCTCCGGCGTCTGTAGACCGATTTCGAAATTTTTTTTTAGGTTTGCTAGGGAATTCTTTCTAGGTTGGTCCCATTTTCAAAATATTATCAGAAATCTAACCCCTTGGGGGTGTAATGGGGGGTTGAAGGTCACATAATTTCAAAAATATTTTTTGAACGACTTGAAACTTTGTATATATATTTAACATACAAAATAAAAAAACACGTCTTTCAGGAATTTTGAAAGAAAAAATATGTAGGGGGTGAAATGGGGGTCCAATCCGGAATACAGCATATCTCCGGCGTTAGTGAACCGATTTCGAAAAATCTTTTTTTGTTTAATACGGATTGTTAACAAAGATCGAAACCCACCCCCAAAGGGGTGGAAAGGGGGGGTGAGGGGGGGTGATTTTTTTTTTGGCTGTAAATTTTTACTTTTTTAGGGCTGTTATAAGGTGATAATATTTGCAAATTTTCAACGATTATTGACACTAAAAATCGTGAAAAAAAATTATTTTTAACAAAAAACAAAAACCGACTTCAAAAACCTAGGTGCACAAAAAAGCTACAAATAACCTTACAATTCATTACATTTGGAGTCGGTGCCAATTCATGTGTGTATTTGCCTTGTCCGACGTTGATTGGCACCTACTCCAAATGTAATGAATTGTAAGGTTATTTGTAGCTTTTTAGTGCACCTAGGTTTTTGAAGTCGGTTTTTGTTTTTTGTTAAAAATATTTTTTATTTACTTCGTTTGTGCGTTGCACATAATAGGAATAGAAAGACTTGTAAAAAAAATTAAAGAGTAAGTACGTGGTATGTTTCTATCTCTTTCTCCCTCTCCCCTCTAACTCACATCTTTCGTAACGTTCCGTTACATGCACACTATTCACGTTCCATTCCATAATATTATGTGTGTATAAACGTATGTGCAGGTCGATCTAAAGGCGGCAGTGCCCGCGCTAGACTTCAAGGTGTCGGAGGGTGGCTCCAACTTCTCCCTCGGGCAGCGGCAGCTGGTGTGTCTGGCGCGCGCCATCTTGCGCGCCAACAGGATCCTCGTGCTCGACGAAGCCACCGCCAATGTCGACCCCAAGTACGTTCCGGCTTACGATCATCATTTTTTTACTTAATTAAATTTTTCAAGTTTGTAGTCAATAATCAATTCATGTCAAAGTCTACATGGTCATAATGATAGCGGTGATGACGACTCATGACCCTCTAACTAGTAATTAAGTGGTGGATCAGTTATTTAAAGGTTACTGGTAATATTCGATGAACAAGAAAAGACATGTAAAACAAAAGTGGTTAACTTTTGTTTACACTCGCGCACACACTCCTATTTCATCATGATTACCTACACATTAAATAATTAAATAACGGCAACGTCGATAATCATATTTTAACATGTTGGTTCCATACCAGTCTCAATCAGTTACCGAATTTTTTTTATAAAACATACTTGCCCACTTACAGGACGGACGAATTTATCCAAAGAACAATAAGGAGTAGGTTCGCGGAGTGCACCGTGCTGACGGTGGCGCACCGGCTGCACACCATCATGGACTCGGACCGCGTCATGGTGATGGACGCGGGCCGGCTCGTCGAGTTCGACCATCCCCACACGCTGCTCGACAACCCGCACGGACACTTCTCCAAGATGCTCCAGGAAACCAATGACAAAATGTCAGAACAACTCCGTCTAATTGCAAAGAACACTTACATTAACAATGGCGGACATATAGAATAGTAACTCACTACCAAAGGACCTGTCCATATTGTAGCTATCCGTGCCAGTGCTACAAAGCAATCTAACGTAAGCGTAGCGTCACCGAGTAAGCATAATCAGTGCCTTTCCTGCTAAGGAAATATGTTTGTATTGGTGTCATGTTGAGATATGAATCAAAAAAATACTGCAGGTTTTCGATACATTTTAGCAGCTGTTTTGAACGAAGGCGATTGCGGGCTCGCAACGGAATTACGCAACTACCCCACTGGTCATAGCACAACCGTAGACCAAATGTAAACTTTACGATGATTTAATAAGATTATTAGGAAACGAGTCGCCGAAGGAGGCGCTGGAATAAAGGCCTTTTATAAATATTTTATTTACTTAGACATTACTATACTGCTAGTTAACTAACTCGTCAGAAATTAAACTCTTGGTAGAGCAAATGTTTACGTTAGTTTAGGATGAGGAAACGACTCCTTAATATTTTCCCTGTTCATGATCGTCGTATCCGGATCGCAAAACAATTTACCACTGTATTATGTAACTGGGTATGAAGCGCTGCACCGATGAATTAACTATATTTAATGTCGTCCTTCTCATGGCCGCAATGTATGAGCGAAATGTCAATATGTTCAGTGTTGTCAATTTTAGGATAGTCGTAGTTTGGTCCCAACAGAATCAGCACCATTGTGATGTGATTGAGTTCTAAAGTTATTTGTTGTTTGTACGTTTAATTATTATAATATTGCCATTGTGTTGAGTATGTAAGTAAGAATATCGTGTTGTATTTTAGGTTTTATACATAACAGTTAAGAACTTACGTGTCTGTATGACATGTTGAATATGGACGTGAAGGCTTATTCCGCATATGTGCCACATCCGTAAAATGGGCAAATGTATGGGTTAAGTTACGAGAGCAAGTAGGTACCTATTAACAAAGTTAACCAATATATTCGTTTAAGTCACTTGTAAATATGGTACAGCATTTATAAATACCTACTTAACAGAGTTTGTCGTGGTCCATTCGAATCTCTCATGCCGATTATAAGATAGAAATTAATTAATTAGTCAGGAACAGTGGGCGCTGACATGATACATGCTGCGGGCTGCCTTCGCATATAGGAGGCCGTAGAAATGCATTATTGCAATGCAGATTAAAGAATTTATATTTGTGTAAGTGTTATTTACAACAGGATTTTTTTTATTATTAAATGATAATAAATATACTTGAATCAAGTTTTCTAACGTTAGCTAAAGTCGAATACGTAAATCGTCTACCCTCCGTAGTACTTCGTTTCTTTCTTGGATTATTTCTTAGCCTTTTTTAATCCTTTGTTTATTACCTATCAAATTCATATAACCTACCTAAATTAGATGCAGATCATAGGTACCTCTTTCATGTTATCATTTCGACTTTAGCTGGCGACGATAAATAGGTAAGCAACAATAACTGCGATTGCCATAGGGGTTACCCACGAAAAAATATAACTTAAGCTTGATTTATCTCGTTTCATTCACATGTACCTACTATAAATATTTCCAGAAACATTATTTTAATGATCTATGTATTTCAGAAGGAAACTGTAAGTATGCATTACATATACCTAACGGGCCTACCATAGGTACCTAATGGGCACCTAGCCCGCTATTGCAGGTCGTCCGAGGGCAATGACATAATATGGGCGGTTCTCATCGAGACAATGAAAGGGCGATGGCGATGCGCTACACTACGCCGGCGACATCGAAGACATATTAAATTAGTCTATCGATTTAAGGGCTCATCCACTGCATCCACTAGTGCAATTACAACAAAAATAAAAAGTTAAACGTCTTCACCACAGTTCAGGTAGTAGGTAGTATTCATACAGAAATCCTTTACGTAGGTAGCTACCTATACCAAGAGACACTAGGTCCCAGTGTATACATTCTGATAATGATAAACTTACTAATTTACTATTATGGTAAAAACTGAGGTAAGAAATTTCTGAGGTACTGAGCTTTAAAAAGTATTAAGTATAAAGAATGTTTAATGCAAGATGAGATTTTACGGCATAATTAATTATGTAAGACCAACACTTTATTCATTTTAAAGTAAACAAATATTAAATAAAAACAATGTGCAAATACTTAATTATCTAGTAGGTGGTATCCTTGCAAACATAATCTTATATTAGGCTAAAAGACAAATAGTATCATAGCAGCAGATACAATCAATGTTGCATAGCCAGTCTGAAATTTAACAAGACATTTGATAGAGTAAGACAAAGTTAATTTCATTAACAAAATAATGGACCCTATGGTGAATTCAGCACCCATAATTAAATCTTCGGAATGTATGTTGGTAGCAGCTAGTTAAGATAAAAACAAGATATAGAAGAAAAGAATCTGAATTGTAATGATAATAAGGTATTTCTTTGTCTACATGCAGAATTTTAATGTGGCCCATTACATAAAAAATAATTGTAAGAATATTTAATAGCCCCGAGTATGAGTTTTAAAAGTATTCAGATACTGAGTGTATAATTACAGACAGTATAGTTTCTTATTGCAGTTATGGATGCTGCTATAATATGCAGAGATGGACACTTATTAGTATTGATGCCATCAAAACTTGGGCTAAGCATGGCATTTTATTGTATGCAGGTTGGATTTATGACAGGTTTTATTTAAACCAACAAAAACTTAATTTAAAATTAATTTCATTGATAAATTTTATTATGACAATATCATAATTTGAACACTCCATAAATTCATTATTTGATGTACCAACAACATAGAAAATACCAAGTGCACAAGGAACCTACACAATAAAAAAAATACAAGTAAATTCTAAGAGCAATGTAATAATCAAACAAGACCTTAGTGAACAAAAGTAATTAGGTACCCACTGAAAAATAACCTTACAATTAATAATGTTAGGACCACACCATATACCTAATAAAATTATCTTAGGAGTATTTAGGACCTACCACTACCACACTATTCCTTGTATAAAAGCACAAATATTGTCCATAATTACAAATTTCTAAGACTCAATGAATTTTTGGCTATATTATATTACTTGAGATCCTTCACTCTATATCAGGGAGGTCTTCCTCTTCAGCGGAGCTGGTATCATCTTTTTCATTCTCGTCGCCAAAATCACCCATTTTACTTGAGAACATGTCATTCATATCATCAAAATCTGCTACATCATCTCCACTCTCATCTTCATCTTGCCAGCGATTGAAATCAACTTTGAGCCAATGATGTTTCTTTTTGTCACTAGTTAGTGCAGGCCAAAAGGGTTCGTCGATATTCTCTTTTGCCAGAACAACCTCAATGAACCTCCCTTTGTTATTGTATGCACTTTTTTCGGGATCAATTTCAGCATAGAGAGGTATGACCACTTCATGTAAGGTTTGATCATGGTTACATATTCCTTTGAATGAAAGCAATTTTTTCTCAATTCTAATATAAGGTTTATCGCATTGTACGTTGAATGTCAAAAATACACGAGCACTTCTCTGAGCCCATGACACCGACGGTGGAGTAACGATAATATTTGACGACATTTTATCTGAAATCAGAAATGAAAGAAGGGGTGTTATAACTCCATAATTACAAATATTACTGGAACCAACATTTTAGCGATAAATACTTACAAAATCTGTGAAATGTTGCAGAATATTTGAAATAATTTACAGACAAAACAACAAACAAGCGAGCAAGCAAGGCACAGATTAAATTACTAAATCAAAGAGTACTGTCCATAAAGGTACTATAAAGTCGAGCAAGGTTTTATGCCACAGATTATATTCGATTCAAAAAAGAAAATTGTCTAGCAGTCAGTCAAATGTCAAAATAAATAAAGCAGGCGATTTCATCCGCCATCTTTATCACTGTCATCATCCATTTTTATTGAATTGCATTCGTAAAAAAGATGAAGATAAATTGTACATCATTATTAGTGAATTATTTACCATACCGTTGAAAGTATCCTATCTAAAATTTTTGTTATTTTTGTCAAAAATAACAAAAATTTTACAAAAATAATTTTTGTAAAAAGCGCAAAGCTCTATAATCGAATATAACCAATAGCATTACTTGATACTTCTAGGCTAGGAGGCTTCATAGTTCTTTGACCTAACCTTTATAACCATAAAATACCTTTTATAGATATTGTTGTTTTGTAATAAATTTTGGTTGAAAAGTACCTAAATAGTGTGAAAAGTGGGGTATACATACTATTATTTTCCCTATCTCCTTGTACACAGAAATAAATCACTATTCCTTCACCTAAGATCTTCAAGACTACTGCACTTATAAATGTTAGAAATATGAGTTCAGAAGTAATAAAATGCCATAAGTGCCGGCATGCAATATTAGAAGAAGCCTGTACCTATGATAATAAGTTAGCGTGTGGTCTACAGATATGTGATAGCTACAACATCAGTAAATTTATTTACATAAATGAAGACAGAGTTCCTTCATGGATCAAAAAAAAAGTCGAAAGTGAAGAGTGGACTAAAGGCAAATTACATTGTGAAAATTGCGGATGCAGAGTCGGGTCGTTTGATTACATCTCCGGAAGAAAATGTGATTGTGGAAATACAGTTTTGCCTCCTATACATCTTGTCACTAGTCAAGTAGATAGGCCATTACGTTTAAATATAAATAACATCAATTCATGACGTTCACGACACCAGAAATTGTCAATATAATACAAATTTATTATATTAAATAAAATTTTAAATACAAACAATTTGCTTTTATTTCAATTGTAAATATATAAAATAGGTTAAGTTATTCTATTCAACTGCCATAGCTGTTGGTACCAACTCGTTTACTTCAACATCTCTACATTTTGCTGCCTGTAGCTCTCGTCGTATCTGTAATAATATCAAGTCATAAAAAAATGGTCAAAGTATATTTAAAATATCTCATTTGTTTAATCTGTGGCACTCACCTCTGAAGTAATGGTGGGATGAGTCTGCTTTCTTAACAATTCTAAGAGAGCATCACGCTGTTCTGTAGATATATCGGCCTTGTAACGCTGCACAAATGTCAACAAAGCTTGATGCCACAGCACAGGCAATATACGGTTATCACTTTGGAATCTGAAACAGGTTATATTGAATCATTCATCATAATCGTTTTTAAAATAAGGTTTGGATTTTTTTTAAAATCATTTTATAAGTTCCACATTTTTCAAGATTTGTCTGTGTATAGCCAAAAAATAAGAATTTCAACTCATAATGAACAAGAACATAATTTAATTTTAACTTTAAGGTCAAATTTCAGTCACATTATTCCTTTTATGAGAATTGTAACTTGTCAGGGCTTTGAGTTAACTATGGATTATGAGTAAACCTGCCTTTGCCAACAAGAAATATTAGGTATCAAAAACGTTTTCATTAATTTCTTACCTTATAAAATGAAACACCACAGAATCAACCACCCTGTATGGCAATGCATATTTCTTATCAAAAAGTATTCGTAAAAATATGGAGTTGGCGCCAGTGTAGTCCATCTCAGCAATTTTCAACATTGCTGCACTAGAGTGTAGCACTGGTACTGAATTACGAGCCAGTACCGACCCTACTATGATGGCTTCTCTTAACGTACAATCACCAGACTGAAAAATCAAATTTAATTAAACTAAACTCAAATCTAATATCGATAACAATACCTATTCCATGCGCATATAAGAATGAAAAAAATACATCATCACGCCTGTATTCCCCGAAGGGGTAGGCAGAGGTGCACTGTAGTGCGCCCACACTTCGCCGATGTATTTTGGTCCCAATGTAATAGGGGGCGAGCCTATTGCCATTATACCGGGCACATTCCCCTCAATACGAGGGAGATTTGGGCCATAGTCCACCACGCTGGCCCAGTGCGGTTTGGTGAACTTCACACGCCGTTCTATAGACGTGCAGGTTTCCTCACGATGTTTTCCTTTACCGTTCAGCAAGTGGTAATCATTGTTGAAAATGACATTCGCACATGAAAGTTATCTCAGAGGTGCGGGCCTGGGATTTGAACTTGCACCCCTTACGTTCAAGGCGGGCGTTCTTGCCCGCGAGGCTACCATGTATGATAATGATGATGTAATAATAATACATCATCACGCCTGTATTCCCCGAAGGGGTAGGCAGAGGTGCACTGCAGTGCGCCCACACTTCGCCGATGTATTTTGGTCCCAATGTAATAGGGGGCGAGCCTATTGCCATTATACCGGGCACACAGGTTTCCTCACGATGTTTTCCGTCACCGTTTCTTAGCAAGTGATAATCTCAGATGAAAATGAGATTCGCACATGGAACCCAGAGGTGCGAGCCGGGGATAGAACCTGCGCACTTTGATTGCAAAGCGTGCGTTCGACCACTCGGCTACCACTGCTATTTAATTATACATACATAATACATGTATTATGTACATACATGTACATAATACATGTACATATACATACATAATACATAATGATGATGTATGATATATTATCATGCATGTATACCCTGAAGGAGTAGGCAAAAGTGTTCTGTCGTGTACTTCTCGCCACTCCCTCTTCATGCGCCGTATTAACAACAATTTAGGTATCACGTTGCTTTCCTTCACAATTTAGCCAGAGACAATCATTATGATGAAGCTTTTTTTTTACAACACACTTACCTCCAACAATGGTAGCAATATACCCTTCATAAAAGCACCAGGTTTGAAAAGAGATTTTCTTAATGCTTGGTATAGATGAAAGTTTAATCTTTTATATTCGGCCAGGTCATCCCGAACACGAGGCAGTAACACTAAGTTGTAAAATCGCTGAGCCATCTTCTCTTTTAAATTCGACGCGAAAATTCGGGTAGCCTATGACAAATAAATAAACATGTTATATGAATTATATATAACATCAATCATAAATGTACTTAATCACTTTAAACTTAACAAGTGCTTTTAATTAAAACTACAACTTGAGGATTGTAAAACTATATCAGGTATTAAACTTGGATCCATTAGAAAGTATGATAAAATACCAACTATTAAACAAATACCTATGTAAATAATAATAATTATGTTAATATGCATACATAAATAGGTATAACATATTAATGATATAATTCCATAAATCTAGCATCCATCCCACGTTCTCTCTATTACAAAGTATGCATATCTGAATTACCATGTCACTAAGAGATGCTACTAACATTCCCCCCATATTTATAGCAATTCTATTCCTTATTCTACAAAGTACAAAAGTATTTTTAAAGCCAGTGCAAATGGGTCAAACATCTCTATAAATTTGGGGGGTTGTTTATAGGTGGTTGGTTCATTATAAAATTAGGTGACCTGGTACATAGCTGCCGCTGACCATGTTGTGGGCTCTGTGATGTATAGTATCTGCTCCCAGTTCTGCAAATGTGGCACCATTTTGAATGCCTTGGGCAGTTTGCCTGATCTGTACTTCTTTAATACATCTCTCACACCTTCATACATTGTTTTTATTCTAAAATAAATATGTGTTTATTTAAAATTCATAGTTAAGTTTTACCTCTTTGAGCATTGATAATGTTAAGTCTTGAATAACAAATATTTTGAACATCATAGCAGCTTTAATAACCTTTGATTATTTATGAAATGTGAATAGATCGAACATGAGAATATACCTTGGGTCAATGTTCTGCAACTTCAACGTTTCTACATCTGAGAACTGAGTTTGAAGTTCAGTATGTTTGTCAGTGATTTTGTCCTTTATGATATCGGCTAGAGTTCGAGTGCGCTCCGGTCTGGATGACATGAACATCCTGAGAGCTGCCTCATCATCTTCATTTATTTCAATATTGTCATAGAATGTGTCGGGCTCCAAGTCATCCTTGTCAGAACCAGATTCATCATCGGATTGCCCATCTACGAAAATTAGTCAACATTTATGTTAAAAAAATAAAAATAATAAAAATACATAAGGGTCGAAATGAGAACCTCCTCCTTTTTGAAGTCCGTTAAAAATAATTAATGTTACATTAGGATTATAAAACTTTGTTATTTATCTGAGTTTCAAATTAAATGAAGCATTTTGGTGTTCAGGATATTTTCTTACCAGCATCAGTTAAATAATTGATATTGACAGTAAACCTAATATGTATGTAATTTGATTATTTGATAAATTTTGCTTTCTCTTACCTTTGAATGCTGGAGGTAAAGTAACATGTTTGGCAGGGGACGGTCCACCTTCATCATCACCAAGTTCTGCTTGCTGCCTCCTCGCAGCTTTTAAGATTTTCTTTGATAAGTCTGCATTTACAAACTAAAAATCGAAAAATCGTGTTTGTTTAGTAATTGTAAAAGGTTTTTCTTATATCTGTGGGTCCTTGTACCGCGCCTGAGTCGCATAAAGTTAATGTAAACACAAAACAGTCGCATATATTTATTAAAGTAGTGGTTAATATGGAACATCTATATAGACACATATAAGCTATTATAACCTATATCACATAGTATATACTTACTTCTTCGTCGTCATCGTGCCTGAACCTCTCTTTAACTCTGTTTTTGTTCTTCACTGAGTTCACTGCTTCTATCTGATCCGCTAAAGCTAAATTTTTCCCAACTTGGGACGGTTTCAACTTTTTAACCTTACCCATAGTTGGTATACCTCTATTTTTAATAGATTGAAATAGATAAAAGATGAAATATTATGATAAAATATAAATTATCTGGGGTGTTAGTTCAATACAAAACATGTGCTGGCCAAACTAGCCATGTGACATTTCTTTAGTTGACAGCATAGCTTGACAGTGACATGACATTTGTGAGTTAGGTGGTTAGATATTGACGTGATATATTCCGTTTTGAACCTTATTACAAAATATTATTTTGCTTGTATGTTATAAAAAAATATATTTCGTCGCCGTCAGTAATTAATGCTAGGTCTAGTCCGATCACTCCCTCCAACAAGCGTAGTACACGATACATTACAATGGCTACATATATCTAAAATTGATAAACGTTGCCATTTTCATTCTGCCATAGCCATTAAGGTTATGCTGTGGGTTTCATATAATACGGGGACCGATTTTAAAAACTTGCTAATATCTCAAATCGTGGTGGCGGATGGCCAATGTGGTTACTTACTTTGCCAAATCTAATCTATACTTAAATTAACATTGCGACTGAGATACTAAGATACTATCAATAGTGTAATGTGAGTGCTAATATTTGGGAATCAAGCGTGATAGTGTTATACCATGATAAAAAATGTATTGGCATTATATTCGGCAAGCAGATAGAATCAATAATAATGTTGTATATACCTACTTACATAGCATAGGTAACTTTGTAGGTACATAGCTACTGTATTTAGACTATGGAGTGTAGAAGTAAAGGAGAACAATCGTCTATGGGAAAAAATGTAAGTGTCCGTCCGTCGAAATTCAAAAACCTTCCACAATGGCGCTGGTGTCGACAAAGGGTATGTATATCGATGTCCCGCTGGAATAAGTCGGTATGCGATATTACGAACTTTTTGCTGTTATGCCAGATTCGGAATCAGTGATTTTTCCGATTGCCAGTTTATCCCCTATATATACCCTTTGTCGACACCAGCGCCATTGTGGAAAGTTTTTGAACTATTATTTAATGCATTTCGACGGACACCTTTTCAATACACAGATGACTCTCCTTTACTTCTGCACTCTATAATTTAGACCTAAGAATGTTGTAGGTACCTAATAATTTCTTTGTTTGGTAATGGTTAATGTACTTTATCTATCTTACTTAATAAGGTAGTTTTATAAAATAACTAGCAGACCCGGCCACGCGTTGCTGTGATCTAAGCTATCCTATCTCTCAAGTTGGACCAGTCTGCTCACGGTGTGCCAATTTAATTTAAAATCGGTTAAGTAGTTTAGGAATCCATCGCGGACAAACATCGTGACAGGAGATTTATATATATAAAGATTAGTAGGTACACGAAAATAAATACCTTCCTATATCACTTCAAGGTCTAATGTTGTAAGCTACAGGTCAGGAATGTGCAGGGAAAAATATTAGAAACATTCAATCATTTTAATAATAACAAATGGTAGGTATTACCTATTAACAAATAAGTTCTTAGCGGGTTTAATTAATCGCTTCAATAGCGCGAATTGCTTCTTTGAGGTTCGAGTTGATGACATTGATGGCGTCCTGAACGGCGGAGTTGATGTTCGACTCCACGATGCTCATCACGACCGTATCGATGATTCTTACGAAGACACCCACCACGGGGTTTACCAACCAGTCGACTAGGATATTACCAGTGAAACGGACGCGAAGACGGCTGTAAGTAATTTTAATTATTAAAATGGCTATCGTTTTCAAGGATTTGCTAGGCTGTTTTGGAACTTGGGAGAACTAATGTGAAAATAGATGTAGTTTTAGTAACTTAGTAGCTTGGTGCTTGGACAACCTAATGCTATCAGCAAAGTCTGAAGTAGTAGTTAGTAGAAATAGGAAGTAATAAAATCAATACTTAGATGTAACCATTGGTTTGGTTATACCCACCCAATATCAGTGAGAGAGAACTCCTGGAGATGAATCTCATCGTTGTTAAAGTCAATGAGGATGTCAACGTTGACAATGAAACGCTCCAAGGAGCCGACGATGCCGCCGGTGGGGCCAATGTTCATCACTTGCACCAGATATCTGTACACGAACTAAAACAAAAAATTAACATGACATTTGTGCCAACTTATCTACACACTCTACCGATCCAATTGAGACCATCTTCCAATTACGAAATCGAACTAACATCGAGATCAGTGAACTGCAACTGAACGCGTACGCGCAGCATCTTGGCGAAGTAGTTGACAGTTTGGTCACCAGAGCGGGCCACGTTCACCAGACCAGACAGGTGTCCTCGGGTAAGCCTCAGCCACGCACTGTATGTGATCAGTAGGAATTTCTGCAAATGTAATTTAATAAATTATTATTAAGGCACCTACATTTTCTAAACTTTATATGGCAGGCAATACTTCTTTCTAGCGCGTCGGTTTCTTTAAACTTATTCAGTAGTTGTAGCATGAGCGTCAAAACTAGACTTATGTCACAGAATACGTTGATTATATCTCTTTCTCTCGTATGAAATAAGACAGAGGGCGACCGACCGAGCCAATCCGTGACAGAGGTCTTGTCTTGACATGCGTGCTAACACAACCTCCTAGTGATTAAATGGGTCATCGAGAGTCGGTTAAATGGGTCCCAGAAGGGTTCGATCCCCAAATGGAATTTAAGGTAGGTATTGAGGGAATACCCCATGTACTAGTATCAATAATACTAGTACATTCTAATATTATAAAAGCATACCTAGTCAGTGCTATTTAACTACTGATATTCAGGAAAAACAAAAACAATTTTCCAGTTACGTAGGTACGCACAAAAAAAAGTTCATGATATCTTAGCAACTAGCAGTAAGTAGGTATAATGATTATTTGTCTTCAGTTCTAATATACTGTCATTGAAACAATGAGATCTAAGAACAAATCTATCCATTACGAAATAAATGGACACTTTTACGATATTGTCCTTAAGGGTTCAGAAGAAAATTACCACTTGGAAGCCCTCTACGATATCGGGTAGCTCCATGGGGTCCAGGCCGTGTTCCTGGATGAATGGCACGATCATCGAAATAGTGTCGTCGACATAGCTGTTAACGTCGGCAGACAGACCTAGTCCCTCCCAGTTATTGAGTCTATAACAATAAAAACAGCTGGTGAACTCGAAACTTCAGTACCTACCTACCTACTTTTAGAAATAATAATAACTGAATGAAACGAATGATCATGGTCTGATAGCAAACTGTTTTTTAATTAACTGTGTTTTATGTACTTACGTAAAGATAAAAAAACCGCCCAAGTGAAACCATCATTACTCTAACAAGAAGATAAACTGGATAGGGAGACAAACTTAACTTTGCCGTTGGCATACTGGTGTCCCCATATACACTAACTACAAAATAAGTTTGTAATCACACAAAAACATTTTCTAACAATAAATTTACAGTTTTTGCATTTTTTCCCTTTACTTGTGCTATAAGACTTTGCTTCTGGCCAAATTTCATGATTCTAGGTCAACGGGAAGTGCCATAGGTTTTTAATTCCCGTGCAAAACTACTGAAAATGTAATATAAACCGCCGTATCTTTTGATGGCGTTAACATAGAAGTTTGATTTTTAGGGCACCAAGGGACCGCAGACCAGACTATCTCTGTGATAAATTTCAACTTGATAACTCCACGCGTTTCTGAGAAAAGGGTCTTGACAGACAGGCAGACAGACAGACGGACGGACAATTAAGTGATCCTATAAGGTTTCAGTTTTTTTCCTTTTTAGGTATGGAACCCGTAAAACATAGTTGTGCAACTTTTTTCCCTAAAACGACTTAATTAAGTGTTATGGATTGCGTTACTCTGCGTCTATTTTACCATTTTTACCTAAAAATGCCAGTAGGTATATATATACGTAATACCTATTGGTGAAAAGCACATTCATGATGAATTTAGATCTCTTTAGGTACCAACTTACGTACGAAATCAAGACTAAATATTTTATATTAGTAAAAAAATATAAATAACTTACGACTGTAATAACTTTGATGATGGTTGGATTTTGTGGTTGACCGTGTTGGCCTCCGCGGCGGCCAGCAGCACGGCTAGCACCAAAGCTGTGTATTTCTTATACATTGTTCCCGGTTCACCACGACTTATCGACTGAGATTTCAGTAATGCTCTATTATTTTTTATTTAATAGTTCGCCTCATAAAGAGATAACGAAGGACAAAATACCTTTTATCGAGGTCTTTATAACAAATCAATGTCGATTACCGAATGTAGATATAGATCATAATTGATGTGGTTTACGCAAACGAGCTGTTTGTTTGTGTACTATCAAATAATAATCATTTAATTAGCGTTATTCATAGGTAGATAAGTTGTTATAATTACTTAGCGCATGGTGTGGTAGGTACCTGTGGTGTGCTTATATCTAGGTGATTTATTTATCACGTTGCAAGTACCTACCAAGTTTCGTAAATACAAAACTAATCGACGATATCTACTTAGATACGTACTAGGTAGGTACTACGGAGTACGGCAGCTTATCAGTCTCCACTTCAAGTGTGTTTGGTTGGGTGTGCCCATGAGTAGGAACGTAATGTGCAGAAATATAGATTTTTTAAACAATATAATTTTTCAGTAGAGAAGGTAATGGAACATCACTTTCTATAAATTTAAGGGTTAAAACTTAGCAGGGATTAAAAAAACAGTCAATTATAACAAATATATATTTGTATTTTCATAACCCATAACCCGAACAATTAATATCTAATAAATTAAATAACATACCATCCCATGCCCACCTTACACCTATTTTTTTACTTAAATACTTAGAAATTAAGTGAAGCAATTATTTCATTTAGGTACGATTAAAACAGAATTGTGAGTATTAATGTGTATGACTAACGAATAAAATATTTAATGACTATCAGTCATGCGGCCATTTTATTTACAACATTGTAAATGTCTGGAAATGAAATCAGAGATTCTACAGTCTTAACTAGTCAATATGCTGTGCTAAGTCTATTCAGTTCTTATTCTTGGCGTCGCCTCCGAGCATTTTCTTCCTCTGAGTGAGCATGTGACCGTAAAGAACAGGGAAAATAGGAATGTAAAGGAACATGTAGACGATTAGTATGTAATAGTAGTTAAAGGCAAAGTTCCACGCATTCGGCATCAACACAGTGAGCAGCTTCTTCTCGGCGATCTCATCCAGCGAGTGATACATACACATCAGCTCTCCGGTGATTCCAATTGGATAAAGAATTAAAAAGGTTGAATATCTGAAACAAATACAGTTTCGTGTGATTGCCTCGTATA
This sequence comes from Ptilodon capucinus, assembly GCA_914767695.1. Taxonomy (NCBI): domain Eukaryota; kingdom Metazoa; phylum Arthropoda; class Insecta; order Lepidoptera; family Notodontidae; genus Ptilodon; species Ptilodon capucinus. The sequence goes on from OU611811.1 coordinate 7,206,984, forward strand.
AAATGCCCCTATGGTCACGTAAGGTGCTGTGAGATCGATTGAATTATTTAAAACTCAATCTTAACATTTCAATATGACTAATTAATTTAGGTAGACAAAAAATCAAAGCCCCAAGCAACTAGAGCGCGTTTGATTTGGCCTATTTTACATTTCATTGCCGACAAGAGCAAGCTGCCTTGTTTAAACTTCAAACTGCATATGAAGGGCACAGGCAAATAACAGGGAATGTCATATTTTTTTTTTACTTTTTAGGGTTCCGTATTTATAGAATCATATCTTTGTCTATGGTATTTTGAATTCTAATCATTATAATTAAAAACGTAAACAGATTGCTCCAAAAATGCAGTTTTGTTTATGGCCAAAACGAAACGAACTGGGAATTTCCATGACGTTAGTTCTAAGCAAAAGTGATTGCATGCATTGATCTCAATAAAAATAATACTTTCAAATTGTTTTTTTCAAAATTCATTAATTAGGACATTCCCTGTTAATTGCGTGTGCCCTTCATAAGTGATAGGAGCCTAAGGAATTTAGGTAAATTATTAAAATCATAGATATAGGTACAAGTAAATGCTGTATGACTAATCAATTGATAATCTTGACAGATACATATGATATGTACGTCGCACAAAGCAAACATATCTTTAAGTAGGTATCAATAAGAAGTTCTCACCTCAAGAACATCACCGACTGAGGCACGCTGTTAAGCAAATTTAATGTGTAGTATGCATATCTGATGATTTCTGTAATAGACCAGGCGATGATGCAGAGAGGCAGGCCGGGGCTGACGGTGGCCGCTTCGGTCGCCAGCAGACACCCGCACACGAGGAACACGCGTGAAAACACTTGAGGGAAAACTAAGGCCACTCCGGATGGCACCAATCTTATTAACGAATGAAGAATCTGAAAATATAAACAATACACTTAAACAAAATATTATCTGGTTACCTATGTTTAATGTTTTTCACATTATCGTGAAAATCGCTATGCATAATGGGCATAACATTAATTAAAATGGCTTTCGAAAAATAAAAGCTTCCAGTCCAGTAGTGGCATACATTCACTGTTCTTATTTTTGTTTGCAACAAAAGACAATGTTCTTTACGCATTGTAAATTCAACTTTCCTAGGTATGACATACAGTTGAAATTGGTTTAACGAAATAACATTATAACAGCGGCTCTAAATGTTGGTTAGACCGCGCCGCCGCCGCCTCGTTTTCGCTTCCCTTACGCTACTGTATTGTAATACTCTTAACTTTTGTTTGACTAAATTAAATTAAAAACATTAATGTACTGATTGATATCCATTTTGTTGTACAGAAACTGCAACTATATGTTACAGCACTAAAAATATTGCCATCTCGCTCATGCAAATACAGCAGTGAGAGGGCCAGCAATACGCTTAATTTAGTGTAGTTTGTTTGGTGCTGACAGAATTGACACCAATTACAAAAAACCGGCCAAGTGCGAGTCGGACTCGCGCACGAAGGGTTCCGTACCATTAACTATAAAAACGGCAAAAAAATCACGGTTGTTGTATGGGAGCCCCCTCAAATATTTATTTTATCCTGTTTTTTATTATTTGTTCTTATAGCGGCAACAGAAATACATCATCTGTGAAAATTTCAACTGTCTAACTATCACGGTTCACGGTACAGCCTGGTGACAGACGGACGGAAGGACGGACGGAGGGGCGATCGGACAGCGAAGTCTTAGTAATAGGGTTACCGTTTTACCCTTTGGGTACGGAACCCTAATAAGCACAGAATATAGAGATGGGAGATCTAAAGCAATTTAAAAAATTCTAAATACCAGCAAGAGGTATGAATAAGGTATGCTTGGTGTATTTTAATAAAAATAAAGTACCTAATTTATCTTGTTTAAAGTTGCTAAAATTAACACTTATTCTATTATAATAAACAATATTATTACTGTTGTAATCAATCAAAATCTAAATATTTAAGGTGCATACATTATATTAAGCCATACACATATGTTGCTTATATAGTTTGTTCTTGAACTTTGTCTTGAATAATGATGCTTTGATTTGAATACAATAGACATGGACACTGACAAATGGCATATCATATACCAACTATACCTATATACTAACCAATTTAAAAAATATATTACAAAAGCACACTATTGTTATAATCACTTTTAGCAATAAGGTGGGCCAAACAACTGAAAAAAGTATGAACAGAAAATTGAGTGTTCTAATTTTATTGTTCAGTTGTCACCCAAACTGTCAGTCGATCAGATCAGCAGGCTCAGCATGACCTGCACAAATTAAGTCACATCAAGTGCTTGACAAGTCTGACTGGAGGGGATAAAACTTATGTCTATGTGTTCATACTGAGCCTGCAATTAGTGTGATTAAATTGAGTGGGCTAAGAAGCTGTGTCACCAATTTTTTTGGTTCAACACAATCAGTCACATAAGACTAGTCTTGACGCACATGCGAACCATGCAGATTTCTCACTCTAAAAACAAATGTAGAATATAGATAAACTTATACCTCTAATACTGCAGCATTCTGAAATATAATAACAGTCCATTTGATCTCAGCCCAGAATGTATCCAATGTGCCACGGTTCAGAAAGTGGGACATTGTCTGTAAGAACATGTATGTCCATCTGAAATACAAGTGATTTAATGAGTGCATACAATTTCAAGTATTTTAAAACAGTCTCTAAATGAATGTATCTTAACTACATATAATTTTAATGCACTTTCACTAGGCCAGTTAGAGAGAGTAGGTACTCATATTTATGAGATAGATTAATTTCATTTATGAATCAGGTGCCTGCTTTGTGCAAGAATCCCAATAGTGTGTAATAGTGGCCTAGCTATTCAACGAGGAAATGCGGCCAGATTTCTTGCCACCATCCGCCCAGACAGAACCTTTGTCAATCAATATATATAAAAATCAATGCCACTTTTCGTTGTAAGCTAACTGGACCAATTTGAATGATTTTTTTGTATGCGTTTGGGTGGCACCCTGGATGGTTTAGGTTCTCAATTGGACCCGGTAGGTGGCGCTGCTTTCGTATGTCACTCATTCTAAGGCGGCACGAAGCTCGCCCGGTCAGCTAGTTATTTATATATATATTTTATGTAAATAGTTATTTAACACATTTCAATATAGAAGTTATTCTGAGTTCTGTATTGAATTAAGTTTTTCAATAATATGAACAAAAAGAAATCCTAATTTTTGAACCTGTTTCTTGAGGGTCAATTGTAATAAGTGGTTTTAAGGCCACTAGGCACACTAGGGCTAACACCCAATACAAGGATAATGCAGAGTAAAGTTTAGCACACTGGTGATGTGTGGCTTGTCAGACTTTACACATCTTATAAGAACTGGATGAGGGTGTATCTATGGATATAATTGTGGAGCATACTGGTACCCTCACAAATGTAGATTTTATGATGTGTTTTCTATTATGATTTGCATGTGTAGGTCTTTCGTAATATATTGGGTCCAGGGATAAAGACAATAAGTGAACTTGTGCACCTTATTGAAACAGATAGTGTTTGCGAGGAAGCAGAAAATATAACTTTTCCCAGGAGGGCTCATAGAAACTGGTAAAGTGCTTCATTTACATTAAGAAATAATAAATTCTGTTAAAAGTGGTTTTAAATTAGACCTATTCTACTTACCCCAAAGTTTGGATACCATTGTACGCTATAAGGTATAATTTACCAAGCCCTGAAGGTCCAGAACTTTTAACTTTTTTAACTGCTTTTTCTGACATTATTAAAGGTATCGTACCCAATTAAATGCTAGAGACACGGGAAATAGTTATATAATGCACTTCTAATGTATTTAAGTTAACTAAACCCTGATAATTTAACTATATGATGGTAATGTGTTATTGCAACAGTGCAAACGTTTTCTAATGCTGAACTATTTAAACTTTTGCTAGGTTATTGACTGATAACAAAATTTACTTGACTGACTTGACTACTTGGCAAATTGCCTTTGTACTTTGCCTGATTGCACGACCACGAATGAGTTTGCCTACGTCATATTTTATCATTTTTGACATACGTTCACTATACTGTAGGGATGACCGTATTTACCTTACCACTAGACGTGGGCGTTATTACACGTCAAACTTTACAATAACTATCTACGCGGCATGTAACTGAATCACAATTTTCAAGTGAAATTACAAGTAGTGATTTTTGTAACTGCGTTATTTCTGTTAACATTAACTGTGAGTTCAGTCGATCGGTGGAGCGCGATACGTTTCTTTTGTAAGCGAGAACGTGTGACACGAATAAAACCGAAGTAATCCGAACGCACACGTGCCGTGGTACCGGTATACAACAAAAAAGGAAACCGCGTAACAGTGAAACGGCGTAACTGTAAAACTAAAAACACTTAGATAGTGATTTAATTAGTTTCGTTTCGTGTGTAACTGTATAGTTGGTGGAGTTATTTATGCAAAAAAACACAGTAGCTAAATAAAAATAACTAGTTACAAAAATCACTCTTTTTGAAACAGGTGACGCCGACCAAGTAACTGGTTACGTTGCGTTTCTTGAAAGTGACGTAACGACCCACGTCTACTTACCACTACTAGGTTGTGTGGCTTTGCTTAGAATTACCGCGCCCTGGTACGGGAGAAAAAACTGAAGAATGTGAAGGCAGAAAACGCTGGAATTGAACATGCTTGCATAGGAATCCATGTTTCTGTATAGATAAGAATCACCATCGTATTTGCGAATAAAAACCCTCGAAAGTATGTTTTTTCGCCAAAAGAGTGGGTTCTGTTTTACTAGGTAGACATGAATCAATTTCCTATGCAAGTATTTTCAACTCTGGAGGTGATTGAGCGGCGGGCCGCGCGGCCTCGGCCATGGCCACTGGGCAGCAAGGGTCTCGCAGGGTTGGTGGCTACCAAATACAAGTTTTTTAAAGGTACCTGTTTTAAGACTAGTATTTTTACATATCCCTAGTATTGAATTTTAGATACATCCCTACTACGCTGTTGACATACTTGACATTACTTTGCTGTAAAGTATGGAGGGAAGAGTAAAGGAGTGTAATCTAGGCATTGAAAAAGTGTCCGTCGAAATGCATAATTATATAGTGAATTTCACTAAGCATGGGTACGGTGACATATTTCAAATAACCTCTATAGTGAGGTGACCATGCATAATTAATTTATGTGATTCGATTATCGAGTACAATTGCGATTAACCTTTAATCGATTATAAAAAAATACATATATTAAATTATTCATACATTTATTCGCTATCTGTCTGAACGGGAACACTTATCCGATCCTACATGTAAAGCTTCTTGACACTGCATTACGCCCAATGTCAAGTGCCTGTGCAACTCGATCCACTAACAGACAGATAATAGCATCCGATCCTACATGTAAAGCTTCTTGACACTGCATTACGCCCAATGTCAAGTGCCTGTGCAACTCGATCCACTAACAGACAGATAATAGCATCCGATCCTACATGTAAAGCTTCTTGACACTGCATTACGCCCAATGTCAAGTGCCTGTGCAACTCGATCCACTAACAGACAGATAATAGCATATCATATCGCATACCTAGACTAAGCCATCTACATTCAGCACATGCTTACCACCTGTTCCATACACAGTTTTGCCGATCTCATGCCGGGGAGCGCGTTCTTCTGTGTCGACTATTCACGCTATACAATTCACATTTCCTAGACATAGATATTATTATTATTAAGCCTCTTTATTTCCATAATACGTATAATTACAATTCAAATGATGTCAACAATAATTTTCATGATTAATTAAATATAAAATAATAAAATTAGACATAAAAAAGACAAATAAATCATGATTTTTTTTGTGAATAACTTTAGCATTATATACTAAGGACCTCTCAACGAGTAAAGGCCTCCTCCAATTTTTTCCAAGTTTCTCTATCTGTCGCCTGTTATCCTTCTCATTGTACAGAGGAAGACCAAAGGAAAGATGGATTGACGAGATAAACAAGATAACTGAAAATGACTGGCTTACCTGTGTAAGACAGTCATTTTCAGTTATCTTGTTTATCTCGTCAATCCAACTTTCCTTTGGTCTTCCTCTGGGTCGTCTAGTGTGTGGTCCTGACCAGGTTGTTTTTTTTTTGACATAGATATATTCCTAAGTTACAGATTTAATTTCAAAAAAGCCATAAAAGCTAAATTATGCTCCAAAAATGTTTTACTATAATGATTTATAAGTTTGTTATCTACTCTTCTTTCTATGTTATGTTATTTCTTTCTTTCTATGTTTCTTTTGTTATAATTTGTTACAATATAATGTTATGTAAAATATTAGTCTTACTTACTTATTTGTATAATATTAGTCTATATTGCGGCAACTTTATGTAATTAATCCGTGGACAACGCCGTGGACTGTACTGTGTTTGGATAACTTTTTGTAATACTATTTGTTATTTTTTATGTACTGTCCATGTTGTTTGTTGTCTCTAATAAATAATTTTATTTCATTTAATTTACCCATGCTAAGTGAAATTCATTATATAAGTTCATAAACCTTCCTCAATGGCGCTGGTGTCAATAAATGACACGACCACCGTCACTTTTTTAATTTTTTTTCCGATAGGAGATTGCCCTCCTTTAATAAAATAAACAAATTTGTTTATCAGTTACGTTAGTTCACAAAGTAATAGTCTCACATTCATAATATATTATTAAACTCTTAGCCTATAGGCTTTTGATCAAAGAGATTAAGGTTGAAAGTTTTAACTCTATGGTCAAATGTTTCGTCATTTACTGTGTGTATGGCCTATGTCACTATGCTTTTGACAGCACTGCTTAGTGCTGCCAGATTAAGAAAAAATCCTTCAAATAAGAGTATTTTTCTTCATCTACCATGTTAATCACCATCATTACCCATTTTTACTTACAAATGTCCATATAAGGAATTTGTTATTACTTTTAATCACTTGACTCTGGCAGAATATGTGCAATATTGTGCAAATCGCAGGTGCAACAATTCCTCTTCTTATTCTATTATATTTCATCCTTGCGTGCAAGAAAAGGAAGAAATGTATTTTTACAGTTGGCAGACGAAATTGCGATGACTAAAATGTTATGAAGTCCGTATGATGGGGCAGATAGATGTACGCTGCCGTGCTCCCACGAAATACAGTCTTATTGTTGTGGCCCAGTATGTGCTGATAGATCTCGTTTAGCAATAAAGTTCAGCTTTATTCAAATTATTTGCCTGAGAAGTCTGCCTGAACAATTAAATGGCTTCGTATTATGAAGATCATTAAGGCACACTTCGGGAGGGAGTGGGGAATATTTTTGAGGAGATCCTACACGAATAGCTGTCAACACTGTCTTTCTTTTCATATCGACGAGTTTTAGGGTGAGGTGCGTCGAACCTGACTTTTCTTTAGAATAACGTTTTAATACAACTTATTAACTACTCTTTACCTTTTTTTGTTATTTTAGTAATAAATTGTGTTTATTGCAGTATTCGTGGTACACCAAATATCACAATGGTTGCGGCCAAGAAGCAGGTTAGTTAATTTCATCCAACACGTGTCTACTATAATTTTGTATGGACTTTTTCATTAATTGTATGATTCATATTATTCAATAATTGTATGCATTTGTATAAAGTCCTAAATTAAATGATACGAGATAGGCTTACTTATTTTATAATTTGTGAGGTTGAGAAAGTATCATACATTTTTAGGTTATGATCGTTTCTACATATTGTTGATGAGGCGTTATAATTAAGTCACCGAGTGAAAATCTTAATAGATATTCCTTAATTTGGTATTGCTCTACTCGTTGTTAGTGAAAACGAGCATATCTTACGAATTTTAACAAACATTTTCACTTCACTTTTAAAAAGATATGGCCTCCATCGTATTTAGTTGATGATTTAGACATGTTACTAAAGTACTCACTTAGTTTATTATTATAAGTTAATTTCGACTTCAACATTTGTGTTTCTTGTTAACTAATTGTACTATTGTGATTTCAGAAAAAGACCATTGAGTCTATCAACTCCCGCTTAGCGCTGGTTATGAAGTCAGGCAAATACTGTCTTGGATACAAGCAGACATTGAAGACTCTCCGCCAGGGCAAAGCCAAGCTGGTCATCATCGCCAAAAATGCGCCTCCCCTAAGGTGAGACTACTGAGAAGTAGAGTTTCCCATTATTTCGTCAAAGGGAGCATATGGAGTCTTAGGACAAAGAAGTATAGATTCCCTTACCACAATTCTGTACAACAGTTGTGTATCTGACAGTACTATTATTTAGAACTCACATGAGCAAAGTTTGTCAATTATCAACAATATGTTTATTTTGAGTTGGAACATAACTGTCTACTTAATTGTAATTTGGGGAAACCTATGGAGTAGTCTAACCCATTTGCTGAACTTTGGCAGGTTAGTGAAAATGATCATTGTTTGAGTGTCTTATATCTGTTACCGTTAAAAAAATTAAACCAGTTTTAAATGTTGATTTTGCTATTGCCAGTGACTAGAGTACTAATGTATAGTATCCTTCTCATTGTTGTATGGAATGCATGCCATCAATATTTTATACTGTCAAATAATATTAGTTATTTAGTTAGTCAGTCCAAAACTTCATTGAGGTTAATAAACATGAGATAAACTAGTGTTTTGTACTGCCATTAGTAGTCTGTATCTTTTCATGAACCCTCATAGACGGAGTCTCCCTTCTTACCTTCCCAACAAAATCAACACATTTGTCTGTGATTTTTTATTTCAAACAAATTCTCTATTTTGTCTTAATTCCAATTAACTCTTTCATCTCAATTCATACTTAAATAATTATGTTTCCATGTACAGGAAGTCTGAGATTGAATACTACGCACTCCTGGCTAAAACTGGCGTCCACCACTACAGTGGTAACAACATTGAGCTGGGCACGGCGTGCGGAAAGTACTACAGAGTATGCACACTCGCCATCACCGACCCCGGCGATTCCGACATCATCACCACGCTGCCTGAAGCAACGGTTTAAATAAATTATTTTAAGTACACAACTTTAGTTTTGCTGCTATTCCTCTCCTCATATCATCATTCACTCAAGGGAAAATATATCTTCATTAAGGGTTGGGATTGTACAGCTCAGGTTCAAAACAAAAATCGAAATATTGCCCGTCATATCAAAGTGTAGCGTGTGTTGCCTTACTAACGTATTATTATTCTACCTTTATTATTAAACGCAGCTCTAAAGGCAACACACTGGAGCTTTAAGTACCTGTGTATTTGTAATAAGTTTTGGCGATTTAAAAAAAATATCAGCCCACTGAGTTTCTTGCCGGATCTTCTCAGTTGAGGTCGCGTTTCGATCCGGTGGTAGTATATAAGAAAAAAATGTAAACTTGACAATTTGTAAGTGCCCCCATAGGCCTATACAAAATAAATCATTTGACTTTGGTTCTGAATTTACCCAATACTAATAATGTTGACAGATGTTAATAAAATATAGACTATGTAAATAGCAGCCTGCCTACTAGCGTTAACTTCTAACGGAATGTAGTCGTTAAGACATGTCCGTGGAATAAATAGCAGGTAATTAGTGATGGCGACCTAAATTCTAGGTAATAAGGTATGATATATAATCTGTAGTGCTATGATCCGTGTATGGAGGGTAGAGTAAAGGAGTGACATCTAGGTATTGAAAAACTTATTCCAGGGGGGCGTCGATATGTCATTTATCGACACCAGCGCCATTGTGGAAGGCTTTTGAACTACTAATTATGTATTTCGAAGGACACTTTCAATTTTTTTCCCATAAGAGATTGGCCTCCTTTCATTCTGCCCTCCATAGATCCGTGTGAATGGCGAACGGAGTTTGTTCGCGAACGTGCGGGCGCAAATTGGATAGGTACGCGCATCGCCTGTTCGCGCAAGCCCAGAGTATTATAATCCAAATATACTAATAAAATACTAATTTGTGCTTTTGTACATTGTCTTCCACAAGTTCAGATTATGCATTCAGTCTCTAAATTCAGAGAAACATTGTAATCCCGATCTGTGTAATTAGATTGAGAATATATAGTACCTCCTACTTACTGAAAATAAAAAATACCAAGTTCGTATGTAATTTTATTAATACTTCACAAGTTCCCTAATAGTTGCGTTCGTCCTAAGACGTCGACTTCATCGCCAATCACCATCATAGCTACCTAGTAGAGTTCATAAACACAGTTAAACTTGTTCAATATTTGTCGATTTAAAAAAAACAGTCGGCATCGGCATGCGCCGACTGAATATTTTTATTTCTACCGCTAAAAATCGCCAACCTGGATCGAATCTGTGAACAACAAATCGGAAATTATTATGACATCAACATTATGGTAGTGACCAAAAGGAGCCACACCACAAAAAAAAAGATTGTTTCTTACTATTTTTTACAACATAGGTCGTATGTTTTGGAACTAAGCCAATCTATGGACTGGGAAAAATCAAAATAACACCTAGACTGACAGGATTGGAAACTAAAAAGTTGTCATTGCTTGGTTCCTATCAAGATAACGTTGTAATATTGTTCCCGATTGGGTTAGTAGGTACCTAAAAGCTTTTTCTGGTGTAACTACACCCTTAATACCTTGTTAGAACAACTACCATCTGTCTGTCTAGGCGACAAAGACTAGTAAAGTGACCGAGTACTCACATTAAGTTCGCGATGACTTCTTTTCGAGCAGGTGTTGATGTCTACAACTCAAGTCTAGATTTCATAATGTTTGTAAGTCTTCAAACATCACACGTAACGTGCTTTATAATGTGCTTTTCATCTAATACCTGAAAATCAAATAACATGTTTAGTACTTGAAAGTTTGGAAAAAAACGGAAAGACTACGTGTTTGACAACCTATGCATGTACCTAGTTAGTCTGTTTGCATATAATTAGCTTGTTTTAAATCTAAGGCGGCTTAGTTTCGATTACCTGTGTAAAACTTAAGTTAAAGGACCATGGGCGTTTTCGTCCCCACCCATCAACAAAAATGAAATGTAGCTAAATTGACATATCTTGATCAGATAATTTTTTTACTATTTGGGCAACATTGCCCAAATGCATGGGGCTCTCATGGTATTTAACGTTTATACAAATATTTCGTTTACGTTTTGTTGACGAGTAATTGTAAAATACCACATTATTATATTCATTAGTGCACAGCGGCGGCGTGTGAAGAGTATGTATCCACTAAGAAAGGATATTTTGAAATTCCACCCTTAATAGGGTGAAGTGGGGGGTTTAATTTGTGTTTTTTTTGTGTTTATTTCACGTGTTTTATTACTAAATCGTTTGTACTGCAATATAACCCTAATGTTTAACTAAGTTACAAGAATAAAATAAAAATATACGTTAATTAAAAATTGTTTTTTTTTATAATATAATCCCACTGATTTATGTAATAAAAAGGATGTTAATCAAATACTGGATACTTTAGGAACACATTGGCACCAGTTCCATGTGTGTTGGTGGGTGGGGACGGAGCCCATACATTTTTGCCCATTGTCCTTTATGCGCATCACGTCAATCCGCCTTAATGTAATTTTATCCAGTACAACTATAAGTATGGTTGTACTCTCCACGTATCCTAAATAACATTTTGTATAACAGCGTGACTAAATGGCTACGGTTTAAGGGCGTGGTGCCTACCTATCCGGATCAGCGTGAGATCATGCTTTGGAGCCTAATTTATAATTAATTAGTTGTGCCCCTCAATTTGAGTACCTACCTATTATATGCTTGTTTTCCACTTATTCTAATAAGTGCTTTTGACTTATACGTTATAGCGCATCACGTATTGTAGTATCGTGTAATAGGCGAAGTTCATTCATTTTCTTCATCATAACAGATGAATACAGTCATCAGTGCTATACCTTTCATTATTTAATGATCCTCATCCTCATCGGAAGGTAATAAATCAATGCGGGCACGCGTTTCCTGCCTATGCTTAGTCCATAGTTTATTCACAACATTGGAGATCACCAGTATATAGTGTGGTAAGTAGTAAATAAACTTTTCGCCTTACTAACGAGTAAATACTTATTAAAATCATGTCATCATCAAGCTTGAGTAACGTAATGATAATGTTTGTTGGTTACACATCGACATAATAATTGTAAAGTGGTTGGTTACCTACGTCCACATTTTATACTTGGTTATTATAGTAAAAATATATTGTTACCTGATTTTCGTACATATACGTTTATTATGGGCATTAAATATATCTTCAAGCAAAGCTAAGACGCCTCGGTGCTGCAGACACTTAGTATTTGTGATCACCTGATTATTTTAGGAAGGTACTAAATGAGCAAGAAAGAAGTTATTTACTTAGGTTGTACCAAGCTTGGCTTTTCTCTGCAATAAAAATATAATTAAGTATTCTCTTACTCTTAACATTAAAATTACTTCAGTACGTGCGAAATGGCCCGACTGCGACCACGCACTGTGTTTATTAGCTGGTGATACCATCCAGCCAGCCCATTGCGTACCTACCTACTCACATGTGCTAGCAAACAATGTATTTATTGCCACCGACAGGTTTTAAATCATATAGTTAATATAACATATATTTAACTACCCAACTACATTTTACTGTACTAATTAAGTACGTATTATCCATACCTATCCATTACTTCTACTGTTGCACCTAATAAAACATCTGACAATTGTCTACCTCTTCCTTCCTTCTTAAACTTAGAGGTATGTTTGTAAGCATATACGTACTTGGGTAGTAGTCAGTTCAGGCGTAGTGTGATCACATTTTTACTTATAAAATAGTGGACCAGAAATAGCCTCCATTTTACCTACCTACCAGAAGAGTATTCTTTAAAATTATGCAGAAGTTGAAATACTTAACCAAAATACCTTTTTCAACGCCACTTCACGTCTTTTTTCATTTATGTATAAAAGATTGGATATTATGGTAAATTGGGCCACCATCTTTTAATAGATTCCTGTAAAGTAACTAAAATAATGACAACATAACATCTCAATCTAAAAAACCTTTTTTCTGACTTGTCAAGGAACACAAGTAAATACTTGACAACAAAAAAGTTGTATCTCAAGTGAAAACTCTAAACAACAAGTATTATTATAACAAGCTGTGCCCGCGTTTTTGACTTTGTAGACCAACTTTCTCCAGTAAAGAACCCTTGGAGGTACGATATCTCATACCACATTTATTTATTCTGCTCAGAAGCTCAAAGCTTAGGTATCATCTGTACGAATATTGATAACATTACCAAATACGATTACTTATAATAAAAATAAGTACATTACCGACCTATACGTACAGAATATATTCATTCGGTTCAATCACCACTGTATGTACTCAGTATAAAAATACATATGTTGATTAGTGATCACGATATTCCAAGTATGTTGCTGATAAAACAAGTACAATACCTAGGCTTTATTTGTGCCCTTCTGATTGCAGGAGAGCCTCTCTTCCAATATGCCCATTATTATCACTTATTTGTACACTTACATACTACTTATTTGTATTCATAAATATTTTAGCCAATATAATAGAGGTAGTAGTTTTAGTAATAACAATAACAATTGGCTGAAAATCAGCGCTGGGGGAAGCTACGCCCCTCCAGCATGTGCTGAGCCACTACCCTTTCGGCACAGTTCACACTGAGCTCTTATCCTTTTTTATGTATCTATTTTTAAGTTTTGTATTCTCTGTGTTCTTTGTGTCTGTGTTGGATAAATGTTTTTTCTTTCTTTCTTCTTTCTAGTCTGACCTTCGCCTTAGAAACAAGATGTGCCACTGGAATTTCATGACAATTATTCCTAACACTTGCAAAACCTTTAGGATAATTTTCTTAGCTTTTAATTGCTATCTTGGAAACGACGTATAAAGATGACCAACTCGTTCTGAGCCTGCTTGGTGGTCTATGACCCATTGCTTTGAGGATGCGTGCTCTGTATAAGAGCAATGTCTCTTACATTGGTAAAGGTGATATCAGACGGTTCACTTGAGTGAACGCTTCATTTTTCTTTCTATGTTAACACGATTTAGAAGGAATGAAATAGAAAAGAACATTCACTGGTCTTTTCTTTTAATATGTCATCAAATGAAGTCGTGCGTCTTGGAATTACTTTAAGTGGCCGAACCCGAATGAACATTCTCTCAGTGTTCAGACCGTTCATCGGAGTGGGAGTGAAAGATACCAGATGAACCGATCCAACAGTGTTGGATCGGTTCACTAATGAATTCATTCGGCACTAAAGTTTCATTTTGTGTTTAGATGCGTCACTTGGGAGTGAAAGATGCAACATGAAAAACGAAAATGAACAAAAAATGATCGGTCTGATATCACCTTAACTGACCAGTGGGAATTACAACTGAGCACTTTAGTTCGGGCTTCCGAGAGCACATATCGGACTAGCTATCGGACCCGGCTGTGCCAGTCGTTAGTTAGGCTATCGGGCAGTCTGAAACTCTTGACGCCACAGTTGGCCACCCGTTCCTCCGAACAAGAGAAGCATAGATCGAAATATATGTAGTAATCGTTTCTTACCCCGTCTGACCTGTATCATATCATTTCCTTGGAGATTCATAGTACCTTTTAACTAAATTAATTAATCCTTAAATTAATTGAAGTCTTTGACGATGCAGCAGCATTGCTGGCTATTGTAAAAAATAAAATGTTGTCGGCAATTTTTATTCTTTTTTTTATCACAAGTATTTGATTTCAATAATATTCTGTCACAAGTTCGCTATTTCCGTAACTCTACCCATTTACTGTACTAATTAGTATGCCTTTTAATGTACAAAATTTTTAGCTCTCTTTTGTTTTCCTGTGAACCTTCATAGTTCTTAGGTTTATTTGTCAACGTAACACCATGATTTTAAAATTTAGTTATACATATTGAAATAAAGTAATACACAATGTATTTTAGTATTTTATTGTGAATAGTTCTTAAATTCTAAACATCATGGTACCTATTTATACCATACTTACAAGGTATGAGCCAAAGACGAAGTAATAACAATATTTAGATATTGTTTTCTATATTGCTTGATGAGACATGTAATTTAAATTTCAATGCAGATATTGTTTTTTGTTTACTCTATAGTCAGGTATTAACATAAATTCATCATTATTGTCACCTAAATCCTAATGGTCTCACATTCAGTCATATAAATAATATTCTAATATAATCCTCGCCAAATCTCACCTAACGAATCATCACAAACTGCATTGTATCGAAGTTTATCCATTAGCTTCAATAATTGATCCAGATATTTTATTTTGAATGTGTTTCTAAGACGTAAATGATATTCTGTATAGTCAAACAGATCACCAACTGCCTGTAATGCAAACAATTATAATGCACCTTGTTTTCTTGTTTACTCGAATCTTAAAATTAATTTAATAAATAAATTACCTAACCTAATTTTATAATACCTGAATGTTACATTCTTATAGTAGTGCCAAAGTGATTTCCATGCAGTTATCGCCTAATTAAACATATTTGTTCATGATGGTGCTAATTTTGTTGGTATCAAATTAAAATTTACTAAACAAAGTGTCTTGTCACCTTGCTTATGGACGAAATGTATGCGTAAGACAGCTATATTTGTACTGTCAAATTTTACCTACTCCTAGGCTGCGGACAAAATTCCTCTAACAATGCTTACTACTCCCACATTATAAATGAACGTGTACGTGTCATATACTCATGGGCAAAAAATCTATTTGAATGGAGCATGAGCGCACTTCTATAACAGCTTTTAAAATTCACAATATTTAAACCTTAACGTGGTGCCATTAGACCCAAAAATGTAATTGTAGAACATTCTATGGTTGAGTTCATAATATTTTTATAAAATTACATTAAAATGTTAAATACCTAAATTTACTAACTCGTCTATATAGATTAAATATGCTGTCGGTACACAAGTTGCACTAAAATTCGTTCCAATTGAACAGATACATTGCTCAATTTACCATAGTCCTAGTTTATGTACAACAAAATTGGGGCTACGCTTTAAATTTTCAAATGGGATTATCATATCCCTTTGGCATTGAGGTATTCTTACGGACTAATGCAATCACTATTTTCAAGTTCATAGTGAATGTATTTAATGAAGTGACTAAGGCTGTTTGGCAATAGTTGGATATGCACTGGTTTATTATCAATAGCTGCTTAATGATGGTTATGATCACGCTATTGTCGAAGTAATTTCGCCGTTTGCATATTCTGTATGTCAAATAACAGTTTTGACAATTCAAAATATTTTCTTTGTCATACTTAGCTTTCTCTGTACAACCATAGATGTCTCTTGATGGTTAGCTTAATATTACAAATACTATTTTTTTAGCTAGGAAGCTAATCGGCCTAGCAATATCACTTATGTCGTGTAATCCATTTCAAACATTTACTTAAATTACTTAATTATTGATGTCTCATTAAATGGAAACATTTTTATCAGTATTTTACGAAACGTACATATCCGTGAAAGGAGAAAGCAGTCCAGTCACTGTTATTTGGATTCAATATTTTCTGTACTCACCATAGTTGTTGGAGTATTGTTGTTGCGGCTGCTGATAAGAGTTATAGGAGGGCTGCGAGTACGAGTCGTAGGCGGGCGGCACCCCGCCGTATGCTGGCTCAGCGCCGCCGTAGCCAGCATCGCCGGCCCCCCCTCCTCCGCCGCCGCCACCACCACCCCTACACATAACACGACGACTTAGCCAATAATTCCCAAAAACATAATAAGTACATTGAATGTCCTGCTACTGGACATAGGCATCCCCAATGTAATCATCAAGGCCACATTCCACTGCACCTCACACATCTGCCGAGAGCTAGCTAGGTTTTAACAATACATTTTCCTTAACACTTAAGCAAATGATAATCTGGGATGATAACGATATTCTAATCTTACTTAATTGATCAACAAATTATCCTGAAATGAAATCAAAGCTACAAATACTGTAGTAAGTGTTGACTAACCCGTATCCCTCATTTTCATAACTTCCTTGTTGGCTGCCTGTCGAGTATCCATACCCCGAACCGCCGCCGTAGCCTCCTGAATTGTATCCAGAGCTGGGCTGCGCCGGCGCCGGTGTCGAGTAGTTGTTGCTTTGATATGAACTGTTTATCAAAACATATTTTGTTTATGTTTTAAAGTAAATTATGGAATAAGCAAATGCATGTCCTAGATGAAAAGAAATTTCAGAATCTATACTATCTGCATTTATGTTTCAGACGGCAATTCCTATCTAATAGATAGTGATCATCATTAATTTTTTTTTATATCAGTCTTTATCGTTATATCACTGCTGGGCAAAGACCTCCCTTTCCTTCCTCCACTCCTCTCTGTTCTTTCCCAGTGTGGACCAGTCTCTATTGGGCGAGTCCAACTTGTCTCGCCATCTTTTTATTTTTTCCTTTTAATCATAATAAATATTTAGTAGTACAAATAACTAAATGAAATAAGTTCTCATACCTGGGCGTATTGTATGACTGTTGTGGATAGGGGTCGGCTGCGGGCGTTTCGTATGGCTGATATCCGGTGTGCCTGTGTGTATTTGAAATCAATCAGTAGTGTAACATACATAGTCATATATTGTTTAGCATAAAGTTAGACATATCAGAAAAGAGAAAATCGTCATATTTGTATCAGACGGCACATTCCTATCGTTTCATGGATCATCATAAGTGTTCATAGCGGTGGATGTTGAAATGACGTAATGTCGCCATCAACAATGAAAAGTGAACCTAATAACATAGTACATACGCTGGTCCATAGCCGTTAGCTTGCTGCGGCGCGCTGTGCTGGGGCGGCGACTGCTGGTAGCTGCCCGGGGGAGGGCGCCCGCCGCCTCCTCGCGGTCCCTCGAACCTATAAGACACATTGTATTATAAGAAGAGAATACAAAATAAAGTACCTTTAATAT
Source organism: Ptilodon capucinus (assembly GCA_914767695.1). Lineage (NCBI taxonomy): Eukaryota > Metazoa > Arthropoda > Insecta > Lepidoptera > Notodontidae > Ptilodon > Ptilodon capucinus. Next base: position 7,224,923 of record OU611811.1, read on the forward strand.
AGTATAAGGAATATAAAGAGATACTGACCTTCCTCTCTTGGGGGGTCCTCCCGGGCCTGCATGTGGCCCTCCACCCCTCTTAAATGGAGGCGACTGGTACTGCGGCGAGGGCTGCGCGGCGGGCACGGGGCGGGGCGGCGCGCCGCCTGCGCCCGGCCCGGCTGGTCCCGGCCCTGGCGGCCCGTGACCCCCACGTCCACCGCGACCTTTTGATCATAAAATGAATAGGTACAATACACTGTGTGTGATGATTACTTTATATGTAATTAGATTAATTTCATTTACCTCTCATGGGCATGCCTCCGCGGCCTGCACCTCTGTCTCCTCTCTGTCCAAAGTCACCCCTTCCTCTACCACCCCGGCCTCTCATGCCACCCGGACCACCTCTGTTGTTGAATCCTCCACCTTCACATAAAATCACATTGGAACCGTTCCATTAGTTGTTCGATAGGCATCTAAATTAACTAGTTGACTGTTCAAGAATTCATATTAAACTTACGTTGCGGCGGGCCTCCTCTCGACTCTATTGTAGGTACTGGATGTGGGCCAGGTCCTTGAGGTCCGGGCGGGAAACTACGTCCACCTCTATCGCCACCGCCGCCGCGCATGGGGCCCCCGCGGAAACCGCGTGGACCACCACGCATTGATGGACCACCGCGTGGTGGCCCGCCGCGACCCCTCATGCCAGGCCCCCCACTAAAATAGCACCAAGAAATTAATAAACGCTATAATCTATACATATATTGATAAAACAAAGGGCAAAAATTAACGGGACAATCATAACCTCAATTCAAGAATGAGTAAAATGAGGACAATGACCTTCTTTTGTTCATATTCAACTTACCGGCCTCGCATGTCAAAACCACCCCTTCCTCTAAGATGAGGGCCAGGAGGTCCTCCACGACCACCGCCCCGAAATCCTCGGCCCGGTGGTCCATCCATGACGCTCGAGTTGGGTACCGCCTAAACCTAAGGACTATGTCACTTTTATAGGAATCACTAGGATAACTCTGTTCACAATTGTATCTCAATATTGTTAAAACGAACTTGGCCGTGAAGTCACTGATATTTTAAAAAAATAATTACTGCCGTCAATTAGCGTCAGCTTCAGTCAGTAGGCAGGCAGCGGAATCGTCTAAGCGTCGTTGGGCGGACATATTGTAAAAAAAAGCGGTAACAAAATGGCCGCTTTTCCGTAATGGCAGCCACACACACACATAACGATATGCTTGTGGTCGTGTTTTGTACGAAATTAAATTAAATAAGCTTCTAATAACATCACCAATTGTTATTTACGGTGGGAATTTAATTATTTCCCTATAACTATTAATTATTTGACACTGGCAGAATGCTCGCTAATCGCTGGTGCAGCTTACAAAGAGTAGGTATAGTAATAAATATGAGAGAGCTATACTCATTCATAAGTAATACCATTTTATCCGTAATATTGTTATTTAATTCGATGCTCTTACTCTTTGTGCGATCCAAATAAGAATAGGATTGTCAATAACCAAACCATACTTTTATGTGACATTTGACAGATAGAGCTTATTGACATTCCTATTCTTATTTGTATCGCATCATAGTAGTACATAGTACTGTAGAATAGTTAAATAATTGAGTAGGTAGCGTTAATAATTATTGGACTGAGTAAAAAGTTTTATCAATAAATATGCTAAGTCAAGAAAAAGTATTAAAGTTCTTAATATCAGTGGAAAAGTTAGCAGAGGAAATATTATCAGATAAACGAGAAATTATTATGTTAGATAAGAGAAGAAATCAAAATCGTGAAGCTTTACGGGACCTTTTGAAATCTTCACAACATAAATGTTGGGTTACAGTGGGATCCGTGCTCATTAAACATAACCTCGAAGCATCAAAGACTTTGTTGGAAGCTGATCAGAAACAGTTGAACATTGATATCAATAAACTGCGTAGTGACCTCAAAGTGAAAGTCAATAATTTAAGGGATTTAGAAATGCAGGAACCTGTTCCAGGATTAATGCTAGTCCCATTATCACAAAAAGAAACCGATGGTTTGGCTAGTGCCAAATTGATTACTCCATAGTGTACCTACCTACTTACTTACTTATTTAATATCAACTAACAGACTCGGTATTGAACATTGAAAATCAACTCAATGCATCTTAAGAAAAATTTTGCTGTTTGTGAAGGCAGAACAATATTGGAAACATGAATTAATTAAGCAGAACTCTATGATTAATAATTTTTATTTTCAACTCTATAAATTATTGAATATAAACTAATACATGTAATGACTTCTCCAAGATCATTCAAAAGTGCTACTGATTATTCCCACAGCTCTGTTGTAGGGTAGATACAGGATGTTCAATATAAAGGGTATTTATAAGCATTCCCATAAAAATACTAATTCCCTATTGAAATTGAGCTCACTCTGCAAATGTCATACAACTGCTTGATATTTTTATCTGCAAGCATCTATTTTTATTCAATAGCACTTGGCAGGATTGGGTGTTTTGAATCAAATAAAACAGAAATATTTTTTATCTTTTATTTGGGCTAAGGTATTTCAAATAAAAAGTTGTCAAATATATATTTTTAATATGCACAGTTATACCTTAATGTAAATAATATAGTACATAACAAATAAATAATAAATAGTACCAATTTTTAGGATTTATCCATTAGTAAAATTGTAGTTTGGTGTGATAATTATGATACAAGTGACTTGACTAAATACCAATTATTTAAGTGAATTAACCTTACAATGTAAATTGTTGAATTATTTTTCATTACCTCTAATTGCCTTTGCTATTTTTGTAATCATTAATAATAATAATCTGTCCAACATGGCTTTGCTTTGTCAATATCATAAAAATAATAATTGTGTGCAATCAATTAATTACATTTATAATCATCACCCAACTAGCTTAACATTATAAACAATATGGCATATATGAATTAATAGTTGATTTCAGTTACATTTTCTTTTAGAAGTAAACAATCGCAACATAATATAAAACCTAAGCATGTTAACTTACTTATGAATAATTGTCAATATCAAAACATTTATCCTAAAGGTTATTGCTTAATAATATAATTCTTAATAGCTTGTATCGAAAGTATCTTCATCAGTACAAAATGCCACATTTACTAAGTGGGTCCTCGACTAATTGAATGTTTTGTGGATTGTCTTTTGAGCACATAATACAATAATTCTGTTACTATCACAAGTCTTTGAATTTCGAGTGGCCTAAGCACATGATTTCGTTATATTGACTAATCTACTGGCATTTACTTGTACAGCAAGCATGTACATAATAAGGGACCCCACGACATGTGAGTTGCAATCACAGATCCGCGCCGGCCGCGCTCGCACTACCAGTTGGCCATGCCGGGCTTGTTGAGCGTCATGAAATATATCTGACATGAGGAACCACCTTTGGCGGAAGAGAAGAATACTTTATCATTGCGCTCACATAAGAACTTGAGTCGTTGTGCTTTCTTGTGCATAAATACGCCATCGAGGTGGCCAGTCTCTACTGACCGAATCTCGATAGCTTTATTGCCCCATCCCATTATCTGCCCAGTACCAATATAGGCTACCGAAGTCGGCATTTCACCCCACTGAAATAAAATGATAAAACTTGGGTTATGAGAATGCGTTAATACAAGGCAACTAGAATGTCAAGTTAATTGAAATTACAAACCTGAAGTACTATGTTCTTACTGACACGTCCATAGGTGTTTACGTATACGCCTTCGTTGTCGTAGCACAGTAGCAACTGCACGCCGTTGGAGTTTGGAAGTGGTACAATGCAGTGTGGGATTATGGCTCCCTGTGTCTTGAGAAAATTATTTTAATAAATTAGAATAATGTACAAATTACTCATAAATAAGCGTCATTAGCCTGGTGGTGAGATGGGTCGCCCTCACTAGCTCACTAGCAGAAGCATTTAACTATGGAACTATGCAAGAGAAGAGTTTTTTAATCATTTATATCTAATGATTAAAAAATGCCTATACATTTAAGGGTTTAGAATACAACAGTTACCAAGATAAAGACTTACATGCTTTGGAATATAAATATCGTAGACCGTGGCAGTGTCCAAATCAACAGCATGAAAACCATCTGCTGATCCATATATAACTTTCAGTCTTGTGCTTTCTTCAATAGTCAAATCAACTAAAAGAGGCCTAAAAAGTAATATGAAATCAATTGTGCAATCAATGAAGACAATATGCCCAATCAATCAATAATTTCAAGACTGCTTACCTGTGCTGTAATTCTCCGAAATTTTTGAAGGCCATAAATTTGTGATATGGTTTGGGCGCCCAAGCGTATATTTCAATAGAATCTTTTAGGGCGATCACTAGGAACTTGATCCTTTCATATTTTACGATGCGGAAATGAACTGCGCCCTGCAATTCACCCACATTTATCCAGCCATTCCTTCTTTCGGCTTGCTGTAACATAAAATAATACCTTAGTAATGCCTCAAATGGTGGTTATTAATATGACTTAATTATGTAATACTCACATCGCTAAGTCCATCAGTGCGCAGAATTTTGGACTTAAGCCAACTAAGATAGTAAACGCGTACGCGATTCTTCTTCCCAGAAACGGTAACGAGTATATTCTGCCCTTCTAACACCTCCATCTGCTGGAACCGGCGTCGTGAGATCAATTGATAAACTTTACCCTGACCCGAACGGTCAAGCAACATCAAACCGTTTTCTGTGCCAATAAGTAAGTTGACTCCTGTGGAACAAAGTAACAAATAAGTAGTGAGAACTCAAATTTTAAGTTTCGATTTATAGAGTCTTATCATACCACTTACCCCATAATGCTGCACATAGAATCTCAGAGTTGAATCTCTTCTTGTATTTTCGTATCTCTGGCGTGTCGGAGGAGAGGTCGTGTCCGGTGGGCGTGACGTTGACGTTGACGTGGCTCTCGCGGCGCGAGGCGTTTCCGGCCGAGCCCGCGGTGCCGGTGGTGCCGCCGCTGCCCGTGGAGCCGGCGCCGAAGCCGAACGTGAGGAAGGAGCGCTGCTTCTGTTGCAAGGGGAGGAACTGTTGGTGCGACCCCACCGACGAGTTGGAGGGCGAGTGTTGCAGCGCGACCGGCGGCGGCGCGCCCGACACGAACGAACGCGACGGCGTGGACTGCGCCGAGCACGGGCTCGCCGCCGGCTGATGGTGGTGGGACAGAGGCGTGCCGCCGGCAATGGCTTGCCTGTACTGAAACAGACAAAATTAAACACGATATCATTTCAGATATATAATCAAATATTATGATAAATACTTGTATATGTCAGCTTTTAAACCGCTTCAACAACCACATGGATTATTAGATAAACAGTTAGTCAAGTCCATCTCCCGTGGATTAGTTGTCATCTCATTACAATTCGGAAAATTATTGGCTGGATGGCTATTATATACATTTTATGAATGTAAACTATGACAATGGTATGTGAAGTGACTGCAGGCAATGACTCACTCATGTATGTGGATATTAATATATTTTAGGGCACTTGATCATTTATTTATAATATGTGGCTTTGTTTTCTGGACATTTAACTGAAATATTAACTAAACTTGGAGTAACAAATTTCTACTTAATTATCCAATTTTACCCTTAAATCTTAGTTGGTCTGAGTAATCGACTCATCGAAAATATACATCAAGAATTTTAAAGTAGTAGTGGCTTGGGAAGTTAGTTCCAACAGAAGCCTCACTCGAGCTCAACAGCAATTAATGAATTAACCCCAAGACCTTTACTCCGATTACAAGTTATTAAGCTGCCTCAAAATAGACTTGAGCTACCTTATAAAGCTTGGATATAATCGATCTGCATTCGATGATCAACATAACATGTTCGTACATAATGAAAGCATCACTAGAAAATGCATAAATATAAAGAAGAAGTGAGTTACAGTTTCAACTTTTAACAAACAAGTCATATGAGAACCTTAAGCATTTCCTCTTGCATCAATTCGTTCCGTACTTACGCAGTGGTAACAGGTGTCTGCAAACCGGTCGCGCAGTGGCTCCAGGATGTTTGCATGATTGACAACCATTATCACATTAATACGATAAACCAAAAGCTTTAGACACCACACAGTCATGAACTGTAGCAGGTGCTTCCAACACCACGCCATCAGTCTCTGAACTACATCAGAAATTGAGGCTTTGATCTCAATGTTCTAGACCAGTTGGTGTATTTTTTAATGTTGGATTACTACTTTACGGTTTTTTAATATTGCGGCTAGTGTTGGAAGCACCGCAGTTAATTTATAATGAACACATCACGGCATGTTACTTGATATCCCAAATTAAAATTAAACCTTAAGCACGTGTAAGGTGGAAAGGCCACGCAATATTATAACTTAAAACATAATAAATAACATTGACATCTGTGTTGTAAAAGAAACTTAATAAGTACAATGACAATTGCCACCAGAGCAATACTAAAAGCACCTTTGGATATTTTGATGATAATGTTCATTAGCATAGGACACGCCTTATGCGTATCCAGTCTCATTACGTAAGATAGTGATAATACTTATTAGCGGAAGATGCGCCAAGGGACTGCGCTACGCAAAATAATAAGACAGCTTTGTTCCAGTCAGTGGTTGTAGCATGTGCGCCAAGACTAGACGTATGTCACGGAATATCTTGATGTTGTCTCTTTCTCTCGTATGAAATTAGACAGAGAGCGAGCGAGTGAATCCGTGACAAAGGTCTTGTGTTGACATGCGTGCTAACCCCACTGCTAGTGATTCCGTTGGACAATGAACGAAATAGGGTAGAGGTACTTGTGGTGTGGTGTCTTACCTCTTCACTGGTGGACTTGTCGTGTCGCGGCGGTGTGGTGGGCTGGCCGGCCTGGCTCAGCAGGTCGGGCAGCACGGAGCTGGTGCGAGACCCGCTACCCTCGTTCACGCCACTAGGCCGGACCTGCATACGATACAAAATTATACGCTTATCTGGAAAAAATACTACATTATTTATTATCAATATCAGGATATGTTAGGTCTCACAAAATGTATAAGAAGTAATGTTCTGTGGATGGCAATTAGGTAAAATTCAAGAACTTAAGTAAAGTGAAGAATGAGGGTAATTGTTTAAATATTAAAATAATTACCTTACATAAATACCCGTGAACGTTTGAATTGGTAAAATGGTTTAAAAACAGCACATTTTTTCTGAAACTTTAGGATACGATTGTTCACATTAACATTGTAATGAAAACTTATTTCAAACCAGGACAAACATTTGTAAATACTTAGCGATATTAATAATTTGACAATAACAAGAGCTTGACATACACGGCAGCCAAACATGCAAAGTAAAACACATTCACAAAATTGATGAACTTTTCTTGCCAGCTTCTGTGACATTTCGTTAGGCAGCATTCCTAGTGTGGTTAATTTTCAGGTTTTGATGGCATATTTATTGCAGTTGACAATATCTTGGCAGGAAGACGGTATTCGCACACAGAAAATGATATAAATGATTAGTTGATGAGTGAGTTGCAGTGGGTACACATGTTAGAATGTAGAAGCTGTTAAGAGTTCATACTTTCTAAGGTTAAATTTTGTTTCAACTACTTAGAGACAGCCTACTTTATACCTCCTCGTCTTCCCAATAAAGTACTAAAACTAAAATAACACTATTTACTAATAAGAGAGTATCACGCCAAAATGTAAGACGTGTGAGCAGTAACCAAATAGATATCAATTCTCCGATAGACGTACGTAATTTTTAGTAAAGTCACAAACAAGACCGTAAACCATTCCCATACATATCAATATTATTATGTTATTATATTAACCAAAACCAACAGCTACCAACTAAATACAGATACACAGACCTTTTATAGAAGCGTCCAAATCATATTCGTAGATGTTAGTTAAGTCTATGTTAGAAAACCAAACCCTCATACCAGTAAGTATAAAAATTAATCAAACTATCCTGAGCAGAGAACAATTTACCTGGTCCTGAGCGAGTACCGCTTCCTGCCCACGACTTGCCAAAAGCTCAGTATGTCTATTGTACTGGGAATTTCTTCGGAAAACTATATCAGATTCAGTCTTTTCTCTGCGTGGTCTCACGACGTCATTAGCCTCGCCGCCGGTGGCCGCGTCCGCGATAGATTTGCTCTCAAGCGTGTTCGCCGTCAAGTCCGGCGTGCCGGCCTTTTCAAAGGATGCACTGCTAGTGAAACAGATACTCGTGGACGGGGAGTCACTGTTGATGCTGCTCTGCCTGCTCGGCCCGTTGCTTTCGCTGTCTTGCCGGATCAGCGCAGCAACGCTCTTCAAAGCATCTATCGGATTATTCACTGCCCCTCGTCGGTCAGAATTCCTTTTGTCATCTGTTTTCCTTTCCAGTTGGGACATTTTTAAGCTATCGTGGGTCTTTATAAAGTCAGTTAGGATAGGTTCACCTGAAGACGGTTTGTTAGCCTGCTTCCGGGAATTGTTAAAAATGCCACTTGATCTTAGTTGTTTGTTCACTCCTGCGTGACTTTCGTGTTTCGGAAAGTAAATCGCGGAGTGACGAGTACTGGGCAAAGGGAACAGATCAGAATTTTCTCGTCTAAACCCTCTAAAGAAACGATTCGGAGAACTTATTTCTGAATCTTGTTCTTTTTTGTTTTTAAGTATTTCAGATATTTTATCCTGACTTGATTTTTCACTGGATTTTTGGAAGAATTGCTTGTGACGAGACGGCGGGGTGGCAATAGCTTTGTATTTAGACCACGGGTCTTCCGTTTCGAGTCGAGATTGTCTTTGCAATTGCGCTCGCTTTTGTTCCATTTCCTTAACAGAATCTCGCTTTTCATTTTTAACTTCAGCATTCTTCGATGGGAAAAATCTAGCAAAGTCCCAGTCTTTCAGTAATACTGCTTCGTCAACGTCGGACTGTCGTTTATCGGTCTCGGTATTCTCTCTCTGATGTTTTTCAAACATGTCCGATACAAAAAGTACACATAAATAATAGGAATAAAAAAAAAAGCATCTATGCTCACTAATCTTACTTTGGCGTGAAAAAGAAATCGAAGACGATAAATAAATTAAACTAAGAGAAACTCGTTCGTAAAAGTCCCTCCGCAAATTCGCTGCGAAACCAGTCGCTCGGCAAACACGGCGAGGTAAAACGTTAACGACATACGACAATGCTTCAGTTGCGTGACAATAAGCAGAATCGAGGGCGTGAGTCTCGGACGTTCGTTAAATATCGAAAAATGAACTCTGCGTTAGCATAAAAAGGAGCCGCGGAGTGGGCGGCGAGTGGCGACTCACCCGCTTCATGACGAGCGTGCGGTCGGCGGGCGCGTCCTCGTCGTCGGGCGTCGGCGGCAGCGGCCGCGTGGGCGCCGCGCCGCCCTCCGCCGCGCCGCCCGCGCCCGGCCTGTAGCAGAACTCGGGACTGACAAGCCGAACCGAACCGAACGGGGACGGGAATGGGAGGTCAAAATAAACGGGGAGTACGATAAAAAAAAAACAAAATACGCAAAGAAAAATAAATAATAGGATTAATTTAGTACATTTTATATTATAATCTTCAGTGTTTATTCGATGAGTACCAGGTGTGTTGTGCGGTGTGCTCGCGTGTTTACTTACAGTGGTTTGGGCGGATCGCTGGCCAGGAGTGTTCCATCGTTGCGCACTCGCCCGCCGCTCTCTTCGGCATCCGACTCGCTGTCGGAATCGTCGAACGCGGGCTCGGGAGGATTCCTTTCCACCGGTGGGCCTGAATTTGACGATTTGTTTTTATTTAACGTCACTCATTTAATCGTTTAATCAGAGCAACGGTTCAAACCTTGTCCGTTGGTTGGTGCTCGAGGGGGTCTATTCGGTGGTTCGTTACCGGATACGACTCCCAGTTCGTTGAGTTGCGCGGCCAATTTGTCCAAGTCCTGTTACAGACGTAACACTTTATATGTTGAACTTGTTTATATTTTTACCCGACTACCCCTTAAGCCGGGTTAGTTATGTTTTAGATATATAATAATATTTTATAAATAAAACAACCTACCTCTGGCCTTCTCGGTGGAATCTGCAGTTGGCGTTTAAATCGGATGTGCAAAGAAAGTTAACAGCGTGACATGGAAATAAAAACGAAAAGCCAATAAAATAAAAGAAACAAAGGAACACACAACAATCGTAATATAACGGGAAACACATGGCGAGTACATTGAGAGCTGATTTAAATCTGAACGAGATTGTTCAGGACATGTGGTCAATACTAGATTATATTGATAACAATTTTAAAGTTCTTATGTCATGTTCATAATAAGAACGAATTATCGAAGGTAGAACGACGTACGTAAAGTGTAAGTATGACCGAATGAAAGAGCTCTATAAATAAACTATTAGGTGAATTTGTTTGTTTGCTTTAAACATATTATGAATAGTGATAAAAAAATGTTCTCTTATATACCATGGGCTTGAACATGTTATGCGGGCCACGCTGCGGCGGCTGCGGGCCGCTGGCGGGCGGCGTGCCGTTGTTAGAGCCCGAGCTGTTCGACGAGCCCGATGACTTCGGTGTCGGTGGCAGAGGCCTGCAATAACCCAAACCATTAAAAAATCGTAATCATTTTCAAAGTGAAGACATCACCATATCGTAGTTTCTATTGTTAGTAAGGATAACAAGCTTGAATAATCATTACACATAAACAATATTTACCTATATCTATTAGGCTGTTGCGCCTGTGGATCCGGTACAACAATCAGTCTTTGTGGAATGGACGGCCTCGCCGGCGGGCCGGGCTCTGGAGCACCAAACGGCACAATGTTAATACACGTCACATCGTTGTTAATATGTCGAATTATAAAAAGTGTAGTTAGGAATGGTATGTTACCTGGAATATCTTCGCGTTCTTCGCGTTTGCTGTTGCGTTTCGGCGGCGGTTGCGGCTGAGGCGCTTCGGCCGGTCTAGTTAATTACACAAATGTTTAAGTTAAAGTTTGAACCCCTTATTTATAGAAAGTTACAATCTATTGACGGAGGCATGAAAATGATATTTAGTTCTGAATAGTGCAATTATAAATTTCTATGAATGAAGGGGTTGATTTTAATGGGTATCAGTTCACCTGGGGCCCTCCTGTATCTGCTGGAAGTTGCGGCGCAGCGTGTCGCCGCCCTGGTGCGCGGCGGCGTTGTGCACGATGGAGGAGGGCTCGCCGGCCACCGCGCTCTCCTCCTCCTCGCCCTCCGACCCCGAGTACTTGTAGTCCTCCCGCACAGAGTTGTCCTGCTTCCTTTTCTTACATCTATCTATGTGATCTTTCAATTGTATTCTTACTTGTCTCTCTGTTGGTTGCTCCCTGTAAGGTGCATAGAAATGATTACCTATGGGTAGAATTCGTGCACGATTCAATAGCATCCGATTTGAGCGATTGGTCGAGGACTCACCTTATAAATGCATGTTTCAAAAGTTGTTCAGTATAAGGCCGCTGATGATAGTCTTTGACCAGAACGGTCTCAATGAAACTATGGAATTTCTTGGCCCACTTCTTCGACTTCAGACGAGGTGGCGGGTTTCTGTAATTATTTATTTACGAATAAATGTAGGTATGTTCCGCTGGTTAGCCCAGTTTGACATATTGACGGATGACGTACCTTGGAATGAGAAAGAGAGCTCTCATCGGATGCAGATCGCAGAGGGGTGGTTGACTCTCCGCCATCTCCAGCGCGGTGATACCGAGCGACCATAGGTCAGAGCGATTATCGTAGGTAGCATCGGGGTTCTCGTCGCATGCGATAACTTCTGGCGCCATCCAGTATGGCGTGCCAATGAAAGTATTCCTTCTACCTATGGTCCTATCTAGCTGAGCTGATACTCCAAAATCCACTAATAACATAAAATAATATGTGTAGTTAATATTGTGTAAAAACTTTTATGAATAAAAAAAAAGAATATTATTTGTAGTTACCCAGTTTAACTTCAGCATTGTCTGTTAGCAAGACATTTTGTCCTTTAATGTCACGGTGGATGACTTTATTGGAGTGCAAATAACTGAGACCCCTAAGGATCTCCCTACAGATGTAGGAAATCCATTCTTCTTTCAGTGACTGCCCTTTTGTGGACTTCACCAAGTCAGTTACAGATCCTATAAATACAAAGTACAGTTATTACTTTTTCTACTGAAGTTGACTACCTAGAAACACAAACTTCTGTCATTACTACTGAAGCTAAGTACAATAATGTATTGTACTTTTACATATTATTATTTTGGTCTGATAGTGAAAACAATTGAAATTGTATCCATAAATAAATGAAGCACACACCTGCACCACAGTACTCCATCACCAACCAAAGCTGGTCATCTTTCCCGGGAGGGCTCTTCTTGATAAATGCTCCATAATATGTGGCAATGTTACGGTGATTGGAATATTTCTTTAGAACATTTATTTCTAGCTTTATTTCCTCTTCCTCATCTTGTGTGACATCCATAACTTTGATGGCAGCGAGCTGCCCTGTCTTTGTATGCCGACCCTATGACATATTGTTGTGATCATAGTAACTGAATTAAGATTTGCTTAGATATATATCCCTGATACAAAAAAGGTCCATCTATGAACTAGACCAAAAAGTAATTAGCTAATAACTTAGGGTTAAGTCACCAGTTTCAGTAAAATGCAGGCAGACATGATTAGAAAGAGCAAATCATTCCAGTTTTCATTTACTTAGTGTTTGATATCTTAATGGTTTTGTATAAGGAACTTTAACATAACCATGGTTTAGCACAAACTGTGGAAAAGTAAAATATCATACATATGTTGATGAATATCCATTACTTTGTATTTATACTATTATTAAATTGCTATATACAAATACTATCCAAAGCAACAATTCCATCACCTACAATATTAATCTTCTAACTGAATACTGATGCCAAATTAAAATAAAATAACAGTCCTAGTATTGTTCATAAATTAAAACAAACAATCCATTATATTGTTTGTTTTACAATCAAGTATTGACTAGTAAGATTTACTAATGATTTACTAGACACTTCATGTGCTAGAATGACATGAGTTGCACCTGGCTATAATAATAAAATAAAGTTGGTACCAAAAGTAGTCAAGGAAGGTTTTATACTTGTAATAGTAGGTTTAACACCTTGCAAGGTGTAGTTAAGTAAAATGAACAGCATTACAATACACTTTTTTAAAGTATTTTCAATGTAGGTATCCATTGTTTGCACTGACAAACTATTTACATACATTTATACCAATATTTATATTGTCATCTCTATTATTGGAAATTAGAAAATGGAGACAAAAATAAAAATGGCTTAATGTTTCATAAGATGAAACAAGCGGTTACAAGCATGGATATTTACAATAACTGATATATTTTATGAAGATAAGAGACAATGCTACCAATTAAATAAATATTTATAAAATTATACCTCAGCATAACTACAACTACTTATGACCAACATAGAATATGATTCCGTCTAGACTATGAAATGTAAGAAACTGAGATAAAATAAAGGGAGCCAAAGGGAAAAGTTATTCCATGATGATATTGAAGGCACACTGATGGATACTAATGAAGTTCATTGACATTAATAGACTCATACTCTTTAATTGTAATGCTTTCATTGAGGCCTATTAAGAGTATTAAATTTAATTATTAATACTAAAAATAAGTACATTATATATCATCAGTTTTACGTTGTGGGCTTGCAAACAATATACTTAAGTGATTAGTCGTAGATAGTTATATGAACTATGTTAACTGCATGTTAAGATCAATTAATTGAATCATAATTCTCTCAAACTTACCTTGTATACTTGTCCATAAGTGCCATTTCCGACTACTTCTATGAGCTCAAATATACCAGCGGGATCCTGAAATGGTGCATATTCAAACAATAAGTATAATTCAAGTTATTATGTTATTTCAAAGTAATCCTTCACACATGAATCACGCCCTGTGAGATCATTGCCCTTTGATAAGTTTTTTTCTAAAAGTTCCAAACATTCCCACAAACTGTTACGTAAAATCAATTACCAATAGTTTTACTTAATTTTAAAAGCTTACCTTTAGCGCGCTGAGGTCAATGTCGTCTAATGAACAATTTACAGACGGTGCCAGTTGATGCGCCATTTTGAGTATATTGTCACACACGAAGACAAAGCCAAAGAACCTCACATCAATGTAAAATGCGTAAAAAACACGTGAATTATAACATTGGCTATAAGATTACACCGTTTTCAGTATCACACGATTAAACAATTTATAAAACTCATTGTTTACAACTAGAATTTCGGTAAATTACAGATATACAAATCGTACGTCGCTCGCACACACCCGGCGGGGATGCCAGATTAATAAAAAGCACAAATTAAGCACAGACTGATCAAACGGATCATAGACAAATTTAGAACGTAAGCACAGATAATAAACAAAACCATTGGTACATTTATTAGCTTACATCTTTCTGTTTTTTACAAAATGATCATTTGTTCATATGGTGATGGATGCATGGAGAAAAGGGCATTGTCAATAAGTTATGGCATTGTTAATCGAGGATCCTACGTTTGCTGGTTGGAATTTAAGCATGTAACACACAATCCATTTCTTTGCAGTGATTTGTGGTGGGATGAAGGTAAAACTGACTGTAACCAACGAAAACCCTCCATGCACGTCATAATACTAATTGACGCACATGTAGTATAATCGGTGTCGGTAAACTTCGTGCATCTTGTATAGCCTCGCAATGCCGTACAGCAGAATGGATGGTGACTATAATACGTGCTTTAGATATGGCTTTAGAACAATTCAAGCCGGTAATTAAAACCATAGATTTTTATACCAAATAATTGGAAGCTGGAACAAAATATGGATGGAACGCATTTTTTTGAAAAAAATAAATACTATTACATATTCAAAAATGTGTGTGGAAGAGTGCACTTATCTGATTTGGAAGTTTATTTTTCAGATCCTCCAATCTAATAATTTGTTAGCAATTTGTCCACCGCTTTACTAATAAATAGGCGGAAGAGTTTTATGGTCATTTTAGGGGACATGGGACTATATTGAACATTATTGGGCCACAAATTTAAAACTATTTAATTATATTGTGTGGTAGGTATTATATAATAGCAGTGGTAGCCGAGTGGTCGAACGCACGCCTTGCAATCAAAGTGTGCAGGTTCAAACCCCGGCTCGCACCTCTGGGATTTATGTGCGAATCTCATTTTCATCCGAGATTATCAATGCTATGAAACGGTAAAGGAAAACATCGTGAGGAAACCTGCACGTCTGAGGGAACGTGACTAGTTCTCGATAGATGTGTGAAGTCTGCCAACCCGCACCGGGCCAGGGTGGTGGACTATGGCCTGAATCCTCCTCGCATTGAGGGGAGGCCCGTGCCCAGCAGTGGGGCGTTAGAAGAGCTGTAGTTGTAATTATATTTACTTGACAATGCCAAGTAGGTATATAAAGAGGGGTGGGAAAAAAACGATATTAATTATTAATATTAATCACATAAATAAACCACCCACACGATATTTTTATTATTTTACCATTAACACTTCTCACGTCAATAGTTTAATGGCCAGAGTGGGCGCGAACTCGGAACGTTACACTTATAAGGGCGGCACATCTAACCACTAGGCTATTGACGCTATTCACTTTCAAGTGGCTATGATATAGGATTGATAGACTGCCGAATTATTAAGGTCCGTTCCATTTGGCTACGGAACCCTCTAAACTAAATTTCTTCGCGGAATTAGGAAGGAACCTAAAGAAAAAAATATCGCATTCATTCGGTACAGCTAGATTGAACAATATGTTGGCATATAATAGATAACATTGAAAAAGACAATTCAGACTAGAATAGTCATTTCTAGTTCGAATTGTCTTATTCAATGAAAGGAAAAAAACCATATTAACGCATGCACTGCCCAGCTAAATCTGTTTCTAAATCTGACTAGCTTAATCACGAAGCGTCTACCCCTTAATCACGCTGTACCTTTGCAACATTATCTCGTTATAGGTAAGAAGGTATCTATTCGTTTCAATAACTCTCACTTTTTAAAGGTGAATCTTATCTAGATACGAATTGTACGTTTAAACGAATTAAAGAACATAGTTTTAGTTGTATCGCGTCCCACCGGTTACTAGCCTAGATAGCTTAGTCGACACGACTTTGGTTGTTGCACAAACTGAAACTAAAATTATTGACTAGATATTATAGGAGTAAAGTATAGCCGCGGTGCTACGTGCGCTCGCGCGGCCGTGCATACCGAATCGTAAGATCAAAGCACGCATAGGTACTTACTTTACCTAGTCCAACACCCACACGCGCGCGCTGCGGCACGTCACGCAGCGGCCGTGTCGGTGGTGGTACGTACGCACACATGCGCATAGCTACCCAACACTTATAAAAGTATAATAAATGTTACCAAGACACAAGCGCGGCGTACGGTACTATTTGTTCGGGAGGGAGGTTGGAGGCACTCATACAAGCGAGGGAGAGGCTGTGTCGCCGCTGCCAGCCAGTTTACCGTTGCGAGGCGCGTTGTGCGGCCGGACGCTGGACCGCCCCCCGCGCGCCGCCGGCACCCCGAAGCTCTCCGCAGCCCCAAGCTCTCCCTGAACTTTAGAGGGACTCTCTGGACTCAACCCCCTGTGCTCCATCACGGGTGTTTATAAACTCGGCTGTCTTCCTGTTCTCGCGCTCAAAGACCAAGTGCTACTCGTGCTTATTTCACTGGAGTGTTAATCCGATTTCTGAATGTTTACTGGATCGCTTGTTCAAAGGCGAAGGTAAGGAGCATTCCTGTTATTATTTCATAGCTAGTTAAAACATAGATCAAAATTCAAGTTTTAATAAACGCAGACATTGTTTAAATATTCATGACTATATAGGTAATATTTTAACGTTTCACTAAACCAGTCTGCCAATTGCGATAACTATTGGTACATTAATATTTTATGTCAGTGAAGAAATTAACATTTGGATGATAATAAAATTGTTATTTATGAATACGGATGAAATACAAAGTAGGTACGTATGTCATTTTAGTAATGAAATAAGCGGAGTGGTTGAATGTGGGCGGCGGCGGCGGCAGCGGCGGCGGCGTGGCAATTATTGTACCTATAGTTTACCTTAAAAGCCGAATCCATTATTACGTCGGCAACTTACCATAACAAGAATGTAATAAGAATGCAGTTCAAACATTTAACCAAAATTGAGTAATAATATCTCGTGAATTTCACAGGAATTATACATTTCAAATAACAACTTTAATAAGGAAAACGGTTTTCTTGGTTTTTATTTATACTTGCGTTACTTGCCTATTTTTTTTCTTTTTGGTACAAAGTGTCAGTTGTTTTTTATTTATTTATAGGCACCACAATAAATTAACCTATATTTCATTATCTATGCTTTAATATTCCGGTAAAAACGGTAATCTATTCCGGTAAAAACGGTAATCTTTGTTTTGATATATTTTCACGTTGAAAAGACTTCAACGCGCGTCGTAGCACCTGGAAATTGCAATAAAACTTACATACCACGTACAAAACGTTTCCGCTTAAAGTACAATAATTACCAATCGTACAAATAGTTCCATAGATTTTTCACACGATAAATGTAGGTAACGGAGACATGTATGAATTTCGTGAGAGATGCTCAATAATTGCTTTCTTTTGATTATAAATATGAGGAAAATCAATATAATAACTGCATATTTTAACTAAGCATCAGTGTGAGTCGAAACAATTTAACTAATTAAATATGATTAGTAGGTAGTGCTTTCTTACCTTGGAACATTTATTTTACTTTTCACGATAGTAATGACTTGTCATGTCTTTAACTTTGAAAAAGAAAAAAGGAGCCTGATCTGGCATTTCCGATACGATTAAAATTTGTTTTAGTTTTTTTGCCCATCACCCTCATGACGATTACATATCAGATATAACAGATTCGCTCATTTATGAATCAGGTCTGAACGGAAGAAAAACTCGGCTACTTAACCTGAGTTCCGATTACACGTACATAACTACATCAAGTCTTATAACTTAAATAAGTTGTCCCACATCCGGCTCACAGATATCTTAATGGGCTACTGATACACTTGGCTATTACTAATAATATACTCGTATATACTATGAATAATAACAAAATAAATCCTTGCGATACTCACGAGATTTAGCAGGTTTACAGACAAAGGAGTATATAATAAACATAAGTGGAGTAGGTTATACTTATACAGAGCTTTGATTTTTGACGATAGCTTGGTGTAGTGGTTTGATCGTAGGCGGTTTGGTTTTTTGCATCGAGTGGCTTTGGTTCCCGTCAGCGACTAATTTAAAAAATGGCTCTTTTGGAATTTGCCATGATCTGACTTCAACCGAGATAGACTCCAGTCTATTGCATGGTACTCATAGTACAAGTCTTGCCTAGTTTGGGATCATACGATGACTATGTCTTGACTTGCGATATCTACTATCATAATATTAATAACTAACTGTATTCCGCGGGTTCACCCGTATGAAATTCATGATTTACACTCAGGAATCCCGCAGCTATCTATCACTGATACAATGTTTAAAAGATCCAAAGATTATAAACAACTTTACGTCTTTATAATATTAGTTTGATAACTTGCTGATTTTAATGTGATATTTAAACCTGTTTAGGGATGTGATTACTTTATTTAAATATTGTAATTCAAGTCCAAAATAGGCTCAACAACAGCGAAATAGTTATCATAAAGAAAAAATAGAAATAAGGGGCAATAAAACTTATTTATGGGCAGCATATAGGTATCTATTGCGTGCAAGTATTTTATTGTCTTAAGCTTGATCTAGCTTGCAGTCACCTTGAGCGTAGTATTGAATTGTACAAAGGATTAGCTTCGTCAATACGAATTCGGCCGTATCAATAGCACAATGAGATGGCATGAAGGTGATGGAGTTTGCAACCCGGTGGAGCGGTGGGGACGCGCATTGTTCGCGCCGAGATCGCAACATTGACTTACAAGATACTTGTACAGTACATCCGAAAAGTAAATGATATTGAATTTCTATATAGAATCAATTTTAATGATTCCCTTAAGGAAAAAAATAAGAACATAAAAGTACTTGATGTCCATCTCGGCTTAGTTAGTTAGTTAGTAGATTTTGTAATTATGGAAGAGATCTTTAAAATTTCAGGAATTAGGAGACAACTTAACTTGTTGCCTGAATATAAAGCAGTTGTCAGATGCAGTGTATTCATATTTAGGCATCTCCTAGTGTTAGAGAAAAGGGGCATAAATGTTTTTTGCAACTTCAACCCTTATAGTCAGAATATAATGATTTGTACTTTTATCTACGAATTCATTTGCTATACAAAAGTGAAAGCCCTATAAAACTTACGCGATACTTGCACAAACTTTCAGGAATTTCAAGCTTTAAATCCAGACGTTTAAAAATATATTAATTGTACAAACATTACCGTTTCGTTTTTTAAAAGTATAGGTAGAGTAGTATCATGCAAAGGGAAATCCTGAAAATCTAGTTTCATTAGAATCTGAATTTTAGTAGGTTGTGACTGCTTCTTGAACTTTAAAAAATAAAATAGCTGTATTGCCTAATCGTTATTGTTAGCAAGGAGGGCTGAATGGAAATAAACTATGTGGATGCTGGGCCGTCGCGTCGTGGCTCGTCGGTGCAGCCGCGATGCCTTTGCGCAATCGCAATGCTCCACACCACACGCCGTAACAGATATTCTTAACTATGCCTTATAATGCGTCACGATTTGTCCTTTTTAATTGTGTTCCAATTCCAAATGTCTCAGTGCGGAGCACCGACATTATTTATCTTCAGCCGCTCCACTTTTATTACTGCCTGCAATAAATGTATCTATCTCTACATTGATTGAAGTCGATGAATAAGAGATCTGAAGGCACACTTCCTCTAAGATTTTACCGAGTGGATATTTAGTATTGATTATAGGTACTAGACTTAATAATCTACTGATACTAGGTATTCTAATTTAGTAAATACATTAGTGGATCATATTTTGAATGCCGATCACGAAATTCATTCTCCATCCATATCTCTATCCACTATGCTATATAATATCTTCGAGACATGAAATCAAGCTCGTGCTCCAGATCGAGGTTACCCTTTTAAGTGTACAATATAATACTTGATACGTACCTGCATAATTAAGTATATCCGTGTGTAAAATTTTAACGACCGACAATAAAAAGACCTGGAAAGTTGTTCATACGTAGTCACTAGCCTACCAATGCGAAATGTGTTGTCTACTTAACTGATAGTCGTAAATATTAAAAAGATACACAGAACATTGTTTAACTCAGGCAGACTTGTGTTAAAATAGACGCGACGTGTACACTACGGGGTATTGTGAACTGAGAAATAGTTTTGTCCGTAATTGCAAAATTACATTTTAATTGTGTAATTGGTCATAGAGATTTAATGCTTTTTATATGGTTAGTCTGTCGTGATTGGTACATTTGTTGAAGGATATCAATAAAATGGTGTATGCCTTGTATATTTCTAGAAATAAATAAAACTAAAATTCGAATATTGTAATACGGTTCAGTATTGCTGTTTATCATTAGTTCTCGATGATATCAAATAATCTCAAATTAGTGTAACAAACCGGTATGGTTTGTGGAGCCATACTTAAAAAAAATATAATCATGTTAGGTCTGCAGCTGAACTCGATCACAAATATAATCTTGGTTAATTTCTTTACTACCTAATAATATTATACACATTACACGTGTTTTAGATAAGAAGTTTTGTTTTGAACACAGAATATGTTTCGATGTATTAAATGAATATCTAATTTCTTTTGTCGATTTATACATGGAAAGAGAATAAGTAGTGGTACTTAGATGAAACAAGACAATTCATTGAAACTAAAGTATAGTTGACACTGTCATACGTAGCCTACCTACAGATACAGTTAAGACTTTATGCCCACTACCACGATCCATGCTCACTTCACCGTATAACAATATATTGTCGCCGTGAATTGACTGTCAGGCCGCACATGGCATATTACGGTCTTGGTCGTAGACGGAACTGTAAAGTGGGCACTGTTTCATATTATTATTCACAAATAATATTTACTTAATGGGTCGATACGGTTAAGGTCATGATATGGAACGGGATAGTGTTACCTTACATTTCATTTAGCTGTAATATTGATGAAAAGTTATGTTAACGAATTAATAACACGGGCATATTATAATTGATCTATTAAAAACCCTTTTTGGTTTAAATAGTTACACAGTGCGCTATTTGCTACTTAGTTAGACAATGGCATTCTTGCGACTATGTTTCCACGTAATGTGAAAATGGTAACCTTTCGGCGGAATAAACCACTCTGTAACGTAACTTTGGTATCGTTCGTTGGGAATCTATTAAATGCTTTTGCAGTAGGAAGTTTCACAAGTGATTTTATATTTATCTCTATTATAAAGTAAAGTATTATAACACCGAAGCAAGTACTTAACGTACCTAATATATATCATATACGGTCATGTTTCCTATAAGTAGCCACGTATGTATGATAAACTTGTACTTTAAATGTGTCTATATCGAATAGATGTCTCATTTAATTTATTTTCAATTTAATGCGTGTTAGACTACAAAAATGGATTCGATCCCGGTCGTATTTTAGTCCCGAAAATTTCGGGATTAAAATATTAAATAGAAAACAGCATGAAAACTATAAATCCTGAAGTATATAAAGAAACTGATCTTTCTAAATATTTAAATTTCTTTCTAAACAAGAAATGAATCTTTATGAGAATAGTTCCTCACGAGGTTGTATTTTGGAGAAGAATTATAAAAATGTATGGACGATGCCTATCGAATCCTCTAACTACAAATTCATTCAAGTCTGCCAACCCGCACTGGGCCAGTGTGGTGGACTGTGGCCCAAATCCTCCTCACATTGAGGGGAGGCCCGTGCACAGCAGTGGGACGTTAAAAGAGTTGTAGTAGTATAGACTACAAATTGGCGTTTGCTTCCAACACATTTGTTTAGTAGTTTACGGAACTAATGTTTCTTGCTCTAACTCTATTAGTCTTTAAGATAATTTGAGACTGAACAATATTATCTCAGCATGTCGCTGATGGATGGAACGTGTAAGATACTAAGTTATAAATAAATTGCGTTTCTCTAGTTTCTTTCGGTTTTAGGAGAGAGCTTCATAATGACGGTGTACAAATTCTCTCCAGTTAATTGTTTATTAAATATTTAATTGTAATATTTCAACATTTATTGTAATTGTTGACTTTGGACGAAACCATCATCGTTTATATTATTATATGAGATTACATTTAAGTAGTTAACTTAAGTTAATACCTGCCTGCCTTTGAGCGGAGTCGAACCTTTGATTGGTTTATTAATAACGTTATAAAACTGAGTTTTATAGTTCCCAGTAGAAATCAAGCGCGAGTGAAGGTGTTTATGCAACTCGAAAAGGCTCGGCATCATATTGAAGATTGATATTATTTTGTTGTTTTTTTGCTTCAAAAATATTTTCATGTCTTATTTCTCTTTTGTTAATTATTGAACATCATACAATAGGTATTTATATAATTAATATCACAATCAGTATAGATTCGATTAAAATATTATAAATAGGTAGTTTTTAGAATTAATGAAAATACGAATAATAAAAACTGTTTTGCGGGGTAAATTAGAGCAGAATGGGTAAAGCCTTGACCTCTCGCGTGCGGTGCGGGCGAGGCGCGAGGCGGAAGGTTGGTGTTCGCCCGACCGCGACGCACTCCTGCGCAGAAAGTGTTTGTCCTTGCAACAATACAGCGGCGTCTAACCTTTGACCCTGAAATATCAACAGACGATTCATTCACTTGGCTTGCCGACAAAACCTAGCTTATGAACTATGTAAAGCAAATGTAAATTCAAGCAGGTATAGTTCTGTGTTTAATTCATGAAAGATATTATATACATAAATCACATAAGGAAAAATAACTACTACTACTACTACTACTACTACAGCCCTTTTAACGTCCCACTGCATGGCACGGGCCTCCCCTCGATGTGAGGGGGATTCAGGCCATAGTCCACCACGCTGGGGCAGACTTCACACATCTATCGAGAACTAGTCAAGTTCCCTCAGACGTGCAGGTTTCCTCACGATGTTTTCCTTCACCGTTTCATAGCAAGTGATAATCTCAGATGAAAATGAAATACGCACATAATTCCCAGATTTGCGAGCCGGGGTTTGAACCTGCACACTTTGATTGCAAGACGTGCGTTTGACCACTCGGCTACCACTGCTAGTAAGAAAAAATAAACTTCCTGTTTTATATTGCCTAGCTAATTTATAATCAGATCAAAGAATTAATGTTTAATACAATTCGTAGTTGATAAGTATCCGTAGTCTATATCGTAATGTTCTGATCAATCAATGACAAAAATACCTCTACAATAAACGAAGATTTCGGACCGCCGCGCCGCTAGAGTCCGTTCTCGATGGACGGTTAGGTAATTCAATCAATCAATTTGGTTTAATAGTTACAACATGATTATAGACATCGAACATTAAAAACACTTCATAGATGATTAAAGTGCCATTGAAAAAGAAAGAATCGAGATGAATTGACTTATAAATAACGAGTTCAGACTCATATGCAGTTATTATTCTATAATCCTACCGACTAGGGCTGGGGTTGTCTCTAAATGAATAGTTGGAGTTAATTCTACAATAAAGCTTAAATTTCATACATTTTGATGCTTCCCAACACATGTTATGTTTTCGGTTTTGAATTGCATACATTAAAAAACGAATTCTTAATAATAATTTTCTTGGTGCAATTTCTCATGTACAATGTAAGTAATATTATTCTACAATTAATAAGATTGCTGCATTTAATGACATCGTTGACGTCCATTTTACATAAATTTATCGTTACGTAAACATTTTTGCGTGTATTACATAGATGTATTACCCAAATAACTACCTACTATATTTAAGACACTACTATTATATATGGACTATAAGATAATTAAATAACATAAAGTTAAATAAAATGTTATGTTTAACGTAACATACATTTTGGTTGCCAAAGTAATCATGACCAATGTGTGATACCTAATAAAGTTAAATAGCTTTTTAAATAACTTTACCATTATTTCAATTTCATATAAACATATTATGGGTGTGTTGTTGGTGAGTATGTAGGTAGACATGCGTCTTACAAAGGCCGTGGCGTGACTAATCTTCACATTAAGCTTAATATGTCGGAATACACTCAAATCAAACATGCGCGCCAGTGTTCTG
This sequence comes from Ptilodon capucinus, assembly GCA_914767695.1. Lineage (NCBI taxonomy): Eukaryota > Metazoa > Arthropoda > Insecta > Lepidoptera > Notodontidae > Ptilodon > Ptilodon capucinus. The sequence goes on from OU611811.1 coordinate 7,249,229, forward strand.
TGCGGTGCATAAACAGGCACACACAGACACAGTCTGACGGTTGTTTTTGTCGAATATTAGAGTCGAAGAAACCGCCGAATACCGCTAACAGTGCCGTCGGTTATTGCTCTCGGATTCCGCAACAAATTAACATGTATTCGGTACGTCTACATTTTATACCTAGTAATTTTACTTTAAATAAGTTTCTTTTGTAGCGTGTGTATCATCTCTATTTTTCACTGTAATTTACGCGTTGACATTATTTCCAAAATTAGTAGGATCTTAAAAACTCTGCCTTAAGTACTTTTAAATATTTATTTAAATATATATCCTATCTACAATCTGATATTTGCATAAGTAGGGTAAAATTTCAAGTTTAATCAATCGCAAAACGAACAAATACTTTTTTGACATGGAAATCTCAAAAAACAATCATAACCTTTTATGTAAACAATTTAAACTTAAATTTAATAATAATAATAATAATACATCATCACGCCTGTATTCCCCGAAGGGGTAGGCAGAGGTGCACTGCAGTGCGCCCACACTTCGCCGATGTATTTTGGTCCCAATGTAATAGGGGGCGAGCCTATTGCCATTATACCGGGCACACAGGTTTCCTCACGATGTTTTCCGTCACCGTTTCTTAGCAAGTGATAATCTCAGATGAAAATGAGATTCGCACATGGAACCCAGAGGTGCGAGCCGGGGATAGAACCTGCGCACTTTGATTGCAAAGCGTGCGTTCGACCACTCGGCTACCACTGCTTTTATTTATTTAAATTTATTTTTTATTTAAACAATGAGAAAACTTAGTGAATCTACTAAGGCACTTTAGAGGAATTTATTTGCTCAGAAATAAAAACAAAACGCTGCGACCAGGATAAAAACCGATATTGAATGAATCTACTCAAATTATTTTGCAAAGAAATATAATATTGTTTGGGGTCTACATAATGCTTTACTAGAAAAGTCATCATAGTCTATGCCATCACTGGGCTTATCATGTAGAGCTGTTCCATAAGTCAGAAGAGCGTGACGGACACAGTTTCGGTAATTTTAAATCTACATTCAATCAATATATTAGTAAATGGACGGTATTATTGACGTGTATGTATGTCAGCGCGCGGAGTCGGCCGCGCTGCTGAGAGCCGCGAATGAGGCCGGCCCGTTTCGCATTTTGCACTAACTTACTTTTGTTTGTTCGGCTATTTTGGAAGTAGGCTCTTATTAAAGGATGAAAGAGGTCATACGCGTGTAACCTCTCGTTCTTTCATGAACTGTGTAATATTTATAATAATATCACGCGTTTTCTGATGCTAATGTAAGGTAAATAAAGATGTGTAAAAAGCTTGATTACAGTAATAAATTCACAGAAAAACATAACTTACCACGACAGTTAACCTAGATATGTCCTCCGCAACATTGGTCTAGGTAGGTCTCGTGGAACTAATAAACCATGACCAAAATAAATGAATAGAGTAGGTTCGTATGTATGTTGTTGTGGATATTATCTTCTGATATTTGGTATGTAGATATCGCTTTGATGTATAAATGAAGTTATTATCTATAAATAAATAATAAATAAATACATTATCACGCCTGTATCCCCCGAAGGGGTAGGCAGAGGTGCACTGCAGTGCGCCCACTCTTCGCCGATGTAGTTTTGGTCCCAATGTAATAGGGGGCGAGCCTATTGCCATTATACCGGGCACATTACCTCTCAATACGAGGGAGATTTGTGCCATAGTCCATCAAGCTGGCCCAGTGCGGGTTGGTGAACTTCACACGCCTTTCTATAGACGTGCAGGTTTCCTCACAATGTTTTCCTTCACCGTTCAGCAAGTGGTAATCATTGTTGAAAATTACATTTGCATATGAAAATTATCTCGGAGGTGCGGGCCCGGGATTTGAACTTGCACCCCTTACGTTCAAGGCGGGCGTTCTTGCCCACGAGGCTACCACTGCTATAGCAATAGTTATTATCATCATCCAGATTCTAAGTTTAGGAATATAATATAACCACCACGAATTAAATATACTTTGTATCACAAATCCGTAATAGGGTGTGTTATGTGAAATGATGAAACCTAAGTTTATGGTTTTACATTAAAAGATTTTATATCATAACGTACAATTTTACATCCGAAAATGTCACCCTTTTATCAACCTATTTTCTTTTATCAACCTATTTTATGCATGAACTTAGTCTAATTCTTAGTTCAATAATTTTCACTGATAAATTGTCTTGTCAGATTAAAATCCAAAGGCTGTTATTTTACAAAACCCTTTTTATAAACATTTGTAGAGCAAGTTTCGTTAATTAGTTTAGCACTTCTTAATATCACAGTCATTAGTATTTCTTATTTAAGTAAATAGTAGGTATGTATAAGATCTAGTCATTATTAAAAGCTTTTAATGTCCAACACACGAAGTGGAACACGCGGGACCGTGTTCGGGCCATTATACTGCACGCAAGCAAAAATTACTGAAATTAAAACTCGAATAACGCTTAAAACAGAAGCTGAGTGCATATCTAAGTAGGTAATTAGATTTTAATTCTCTTATACAGTTACAGGTCACTGCATTGCTCTGCGGTTTACACATAAATAGTTTTGTTTATCACGAAAACCATTTCAAAAATCTTCTTTACTATTGGCAATTAATTTAGTATTTTCATTTTCTAAACTATAAATTATATGAAACCTGTAATTTATTATAATTAAATATGAATAAAATTATATTAGCGCACGCTCGTACGATAAGCAAACTTAATTTATGCAGAGCATTTTTTTTAGATCTCCGGCTAAAACTCTACCTAGTCTCAAGTCCACGAACTGGTTTGTTGTCGGAATATTCGATGATAGAGTGCAAGTGAAAGTCATGATCGTCGTACATATAAACAGTTCCGGTTTATCTTAGTTTTTATCATTAATTAGTGAGTCTGACTCCGTAAACAACTTCCTAAGCTAAAAAAGTGTTTTGTGCTCATATATTTTCGTCATCAATATTGACTCATAAAATTAAATACATCATTCGGAATTAGCACCTATCGAATCTAATCAGGTAAATACGCGGACCTTTCATAAGCGTAACCTATAACACTTGCAGACCAGTGATACGTTTGCTTTGTTAGGTACTAAGCAAACGTTCATCAACTGACGTTATTTTATCCATGTAAAATACATAAAAGATACCAACCAGTTTCTTTAGACTGGATTTTGTAATAAAGTTATAATTTACAATTCCAACAAATAAAATCTTTACCCGTTAATTAACTTTGTAATAAAATGACTCATCAGCCTGTGTCACGAATCGAATAAATAATATTAGTGGGCACAAGAACATGCGTCGATTGAGATAATGACATTTCAAACGTCCTTCAGTGACACTTGGATACGGAAATTAAACGGCTAAATTACTACCTACATTCAAGTGCGCCAAACGAACAGTGCACAATAATACAATACATATTATTAGCCAATAATACCAAACTGTGTCCGCTACAAACTAATTCAATTTGTCCATTATATACAATTTTTACACTCATCGTCAGTCGTGAGTTCAGCTCTATTTTTATTGTAGCCATTCCGCCATTTATTTTCAGGGGCTTGCTTCTAGCATGTACGTGATTCGAATGAGACATTAGGAAGTATTAAATCATGCGAGCAGCATCTCAGACGTCCTTGTGGTTTATTTCCTGTATCATATTTATATCCAAAAATGTTGGAATTTTGTGCAAATATACACGATTAAAGGAACTTTATGTATTAGAACTAAGTAATTGAACATAGGCAGTTAAAGTCACGTTATGTACGGAGTAAGGTTTGTTATTGTTTGTTTTACACATGATCGAGGGAGTAGGAACTTTGTGGTGGTATATATCTACATGCATTGTGTTATGAGCTACTTGTTAAGCATTTAATTGTAGGGTTGTCCAAGTCAAGTCAAAGGTACCGAAATACTCATTTCCTCATCACTGACATATCTACACCTGTTTTTAAACGATTAACGAATGTAATGTGTCATTTTCATTACGACGTATTGGCAACACTAGGCTTTGTAAATTGGCAACCCTGATGCGTACAATGCACACGACGGTGTTTCACCAGCTCAACACAGAAACAAAAACTCCATTAATGTCATTTAATCGGGCTCTCGAGCGTGGGATTACAAGCGTAGTTTTAGGTATAAATTAAATTTTAACTCGCGCTGTACTTTTCCAGCAGTTCGACTGACCTTCAGCTCTTAACGATAAAACCGGAGCATTTGTCAAGGAAGTTTACACAAATAAACACTTCTTGTTTTATTCATCTAGAGTTAGGTACACTAGGTACTCTCTAGCGTTTGATTGTATGCTGTGAAATAATACCTGTCTACCTGTTAAGGAAACATTGAATTTAAAGTATGTTTAGATTATCAACTTACTCTAACTTTATAGATCTACGAACGATTCAGGTTTATAGGACAGTTTTCTGATATACCTAAGCTATAACATGGTTTCTTTAGGTACCCACATTATAACGTAGTTACCTTAAATCGGTCGAGACGCTTTATAGTGAGCGTCGCAAAGCCTTATGATAAGCATCGCGACGCTTTATAGTGACCGTCGCAACGCCTTATGATAAGCGTCGCGACGCTTTACAATAAACGTCGCGACGCCTTATGGTGAGCATCGCGACGCCTTCCAATGAGCGTCGCGAAGCCTTATGGCGAGCGTTACGACGCTTTATAATGCATTTCGCGACGACTCATAGGGACCGTCGCAACGCGATGGTGAGCGTTGCGATGGATTTATAGTTCTGTAAATTTTGGAGAATGCCTTTACAGTTAGGTCAGTAAAGTCATTATTTACGATTCTCACAGTCAGTAAAATCAGCATTTTTTATCATACAATCTGTTTCATAAAAAAAAACATTAAACACGGGTTGAATTGAGAACCTCCTCCTTTTTGAAGTCGGTGTATAAATCCTAATGGAACCATTTTCGACTTCTACGCGGACGAAGTCGCGGGGAAAAGCTAGATAAATAAAATTAAACTTTAAGTTGCCAGCATAGTAGGTAGTAGAAACGGAGATTCCATCAGACCTTGTCATTATTACAATACCTACTAAAAATGCATCCCAGATGAATCTGCAAAATGAATAAAACCACAGTGTGGTATCCAATTAAGTGGATTGCTAATAAAAGTGAAATCGAAGCGAGTGCAGTGGCCGCACGCTCGCGGCAGCGCGGCGGCAGCGTGGCTCCCCGCGCACGGCGCGACGCGCGGCGCCGCGGCTCCTCGCCTTGCGCTCGGTCACTGCTACATACACTAAACCATTACTTACCACACTCACTGTTAATTCATTCTTAACACGTTGACTGCGTAAGGATTTTTAGTGTATTTTCAGCTGGTGCGACATGAGGTTATATTGTCTCGTAGAGGTACTGTGAGCGCTGCGCATTGGATAAAAGTTCGCTATGAACCAACGCAGCGAACGTGTTAACAATGTCCCTATTCTTTGCCTTAATATCTGAATTCATAAATAATTTACATTCGTACTAATTGGGGTACACACAATCGACATGTAATTAACTGATTATTTATTTATAATCGTTTAGAGTGCTCAAGCGTGCTCAAGCGTGCTCAACGCATCTATTATTTAAGATACGCGTGGGAAGTGCTACCGAACCGGCAATAAAATTCGTCCCATACTATCGATGTTGAATTTAGAAATCACGCAAACATCAGAAAAGTTAAGCGGAACAAAATATTGTGTCACTTCACTATTGTCTAGTGCAAAATTATATCTATAACCGGAACAACTTAGCTTCGTTGAATAAAATTTTCATTAGAAAGATTTCACAGATTACGCATATTTATATTTTTACATCTCATAATATATGTACAAAATCTGTACCAGCATTATGTTCTTTCATGGAACATATTTACATCTAGATCTTCTTAGTAGCGCGAGCGGTGTCTTTGAGATAGTTTTAATTAACATATGCAGATATGTACAACCGGATGTACATCAATGCAATGATGATTCAAACTTAATATTCTTAATAACTACTGCTGTCTCAGATTGCATCGATGAAGTTTAAATAGCAAATGTCTAAGTTAAAATAATAAGAATGCCAATAGGTAGTAAATCGTAGAATTCACTTATTAGTCTAATGCACATATTTTAAAGTATGTTTCTTTATAAACCAATTAATGTACACATTGTATTCAATATGAATTACATAATTATCATGAATATACTTCATTGTTACCAATAAAAAACGTATAAGTATATTTTATAGGCTTGTTTTATGTAACAAACACAGTTAAGCAATTTCAGTTATTATTTGATATAGTTACGTGTAATATTTCGGTGCGTATGCTCTACATAACATCTTTACAAATGTAGTTTTAATATCATTATAAAATACTGATCAAACATATCACAGAAAATTGCATCTAATCTTGACGGATCCGACATCCACTATTATTTAAAGCTTCAACTGAAAAACTCGAAAATTCTACCTTCGATAAGTTAAGCCTGGCGTGTTACTTCAGGCTTGTTTACGTTGGTTGGCAGTTGTTTGTGTATTCCGATGTGGGCTTCTAGGCAGGTTTAGGCAGGCTAGCAGCCAGGTGGGAGTGCGAGGTGGCGGGCGGGGGGCGGGGGGCGGCAGGCGGGAGGCGAAGTGCAAGCCTCGCGCGCCACATGATTTATCGCGGGCTTAGATCCGGTTCGCGCAAGCACCGCCGCCGCCGCCGCTGCCCACGCCTTGTTTTGCTCTATTATCACGCCAAAATGATCACTCTACTCTGTCTACTATTATATCGTTCGCTTGGTGTCACAATTGAAAGTTACTTTTTTTCCTAGTATAGGATATCTATCTTGCTACAAAAGGAGTCAATTTAATTTTTGGTTCAAATTAAGTTCACATCCAAAGCTTTGATCATAATCGTTTTCGTGTAAATCAATAAATAGGGTACAATCCATTTTATATAATTTTAATTAAGTTGATGAGTTTGTGAATGGAAATTCCATACATAAATGCATGTGCTCTAACACGTAGCCAGGCAATAACACATATAGGTATTTCAATAATGTTTCATCATTCAAATAATTGGTTTAAGAATCACGAATGTTGGTCAAGCATCTCTTTTGGTGCTTTCTTCAAATAAATAGCTCCGAATTGCTGATGTATAAGTTGAATTGTAAATAACTGTAGGTATTCTTCACAATGTTCATACGTGTTTGAATCTACATCTACACTACAGTCGTAGGAAACTAGTCACTCAGTCTCGATAGATAAATGAAAGTGTCGGGGTTTTCCACCAATCTTCCATCTAACCAAAACCGGGCTGTGATAACGTTGTTTGTATCATATCTAAAATAAACACTAACTGAATAATACACACACTTTCCATCTTCATTGAGCTGGAACTATAGGTACAAAACGCATATAAGATATTATAGGTACTCATGTCATTGACTTGAAGTTCATCGGCTGTGCTTCGCAGTAGGTATTTACCTAAACAAGAACTCACATGTTTTATTGAATGCCTTCGTGCTTTTATTTTATAAGGAAATATCTGTATTTAAACGTGTGTGTAAACACCTAAAAGAAGATATACGCGACACAAACGTAAAACTCCAGATTCTCAATAATATCTACTAAAGTCTTACATTATTATGGATTCTTATGAATTTATCATTAGTGTGAATAATACATACATACATACATCATACATCATCACGCCTGTATTCCCCGAAGGGGTAGGCAGAGGTGCACTGCAGTGCGCCCACACTTCGCCGATGTATTTTGCTCCCAATGTAATAGGGGGCGAGCCTATTGCCATTATACCGGGCACACAGGTTTCCTCACGATGTTTTCCGTCACCGTTTCTTAGCAAGTGATAATCTCAGATGAAAATGAGATTCGCACATGGAACCCAGAGGTGCGAGCCGGGGATAGAACCTGCGCACTTTGATTGCAAAGCGTGCGTTCGACCACTCGGCTACCACTGGTAACTCGATTATATAGCTATAGCGCCTCGCAGAGCTTTTTGCTCCCTCAAGACTAGCGCGATAGCACTGTCCTCCCCGGTCCGGTGGTCGCCTTCGACACGACAGAAGGACTCTGTCATGACGTTGTCATAGTTGTACGTAGGAGTGTCCATCGCAAAGTTTAGGCAAACATTTCCTCGTAATTTTATTTCTATTGTATTCCAATTTAATTTGAGCGTGACAATACTAAACTGCAGCCATAATGCAAATTGTCACGAATCAAGATTAAAATAGTTCGCTACTTATCTGGTATTTGTATATAATTCATCATTCGTCGATAAATTCTGAATTTTACTTTAAAATGGTCTGGCGATGTATATATATACTTACTTATTTATATTCCATATAATAAAAGAAGACAGCAGTGGTAGCCTCGCGGGCAAGAATGTCCGCCTTGAACGTAAGCGGTGCAAGTTCAAATCCCAGGCCTGCATCTCTGAGATAATTTTCATGTGCGAATGTCATTTTCAACAATGATTACCACTTGCTGAACGGTGAAGAAAAACATCGTGAGGAAACCTGCATGTCTATAGAAAGGCGTGTGAAGTTCACCAACCCGCACTGGGCCAGCGTGGTGGACTATGGCCCAAATCTCCCTCGTATTGAGGGGGAATGTGCCCGGTATAATGGCAATAGGCTCGCCCTCTGTTACATTGGGACCAAAATACATTGTCGAAGTGTGGGCGCACTACAGTGCACCTCTGCCTACCCCTTCGGGGAATACAGGCGTGATGATGTATATATATATATATATTAAAATAAAAATTTAAGATATTTAATCATAACAACACGTGATTATTGTCTTTACTTACATCTACAAGATATGTGATATTAGTTACGTAGACATATCGCGAATTTTGTTTGATGTTGTTCCCACACCACTGACCTCGGTGGTGGCATCTCCGATAGTGACTAACTCAGCGTGGCGTGCGAGTGACGTGCGAGTGGTGTGCGTGTGGCGTGCCTGTGGCGTGCGGGTGGCATGAGTGTGGCGTGGCGCACGTGGAGCCCGCGCCATGCGCCAGTGTCGGCTTCGTATTACATCTGATGTTAGCCCGCAACACGCAGCTCGGACGCCAAGAGAGACAACGAAGGAAAGTCGTGATGAAAACCTTTCATTAGCGCGCGCCTCTGTATTATTACAATTAAGGAGATGCTTTCAAAATTACTTTAAGTAAATAACATTATAAGTATACTTTCCAAATGTTTTTATTCGCCACATCAAATTTTCAAAGAAAGGTCGGCTCAAAGACGCATTCTCTATCTTCTCGGAAATAAGTATTAGTGTAACTTAGGTTCAATAGGTTGTGGTCGCGCATTTGTTGCGCTTGTCATCGTTGTTGATTGACCAAATAAAGCGTCTATTTTCATTACATACCCGTTTATAAAAATGTTATCATGCTATTTTAATGTGCACATGTGCACATTAGTTAGTAACCACTGCAATGAAATAGATACGTACTAAATAAGAACCCAGCAAGTATATAATATTGAAGAGATAAACGGAATGTTCTTGTTTATACTTACTTAATATTTTACAAAGTATCAAAAGTGAACATTACAACATCATAGTGAAATGATCATTCATCATCCACACTTTGTATTTACTTATCAAACTGGACTGATATGTTAATTAACATAATAATCTAAGTTAAACACTTGATCAAGTTGAGTAGAAAAAAATAACACACTAAGATGGACAAAGCCGAATGTGCACTTAAATTCCTGTGGCAATAAAATATAAATATTATTTATTAAATGCGTTTAATACACACAATACTTAAGTATCAGGACCGCACCCGTTATATTTAACTAATAAAGACGGTCCGTCTGAACCTTGTAGCTGTTTCAAATGCTCATTTCCACCCATTGACGTAGATATAATTAATTCTTTAAATCATTGTTTCCACGCCATAAATCGTTCTGTCACACGGTTAATAGCTTGCTTACGCATTATGTGCTCTAAACTAACTTTCCATTTCGCAAAACGTAAAGATTAAATCCATACATTTTACGTAGGTACTGTTCCATCAAAACGCAAACGTCTATTTGTACGTCCACTCATTAAACTTTTAACGACTGCTGTGTAATCAACGCAAGACCTATGGGAAGATAAAGTATAAAGTACCTATTGCTATGTACCTACGACGCCAACAACTTCTCCAGTTTACGATACCTCGTCAAATCTATGTAAAATTTAGTATAGACGAAACATATTAACGTCTTGCGTCATAAACTTTATATTGCGATTAAACGTAACTTTCTAAGAAACGCCTGATTAAAGTTATAATTAATTTTCAGTTATTCACGATAATCATACAAACACAATTTAGCCAATATCTCATTTGGTCATAGCGTAATAATTTAATGAATGGCATCGTCAGCCGGTGACTAATTACTTGGCGTTTGGCAGAACTAGCGACGCGGGCGCAGGCGGAAGGAGGCCGCCGCGGCGGGTATTGGTACCTCGCATCAACGTACACTTAAATTACCTCGCCGAAAAGAAAAAGTGTACCAATTGAGCTGTGTAAGAGCTAGACGTAAATCAAATTGAAGATGCCCGATAAAGTGGATAATAATTAGTGGAAGACGTGAAAGCGTTGGGAGAAAAATTCGTGAGAGTTTGTGTTAGTGTGATTGTGCATTTGGCGAGGGACATCCGGTTGCGGACCGCGCGGAGCCGCGCCGCTTGTATGCTTCATACCCGCCGCGGTACTTGTTATACAATTGAGGTGAAAGATATTTTTCTAATGCGAAAATAATCTTCCTATTTAATTATTGATTTGTGTAGCCGATATTATAAGTAGTATGTTTCGTGGGGATAGAATAGATTATCAAATAATTTTCAAGTAAGTTAATAGCGAATCATAATGTTCAAAGAAAGTCTTATTCTTACTAACGACCACGCAATCACTCAAAAGAGCTAGAAGATAGTAAAAAAATAACCTACAACTAAATCTTTTACGACGAGAAGATTTCAATACCTTACATTTTATCCTACTTGCCAATCTTAGCAATGTCTGTATATCTATTAGGTTAAAAGGGCATCGAATGAGCTGCCTTATACCAAAGGATACATATCTACGGCTTAAAACAGTCTCGTTTCTAAAAAATCTCGCGTGAATCAGCAGACTTACAAATATTCCAAAAACGGTGTTACAACACCTATTATGGGGTTTTGTTAGCCCGTTGCTAACCATGGTGGTGGACAGGCGTACATGGAGATAGCCACTTAATTGAGAACGATTCACCATTTGAATATACATATTTAACGTCGAGACGACTAGAATCACACTTTAGAAAATTGTTTATGCTTATTCATCTTCATAGATAAATAAAGATATATTTCCAGCTTTCAATCGTTTCTGACACATTTCGATCGCATTTTTTTTTATTTACGTTTGGCCACGCCTCCGTACTTGAGTCGCCTCGATTAACATGTGTAAAAAGTGTGGAGGTTTTTAAAAAAAAAGTATTACAAAGCTTAAACAGTAGCTTTTGCGGCTTAATAGATATATAAATGATCGGTCAGTCTGAAAATTGAGGTACGTGGAGTTCGTTCTTCTTTCCATATGCATAAAAACAAACCATTGTTGTCCCAAAAACCCTTTATGTGGACTTGTTTTTGAACGAAAGCGATAAAGTTTGAATGTTAAGAAAAACAAAAGTCTCTCTCTTGCGCTCGTATTAACCATTTAAGAGCATGGTATGCATTATTACACTTTTCGGATTAAGAATCGAATTGTTTTTTGTTCGAAACAGTACGACCAATTTTCATAAAATAAACTTTGTTACACGTACATTTAATTCTGATACAAAATTATTGGTGTACCTGCTTAATATTAATAAATAAATATCACCAGAAAACACATAAAGCCTGTACTATGGGTGCTATACAATGGACAGATCCCAGTGATATTTATTAATTGTTTATTTCAATGTTTTTATATTTAAAACATTAAAAACATGATGAAGAGGATATCAACAAACTCAGATGAGGTGTGGAACAGAAAGTACTAGGTATCTAGTAGGTTAGGTTAGTACTAAGTACTTAAAACCATTTTAAACAGTAATAAGTAGCTACTTAAACATTATGAACTATGAGTTTAAAACCCGAATAAGGATTAAGAACCTAAATAAATGAGTAGTTATTGAAATCAAATATATTGGAATGACAACGCATAATGTTAGCAAAACTAGTTTGCTCTCCGGTGTGGTTTCATTAACATTACTGTCATTGAGCGCGGAAGTAGCCGGATATTTGTACTATTAAAGTGTCTGCTTCATACATTTAATCGTGTGTAATGGCCATTTTTAACGCTACCATCTATTCATGTCTATAAATTACATATACTACCTAATAATATTGTAAAGTTAAATTTTAGATGTCTGACAAATTAAAATAATGATAACTTTTAAATTGTTTGGAATATTATGTTTTATTACTCTCGCAATGTGCCAATATATCTTTGTTATGATTGACTCGTTGATTAGCGGAGATTTTCGAGACTCGTGCGATCATTGGTGCAAACAAATTTTTCCATGTTACGGCTATTATCTGTAGGAAATTGTATTATTTTATAAGCCATTAATTTAATTTTTTAAATATTTAATAGCAATAATAACTATCTAAACCAAAGTCATCCACTCTCACTTATAATGGAATTTGCCATTACGATCCACCCAGATTCTGCAGAAGCGGACTAGCGCGCTCCCGCCCACTACGACGTGATACCTTGTAGGTAGATAATCGCTGTATAAAAAGCTGTTTCCGATATATACTGTGGTATAGCACATAAAAATACCGACGAGAAGCAAAACCCGTTAGTCGACAGATGACATAAATTGGTGATCAAACCGTGGTACGCGTAAGGTAACAATTTGACGAAAACGAGGCAAGAAGTTAAGTGGGCGTGGCTACCTATGAGACAACTGCTAGTCTTCAGTCCACTCTTTTTTTTCGAGACTCTTAGGATTATTCAGATAACTTAATAGTCCTAAATGAGTCCTAAAATATACAGACACAAGAATCCTAAAATTATATTAATTTTACTTGCGATAATTTACATAATTAATGTATACCTCGACTTTACATTCTTTAGATTAAAGCCAATTAATTGTGTTTTTTTTTTAATCTGCTTATACAGATAGCAGCAGGAGTGCTTGATCGAGTAAATACCTAAAGCTAGCCTAATATGTTTGTATACAATAGAATTAATAAGAACCAACGCCACCATCCCTTCATTTATAACAGCGCTTATTACGTGCATACCTAATAGAATGAGCGCTCTGCTTGCGGTCTCCTGACCTTTTAGCTGAAGTAATTATTGTTCAACGTTACGGCGGTTCTCCGCGGCGTAACTCGCGCACGCTGGCAGGTAGTAGTACCCGGCTACCGGTAAATATTATGCAACCAACCGGACGCAACACAATGTTAAGTGCACTATAATAATATCTGTATCACAGAAAGCGTCGTGACCGGCCCGATCCTGATCGCGGATGTATCCGCAATGCCACGCTACATCACGCGTCGTACATAAAAAATACATATCTTATTATTTACCTACAGCATACACGTTTATTATAACAGACAATAGCGGGCCATCAGCTTATACTATTTCGCTGCAGGAATGTTGAACGGTGTTTAATTCTTAAAGAAAGGACGACATTCGACAGTCCTACTGTGTCTGCATAGTACTGACAATAATAAAAAGGAAAATTCGAGAAAAACAAAGACGATTGATCGTCGAATCACTGTACATAATGACGTCATCAGGAATCATGAATCGTATGTTTTTCAGATGTAAACATCTAAGTAAGAATCTTAATTTGCATTTGCTATTGATAGTAGCTACTGTGAAAATGCGTTTAGACACAATACACGAAAGTAACGTTAAAATTAAATTAATATATGAACATTCCTCGAATTTTAAATATGATTAGTATTGTGTGTATTTAAATTTAATGATTTACAAACATAAAGATACTAGAAGATTATAAAAGAAAGTTTATTGTATGTCGGCTGGCGCCAGTAATACGAGAGGTCAATAATTTACCTACTTTATAATTAAATGATTAGATTAGCCAACGATAAGATGCTAATGTATTCCTAATTATTATAAATTTCTACACATTGTTGCAGACGGCCTTGTTACGCAACAAAATATGCAACATAACACGCGTATTATCTACGATATTAACATGCGAGCCGTTTCTCTTTCGCGCGTATAACTCGCGACTCTAGTGCCCGCACTCGCAACGCAACGCTCTCCGATAATCAACATGTTTTTAAGAATCTGCACATATAAATATGTGATTAATTTTTGCTACGATCAGGGAATTCATTTATGGGCGGGTGCTACGTCCTTATTTCTCCTTCGCTATATTTTTTTACAAATACTACTAAATTTTGGCTACATTTCAATGTTACGATCAGCGGTAAATATTAAATTCATTTTTTAATTTAAATTTTTATATTTATCTTTGTTAGAATCAATTTCTTTTTATTTTTAAGAATTAGTTTTACTCGATAGTAAATCATAAAAAAGTAATAGTGAAGTCACGGATGCGGTAAGCTAATGTGACACAGAAGTCGCACCGCATGCTGTTCGCGGGGCAAAGCTTGTTTATTTGATGTTTAATTAAGCCTACACACATCGATAGGGACAGTTGATGGACTCTCACATACAGTTACTTGGACACACGTTCTCATCGCACATCGCTAATCGAGTACCTACATTGTATATTTTAAGTAAATTTTGATTAATACCTACGCTTTCTAGAGAGGCAAAAATAGTAAATTAACAAGTATATATAGGTTGTTGAATGGCGCGATGTTCGTTCGAGTAAACACCATCGGATTCGACACCCGAGTGCATGACGCAGCCTGACCGCGGCCTCATACTGTGGTATAACGGCAAATATTTGTTTCGCTACCGTAGACAAACAGTAACCAAGTATAGATTCAAAATTGTCGTTGTAATTTGTACACTTTGCTTTAACTAACACTCCTAATAATTTAAGTATACCCCTTTTGCGAATGAGTACTTATAAATTCTATAAGTCCTCTACATATGTGAGATTTTTATAGCCACATTTAATATTATATATCTACAAAAATATTTTATACTCATTTAATTGTGAAATGTATAAGTATGTAGTTGCATGCCTATTTCTATCTCTACCAGCTCTATCACAAGGTTGTATTCTTTGTGATAGAGTCTTATCATTACGTGACATCAATCGACATAAATAATGGAGCACTGTTATAGTTCACAAGATGAAACAAATCTGATTGTGATTCTGATTTAGACTTCGTACTCCTAAGTAACAGTCTATTATCAGTCAGTACAGTCTATTTATCTAAATATACTCGAGTATAGACTAAATAGAGTCTAATATATTTACGTTAACATTACGCTATGTATCTACATCCGAATGCTAATCGATGATCGAATAGCATTCGTATCCAATTTCGATAGCAAGTTTGTATTTCTATCCCGCTACAACTACAGATTGCATTCTGTTTCAACGATGATAATGAAGCCAAAGGATTTTGTTATTGATTTCGCTAAACTCTTACAGTATGGGTACCTACCCTACAATTATGTGTTTTAAAGTGAAAAGTGTGTAAATAAATTAAAAATCAAGTGTAGTGTAGGTTCGTTTCTCCGCCTGATTGACGTGACAAGTTGATCTGCGCGGCCCGCGCACACGCCGCCGTCTCAAGCCGCCTGCCAATCAAGATAATATTATTTATAATATGCAGAAACCCTAAAGTAGAACAGAAGATGAATTTAAAAAGAGATTACTAGAAATCTGTGGTTATCCTACCGATACGTACAATGAAATGTAAAAAAAGCTTGACCAGTATAGCTAGTTTACTGGTCAAGCTTTTTTTAGAAAAATAATCGTACTATGCGATTCAAATGATGTGACGTGAAAAAACTAATTATGACTTTTAATAATTAAATTTTCTATTCAGACAATTTACTACTAATTTAACCTTTTTATTTATATTTGATGTAGGTACTATTATTATTGATATGCAAATAAGTTTTTTGCCAACTATACTTTTTCTGTGACATTTGACAGATAGAGCTTATTGACATTTCTATTCTTATTTGGATCGCATAGTAAGTACTTAAACGCTTTAAGCAAACATCGAATATTTATAATCTGCCTTGCGACATACGTGATGGTTTAAAAAAAATAATCATGAACGTTTATCAAAGTCAGTCACCACGGCTGCAATAAATTTTTAACACATCTCTGGAAATCGATAATTCAAATTATCATTGATTGTTTTTTTCTTTACAAATGTTTTAAATGTTCAACAATAAAATACTTAACGCAAATGAGGCACGGTTTAGTGTTTATTGTTTGGACCATCTTGTAAGATAGTACTAACTGTTGGCGATATACTGATGCAGGAATAGACTGTGTTCTTTCACAATTGCACACTTTATTTTATTTTAAATCATCGCGTGCAGTTGCCGTGTATAGTCCAGAAGGAATCAATCAGACGGCCATCATTAAAATCTCAACGATAATATGAATAAAAACCGGCC
This sequence comes from Ptilodon capucinus, assembly GCA_914767695.1. Taxonomy (NCBI): domain Eukaryota; kingdom Metazoa; phylum Arthropoda; class Insecta; order Lepidoptera; family Notodontidae; genus Ptilodon; species Ptilodon capucinus. The sequence continues at coordinate 7,265,829 of OU611811.1, forward strand.
AAATGCGAGTCGTACTCTCGCACGAAGGGTTCTGTACCTTTATCTATAAAAAGAGCAAAAAAACACGTTTATTGTATGGGAGCCCCATTAAATATTTTTTTTTCTGTTTTTTATTATTTGTTGTTATAGCGGCAACAGAAATACATCATCTGTGAAAATTTCAACTCTCTAATTATCACGGTTCATGAGATACAGCCTGGTGACAGACGGACGGACGGACGGACAGCGAAGTCTCAGTAATAGGGTTTCCGTTTTACCCTTTGGATACGGAACCCTAAAAACTCTTTAGTCAAGACGGAATGCAAAACCGGAGCACCAACCTACATAAACTTGTATTATGTTTTTGCTATCTATATACCTACCTCAATGCATATTTGTTAATTAAAGTCCAGCTCACTCGCAACGATAGATGCAAATTTATGAGAAACGATTTTATAAATTGTCCGACTGGGGAATGTCGTGCATGGTGTTATTTACGTAGCGAATGCGCGTGCGGACAACGTGGCTCGTGACTGTGATTATAGAGCTGCATTATATCGCGCGCTTAATGCAACGCCCGCGCAGGCCTGCGTAACATGCGCACAATGGCTTTGCAGTGAAAACACATAGGTATTAACGCGGAAAAGAAATAAGTTCTGCTGATAACAAAAAGGATGTTTTGAGCGATGTGGTGTTATTACAGACATATTAGTGAAGTACAATGGGTGGCGTCTGAGTGTCCATGTATAAAGCGAGTCGCGGGCAGGCCACCCGGCGCGGCGTCGCCGTCGTCAGGGCCCTCGCTGCGGGCATCGCAGGACGTTGCTGTCGGCGATTGCGGTCGGTTTCACCAACATATCTCGCGATCTCGTTGCGGAGGCGTTTCGCGCACCTTTTTTGGAATAACTCGAGCAAATTTCGTCGGAAACTTTTATTTCACTTCTCGCGAGTTGCACTCAAAAATCGGATTTTTATTTTAATGAGCCAGTTTCGCGGCGGCGCGGGCGTCGTCTCGCTCGCACCCGCCGCTGCACTGAATAAATAAATGAGTTGCTCTACTTTCTATGAGATCGTTTCTTTGGGCGGTCCGATGAGACTCGGCGGTAACGCAGAGTGGCTTTGTGCCGCGCTCGTGCCGCGGCGCGCCGCGCCCGCGCCGCCGCGTGCGCATCAACAACATTGTTCTTTTTCACTCAATACAATAACAATACTATTTAGATATACATTTTAGTCACGATTTATATAGTTAGGTAGTAACAGATTTCTTTGTCAGAAAATGCCAATTGCGTTGGCTAAAGGTGGTACCTCTACCTGCATAAGTATACCTACGCGCGGTGGATTTTGCAAGTGCCACGTTTGCATGACTAATATTGTGCGTGGTGCTGAAAGACTCCAATACACCTTATATGCTTAGCGTTTATACAGTTTAATTAAAGTAAGCATTCGAATTTAGTTCGGTACTCGGTATAAATATCTTTTACGCATTCTGCTCATTCTAGGCGCCCGTTTGTTGTGTAAATTCTCACTCAAAGAAAGTATCTATTAGTCAGTTGAATGTGATTTGGAGATGTTCAGCGCCGTGAGTCATCCCTGCATGAAATAACACCGACCCGAGACGGTATGACGTGGAGCATCTCCACACGACTCATGCTATTATATTCATTGGGCACCTCCCACACGTGTGTACTGTACCATGTCATATTAGCAGTTAAATATTCAAATTAGTTGATTAGCTATTTTATTAATTGCTTCGATTAACCTGCGTGAATTCTTTTCAAAGAATTTACTTACCATACATTAAGTACATCTTATAAGTTTACTTGGTAGTTTAATTGAAAAGTAGTGAAAAAATTCTATTAATTTTTTTTTTCTGTACCGAAATTTATTTCATATTTAAAAAGTAAAAATTTTACTAAAACGTATTACACATGCATTAATGTTTGGGATTCTTTATGAAAAAGGGATATTAATATTGAAAAATAAACTAGGGTGTGTTTACAATGATTGAACACAGAGCATTGTGTAATATCACCATAAGCCTGACTTTATGCAAGCTCTCGTGAGTGTCACATGACACGGCATTTATCGTGGCCGTTGAGTTGCTTACCGGACGTGGAAAGGACTCGCTTGGTATTATTAGTGCAATGCACTTGCATGCGTCACTACGCGAAGGACACGCTTTGTCTGGATCAGGTGGTCGCGCGGCAGGTGAGGGGGAGGGGCGGGGTGGAGGGGTGCGGGCGGTGGGGCTCGGGCTCGAGGCCGCTTCCTGTCGCAGGACTGGTTCTGCGGTTTGAACCACTTTTGTTTTGCACCAGTTTCCAACTAAACAAACAACCTTTTAACGTTTAATGCACCCGTTTATGCTCGTATGGACATTAAGACTCGCATTTAAACTACCGGAATGGTTGACTGCTTGTAAACAGTTTCCTACAACTCCACCATGGCCACTTAAAATAATATGGAATTCATTTATATACCTGTGAGTGTTCAATAGAATTTCTGCCTTACAAAGGACTTTTTAGTTTACTACTATTATAGCCATTGATAGTTAATTGTAATTTATATTACAATTTACATCTGGATATTATATAGCGATTGCTTTTTAAATATGGAGCTCATAAACGAACACCGCGAACACGACCAATAATAATTTCGAGTAGAAAGCTGAGGACGTTACCTTCCACGAAACTCATAACCGTAACTAATAAAAACCAATTGTCGCTCGATCCTGCTCTTCGCATTCCCAAAAACCTTCGCAAAACCTATACGAAACAGCAATATTGCGATACTCAGCGTGTGATGTAATTACGTAAGCAACATTGTGAATATTTAAATCTTTTTCGTTTTTCTTTATCATGATATCACTGCTAACTATGTTAGGTACTTGTATGGATCCATGCTATAACATTCTTAACATACTTATTTTTTACATCTTATGATACAAACAATTAGTATTTTTTATAAGCATAATTCATGTTTAAATGTATAAAACGCATTAATATTAAATTTGATTTATTGCAGATAAAAACGCTGTATTTGGGCGATAGGCAGAAATTTAAAGGTGAGCATTTAAATTTAAATTTTGTCGTAAAATTAGGAACTTCGTCATTGTTAATTTGTCAAGGTTTTATCGAAGTAACAAATGACATTCATGTTACATGTCTTCACGGCGAAGGTGAAAGTCATTTGTATATCATCTCGTCTGTATGCACCTTTGCTGCCGCTAGTGTCTATTGAATCTCCAACGAACTGAATTAATGAATAGAATAATATGAATGATGGACAATAACTGTGCCGAGTCGCACTTGACTCGGTGACAAGTTGACAGCGCTACCAGTCAGGTACACGGGCACACGCCGAACGCGGATTATTAAGCTTTACTTGTAGACTTGTAGCTTGATTTTATTTTATTGCCTGAAACGTATAACGCATGAATTTGTTTGCATAACTCTTTCGATATCAAATTCTAACACTAAAGCTATTCTGAAGTATTTCTTGAACATTTTTTTTGGCTTGGAGTCCCAACCCGTGAAACCTTTTAAATCTGTCGATTTAAAAGGTTTCGTGGTTTTCAATGTAATAAAAACCAACATGAAGTAGGTTGATTATGGTCAGCCGGTATTTTGTGGTTCGATATAGTTATGATACATCTATACGGTGATGATGTACGTATATGCATGCGTGTTATTTCATTGAACGAATATAATTATTTTTCGTAATGTCTGATTTAGTTTAGATTAAATGGTCTGACCTTGACTCGATGCCGTTATTGTAGAAGACGGGTCAAGGGCGGGGCACCGAGCGGTTCGCTAAATTTTATAGCTCTTGAAAGACCACTTCCCGTTACCTCAGTGGCTTTATAGCGCACACTGACCGGGTTTAGAAATAAATGTGAACTTAGCATTTTTTAATTGCAATTTCCTCGGTTTTTTAAATGCCAATGTTAAATAGTCAGCCAGTAACTAATTTAAAAATCTCATCCGAACGCTCATTATCTATCCTATAATTTAAATCACATCACATCCTTGAACTTAATTTAAGGATAGGCTGTTTTTAAAACAGAACTTGAATGCGTATTTGATAACCTTCATGAACAATATTTAATGATACACTCCATAAGTTTCGAAAACTGGTCTTGTCATCGTTGCTGTGACAATGATTGTCTTTTTACCAACCGCTAGTCACTCATCACATTTAATTTTTATTATCGCATTCAAATTTTTCATTTATTACCAATGTCATTCCTATTATTTTATTATTATGTTATTCCTCTTACTATTAAGCATGTTGTGGCACCTTTGTTATTTGTGCATTTAGTTTTTCCTTATTTTTATATTATATGTAGTGTTATTGATGCAACAATGTTTTGATGTCCTATTAAATAAATAAATAAATATTCATACGTGTACCTATGAAGTACTTATCAATACATATCTTAACTAAGCACCTACCTACTATCAACTGTATCTAATAATTTACAAAATTTAAAAGAATATTATACATGCATTCGAGAACTTGTTTGCTTTCATTAACAGTCTGCAACTTTCGCTATAGTATGCAATAGATTCTATCAAAGTTTTTTATTTTTTATCTTATTGAAAGAGGTATACGATTCAGACTTCAATCGTCGATCAGTCAAGTATATAAAATATAGTATGATAAAATCGTTAACTCGTCGGTGAAGGTAGCGACGCCTCATAATCTTTTTTTTTTAAAAGGAAATGACAAGTATAATATCCATGCATAGTCGATATAAAAACTTAACCCTCTGCCTTTGACGGGTACGTGTTATTATAATTAAATGATAATATGAACTATTCTGTGATATATCAGTTTAGTGTAGTTTAGTTTGGCGCTAACATAATCAACAATCAATGTCACGGGATAGAATTGCATTAAAGATTCTTTCCATATCATGTTCAATGAACATAAACTTTTAAAAATCCATTCATTATGTCTAATAGAGTACTTAAATTTCAGGTCATATTTATGGATAAAACATAAACGGGCTTGCATAAAACATAAACTAAATCGTAAAAAATGCTAAATTTAAATGCGTCTATATTATTATGTACCTAATATTTAAAATATGCAAGGATGTCAGGTAATGTAATGTAAATTGAAAATAGATACCTTTTTTTTTGAGTTGTGACATACTGATTTTCAGGGTCATATAGAGAATTGTTGAGAAAGGAGAAATGTTATCTTTTTATGCAAAACTCATTGCAAATTTGACAGTTTATCGATCATATTGCACGAAGATTTTATAAATAACAGTTACAAAAGTTACAAAAGGTACCTCCAACGATCTATGTATATAAAACATTGCATTTAATATTACAGTACAAATAAACTTATTATTGATTCAATACCACTTCAAATAGGATTATAATTATTTCCTTTAGAATAATGCCGATGTAAGTGAGTTTTGGGTGGATTGTAATTTTTATACATTTGTATGTAAGATTTTATTTCGATTTAATATAATGAGGATACACGTTCATAGTACGCTAAGTTATTGATGGTATAACAACGCACATAAAAACGTAAAAACTTGTAGATTTATTCTTCGCAGGCCAATCATGGAAAATATTTGCCCGGAACATTCATCATCCATCTTAAATATTCAAATGAGAATTCTTATTAACTTTAGCATTATCAGACTGTAGCAAATAAGTTAGTTTGCGTTTAGCACAACTATTAATAACGTTAATAAAAAAGAAATAAAACTTTGCGTCTGACTGTTAAAGACAAAACTTGGCGTGTTGCGAAACCAGTTTTTAAATTTTATGAGGTAGTATTGCACACAGTTAGTTACTATTTATATTGTATTATGTGGTACACGGATACTTATTCGCACACAACCCTATAACGAATCTAAACTTTTCAGAATCTAAACCCACAATAATGCAGAATATTTGTATACTCTTATGTGGACAAACAATATATCAGACACACTCACAATTAAACATGTTTTTTTAGTTGACATCGCGTAAGTAAGTCAGGCAGTTAAGTTGATTTGTTATTTGTCACTGCTAACATTATTTGCTTACGCAAAATAATATTGCATACACTATACTGAAATACGATTCATTGTCGCGCGTTGATGTCTTTTTCTTTGCACAGATTTAAATGGAACTTTGTAGGTAGCATTTATGTTGAACAGTTTATCCTTTGTGCTTCGTTTACTGGTATTTATTTTAATAACGAGTTATAATTCTCGTGTTTTACCTATGAATTGGTTTACGACTCCGGAGAATTATTGCAACTAGTAAACTTTTATATACGGTGTACTTAATATAAGTAATTGGTTACACAATTCCATATCAAAAAAAAAATGTGCAATTCATTTTATGCCTCATTTATTAAGTGTTAGTTACACAAAGTATTTGAAAGCTTAATTTTAATTAACCGTTTAATATTGCTCGTTAATACAACCAAGGATACTTTAATATAGTTAAACCAAATTTTACAAATCTTTTAAAAAATATATATATACAAGATTGGATATCATAGAGTACATTTAAGTAATACGGATACATTTTGATGAAACCCGACGCTGGAGAGAAACTCATGATGAGAGCAAACGGGCTCTTCGTTTCGTAAGAGAGCAATAAAGCCTGCGATTCGTCCCGCGCCGTACAAATGAGATGACTAAAAGTAAGGACTCTAAAAAAGCGTCAGTTGGGTCGGAAACTCCATTGGTACAATAATAATATTATAGTGTCAGTAGTAAAGTGGAACAAGGAACTCGCGTAGTGGCGACTGGTACGTTGAACCTCCCGGGCTTGCCGATGTGTGTGTGTACACTCACACACTTGCACCACGACATGTACGTACACTACCGTGTAATACACTATGTCCACGTTAACTTAATGCGCCTGTGAGCGTCTGTTAAATGTGTTAGTGCATTAATCTGATTCATGGCGCGATAGGTAAGGCGCATGATAGAATTAAGTATGTTAAATTTTATTAATTTGTGACTTATACTTATATAATTGGGTTCTATATTCCTATGGCAATAATGTTCTCAATATATTTCGATGTTATTTAAAGTTATTTAAACTGATTTTGACATGATCAATACAGGCTGAGTCAACTTTTAGTGTTTATTAAATATTGATCTCTCCATATACATTACAAAATGAACGTATTCAAAAATTATTTAAAGTGCATCAGTGCTAAGAAGCTTAAAAAATAATTTTAAAATAAAAATAACATTGTAGGATACATTAATAAATAATATTAAAATAAAGATAAAGAAATGTGGAAGTTATTGCGTCGATAAAATTATTGAAAATGTCTTGCTTTGAATTGGCATAAAAAAATATGTTACTTTTACTTACGTGGTATGTCTTAACTCTTTCTATCTTTCTAACTAAGCCTACACCACAATAAGACATACCATATGTTAGTAAAACTAACGTCAAAACTACGTTGTACTGTTCAAAACTAAAACTGACGATCGATATCCTCTATATGCTTGGTGACTCTGTTTAAATGGCGATTTTATAATTGCTCAGTAAGTAGGTAGTATTTAAAAGAATTTCTTTATATATTTATTTTTTTATTATTATTATTGTATACTAGCGGCCCCTGTCGTCGGGAGGTCATTTTTTCTTAAACATTTTTGAATAAATAAATATAGCAAATGTTACTCACTAATAATGTAGCATTCTAACGGCAAAATAATTTTTGAAATCAGTCCAGCAGCTTTTAAGTTTATTCATTACATACAAAAATACAAATCTTTCCTCTTTATAATATTAGTATAGATAAGATAATACCAAGTATTACACCCAAATTTGTTTTCGATATTCCATCTGATTGGGACTAAGGTTTAATATAATATAAATTATAATTTTTGGTAGGTAAAGGAGTCATTCTTTTTATAGTAATCCTTTGTTATCATCATCATTCACCTCGAAAACAGGCCAATAATTCACCGACAGGTTGGCTAACCTGTCTTCAACGCCAACCACTCGGCGACTTGATATTTCTAGTTACACATGCTGAACAACATGTTCAATCAACTCTAACAGACAGACGCGGTTAATGTTACCAGATGCAGAATTTCGGTGCTATTTTCTAATCGTAATAAAAACAACAAACATTTCTTTTAGTGATAGCGTGAAAAGTTTATGATTGGCTAACCATTAATATTGTTGAATTAACTAAAAAATGGTCCTAATACTTCGAGTACTATGTCCTCATGTGCTGCATATCGCTGCATAAGGAGTGGATTATAATGCGCATATTAAATACACCCACAGTTTTACTTAGTCAAAAACGGGCCATCATTCGTCAAAATCATTTTGCGCAGGAATGTACTATCTTTACGGTTTGAATGCCTGTGAGAATGCACTAGCGAGCGTTAGTGATGTTATTGCAATACCCCAAAGCTCTAATATGTTTATAGATTAGAGGCTATGGCGGTTCTATTTTATCCTGCAGCTTAACTTTACGGCTAATCACCGAGGAAAGTGCGTTTAGTCATTGGCCCGTTTATGTCTAGTGTATCTAGCAACACTAGCGGCAAAGCTCCTATATGCGGGCGATTGCGACAACATCGTGGTACCGATCGGCGCGGCCGCGTGATCGTCCTTGCTCGCTTGCTCAACGCTCAATAAGTGCGCCGTGTTAGCCTCATCGTTAAAAGCTTTCGAGTACGAGTATAAAATCGATAATAAAAACAAAAATTAATTAAATACTGTTGTTATTGTTGAAATTGGTGCGCGCCACCAAACAAGCTGTCGCTTCTGTGACCTTTTCGTGTTCAGTATCCAATTAACCGTTTATCGGATCCTAAAATAGATTTTGAGGACGTCAAACTGCATTCCGAAATGTAGTTTCAAGTTGCTTAAAAAGAAATGAACGATTTATTCTACTTGTGTTAAAAAATAACGTTTAACTTTTTTAAGTAACTATACTACTATAGTTTTAAAACTAGATCCTAACTGTTACAATAAAAATATTGATTTAACTGAATCGGTTGAGGTGTACTCTTTTATGTAACGGTGGTAACAAAATTGAGCTGATAAACGCACAAATTATCAAATATTCTAACATTTTCTCCTGTTTTTTTTTCAATAAACTTATAGGTACCTTTCTTAAGATCAAAATTCATTATAACCGTGACCGTCGTAATCATTTATCGGAATCTTTCAATTTGTATTATTTATAAAAGGCTAGTCTATCTAGGTCGTGTGCACTAATTGTGTCGTTGACTGTACCTAATAGTTGAACTACATAACATTATTGTTCGCAGCGATGTTGCGTAAGGCAATTATTGATAAATGTCATTAATGACGTGTCCACAGATCGAAATCTAATTCGCACAATAGATACAAGGGGTCGTTTGGCTCACGTACTGATAGTGTATTTCCTCTTGATGTTATATTAATAACCAGATTGTATATTAAAACTTTGATACAGCTGCATTTTTAAATTAGAACAGTAGATTAAAAAATTGATTAGGTTTTAAGGAAATTATATTTTGGTGAAATTATTCCCTAACACTCAAACTACCGATTTACTACTTGGTGCTTTTAATAAGTAGGTTTATTTTGCGTATAAATAGCTTTAAGTATCTACCTACATCAGTTAATGCAGTCTATATATGACTAAGAAGATTTCCTATTAGACAAGCGGGCGTCTGCTTGCATATCTACTTACCTACCTTATGTTTATTTCTACACAGTCATGTGCTTTTATATCGATTGAAATCTTTAAAAAACTGCATAATTTTTATTCATTCGACAACATATTTTCTAGCCAGTTCATATTTGTGGAATTTATAAAACAAATTCCGTAATATCCGTTAGGACTAATCCAATGCACTCACACGTCGACGGATTACACAAACTCAATAGTGCACACATAGTAGCGTTACTAACACAGGGAAGCACACGTGCGCAGTGTTGCCGCCAGCGCGGAACGAGTTCAGACCGACCTGCTGCGCCCGCGCAAGAAAGAACTCAGCCAAGGACGCCGGCGTAACGGTCCGTGTGCGGTGTGCGGGCGAGGGGCGGGGGAGGGGGAGGCGTGCCCGGTCCCGCTACGCGAGCTCGAACCTGCGGGAGCCACGGGACAGCTTACATCACGCTCCTGACGATATTGCACCCTGCATCAGTGACCGATTTACATACCGAAGATATAAAATACAATGTACACCCACCATACACAATTATTTTGATCGTACTTATGTACCAATAAGAATCTTGTAAGAACCGATATGCAATATAATTTATAAATATATTTGATTCACAATAATTGCATGTAACTAAAATAAGTACTTTGTAAATATCAATACTGTGCAAGCTTAGTCAATTTAACCTTTAAGATTATGATAGACGTGTCCAAAATGATGCATAATTCTTAAGAAAATCCAATTTTAAGTTCCTTCGCCCCGGCCATCGACCCTAAAAACCTTATTTTCCTTTTCGCTCACTCCCGTTCAATATGATATCGTTGTCTCCCAGTCACGAAAACCGCTGTTCTGTCTTTATTTTGTTCCATTACGGCCAAGAACAATGACTATTCGCCGATAGGACCGCGTTCTTATATCTATTCTTTTCTTGCACGCGCGCCGCGGCATCGCCCCGAGCGAGACGAGCGGTGTTCCAAAGCGCGCGGTCAATGCTAAATGTTTCGAATTCCTATTGGGCCGCGGAGAGCTTAAAGATGGCCACTCGATCGAAGACCGTTTTCTCGTTACGATAACCTAATTTTATTCCATTACGCCGGTAGTCGTTCTGCTTAAATTTCAATAAGGCAAGTCCATTAAGTTCGAATGTCAGGAGGTAATGTGAGTAAAAAGACACCGACCTCGCGGACGTATGTTCGCACGGTGCGGCCGCCCCGCGCCTCTAGCCCGCCGCCCCGCACCGCCCGCGCCCGGCCGCGGCAGCCACCGCGCCGTTGAGCCCCGGCCGGGCGGGCGGCCGCGGTCGGTGATTCAACTGTGTTTGTTCGGAAATGTTGAAGGTTTGCCGGACGTCAACATACACGGAACTACCTTGCGTTCGAGCGTGTTTCCAGGTATCACTTTTCTCTTTCTTTTGCCTATCAAGAGCGATGATAGACGTATGCAGAGCAAAATACTACAGTCAAATAAATACGTCTTCATAAGTATCGCGTAGAAAATGTAGTAAGTCATTTTTTATGTTCTCAATTTCATATAAAAGACATCAACGCAGTGTACTAACGCGATTGAATATATTGTGCATAGGTGACGGAAAAATTGTAACAGGCAAGTATCATGCAACTGATTAAATTACAAACAGAGTTATACCTAGTTACCAACAGCCTATAATTGAATGCGAATATAAGCTAATCACCCATTTACTGATCGAGCCGCATTGTTATATGCATGACAGATAATAATAATACTATTAGCTCTAGCTTTTTAAACGGTTGGCAATACGTAGATATATGGCTAATAATATATTATTATTGCTCGGCTGGCCAATAATAATTAATAGTATTCGTAAGTCAAGCGCCGGCGTCACTCGTCACACTGAGCCTCGCAGTGCCAGCATTACAACTGACTTTTTAAATAGCACTTTTTGCGCGCGTATCGGAGGCCTACGTCTGCTTTTGTCATTGGCATTTTCCGCATTAATCACGACGCGGATTAAACTAGAAATCCTGTTCGGGTTTTTTTGTCTATTATTGACTTACTAGTGTGACCGCTATCAGGCCACGCTACAGATTTGATTGTGTCTGTGTGGTAGAGTCGTCGTGTAGATAACGCAGCGACCACGTGTATCGTACAAGTTCTTCAATCTTGTTACTTTCATTTTCTATGTTTATTAAAAAAAAAATTTTTTAATATTTTTTGTATCAATATGGAAGTGTGTTATGTTTTTTAAAATCAACTAGTTGCGCAGGATCGCTTGAAAACTGTGAGTACATTTGACTGTGCAAATTTGTATAAGTGAAGTTATTACATATGTTATAGTTAATATGGGTCCATGAAATCCCGTAGTACGTTGTTGCTTGCTGTAAGCTAACAGGTTGGTGGTTAAATTAACACATTGATAACGTTGCGGTTTATACGGCTTCTGGTTTTAAGTTCACTTTATTTGTATATCTACTATAGTTCTTAAAGTCAGGTCTTTGCAGGGTTAACCTCTTTAAAATATTTTTTTGGATTATTTTGCTCTTATTTTATTATATTCTTCTGTATTTTCAAAATTAATATTGAGTTGTTAGGGTTCTGCACAAAATCCCCTGAATTTCATTTATTTTTATATATTAAAAGTGTGTTTTACACTACAAAATATTAACTGTAGGAGTTAGAACTAATAACAATTAATACTACTTACATAGATGTAAGTAGTATTAATTTCGTCTGAAAAATCAGCTCAAAAAAGTGTTTACTACAAGTGCTAATTAATCTCGTAAGAATTTATCTTAGCCGATATTATATTATTTATAAGAAAAAAGTTTACACAGGATATATTGAAATAAAATGTTTTATTTATAATGCGCTACTGTATCGCTGATATCGAGGCAATAAATAATGTTTAAAGTTTAAAAGCAAACGAGATTGCTTACAAGCTCGGTGCGCTGTGCGCCGGCAGCCACCGATCGAATATAATTAATTTATTTGTATAGACATTTAACGGCTCGGTATAAATACCGAAAATTAGTCATATCAGTGCAGACTGGAAGCCAAACCCAATACAAAATATTAATAACATAATATCGCCAGACAGCCCTTACCATAGTTTTTTTGCCAATACTGTAACGGAATCTGTGGTAATATACGAAAAGATTGAATTTCTGTGGTAAAAGGCACGCGATCACGCGTCATGAGTGATGTTGCTTGGGTTGCTTCGCCAATAACAATATATCACAAGAAAATGTATATACCTACATAACGTCTTAGAATGCATAGTATGTTTAATATTACAATAATTATACACCATACGGTACGGTAAGAATTTCTTTATTTCTTAAGATTACAATCAATAACTTACGAGAAACAGTACATAAATGGCTAAGTGGTTACATATAACAACACACTTGCCTAGTAAATCTTTGTCCAGTAGGCCGGTACAATACAAAACGAAATTATCAAAAACGAACAAAACATGTGGGTAGTTTCAATAGTAAATATCGAATTGGCTTGCTATTGTGATACTATGCACGAATTCTTAAGTGGAGTTTACATAAGGTCCATATATTTTGTTAAGGTTTAGACATAACGACATAACGCTTGTTTTTCTCTTAGTGGCACAGTGCTCTGCTGTGGACCCATTTTTTGTAAATGTATCTTTTTGCTCTAATTGCTTATAGGTAGCGAGCCTACTGCGATTGTCCCCGGCACATCCCCACTTAATACAATGAGGCATTATATTGAACTTTCCATGGATCCAATACCAGACTGTTAGTTTATTTAAATAATATTATTCATCATTCTTGTCTTTATATTGCCATGACAGTCAACGTTTTTTTGTTTCGTTCTATGTACCTCCGTTTGTCACCGTATCATCAACTAGTGCCATTGTGTTTTCATCATATAGTAGGTTAATTAGGTGCATGTTTTAAGATCGACTCTCCATTAACGTTGAAAACTCTAACAACCATAGTAGACTATTTCTTTGTGATACCGCTACGGTGTTGTTACAGAGAAAACAGCTACAGCGGTTGTTAATTTTTTACTTCAGTTAAAAAACGCATGATAAAATAAATTAATTTGGCACCCCATTAAATATTAATGGGGTTTGTGGTCGTACGCAAAACCTTCTCTATTATGTCCGCGAACATTGAGCTCTACCAATAAAGATCAGTACACACTGTCCCACAACTTTCAAAGTAAAATTGTAACTGTAATTAGTATTAGTCACCACGCGTTGTAGAGGCTACATATATGTGCCTGTAAGAACTAGCTTGAAGCCTAATTATTTTTATCATCAAAGAACTTTCGTCTTGTGTACGCTTGATTTAAAATTCTTGGAAAAGTGAGATGTGGTACGGAATGAGCACCTGCAGAATTGGAATTGAATTAGTCATTTGTTCATTTAATAGCTTTTGTAGTGGTAGTCTAGTTTAAATTTAATTTTTCAGTAAGTAGATACATTAAGTGTTCAATCAAATTAAGTTTCCATTAAACGGTCATTATCCTCTATTATGTTGAAAAACAGTTATTGTTGTTCTATTTTCAGTTTGAACAGAATGGAATAATGTATACTGAAAACTCTACAACCTTGTTCTTTGTAAGCTTACAAGAAATAAGACAAGAAACGCTAATTGTCTGAGTATATATAATATTATGACTCTGCGATCACCCCGTGACATAGTAAATTGAATAGATTTTACAAATAAAAAATATGAAAATAGGTTTGGGATTACCTACGTATAAATGCATGACCTGCCAACTCTAAGTGCTATGACTTACCTATCTTCATATTATGTATTTACATAATGAAGCCTTCAACTGGATGGAATGTTTAGATACATATACAAAGTTATTAACTTTGGTATATAATTCTGAAATCATATTCTATTAAGCCTACCTAATTCACAAAGGACTTTACTTCGCATTATATAACCTAAGCTTAGGTGTAAGCTGGCCAATGGTATAAATTCGCGAGATTAAATCGCAGTTGGGTAAAATTTTTCTGTCGGGCGAACATGCTCATGTCATGTCGTATCGTATATGAAAATATATGTTGTTGTTATGTAATAGCTTAATAGATAAAATAACTACGTTGATTGAGATGGTTTTCAATTTCTCGTATGTGTCGAGTCGAGGTCGTACATGTATTATTTATTTACAATTACACTAGGTAAATAATATATACATATATACTCGTACATAAAGGCATTATACAACATCGGTCAGCAAAGGCTATTTCCATAATTTGCCACTGACGGGAAACGAATCCGCAGCAATCCATCGCGAACGGACGCTTAAACCATGGTCGTCATTACAAATAAATTTAGAGACTGGCGAGCGCCAGACTCTACATTCCTTTATTCCTTTATTGTAAAAACATTATAACAAATTATTTGCTTATAATTCCTTGATAGTTTGTTAGGCACCATTTATAAAAAAGGCATTTATAAAACCGGCCAGGTGCGAGGAGGACTCGCGCACCAAGCCTTCCGTACCTAAACTGTGAAACCACCGAACATTACTGTAACGAAAAGATAGGGAGACAAACTTAACTTTGCAGTTGGTGTACTGGAGTCCCAACATAAACCGCCATATCTTTTGATTGCATTAACCTAGAAGCACCAATGGACCGCAGATATAAGTTTATGTTATAAATTTCAACTCGATACCTTCACGCGTTTCTCAGAAAAAGGGTCTTGACAGACAGACAGACGGACAAGAAAGTGATGCATGATAACGCAATCAAAAGATACGGCGGTTTATGTTGCATTTTCAGTACATTTGCACGGGAACAAAAAACCTATAGGGTACTTCCCGTAGATCTGGAATCATGAAATTTGGCATGAAGCAAGGTCTTATAGCACAAGTAAAGGAAAATATCCGAAAACTGTAAATTTATTGTCACAATTTTTTTTTGCGATTACAAACTTATTTTGTAGTTACTTTGTATGGGGACACCAGTATACCAACGGCAAAGTTAAGATTGTCCTTCTATCCAGTTTATGTTTTCCTTAGAGTAGTGATCGGTGCTTTCACAGTTTAGGTACGAAAGTCTCGGTGCGCGAGTCCAGCTCGCACTTGGCCGGTTTTGTCCTTTTTAGGTACGGAAACCTCAAAAATGGTTCTCCTTTGTTCCATTAAAATTAGTTTAGTTATTATGTAAATTCACACCTCCTGTACCTTCATCTACTACAAAGGTAAGGACCTTAGGTTATTACCCGTACCCTGTTCAGTCAAGCATTTATGTTTTCCTGTAATTTTTTACTTGCGTTTTAAGTTTTTGTAAGAGTGTGTTTCATTGAGTCTTTTAGCAAATGCAGCGGAACCGAATAGGCACCCAGTCATTTTCTATACCTACCTTTATTCGAACGCGGTAAATAAAACCTATGACAAAATGTTTAAGTCTTTTTTTTCTAATGCAGCTTAAAAAACAGGGAACTTTGTTGTCGCCGTTTGGATTTATAAAAAATCGTGTTTTTGTGGTTTAGAATCAGGGTTTTGGTAGTTACCAAACTGGATGAGTCAGTCATCCGGGATACAGTTCACTATAAAATCTGTTTCTGCGAATCGTGAAATGTCGAATCTTCTAAAGGTTTGTTTATGACCAATAATCTTATTTTGTGCTGTCTTTGTTTAGAACGGATTAACAAAACAAAACAAAACAGATTAACTTATTAGTTAAAATGTATAAATGCAATTTACTGATTATTAATTTGATTTGTACAAATCTTTGCTCATCAGACTGTGACCCACGCGCTGTTTATGTTAATACCTGACTATCGAGCTTTTTAATAAACATGTAATAAATAAGCATTGGGCGCTCAATAATCATAAATACAATTATTATTAGTGCAGCCCTAATAATTATGTAGATCCCTACATATAGGTAGGTAAGTCTTGATGAGACTAATGTACCAGTATTAGGTTATAACCTTTTTGAATAATTTTTCTATTAACATAGAATTATTACAAACATATAAATATTTGTTTTACTGTATCTAGTAAACGGTATGTTAGTTTATATAACCAGCTAGTGGCACTCATCTGTGTTTACTTAATTATGAGTATAAGTAACCCATATACCTACGTAGAAGCACATATACATATAACGAAATAGTTTCGTAAGACCTTATAGCGAAATTCTGTTAATCCTTTTATGGGTTGAATATTAAATACATAAACATAGAGATAACCAAATATGAACAAACATCGTTCGTGTTAAATAGGTAGGTATGATACGTAACTTTTCCTTATAAACAAAGTCGCTCTTCTTACTACCCAAATTGAGGTGAAAGAATTTAGCTAGTTGTTATAACAAATGCAATTTTAGTTTTTTATATCTCCCATGAAAACCATTTAAATTACATTAAAGTTAATAAAGTCATAGCTTGTATCCTAGAAATAAAATTTCACCCATTGCAAAATACTTTTAAGTATCCAACTTCCAAGGCAATGTAAACTCGACCGCGCAGGCAACAGTGTTTGGTGTCTGTCAAACGATTTACGAGGAACGCAACATTTCGCAAAACTGATTGCAATGCACAGAGATTGCTCTCAAGTGTGCCGTATCTAATTTATCACAAATGCGCATCGGCGATGGAGGCGGGATCAGGTGGATTGCACGCCGGGTTGCTGGTGTCAATCCCGCCGCATAAATAATGCGACTAAACTTCCCGCTTTCCACTGAAATATGTACCAGTGATCGCTATAAATTACTAGTGACATACGCTGCTCATTTACAATTATAAGTCCCTAGTACGTGTTGAGAAACTTGAGAATTACCACCAACCATTGAATGTCTATTTAGACTTGCGAATCGTAAGCAGTAGACTACCCAATTTTATTACATAGTCATAGTAAATACTCTATACGTTCCTCTGCGTTACGTCCTTCATTTCTACCATGAGATTATACTTTCGTGTATGAATCGCCAGTTGAAAGTCTATGTACACATATTTTATTTATTATTTATAGTATAGAGGCGCTGTATCATTTTTCATACATTTTTTTTGCGCAGATGCTTACTTTTAGCGACCGTGCAATTCATGGCATGGTATATCTTTAATTCAATAACATACTTACAATAATGAGTTTTATAAACGTTAATTTGTAAATAACGCTTGTTAGTTACTGCTGGAGATACGCCTTGGTTCGTTAATTACAGCAAAAAGTGAACGCGTCATCTCAAAATTGCACTTTGTCCCAGAAATAGTGTCATGTAAACTCGAGTAGATATCCAGTAAATTATCATAAATCACAGTGTGAATGCTGTCATATTCGAGCTAAAGTGAAGGTGCTATAATAAATCTGGGTTGTGTTATAATAAATCTAGTCATTATTCGTGTTGTATGTCGTTTGGTCTCACAAATATTTTCCGTAAGTCGAAGAGACCGCGCGAGAGGTGCGTACACCGCCGGGCCCGGGCCGCCCGCAACGACCCGGCACGACACTACATCTCGTAACAACTACGATACTACGTAGTTAAGTGAGGGTGTTAGTTACGAGAAATACTAAACTAATATATCGCCAGTCACAATACACTGCAGATATTGTAAACTGAAATCTACAAATTACTTAATTTTATGTGTAAGGTGTTCATGCTAGACATTTTATTATAATTAATGTCTCACGGGAATTGGAAGTTAAAATGGATATTTTGGGACCTTTGAATTGTACCAATAAGCGATTAAATTTGTAATATTTGCAATTTATATAAATAATAATTTATATAGCTTAAATACCTCTGTAAAATTAAGTTCAAATGGTTTTTTGGTTGATATCAACATGGTGACAGTTGTTAAACACTAATGTTTAACAACTGTCACCATCGTTCTGCCAGTATACACGAAGCTTTTTGAAATACGCTACAGGCTCCTTAATAAATGTCAATATGTAGAGCACTACAAAGAAAGAACATTAAATAAAACATATTTTCACTTAAAACCTGCCGCAATTACCTTGATAAACAGCTCGAGTATGAACCCTTCAATTAAAACGTACCATTCAGGTTTTGCCAGACGCTGTGGGCGCATGCTTTACTTACGAATCGCAATTTGGGTATAAATATTAATTACGAAAGTTCCTGTATAAAGTGTTACAGGCGAATAGCGGTTGACATACCATTCTTTAAACCGATTTATGGAGAAGACGCGCCAGAAACTATTTGAGGGCAAGTTTATTTTAAAAATGTTTTTTTCTTAATTAATCCCACTACCATATAATTTGAACCTATCCTAATAATTATACAAGTATAATAAGTTTAATAGCATTTGTTACGGTACATCAAAGTAATTTGCTAAATCTATTATATTTATTTTTCAAAATTATAAGGCTAAAATGTCTTAATTTGCACACAGGTATGTGCATGTTTAAAAAAATGTTTAAAAAACATCCACAACACAATAAGTCATAATAGACATAAAAACATATACTTTCTTTGTAAGAGAAGGTAATATTAAGAACATTAAACGGCTACATAATAACCGCAAATTATAGACTAGCGTAGAGAATTCGATTAGAGATACCTAGGTATTAATAATTCGGTGCATCTATTGTTATATTCCACTCTCGCTCGACGTGAATGAACGTTCGAGCCAATTGACCTCTGCCACCAGACGAAGCAGAGTTCGGTACTCTAGACCCTCGTAAATACTAGAAAATGAAACTTCATGTTACCAAAAAAACTATTACGTTAGCGATCGTGTTGGTTTAAATGGCCGATGAGCGCGTCGTAGTGTCTGCGTAAGTGAAGTCGACGCCGAGGCCTTAATTGGCGAACATCGATATTTTTTCGACACTGACGGATGGCCTGAGACCAGCCTAACATTTGCCAACCCAATTCCCAAATAGCTGTTATATCGCTAATGCGAGCATTTGATCACAATAGTGTAGCCCGTAAACGTCAGCGAGAGCGGCCCGATCGCACAGTTAAATCTTTTAGTACCAATCTATGTTAATCGATAGGACATTAACAACGGTGCGTTGGTAATGGTCAGTCCCGGGACACGGTACGCTCAAGGCTGGCGGCGGGTGAAAGGATTCGTCGTGAATCTGGATCATCCCGACATCCGCGAGCCGTGCCTACGCGCCGCCGCCGCCACTGTCGAAGCCCCGCGCTGCTACAACCGCGAATGCAAATATCAAACAAGCACACAGATCTTGTGTCTTGTAGATTATACGGAATGTAATTAAAATTAACAAATTGTTAGTCCTCTACATTAGATGTTGCAATATTCGGTTGCTCAGAAAGCTGCACCCGCGACTGGCTGGTATCTGGAGGAGCGTTAACAAGTTACTCTTAATGCATATACATGTAGTTACTATCGAATAGGTACATATTATGACTTTGTTCGTAATGAAATTTTGATATTTACGTACTTATTTGTAGTTCAGTAAAAGTAGATAGGTAACCTAAAAGTGCACTGGAATAATAAAAACTAAACATTTATCAATTTATTTCTCTGCTATAAGTTTGTCTTATGAATCTATCTTGCGTAATCTCTACATTTTGTTTTCGGAAAATGAGGGAAAATATTTTGTTTATTCATTTTTATTGGTAAATGTGTTGATTTTATTGGTATCTTGCACTATTAATGCAATATAGAGGTGTACTTTACCAAGCTCTATTTTAATATTATTATTACTGGTATGGAGCGACGGTACGATGGTGTAGGTACGGGCCCGCGCCAGCGTCGCGGTGGAATATGCAAATGATGTTAAACTGCAACGTTACGAAACCGCAACGACCGATAGACGTGATAATACCTATAAATAAGGACAAACTATTAATGGTGAAATAAATTGATGTGAGATCACGATTTGAAAATTATTAACCTGAAGTCATTTGCACCGAGGAAAGCGATCTGCTGCAGTAACGCCAAGCGGCAATGCTCGTATGGTAGGTACACATTTATTTATGCGTGTGTTAAGTAGTCGTTTGCATACACTGATTATTGGTGCAGGTATTTTTTATTGCTTTATTATTTTCTATACATCTATTTAAAACAAAATAACGATTATCATCAGATAATCATAATGTTTATAAGTACATCATAAACACTTATTATGGATGTATCACGGAAGAATCAATACAGGACGCTCTTATATAAAGAGCATTATACGCATAATACTGTAACTTAAGAATAGTATTTCAGCCCACTAGATATGGACCACTAGATCAAGAATTCTGCAGTATGTGAACTTAGCACGTTGTAACAAATTGACAGAAGGTGGTACCAAATATTATTCAACTCTTTGTAATGTAGCGACTGTTTTTGTAACCTAGCAAGGAACACCTATAAATGTAGGTAACAGAAAACTTATAAAAAACGTATTTAAGAAACAAGCTGGACGATGACCACAAGACATCTGTCTGTCTGATTACGTCACAGAATTTGAATATTATTTTTTCTAGTACGAATATAATATACATGCCTTCCGCCATTTTGGATTACACTGCATCTGCATAAAAATTAATTTACAATTGATTGATTGCGTGCTTATAAAAATATTACAAATTGATTGATCATCGATTGATTGGAATATGTAGGCCATCATTGGTATTATATTTTAGTGTTCAGGTGTTGTATTTATATTCCAATTTATATGCGCGACGAGTAATGAGCTCGCGGCGCGGTTTTCGTGTTTATCAGATGAGCTTCATTACCATTCGAGGTAGACATATTGCTAAGGCGAGGTGCGAGATGCAAAGGCGCGCTTCTAATTACAATATCGATCCTAACTTAATACTTACATGACGGTTTAATATTGTAATTACTTTATGCATAATTTCGTTAGTTATGACAGCAGGTAAAGTACCATTGGAAATATATTCGTATCTATGCAATTATTTTGTACTTGGAATATGTATAATGTGTAGTTTATGGTATGGTATGAACCTAGCAAGGTCAATAAAGCTAAGGGTCAAACTTACTTATTCCCGATAAGAAGCAGCAATGCTAGAAATATCATTATAAGCTCCAAAAGCAAAACACGGGCATTACAAACTGTGATTAGAAAACAAAGTTACTGTCTACAATGTAAGCGCGAATCATATTTTTTTAAGTAATAACACAGTGAAGCCATTTCTCCAATGAGTGTTTAGTTTGCTTTCTAAAAATAAAAGTATATTTTAATTTATGTAACCAATGAAGCCAGTAGAAAAAGTCAGTCTAATTAATATACGTCAGGTATCATTAAGTTTAATGTAGGTTTTGCGGTTGCGACGTGGGCTTTAATCTCAAATAGATAGCATGTCATCGTCTGATGGGATGTTTCGTTTATAGGGTTACTATGAAAGTTGATAATGCATTTCCTATACGTAGTGGCTACGACTTAGGATTTTCACATTAGATACCTACTCGTTGCAACGATAATTCTTAAGCATAGGTGGAAGTGGTAGAATAAATGGAACGTAGATACGTTTAACCTTATTTTCTCATAAATGTAATCTGTTCTTTATATAAATATGACATGGCAATACAAAAAAAATAACTACTTCATAAATTACTTTGTTATTAAACAAACCAAATTAAAATAGAGACACGTAGGTTACCTTGTTACCATACAATAACATGCATGAAACGAGTCTGTTTATTATTATTACATCAATGAACAATATACATTTAAATAAAGTGCAATCGTACCTACATGCGTTCGCGTAGGCACCTGGGTATGAGATGGTTCAATCCACGAAGGCGCGCGCTCTCTCTTTCTTACGCCGAATCAGTTCCCTACAAAAGTGATCGTTTACTCGCCGTAAGAAAAGGACGGCGCGCGCAGTCGTGGATTAAACTATCCTTGTTACCATTAGCATGTATGCGTGATATAATTTAACTTCCCGACTGGCAGAGTACTGGAGTTGGAGGCAACACGTTTATTTATGTCGAGCTCAATACGTGAACGAATAATTACATTGACTTTTGCTCTCAGTCGTTTCTTCCGGAATAACACACTACTCGGTATTGAGTAAACAACACGATCAAAAATAATCCTTTAGATATACATCACATATATACTTGTATAGTAGTCTGCTGATTTAATATTGTTGTTGTAAGGTAGCATTTTTTGCTAGTGGTTTAACCTATGTGACTGAGACCCAAGGAAGTTGTACAAATACAATAAGCAAAAATACGAATTTTCAAACAAAGCCCCGCGACTTGATGCCTCAGAGTGCGGTTATACTTTTTAAAGATATATAAGATATACTTTTTGAAGATGTTTACATCTTCAGAAAAAATATTAGACATTGGCGTCCCCAGCATATTATTATAGAGGGGTTTTATATGTAATATAGGAAGTTTTTGTTTTCGTTGTAATAAGTAGTTAAGGTATTTATGATGTTCTTGGTCTTCTAATTTAATTCAGGAACAAGTTAATAGCATGCCGAGAGCCAAGTATCTTATTCAACACTTTATCCAAATATAGTATATGCAAGGGGTTCTTATACTTATACTACTTAACCGCAAGTACCTATCCACCCTATTACTACTCATTGAGTATTGCTTTTCCCACATCCCTATTATAAAATTATTTTTATTATTATTATAAAATTCAAACGTCATTATGATGTGAAATAATACAATTCAAGAGATACCTGTATCCAGGACAAGCTGATGGTTTAAATGTAATGCAATTAAATTTTGTAAACAAATTGGAATTAATTAATAATCCGTTCCAGTGGCAGTCAGACTTTCTTACACTTAACTATTGCATGCAGACGTCTTAAAATAGCTTCGCATGCAAATGCAAAAAAAAAACTTTACACTCACCTACCTAGATAATTCCTATTGACTTACAAAGAGTACCGAAGTAAGTCGTATCGCGGCGGCGACCGGCCAGGTAATTTAATATTCGTTCGGATAAAAATAACAAAACAATGCTACGCCAGATGCTACTTTCGTTTTCCAACCACGTCTTATTGCCGCGGCTGTCAAAATTTTTAACGCCAATTTGCCTCCGTATTATATTAGCACGCTTTGCACATAATCGAACATGCATGTTAACTACCAATTAGTCAATATCTACATTTATTTTCACCGGTACAATGAATGATGCGCCCGTCAAACATTCGAAAACATTTTTTGTCGATACCTCATTGTAGAGGCATCACTTAATATATTTTTTTTTTTCATTCGTTATATTTAACTAAATTGATTCATACTAATCAAAATTAAATAAAATGTATTAATTCCTTTGTACATACATAACGTTCAATAAATGTTTATACGGCTGGTCAGGGAAGCAGTTACAAAAAATAATCATAAAATGGTTACTTTGACATCTAATTGAAATGGTAAGTTTGATTTTAAAAAAATATTACGATATGATACAGCCTTTTTGCAACAAATATGCCATGTCAAGGTTGAGCGACCGGAATACAGCCAACCAAAGGCTTCTGTTCACAATAACAAGACCATCCAAATAGTTTATTTAGTTAACACATGCAGCTTAGTATAATAATAATTTTACTGATTGACGATTTGCTATAACAAGAGAACATCAAATGGCCTATATTGTTCTAAATTTAATTAGTCCTACAAAAGTAATTTTTAAATAAATCTGATGAGGTTTCAGTTGATTTGCTTAATAATATCGATATTCATCTCGATAATGTCCGTAAAGGTACATCGTAAATAACCGTGATTAAAACACCATAAGATAGTGAAGGTAGGTTCGCACGAAACCAGATCGAACCGGATCCCAATCGGCGGGAGCATTTTCTGTAACTGGAGCAGACGGCCGTCTCGAATATCGCCCCTTATGTCGATAATAAGATTTTCTTTCGTACGCCGCAATACCGCAATTTCTCTTTTTTGTGAGTGCACCTGTGATGTGGGCCAATCGTGGCTTATATAAACGAAATCGTGATTGACGTTTATCCCACACGTTATTGTGTTCCATTCCGCATAACTAATCAACATAATTATGTTTTAATAATTGTGCCCTAATCACCGTACAATATAATTGCTAACACTCTTTTGTATGTTATCTACAATATTGGGGTTATAATTAGTTTAGGACCAAATTGCTTACGGTTGATCTGGCAATATTTATTACTTTATGGCTGTCATCTAGCTTGCCACCGCATCCAATTTATAGCCTGTGACACTCCGGCACAATGTAGCTTTTCCAATCAATGAGAGACTTTTCAGAAACGCATTTGTGGTTCCTGAGATAAGTCCATACTAACATACCCCAAATATATAGAATTCAATTGACAAACCACCTGTGACAGCATTTTTTTCAACACAAAGGTAATTTGTATTGTATCTATCAGGGGAGGATAACTTTCTATAAATAAGAGAGTCAAAATTTTACCTCTTTGTAATACGGTGTATAGGTATGTAAAGTTGTTGATTTATGATTAGAAAATATCAAAATATATTTGATTTAATAAGCTAGAGACTTATTAAATTCGTATTTCATTATTAATTTAATTATAATCTCGATTTGCGACAATATAATCTTATTTTAACGATCAAAAATCATTGTGAGAACGCTATTAGGAATTAGACGCATTACGTAATCGTAACTAATGATGTGACCAATTAGCTAGATCCGCTGAGCTATTCCACAGGACAAAGCGGTCATCACGGTATAAATTTTGGTTCCTAATCGAGCTAAACCTGAGCGACTGGTCGACACACCCGTACATAGAAATGCAGAATCTAACATCAAATACCTCTTACCTACCTACCAACCTAATGACGAGCAGACTTGTAGAATACAGGCATTAATAAAACATTTTTATACATACAACATTTGTAATTAACAAAATATATTAAACGTTTTCCGATTTACTAATACTGACTTACATATTTGTTAGATAGAACGATTTAATGATAGAATGATTACAATTGTCTACGGTTGGTGTAAATCTTAAAAACGTTGTAAGATAAACCTATTTATCAGTTGCATACACCAAGAGTGGTTTCGAAATGCTATATTAAATTTATTGACCCATTTTAATATGTAACTGTAACATCAGTCCAAATTTTAATGTCGAACATCTTTTGGTGGCGGCACCAAATTTGCATTCGGCCAATCATTTGGTTGAGTCGGCGTGCAGTGCGCGGGCGCAAGCTCGAGCCGCGTGGGAAACTCGAGCAAACGCTATCTGATGCAAGTACTATCCATATTTTACGTCAGAATTGGACGCACTCCAGTTGCGCGTAAGCAAGTAATCTCCGTAGTTAATGTCACGACTAGATTGTGCATCCTTGCGACGCCACCGGTCTCCCAGTTGCTATAAATCAGCATGTAAACCGCAATCGACCTATATTGGCATTTGTAACGACCTCATACAACTACATAGTATAGGCACGTTTATTATCTATCGGCTTAATTATTTCAACCAGATTTCAAACATAATTAAGTAGTGGTAGTAGCAAGAAATATTGCATCAATACCTGTTAATTATCTTTAGATAAGAACATTGATACATGCACTCGGTTCGGGTATTTATCTGCATCAGATAATTAATTACGTACCTACTTATATTGGATATTTTATCTCTTTTGTTGCCTATTTATTGTAATTACTTTCTACATAGATTGTGGGTAATAATCTAGGTAACTATATAAAATTAATGTAATATGTAATTTGTTTGTAACTTATTTTATTGAATATCATTTATAAAAATATATGTACAACAATCTGTCAGATCTTTCAAGTCCTCGTACCGTAATCACTCATATTACAAAAACTTTAGACAGGCACCTTTTTCGGAATATATTAACAAACATACATGATGAAAAATAACCTTCTCCTATTTTAGAATCTGATAAAACATGTAATTATGTAATACAACATGTATCAAGGTTTTTTTTACCTCATTTTCATCATTTTCTGAAATATTGATTCTTTGGAAAATAATTTTACAGAATTTAAAGATACTGACTGTCTCTGAAATCACTAAAACGCAGTCACATACGAGTCATAGCTACCTACTTAACGAAGCGGTCTTTTTCGCTACGAACATAATCGATATCGTCAAAGTATTTAATTGCATTAGCTGTAATTAACCGCGTGTCATTCGGATTTATGGTATATGATAGATGCGGCTCGCAACCATAATTTCACTTTTACCGGGATATTATAACGTGGCATAAAATTACAACAGTATGAGGGATCAAAGGCTGAGCGTAGTAAGCGGTCATCTCTCGCTAAATGCCAGGGGTCGGCGATCGCGGCGCGTGACGACTGGCGATGCTCTGGTATGCGTAGCAAGCTCCATTTACAGCTGTGGCGAATACCAACAGGTAATAGTACCACAAGCTTCTCTGATTAATATGAAAAATATTGTTCACTTGACTATAATTGCTATTGCGTCCGTGTTTTATTAGTCGGCCATAATTAGCAGTGTATGTATAATAAAATGATTTGCTCGTTGCTAATAAAACGTAAGAAGCTTATTACGTGAGTAAATCTATTTGTAGGCACTGTACCGTATTAAATACAAGATTGGTAGAGTTCAAATTTATGCGATTGCGTACAATAATTTATATTGCAAATTGTATAGCATTCTATATTCTATATTTCTAACAGTTTTCCAAAGTTGCTAGCGACTATCGAACGTAATTAATCTGTCAAACTCATAGTGGAGCCACTGATTGTTCATAGGAACATCTATGTATTGATTATAAACAACCGAGTACACATTTTAATTCGGTTAGTTTCTGATTACGTGCAGGTACGATGTCGTGCTCCACTTCACCTTGATTCGAACAGAAATTGACCAATGAGAACGGCTTGTTCGGTTTGGCTTTATTCCGAATCAATTCTATGTAAAACGTCCAATTAAAGCCGTCACATTGTGGTACCGCGAGGGAATATCACGGCTCGGATCTCGCCGGGCGCCCGCGCTCTTCCTCTCCGCGCTCGGAGCCCAGGTGCCTCCGCTACCCATTATCACCACATCGGAACTTCACAGTTAATTGTCCGCTTATTTTTGTTGTAAATAAATACAACGCAATTTGTAGACATCGTTCGATGGCTCCACCAGATAAGTTCGGGCATTGTAGTTGCGATATTGAGGTCGTTTATTCCGTGTTAATTAAAGATATCGAGCTAAATCTGGTCTTTCGATTAGAGGTATATTATTTAGTAAAACGGCTTTACTACGCGAGCCACCATGTATGCAGTTCTTTACCACCCTTAGGGGGCTCTCTCGTAATAAGCTTGTGGACCTAGAGACAGATGGAGATGGAGTACCTAATCGGCAATACTATAATCTTGAAATTTCGTTTAAAATTATAAGTTTGTTCGGGTAGCAATTTCACACCAACATACATTTTAGTACAGACAAATTATTTGTATTCTCCAATAGATGTCGATTTAAGTTGTACAATGTTGTTGTAGTCTCATAAATCTTTAGAATCCTACCACTATCTACCTAGAATGGCTTGAAAGTAGGAATAAAACAAATGGAAATTAAATGTAATGGATATTTAACTACTTACTGAGAAACACCACGACATGGCTGAGCTTTCCAGGTAAAAGACCCTACATTACTGAGTAGGCAGACACTACCTTTTCAGTAAAATGAATAGGTGGTCATGGAAATATTTTCAATCAGTAATTTTTGGTATAGACTTACGTCTTAGGAATAAATAGTTGTGAAATTTAATCGAGATAAAACGTTTGGACTGAAGATGCTGAAAAACTATTTACTCTTACTACACCGCGCCAACAATGGCCGAATCTGAAATTTTTAAAACATACTTTCTACCAAATACCGACTCATCTCATACACTATGGCAGATAATTTGCAGATGCAAGTAAGACACATGAATTACTGAGTCTATGATTGAATTCATTGAAAAAAAATGCATACGTTTTAAGCAAGACATTGGCTGAAAAAAATACCAATACAGCGCATGACGATTGTATAAGAAAGATCTTAAGTATAAAGGCGATGTTCAGTCGACCGGCCGCTGAGCGCGTCGGCGACGGCAGTGGCGGGTCCGTGGCGCAACCGTGCGCTCGTTAACCCACATGCACCGAACCGCCGCGCAGCCGCCGCCGCTAGCCGAACAAAGTCATCAAATTCGCATCCTTACATGTCTATTAATACTGCTAATTAATTATTAAACGCAAGACCTCGTCGGTTCCATTAGTTAGTATACTGCCGTTTGGAGGTATCTAACGGTGAGACGAAAGAGCTGTGGCCAGGACGTCAACTCCCACAATCGATAATCGATATATAGTGACATTTCCCTTAATAACATCTTTTCCCTGTCGCTCCTTCTGACATTCATGATGATGTGTTAATTTGACACCACAAATATCACGATATGTCATGGAAGTAACACCTCAAGCATCCTTGGAATCGGATCTTAGTAGAACGACAGTAGATTTCAGAGAAATCATTTGTTAATAATGTCATAAATATCTTATGCACCTATAATATTTCGAAAAACCCAGAAAACTTCAATCGATCCCAAGCGTGGGTGAGACCACTGACTTGCGAGGAGGGTAAATGCACCTTTATAACTATTTCAGCCTACTGCATTATCGTGAGTGTGATAAATGATATAACATAATCTCATTCTCATTCTCAACATCTCTTCCAAAAAGGAAACTCGTGAGCATTAAATCCTTTATACGAACAAAAAGTATTATTTCAACAAAAAATCACTTTAATGACGAAACTCTTAAGCCTTAGTTATTTTAATAGCTTCACATTATGCCCACAACGATTCACTCTAAACTATTTTAATATTATTACCGTGTTGCGAACGCAGACCCAAACCAATTGCAATAATCGACGCTTATCGGTTAACTTAATAGCTGACAAAGCTATTACGATACCAGATTCTCAGAAAAACCACTGCGATGACCTTAACGCGGCTAACTATAATGGGCACCTACCTATAGTATCTGCACCGGGATTACCCACTACTAACCTTAAGCGTTGGTTTAAAAACATTAACCTAATAATGTTTACCTTTATGATGAACGCTTTTAACTTCAGAATAATTAAAAACGTTCCCCACGAGCACGTACGCCACTATTCATACGGTCAGGTCGTCTGGTCTGGGGTTTTACAAGGACTTCTGTGAACCAACGATAGCTCGCTTTACCGCGTCCATGCAAAATAGTCTGCCCCTGCATATCCTTTCCTGTTAAACCAATAATTATCGAATAGCCACCATTACCGTGTGAATAAGGCCTACCGTTCATCCGCCTCGCCACAGTTCGGCTATTATGAAATATGGTTTAAGTAATGTCAAAAGCACTATTTTTAACAGTGTTAGTTGCAAAATAATTTCGCATGCTAACTTAGTATTTCGTACGTAGTAATGACAGGTTGTACACAATTTAGTACAGTTTAAAATATCTCTGTGAGGCAATGACGTAAAGTACTGATTGAATTCAGAATTTTACGAGGTATGCACCGAAGCCACTGGCCAGAGTCAATACGTATTCTGTTAATTTACGATCATCATGAAGTGGCATTACTTCACCCTCTTCTAGCACAACTAGGCTAATGGGAAGTTATAATTTATCACCAGACGTGAAAATGAAAGTCATTTTGTTAGAGTCCCGCATTATATTGTCCTTATGATCATTATTGTTCCTAAGTATCGATTTAAATGGTTTGGATGTCGAAGCTTCTCATAATTTGATTTCTATACACATAGAGTACTATTATCAATCATCATTTATAATAACGTATATTAAACAAAAGACTGATGAGAACTAGCAACTACAAATACTAAAACAAAAAATAACGCCATAGCTTTTAATTAAAGATTCGTTCCAGTAGCTTTTATTGCTTACAAAATATTACATTCCGTTTTAGTCACAACAACAGTTATAGCCTCATCGCAAACACTGGAACAGTGTATGTAATTTTGATCAAATTACACGGTATATAATACGGGGACACTACGGATAGTGTAGGTATGTTTAACCCCAATTAGTTTTCGTGTGACAATGGTGATCGTAAAAAAAAAACTGTTCTTTATTTTTATTAGTATTGCAATAGAAGTTATAAAATCTCAAACTGTATTGTCGCTAAGTACGTGTAAAGTATACAAGCAATAAATAATATTTAGTGAAATATCAACGAGTTACCATTGTATCAGTTGTCAGGTGGAACTCGACACCGGGTGTTTCGGTCCCTCGCGCCTGCTCCAATTCGTCGTGTCGTTTGACAGACCTTTCTCATTTTACGTGTATCGAACACATATCATGGAAATCTCAGCTGTAAATATAAATACTTAATTCAAATTAACTATTATGCACATTTATAGAAACGATGGATGTAGAAATGTATACGTAAATGTAGAAAGTAAAAATATTTTTGATAACCACTACAATTATAAACCGTGTGATGTTCTCGTTTCTGCTTTCATCTTAGTAAAAAGTAATGTTCAGTTTTATTTTTTGGTATTCATATTGTAAGCCGCGGCCCGCGAGCTACCGCGCGGTGGCGGCGGCGGCGCGGGCGCAGCTACGTGATGCCTGATAGGCACGCCTCGTGACTCGCTCGCCCTGGTTTCGTACAGGATCTAAAGTCACGGCGTAGCAACCTTCTTAATTAAGCATTCAAACACTTAATCCACACATACCGTGCTGAGCTAAATCAATAACTACCTATAATATTATCATTTTAATCTTAATCATTAATGAGTAATTCATTAATGAGTGCAGACTTCTTCTCGTAGTTACTCTTAATAAACATCGAATAATCGTTTTTTTTTCTTTTTTCAGATTAACATCACCTCCAGTGGTTCAGGAATCATAAAATCATGGAAAAAGAGTCCACATATATTACAAGTCCTGCCGAAAACCTGAATAACTAAATTCTCGTCAAGGAAGGAATAGGGGTGGAGTGAATAATGGGAAAAAGGAACGCACGGATCAAGTTCGCACACTCGATTGGTCCGCCGATTGACTCGAGCACGTTGGGCACGTCTGAGTAGCACCCCAGCCCCCGCCCCTCGCACCCGCACTATCAGTTACCGACGCTCAAGCGACTGCCAATAAAGTACAAGTCATACCGGTTATTCTCTTATATACATTTAGATTTATTTACTGTAGTACAAATACAAACTGAACACAAACACGACGAGCTCGATGTAGCAAAGCCGATAAGAGTACTAACTAACCGAGTTTTCATCCTCGGTTGTAAATGAAACGGTAGTCATGACGGCCACTGCCCCAGAACTGTCAAAGTCGGATTTCTTCGATTTTGTGACATCAAACGAGGTAACCGATGCCCAGTATAAAAAACAGATGCGGTCCGTCAATGTGTTCATGGAATCGCCTGACTCGAGGTCGAACCCCCTGTTATCGGAGGAACCCAAAGAACAAAACAACAACAGCTTGGTGAGCGTGGCGACCGCGCAGGCAGGCGCCAACAGCAGCATGGCCGCCGCCACCAGCTCCAACACACTGCAGAGCTTCGACTCTATATGGAACGTGGACCGCGAGCGGGAGCGCTTGGATACTACCATGCTGGAAGATCTCAATAGTACCACTCAGTTCTATTGGAATCAAGAAAATGACATTAATGGCGCTCACCCTTGCACAGGCACCACGATTTCAAACAAACTAATTAACAACACGGATGGACAAATTTATACCCTGACTGTACTCAATCACGATATGACTGAAAACAATTCAAATCGTTATTGGGGAAAAGAAGAAGATGTGTCCATGTCTAGCCCGACTGACATTGAGACCCATAGTGCACTAGACCTCGAAACCATTTTAAACATGAATGGGTTTCCGAGTGACTTCAATCAGGATTTACCCAAGGTAGAAGGCTTCAATTACGAGGACGGTGATTCTGAAAGCCAACATCCTGATATGAGCACGAGTGATTTAGTAAAGGTAGAACCGTATAATTATGATGATAGTGAATTTTCCAGTAGTGATAAAAAGGAAGATTCTCAAAATCCATCTTTAATTGGTACACCTAATTTGTTAGAAAGTCAATTAGAATTTAATAATAACAACAACGATTGGAAAATTACTGATCAAAATACGGAGTCAAATGAGTCATTGCTTAGAAGTGCACTACAAGGGAAGGCTTTCATTAGATATAACGCTTTACAAAAGAATGCAGTTTCTAAAATTGACGCTAGCGCCGAGCTGAAGAGGGTCATCAATAATAATAATAACAAAGCTGACGTACCGTCCATGTACCAAGACGCTAAGGACACTGAGGCGGAACTAATGATGGCAATATCCCCCTCGAATCGTTTAAACATATCAATATTGTTAGACGATCCGAATACTATTGTCGCCGCCAACGGGGACAATCCTACGTCCACACAAAGTGTGGACGATATTATATTATCACGGCTCGATTCAAATTATCCACAAGATTACGAAAAATTAAAGAGTATAACGACGGAACTGGGTGAATCAATCCAACCGTTTTGTAGGGTGGAGCCCATGGACCCGACCCGCAGTGTTTACAATATACATCATGTAAACGGCGAGCTGGTGACAATGATCCCAACTGGGGAGGTCCAGTTGTCCCAGCACTTACTAGTGACCGCGTCGCCGACCGTGTCGAGCACTAAAACGAACAAGCAAAAGTTCAATAAGCGATTACAGAATAAGAATTCACCACCGACGTCACACGTGCAGTCGGGAACCTCGATTTCGCCAACCTCCACATCGAACGGCGTGAGGAAAGAGAGATCTCTACACTACTGCTCCATTTGTTCAAAAGGATTTAAAGACAAATACTCTGTGAACGTACACGTGAGAACACATACAGGAGAGAAACCTTTCACGTGTTCGCTGTGCGGCAAAAGTTTCCGACAGAAGGCTCACCTCGCGAAGCACTACCAGACGCACATCGCGCAGAAGAACGCGGCCGCTAACGGCGGCGCGGTGAAGCCCAACAAGGGGAGGTAACCGCCGCTGCCACCGCAGCCCTCTCCTTACGCACCATTCGTAGTCAATTGAACTTTGTCACGATGATATCATAACTTTCTTATAATCTATACTTAAAGGCTGAAAATATCACAGATGAACTTGGTAAGGTGCTAATAAAGTTATAATTCATAGAGAAATAAGACAGTTGCGAAAGAGAGATGTGAAGGTTCTCGTCCATTAATCTTATTTGTTAATTTGTGTGTAATTCCGCCCGTTACCGAATACAATTTAGCTTTAGCTAAGAACAGATACTTTTAAGTGTTTTAAGAGATATTAGAATCTACATTCCATAGGTATTTATTAGTCATAAAATATTAGTTTACATTAGGAGTCACATACGATGTATTTACTCGTATACATGCATTTCTGTATACGGAGGTAGATATTCAGTAAGATCCTCTATTTCAATTTTTAAAAATATTGGTGTATCAACATTAACGTCTCGTACGGCATCAGATAACCGGTGAACAATGATGAGCAGCGCCTAATCCCGACGCGGACTGGTCGCGGCGGAGCGCCGCCGTAATTTCTCCCGCAGCGCGGCCGACTGAACTTTCTAAAAATAAAAAAAATAAAAGAGTAAAAGAACGAGCATTCAGAACCCACAATCTTTCACCGCTCAACTATAGTATCTTAACACCGCGTCTTCCTCTCAGTTCGGATGATGCCTTTTTTCAGATAAGTGTGACGTTACTTACTGTCATTTTTTTAACCGACTTCGAAAAGGAGGAGGTTCTCAATTCGATCCGTATGTTTTTTTTAACAATTGTATTAATATAGTATAATCTATATGCGCGATCTATGAACGATTCAGTGCAGTTAGCTATAGAAACAGGAAAACCAAAGTCGGAATCAGGCTGACGGTTACCGGGACGGGATGGTCATTATCGGAGTGTTCGTATCGGACTTCACCACGCAGTGATCGGTTTTTCCTTCCCGACATAACATCTTTCGCCTCGTACTGGGAGAGGCCTAATTGCTCTGAAATTGCTATACATTATAAATACGGGTAGTGTTTCAATCGCGGTCTTTAAAATTGTGCTCCCTTTCTCGTGTAACAAATTGGCCTTTCTTTGTTCCGTCCGTGTGTTTATAAGGCGGGTCTCGCCCAGATATCCCTTCTAGACGTTGTTTACCGTTGAATACCTATGTAAGTCTTTTATGTCTTCCCATTATTACTTACCCACTAGTTATTAGCTATGAAACGGTAATCTTGAAGATGAAAGTGCATGAAAGTACCGTGCATGCTTGCCACCACCGAGTGAAAGTAATTACCTAATAAAGACATCATTCTAATCTGTTTCACTGACATTTTCAGTAATATGTCCTCCTCGACACGAAGTAGTTATACTAATCATTTATTTTGTGTATTATACAATTAGCATATTAAAACATAAAACAACCTTAATACACATTCATGTACGTGCACGTTGCTTAGTATCAAGGGGCCGTGAATAGAAGCTATAATAAAATAATTATTTAACGGTCATTGAGTCTGGTGGAATATGAACGTAAATTACTGCAAATTGGATAATTTTCCAAACATGATAATGACATAATCATTTTTTTACTTATAATAATACTTTACCATCTCAGTGTGGCAATAAAACTAAATTAGACACTTGAAAGAAGGCAAGCTTTTTTGTATAGAAAGCAAAATATAATTGAGTCATCTATGGAAGTGCCCATCTATCGCACCGAGTCTCTGAAATAATTCTGGTTCAAATAGATTCATTATTTTCGTAAACAATTCATTATGTAGTTTAATGTTTATACTAGAAGAGAATATGCCGAATTCTTATGTAACCATGCCAAGTACAGGTTACCTATTGAGAATACGTTATTTATATGTATATTATTGTTTCCTATTCGGACTGTACTTAGTTACGGTTATTTAATTGAAACCCGATCCAAGAACGAATACAATAAACACATTAATAGGCCATACCATGCAGTGTCTATTATAATAGTTCAATTACGCTGCGATTGAAATTAAACCACCGGTATTAAGGTCAAGTTGTAATATTTCGGCCTCCGCACGTCAGCCGGCGCGGGCGCGCGCTATCACAGTGTCATTGCGGCACGACCTAGGATTTTTTACGAAGCTATTTAATTAGACGTTATCTTTCAAAGCTCATTTCATTAGTATGAGTGAGAATCGTAAGAGGACAACATTTATATCTACCTACGTATACCTCGGTCAATTAGGTACAACTTTAACAGATTATTCCTTAATCTCCAGTGGATATAGGTATACCCATATTCATATTAATACACTTGATAATAGCAAGTTTATTATCTTTAATTTATAAACTTATGGGTTAAAAATTTAATACCCAATGTAATAAATCAACGGATTCGATTTGCCCTAGATAT
Organism: Ptilodon capucinus; assembly: GCA_914767695.1. Taxonomy (NCBI): domain Eukaryota; kingdom Metazoa; phylum Arthropoda; class Insecta; order Lepidoptera; family Notodontidae; genus Ptilodon; species Ptilodon capucinus. Next base: position 7,301,719 of record OU611811.1, read on the forward strand.
TTGTAGAGATATTATTTGCATGACAAAAACATGCCAAATACTTAACTGCTACCGGAAAGAATTAGTTTTTTTTTCAATCCAGTTTTATCAATGTAAATTATTAACGTAGAAACTCATTTATCATACATTCAATATTGCCGATATTATTACGCATCTTGCCAGCAGTAATACTGATTAAAATATAATTATTTGTAAACAAACACTGCCTTCTGATGCTCCTGTGTGATTGCGAAACTTAGTGATAGCAATGTTTTGATAAAGTTTAAGTGAATCTGAGACCCTTAAGTATTTCGGTGAATATCAACCCTAGAGCGTTTTCTGAATGATGAAATTATTTAAAAAAAAGTACTATCGTTATTGATGTTACCTACTGCAGACTTTCTATTACTAATACTTATGTTGGTACTCAACTATTTATAAAAAGTCATATAAAACCTCATTTGTTCTGCAGATCATATTTTAAACAAAATGGCTGAATTTCTTTACCTCATCAATTCAGAGGACGTACGTAGGATATAATGTTTGCTGGACTAAGTACCCCCGACCACGATTGCTGCAAATTTTAGCGTAAACGCATAGTTATAGAGTTATAGAGCCAGAGGAAACTCTTTGTAACAATACTCATTACCTTGTAAATATGTATCGTGAATGGATTTTATAGAGATGGATTTTATAGACATTTTTAGAGAGATGTTGAGAAGTTAAATTTATACTCTACCACTTGTATCTCATTAGATGGTATTTGAAATGTTAGCGAATTTATAGTTTTAATAAGTACCTAATTAATAAATATTGCGAGATTTACCAGTTTATTATAAGATACTATGGCTACCTTCATAAATTATGTGAGTACATAAATGGTTGTTAATATATTCGAGTAATATATTAAATATGTTGGTTTATGAGAACATTATAATGAAAAGGATTTATTTTTGAAAAGGATTTATATTGATCGATTTTTATTGCATTTGTTCCTGAGTTGATTATTAGATTTTATTGATAATTATGTCTTGTTTATAAGTATTCTATGAGTTATTATTTGCATGAGTAATTTAATTTTATGTAGAAACGCATAGATTTAAGGGGGACGTGGATGGAGGAAACGCGACAACGATAACTTCGGTCATAGTAAATATTACCTATTCATTTATTTATTGATATTTAAAAAAATATTCAATTTGGGATTTCTATTGAACTTTAGTTAGGTAAATTTAAATATTATTATTTAAGTACATATGTACCTACTGACTCAGATATTAACTTTATTTAAGGTTAGTATTGAGCTTTAAATTATTTACTCAGCCTATACAGATTAAACGGGCATAAACCCACTTTTGATGAAGACTGCTAAATTACATGTTTCTACAAATTATAAATCGACTCTTTGTACTCATCCACCCGCCCTTAAACTAAAGCCGTCCTGTACAATACTTCATTATTTATTGTTAGAATTATATTTAAGTTGAAGAAAAAATGGAAAACAAAAACATAATCGTATTTTGATTAACCGGAGCTGTGATTTTTGCTTATCTGTATATAACTATACAGTGTCGCTGCGTGACGTCACGAAAGCGTAGCGTCACGACGCGTCGCCGACACTGGCCCAATCACTGAGGTCTTCCCAGCTCGTTGACACCCGTGGGGTGCTTTTGTAAGGCGCATATAGATAGTATTTTTTACACACAAACTTGATATAGGAATTCCTTAATTTTTGTTTCTAAGTTTCATAAAGTAACTTACCAATACAACGAAAATAATGTAATTACTTTGTAGTATTGTGATGAACGGTTTTTGTATATAAGTATTACAGTAATGATGGTTGGAGTGTAGCGCCACGTTACAAATGTCACACCCCACTGCGCTGGACCCCTGGTGACAGACTAATGTCAGATATGATCTGGTCACATTAAATCAGTATCACACCGTGAGGTATGTGTAATATAATAATTGTAGCTACCATAATTTTTTACAAGATTTACAGTTTTGTAACGAATTTCTATATTTTTACTTTCCTATGTTAGTTTGCTAATAAAATGTTTTTTTATAATATGGGCATTTGTTTTTTCTCCTTATTACCACTTTCAATAACTCATGAGATTGTCTGTCTGTGTTGAAAAACAATTAATTACTTATAATCCTAAGTTAAGAGACCATCATTATCCGACATAAGGAACAACACAAATCTTGTGTAAAACACCATAAATCATTGATTCGAATAGGAGATAAGTATTATAGTTCAGTTTGATATTTCCGGGATCTTGTTTACCACGAAAGTATTGTAACGAATGGCAACGATAAGGAACTATAAGCTAGGTTACTGGCAAAAGCTTATATATGCTTTTTAAAGAAACAGGAAAAAAATCCGGACAAAAATGTACTTTGTACGACCAATTCATAATGCAAAAGGTTTTCCTGCGACACGTACGATTATGTTAATGCGATAAGATATAACTAGTTATATTTTAAATGTTTTAAGCACAGAGATATTGTACCTATTTCTTGCAAATAATAAAACAAGAAAAAATACATATAAGAGTAATTAGATTTTGAAAAACCATTTACGATGGAGAGGAAATAGTATTTCAATTGACGTCATTAATTATGTTCATAAGAGACTACTGGTATTAGAAGGTAAATGTTAAGATTCCGTAAGTATATCTAATTAAATGATTGTTGATCATGACCCATCTAAAGTATTAGTTCTAAAATGTTTTACCTACTTTGGAACCTGACCCATTGTTATTAAATTAGGAAGATTTAACAAAAGGCATAACATATAAATAGTCAATAGCGTGGGGCCGGCCGGTCCGCGGGGCATTGTTCCCCACGGTTGCGGCGCACACGCACCGGCTACATGCAGTAGGTAATTAGTTCTATTGTGGACGGACCGATCCTATCGACGCCACAAATACTGCCGATGGATTTACGTACATGCTTTCCATTCATTGTTTACTTACGTGTTCTTTATTAATCGCCCGCTTCGCCGAACATTATGGGAATACAATAAACATAGCTCAATTCATTACATGTAGAGCGCCGCCGCGCCGTCGTCGGTAACGAGCCCCGTGCCCCGTCCCGCGGTAGGATCGCTACACCGTGTCTATAAAAAATGCAAACTTATCAATGAGTTTCAAAAAGTCACTGCCACTTCCATGACATCCATATCTGTTATGGAAATAATTTACAATTTCCCATGGAAGTGTCATAGAATAGTACAACTATATGTAAATTAATCGTATTACCATTAAAAGGTGTTAGCTGAATTATTTAATTAAAGCGGAATAAGACAGTAAGCGTTGTTCAAATATGGCCATTGCAGTAAGAAAAAAACTGGAACTATATCAATAGTAACAGGGAAAAGGGTTAAATAAGGGCAGACAACAATCCATACAGAGTATACAGAGCGCTCGCACGAATTCAAAATAACTAAGTTATGAGCTCAAGAAAGCGGACAGCAAAACGGAAGTATAGCGGACGACCTTCCCTCGCACAAACACAGCTATCTGTTAACGTACGTATACACGGCGGTATGTAACTAGAAAAAAACTAACAGTAGGTGCATATAGAGTCCACGATATAAATCACACCACATACTTACGTATGAAAATAAAAAGAAAATATACAAATACTTGTAGCATACTTAATGTAAACAGACATGTGGATATTGTGAAGCACTCCAACTTTCTCCTTCTGATGGGCCGTCAATCATCATAAATTAGAGACGATTTTCCACTTATCACTTCGATATAACTTCATACTCGCATAAAGTTAAAAGCAAGACATATTTTGTTAATGCATTGCAATTATCATCAGATATAAAGAGTCAGATTTATTTGTCATTTCCAGGAAAAGGGTCGCAGCTTGATAAAATCAGTACAGGGGCCTAATTTTTGCTTGATAGACATCAATATGTATAAGAGATATGTCGAAACAAAATGTCGAATTGGTCGTATTTTTTCGACATATGTCAAATAGAAATGTCTATCAAACGAAATTCGGGCTCCAGTTGATAACCATTGTACCTACGAACTGAATACAAGGTTGATTATACACTACACATAACTACCACATCGTTACATATTATATGTCCACTACACAAAAATTTTTTCGACGTATTTTTAGTAAAACTATATGCTAATAATAAATTTAAAAAAATTCAAAGTCGCTAACAAACTAATTAAATAAAATGACTTAATAAAATTCCGAATACCGCAACGTAGTCAGGCACTATTACTCACTTGTAGAGTGCTAGTTAGACCACAGTCGAAGCTAAAGAATCATTACTATTATATCCAAAATTTAATAACGAAATCACTTTGTAGGAAATGAACGAAACTAAACAAATGATAAATGATGGGAGGAGTGAAAACAACAGACGAACTATGCACGTAACCGGCTGTCATTAGCTCGCGCTTACAGGAAATCGTACATTATGGGTGAAAACTGAGCGTTCTGCATTTTCAACCGAATGGCGAGGATGCTCGTGTCGAGCCCCGTAAACAATTTACAGTAATAGTCAATGTTTTCTCAGCGGTGCATTTAAGAGAAAAGCGGCGCATCTTTATTGTGCACTTTACCTACATGGTGTGCACTCATAATATTAAATCATGATTTGGAGCTGGTCTCCAGTCAATTTGAGCTAATAATTGAATGTAAGTATCTCATATTGTTTTCTTATATTTACGCGATACTACACATTGAAATAAAATTAGTCTGTTAGTCTGTCTGTAAATCTAGTCAGTTCTTACCACCTGTCAACTGTCACATTCCTCTACAAGATGTAGGGATATACAAACTCGATTGTGAATGTGGGCTCTCCTACATAGGACAAACTAAAAGAACAATAAAAACCCGCCTAAAAGAACACATAGCTGACGTGAAACACGCCACGAAGTCTGCAATCTGTGAACATGTACAGGACCGCACCCGCCATTATATCAGATTTGATAAACCGCATATCCTCGCAAAAGAACACAAATTCCGACCAAGGATGATACGTGAGGCCATTGAAATTAAAAAACATCCTATTTTCAATTGGGAAGATAGCTGGGTGCTACCTCCAACTTGGGATCCAGTAATTAATTGGATTAAATCCAAAACCAAGTGTACCATTGCAGGACCTCAAGACACCGTAAGCACTTTCTGCGTGGATCGGACCGCAAACAACAACTAACTATGAGGGTTCCCAGGTATTAACGATAACATCAGGACGTCTAACACCTCAGTCCCCCCGTGACCATGGTTGCTGTAAAGCAGCCGAAACGTCGGGAACATAAAAAATAGGAAATAAACGCGATATAATCCGTAAAATAGTTTTATTTCAATGTAAGTATTTCTCTGAAATTCGAATATGGTGGAATAGCGTTGCATACTCATAGTAATTAAATCATGACTTTGACGTGCCAATCTGCAATTGTAGTCTAAAAAAATCCATACCTACATTGATAAAGTAGCTTTTTATTAAGACAGTGCTTTGTTAATATTTTATAACCCTGTTACATACATTCAGTTAAAAATTAATTGATCATTCATTATGGTAATTAAAGATGCTACCGATATTGCAAACAAATACACTTATGATTTAGCCTTTCCGCAGATCAGAGCTACTAGATGTTTAACAAAAATCAATTACCAAAACTAACCTTTCACTAAACAATACTTTCTACTATACATGTTTCACGTAACTTGCACTCGAGATTTAAAGTATAGATATGTCCAGATACCATCTCGCCGGAGTTGAGGTCCATAACTAAACGTCTTATTTATTGATGCTGCACTGACTTTACTCCGCCGAGCACTAACCATTAGTAATCATTGTTTATGTGAGGCATACCTGAGGTAAACTTTAAATTAGTTTTCATCCCCACGTTTGGGTTTACCAACTATATGCAGCACCATTTACATTTTTTCGGTAGGTAATGTCACGAGTAGGTATCTAACAATATTGGTAGCTTTATAATGAGTTTAAATATCATATATTGATCAATCACGGCTGTATTACCCAAAGAAGTAGGTAGAGGTGTGCAGCGGTACGTTCACTCTTCACTAATATACTTTCGTACCCATCATTATAATAGGGGAACACTCCACTTAATGTAAGGGGAATTCAAGCAATAGTCCATCAAGTTGGCAAACTGTAGGAACACGTCTTGTTATAGATGACAGGTTTCTTCACGATGTTTCCTTCACCGTTCAGCAAGTGATAATCATCCGAAAATTATATAGATGCAAGCCCAGGGTTGGGATGAACCTGCTCCCTTTGCTACCATTGTGGACGTTGCCCTTGTACCAACTAAACTGTTTTAACACGTTCGTTAAACGTAAAATATTTGTTCGGTAAACCGTTTATTCTTGGGTGGCATACACTAGGTGTGTGTGATCTCCAATATAAATATTATACCTAGACGCTAGTGAGTCGAGCGTGGAACACAACTCTTATAGTAGTGCTACAGTATTGAAATCTAGTTCAATTGATGCGGAAGTTCGCTCCGATATTCAATACGAGGAACAACGTTTTCTACATCCTTCACGCCTATTAACCGCTGTTAGTTCTAAAATCAACAAGGATATTTTGCTTTACTAGATCATTGGAATTTCCGAAAATAAATAATGTTACCCACATTTTTTTGCTATTGTCAATCACGGAACGCTTAAATAAATGTTTATAAATATCATAGACTAGAGACTTTTTTTTGTTTTTTTTTTGTTGACGGGGAGGAAATCTTCAGAAAGATTCCCAGTCTTCTGTGTGGGAGAAGACTGGGATATGTGGGATTCTTACCCACTAAAACCTCCCCGGTGGCCGTCTTCGACACGTTAGAGGGACTCCGGGATCTCCTAACGGAACGCACCGGTGTCCCTCTGTGCCTCGCTCCCGAGCTTAAGTCAGCCCAGGAGCTCGTCTCGGTGGGAGCAGATGTTCGCTCCCCCTGCACTCTCGCAGTGCATACGGCGGCGAGAGACACCCCTCGCCGCCGTCCTCCTCAGGGTCGTCGTCTACTTAAGAGCGTCCGAGGCCCACACCCCAGACATAGACTAGAGACTATACTAACCTCTTTGTCTGTATTATTATCTACGTAAGATCGTAGCTACAGAACCACATAAACATGGTATTTGTTATTAGATTCCAAGATTGCCTTTCTTAATACGTTATTGCCCGTTTTCTCTAAAACTAGGGGACGCCGTGGGCACTTGCAATGTATTAATACTTAGACATAATTTTCTGAAAACAGGCATAAACAGGTATACGTCCCATAACAATGGATAATCAATTGTTTTAATTATGCGAAGCCGTAATGAAATATAATAGAGTTCATAATAATTTCATTCATTATCAAATGCTATATGATGCCCATATAATTAGATTTAGCCTTGATTTTTCACTATTTTCCATTAAACGTATAATTTACTAGCTACCATCGATTTCTAGCTATGATAACGTATAAATATCAAATATACACATATAGAATAGTTAAGTGTTTGGTTAAATTAAATTCGCTTTTATAATTCACTAAATGTTAAATCGATTTCTCATGTTTTCCTCATGTGAGGCATACACGAAGACCTAAAGTTGATGCCATTATCAGAAATAATCAATTCTAATTGGCAATGTTTGTATGCCGGACACAATGAGACTGACAATAGTCCGGTGGTTTTTTGAAAATCGCTTTATCAAGGTCTAGACACTGGAGACTTAGTTTTTTTAAAGTGTAATATTTAGACGAAATTAGTCATTCGCAGTCTGTCTACATTTTATTAGCATATACGTTGAGTCATGCATGAATGGTTAAAGATGTGAATCGGTCAGATTATGAGAGTGATTAATTGGACGAATACTGTCTTCCTTGTGGAACATCACATATTTCTCATACTACATTCAACTTCTACACATCGCATGGTTCAAAGCCCATACCCGATACTGAGGATTCTAGAGCCACCTTAACCCGCCACCACACAGAAGATCTGCCCGAAATTAGCCGAGACGACATCGCGATGGCCCGTAGACAGCTCATAAATGGAAAAGCCCTAGGAGATGACGGAATCACAACAGAGCTTTTAAAAGCCGGGGGAGCTCCAGCAGTTCAACAGCTCTTTAATTCCGTAATTCTCACTGGGAGAACTCCATAGGCATGGAACAGAATCATGATGGTTCTGTTTTTCAAAAAAGGAGACAAAACCCTCTTGAAAAACTACCACCCGATTTCGCTTCTGAGCCATGTACAAGCTGTTTTCAAGGGTCATCACGAACCGTCTTGCACGAAGACTCGACGAGTTCCAACCTCTAGAACAGGCCGGGTTCCGAAGCGGCTACGGCACCATAGACCACATCCACATAGTACGACAGATTGTACAAAAGACCTCTGTGCTTAGCATTTGTGGACTATGAGAAGGCCTTTGACTAAATCGAAACCTGGTCCGTTCTAGAGTCCCTGCAGCGTTGCCAAGTCGACTGGCGATATATCGAAGTGATGAGATGTCTGTATAATGCCACAACATAGACTGTATAAGTACAGAACCAGCGTACTAAACATGTCCACCTGCGTCGAGGAGTGAGACAGGGGGACGTCATATCCCCGAAACTGTTCACTAACGCCTTGGAGGATATGTTTAAGACGCTAGACTGGAAAGACTGTGGCATTAACATCAACGGCAAGCACATCTCTCACGATTCGCAGATGACATCGTCATTATGGCAGAGACGCTGCAAGACCTGCAAAGGATGTTGAATGGCCTGGCAGATTCTTCTCGTCGCATCGGTCTCCGGATGAATTTGGATAAAACCAAAATCATGTACAACGAGCACGTTGTTCCGGAACTGATTGCCTTAGATGGAATCCCACTCGAAATTGTTACGCAGTATGTTTACCTAGGGCAGACGCTCCAACTAGGTAATCACAATTTCGAGAAGGAAATCCAGAGAAAAATTCAGCTAGGTTGGGCAGCATTCGGAAAACTCCGTCGAGTCTTCTTATCGCCTATACCGCAGCGTTTAAAGACAAAAGTCTTTAAGCAGTGCGTCCTACCCGTGATGACATACGGAGCTGAGACGTGGACACTCACTGTTAGGCTGGTTCACCAATTTAGAGTCGCCCAGCGAGCTATGGAGAGAGCTTTGCTCGGTGTTTCTCTGCGGGATCGAATCCCGAACGAAGTAATTAAGTGGTAGTGGGCCAGTCATATCTGCCTGACAGGACTGACAACCGTTAGGGTAGACTCGTCCTACAGTGGAGACCGCGAATCGGCAAACGTAGTGCAGGATGTCCTGTGACTAGGTGGAGCGACGACATACACAAAGCTGTGGGCAGTGACTGGAAAAGAAGAGCCGAAGATCAGGCTCAGTAGCGCACCTTGGGAGAGGCCTACGTCCAGCCGTGGACTGACACCGGCTAATGATGAAGAACTTCTATTCTGTTCACCATATATGATGTTAAATAGATAGTTATTTCAACACACATATTACTTACAAAGCTCTTATTTCTTTTAGTTTCCGAATCTTATAAGTTTTGTAATGTAAAATTTATATGATATTATTAATATTATGTTTTTATTTTCATTGTTACTTGTTTTTAATGTAATAAAAGATATTGAAACAGAGTGTATTTCCACAACATACTAAATATATTATGTAAATTAGCATTAAGTACCAATATGGGAAAAACCAATGGAATGCTAAAAAATATTGTAAACAGCCATTATATCTCAAAGTACTGACAGTAGAACGCACAGTGTTTTTTTTTACCGAAACATGTGTCATCGTGGTTCTATTGCTATAATCGAGAGAGCTTATCATACCAAATGTACGAGTAGAATACCCGAACGTCAATTTCCAATAGAAAATCACAGTTTTTCCGACTTTTACCTCTGCGACAGAGAAAAAGGACTATATTTAAATAACCGCTCCCAAATTATCATTTTTACTCTATCATAGGCTTATGAAGCAATTCTAGGCGCATATTTAACCGTTTTTATTTTAGTATAAAAGTGGATATTACGCTTCTATCGCGATTTTTCGTGTTTGTGATTTTTTTTATTTTTACTTTTCTAGTAGAAGCTGTAGTAGAAGCTCTGTCTAGGATAGAAAGATGCCTTAGACTAAACCCTATAATCCCTAATTTTACGACTTTCTAACTAAGCGTAGGTTTTGAGAAAATGAATTTCAAAAAATGTTGTTAGGGCTGCTACTGTAATTGACCTTTGCACTTAACACGTTGTCTAAGGGGTGTAATATAATCTTTAATAATTTTGTGGATAAGTACGGTATCTTTGGTAGATAAATTATATAAGAGAAAACGAAATTACTTCTATTAGACATAATGCAATTAGATATATATATTTTAATTTAATTTAAACACATTGATATCCTCTTACTTAATGCGAGTTTGATTATGACAGCTGTTCTGGATAAATGCACTATCCTATTAAACTAACCTTTTTGCGCGGTTATTTTAGTATTTTATTTATCTCCGTCGCAGAGGTAAGGGTAAAAAAAAAAATCAGCTGTTAGGAATTGACATTCGTGTATTCTACTCTTGCATTTGGTATGATAAGCTCTCTCGATTAAAGCAATAGAGCCACGATGTCACTTTTTTGGGTCAAAAAAACACTGTGGAATAATAAGAATATATCTGAGAGCTTCTACCATGAGACAAATATATTACATAGACTCAAGGGCCTTTTTTAACCTTCATTGTCCCACTGCTGGGCAAAGGTCTCCCCCATTCTCCGCCACGCATCTCTATCTCCTGCCAGATCAGTCCATGTCTCCAGATAATGGTCCAGGTCATCGCACCACTCAAGCGCCTAGCGAGCGTAAAACTCTGGTTACAATATTCATCCGATTTATTTTGCTCTGTGTTATGATGTACCTATTTAAGTTATACCTAAAGGATATAGGTTACTTAAGCATACAAAAGTTAAACACTCGTTGAAGTAAAAAAAAACTATATTTTCTGTAATTACGTCGCTTATCATAAAAATAAATAGATAGGCTATTCTAATCATAATCTTAAACTAACTTATTCTAAGTTATTTATATGCTGGTGACGTATGATACATTTAAATAATTCATACTTCAATATCACATTAATCAAGTAAAAAGGTTTGATACACACTTTAAAAAAACCAGCGATTAAAACACATGACAATCTCTACATTCATTCAGTTTTTTTGTTTGTTTGCAGTAACGATATATAATTTGGATAGCACCTATTAAGTACGTTATCAAGAATAAGTAAGTTATCTGAACTATTAAATTTATGTTTACAATAATGTAAAAGCAAACGTTAATTCTTATTATCTAAAGATTTAGTTGAACATGTTTATATTAATCAAAAATTCTTTGATACATAAATAACTCTTTTGAAACATTTACTTCTTAGGATCTCTGTAGACGCCCATGAAGAGGATGGAGTTAGTGGGGCGCTCGTAGATGATGTAAACGAACGGGAAGTTGGCAATGAACATGCTCGGCTCCGCTGGACGGGACGACCGGAAGCCAAATATGGCAGTGGCGGCGGCCGCTACTGTGCCTATGAAAAAAAACATACTTCATCATATCAACAGTTAAAAGGCGAGTTGAGTCTCAAAAAAATATTGTAAAAAAAATTTTATTTAATTGCCCTTAGTTTTCGTGTTCTCATCGGCAAGCTCTTTCATTTGATACCCATACTGTGGTAGTGCAGAAAAAATAACTATTTCGCCATCTTGGATGATCCGCCATGTTGGAATTAGAATATCGTCACATAGCTAAGCATGCATTGTCATCCATAGTAAGCGTGTATACCAAATTTCAGCTCAATTGGTTAAAGATAACTGATTTAAAATTCAGTTGCAAGATTTCACCCGGACATACATACGTTGCAAGCTAATATAAAGCTTGTAAAAGACGGAGAACAATTCGCTGATACCAAAGATATATAACTCAATATCACCCAACATGGCGCTTGAAAAAATTCGCCTGTTACCCGTCAATATCATACATTGAGCACTGATATAGCAACCACAAAAGCGTTAAACATAATCGTTGTTACAGCAACCGCGAAGACAGATAGATAACTCATTGTTCCAACCCTCAAAGTAATACAAATTACATATATGATACTCAAATGGTCCAACGGCGGCCTCATCAGTAAACGTGATCTCTGCCAGGCAACCAAGATATCGCAAGATAAAGCAGGCTACTCAATAATTACGGGCTTAACAACCGGCTTAACCTCTGAATAGAGCCGAAATTTCTTCAGCTTATAAATTGCTTGGTTAGGCATTTATCATTTTATGACATTTTTAAGGACGGTGAGCTACGAAATCTCGCGCCATCCCTTTCTGATGTCGAGTAAGCGGTAGCGTTTATATCGAACGGATTCAGTGAAAGGAAGAGATGGCGCGCCTGTTTAGATTGAATGAATACCTTCTTCGTCGATCTGTATTTTGGCTTTATGAACAGCGTCGTCGAACAGCACACCGCGCTGCTCCGTCAGCGTGCTGAAGTCAGCTGTCGCGTTGAACAGGTCACCCACGCCTAGTCGCTCTAATACCTGAACATTAACAAATAATTACATTACACAAAGCGTTCTAGAAATCCTAAATGATACTTACATATACAACTAAATAACTTTATTTTGAATTGTAAATATTTTGTGAATAGTTGTTGTAAATAAAATAACTTGTTAACTAAATAAGATTTTAATTCGAACATTCCGTAATTCAATTAGGTACTGGGCCAAGATTCCACGCAGGTACTGTTTAATTTATATTAATTTAATTTACAAATATAAGACACTCACATCTCTCAGCGGTAGTGACCTTTCAATAGTGAACTTGGGTATTTCCACTACGACCTCCCGGCCCATGTAGCTCTCCTCCACGACAGATGCCAATCGCTCCGGGGTCAAGTTCGCGATGATATCCGTAACGCCTGCCAATAAAGAACCACCGTTATACACCGAACTTGCGAGTATCCTGCGCATACTCAAATTACTTTACCAAATAATCGTGGGAAAGAAAATTTTGAACTTGAATATTTGAGTGCACTACAATTATTGCTGTTAATTACACAACTTGTCTTAAATACTATTACGCCTATTACGAAGGCATAGGCAGAGGCATATACACTATTATAGGTCGGCATTTAGCGTTGATGGATAATTATGCTCATTACTAATAGTAATCTCGACCAGCTTTTAGAAAAAAAAAAACTTGTTCACAGAAGTAATATCCGTACGTTGTTATATCCCGACACTAGTCCCCAAACAAGAATTAGATTCTAATAAAATATGACTTCATTGCTATTATATTGCCTGTACCAAATTATATAGGATATCTTACGTGCGTTAAAGGTAATCTCTACTATAAGTTTAAAAATGCGTTAAGTCTGTCGTTAAGTCAGTATTCGCAAATAATGTATCGGCCACTGAAAGCTTCACGATACAATTACTGAATCGCTAGCGACAAATGAGCGTAAAAGTCTACAGTAGAGCTACATGAAAGTACCTATTATTATTTGCAAGACAATATAATTGACATGATATATGCAAATAAAACCGATGCAGTAGTTAAGAATCGTCAAAGAAAATAAAATAGTGCTCATGTTATTACTAACCTTCCTTCATGGAATATGGCGGCAGGAGGATGTACATGCTGATGTCATTCCCTTTGTACGGCAGTTCCAGTATCTGCGCGCCAAGCTCTTCACTCACCACTGAAAACCAACCACTATTGTTAGACGACCATTATTTATACCGCAACAGACCGCAACCTTACGCAATAATTAATTAACCCTTTGTTTAACTTTATTCACTTGCTAGAGTTGAGGCCGCGGTAAAGTGGCAATCTCGAGGAAACCTTTTAATTTCCCGCTGTACGTGCATCCTGGTTACAAAAATTATCACGTATTACACATTCAGATACATTATATTAGATACAGATACTCAGAAACATATCTTATTCTTACAACATTGTCTTAATATCCACTACCAATTGTTGTAAACTTTCTATAAATCAAAATTTAAAAAAAATCTCACTCGTTCTTCTCTTTTTACGAAAAGAATGCAATAATGAAATTTAATAGATTAAGATGAGGAATGGCTCCACCTGCGTTTAGCGGGTATTTCAAGTAATTAATAGCAAGGGCAATTTCAATAAATACACATTATAAATAAAAATGGGTGATGAACGTGATAAATTTGGCGGATGAATCCCACTCGTTTCTTGTATAAAAAGAAATCATGCATGACCCATGTCATAATATTAAACTGCACTTACTGTAATGGAAGGTCCCCTTCTGCTTCATGAAAGGCACAAGCGTCTGACGCGTTTCCGACACGAAGAATGCCTCTTTCTTCGTCCTATCGGCGGGGAACTTGGAGGCCCACACTCCTTTGAAGTAGGCGGCATTGGCTAGCACCAGTTTAGTGGCCTGACTCACTCCGTCCGCAGGGATTAGGTCCTTGATATTGTTCTTGGTGACTTTAGCTACCCAGTTGTTGATGTAGTCGCGAGATTGGTCGGGGTGGTCGCGGAAGTTCTGTGAATTAACGGTTTTCAATATTAGGATTTTAGTAAACTTTTATGAGAAAAAGAGTAAGAAGCATGTGGCTGAGAGGGAAACTGGAATCACAAATTGTGTGAACAAATTGTTTTTCACTTTGGCTCTACAATATAATAACAAATATATTTCTGTTTATAATACATTTTTTTTGGAAATTGAGATACTGTTTGCAGAAAATGTGGCTGTTTACTACAAAGAAGACTACTCGTACATAGTACTACTACAGGAATTTTTGTTTAATATTTACCGTAGTGTAATAAGCAGAAGTTTTTGGGTCATATGTATGAATGCCTATTCTACCTCTGCAATTGTAATTCTCAGGTTTACTACTATATTTTTCACTCACCAGCTTCTCCAGTTCCTCGGAGAACAGGTCGAGTAGGCACTGGCGCACTTGCAACTCGCTGTCCACAAACATCCGGTTGGCGCTGGTGAACTCGTAACTGTCGCTGTTGTTGTTGGCCACTCGAGAGCGCTTATCCACCTTGTAAGCTGTCATCAGGTTCATTTTATCCTGGAAATTGGATATTATATTATATTATAAATGCGTCGCAAAATTGTACGGGTCGCGTAGTTCATCACCTCGCCGTTAGAGGGGCTAAATGGTTTTATGAGTGAATTTAAAATTATATTTATCTCAAACGAGATATGTATAGCGAGAACTTGGCAGCGGTAGAAATTGTAACTATGTAGTTACGCTATATTTATTAATTTGTAATGAGAATAAAATAAAGTAAACAATTAATCTATGCAAATATGAGGTATCAGACTAAAACCAAACTACTAGATTTACGTAGTTAATTTAGTTAATTTTAATCTTACCAAGTTCTCAGCAATCCTGAGGGACTCTTTCAGTGACTTCTCAGTTTGTCCACCGGCGGAGAAGTAAGCGAGTACCAACGAGTGGTAGACAGAGAACGGCGAGAAGAATATGTTGTCATCGGGCACCGCCTTGTTGATCGCACTGAACAAGTTCAGAGTGAACTCCAACTGGCCCTTGTATAGCGAGGTGCGGGCTTCAGGGTTAAGCTTCTTCGTGGCGTCATCTTTGTAGAAACACTGGCTGTGGACGGCCGACACGACCAGACATACCACAGCGAACAACTTCAACATATTGTCTCTGAAACCAGTTTGATTAATGTTATAATTTGATATTTTATTGGCAAAGCATTAAGGACCTTAGTTTTCTTCCGGGTACGACAAATATTGATGTAAGAAGTCTCACATGACAATTTAGTACATATTTCCCAATCATTGGATGTTTTGTTTTCTTTGTATGTAAGTACTAACTGTGTTTCACCAGGAATTGTTACTTAATACTGAATAGGTGCCTATTGTTGGTAGTGATCATAATACATGAGGATTTCTCGCAAATTGTATCGTAAAGTAAGCACCTATTCAATTTTGTTTGTGGTAGGAAAATTCAGCAAAACACATTTTATTTTACAGATAAGCACTGTAGTACCCATAAACGGCCACTTCCGCCTTAACTCCGTTCCAATTATGTGCTCAGTGCATTTATAATTTCTTTAGCTTGCACCAATTATGCCTTGTCATGTTCACTAAAGGATACCTACCACATAAACACAGATATAATTACACTGTGACGACGTCATGGCGATTAGCTTATGTGAATGGCATCGTTATAATCACAAGTAAGAATACTTTTGCATAATTAAGAAAAAAGTCGTAGACAACCGAAGAAAATTGTATTTATATCCTTTGTCTATGTGAAAATGTCACACCAACACACGAATTCTATAACACAGACACTCGAATGCTTGTATTTTGGGTGCCGTATCAACTGGGGTCAATTCCAGTTACATTTAGTCAGAAAATTTTAGTTGCTTATTTACATACATACCTATTTCATATTTGTTTGTCCACTCGAGTGTAAGTATTTTTTGTAAGCAATCTAATGACCAACCTTTTAAAACTTAACTTTCTCAAAATAAATGTACAAGAAATACATACGCAGCCGGTCGTTAATACCGACCATATTAAAGCCACAAAAAAGCGGCACAAATTTGACCTCGTTACAGTTTATTATAGGAGATGAGTGGATATTGTCAAATGCGACATAACGAGCTCGCGGTTCAACGAGCATCGCCTGTAAAGACGAGGCTGGCCCAGACAGAACTCATCAGCGGCATTTCACTGCGCTTTCTCCGCTCGGGAGGGGGCAGCGGGCCAACACACGCTCACGTGTTACAGATACAATACATGACACAGCAGCCAGAATGAGAGTTGAAATTAGCAATTTATTGACTCTGTTAATGCCTAGCCGCTTTAATAGTCTGAACACGCAAAAATCTAGTGCTAATGGCCAGAGAAAAAAATCACCGACGAGTTTTATTTAGGGGTCATAATTAAACCAGATCTGACTTTTTTTCAAGTGTTAAATAAACACAGCTTTTCAATCTTAATTTTATCGGAAATCCTTTCAGTTGGAAAATGAGCCGTTTTCTAAATAAAATCAATTTCAAGTACTTATATGTAATATGAAAGCTCTGCATAATTATCTTAGCCTGATCTCTAGCCTTAATTAATTAGCGTCTACAAAAATGAGGGTCATATCTGTCAGGCACTCAATCATAACAGCTGACCGGCTGCACGGTACGCGAACTCGAGCCTGATAGATTAATGATCCTCAGTTGACCTCACTCGACCTCATTGGGGCTTGTTATGTACCATCATCACTTAACCGATCCTGATTGTAATGGTATTATGAGCGGGAAAACCCAGGCACTGTAATCCTCGTCAAAAGTCGACCTGATAACGGACACGCGCGTACAATCGATACAAGTTCAATACGGGTTTTCTGTTTTATACAGCTAAGTGAATATACAACTCGTCAAGATGCGGGTAACTGTATTAATTAACATCGGTGATTTTTTTTAACATGTATACACGAAAATATTTAGTATGTTTATCTTTAAATCTCTGACATCATGTTAAGTACTTGCCTAAAAATAAAGGATTTTAAAGGTATAAAAACAAAACGAGTGGACATATGTTATGTTAACAAGTAAATAAATAATCAGATTTTATGAACAACGATGACGTCATGTATGTCCTGTAGGTAGGTATGGCGTGTAATGTGATGATTCAACAGATTTTCGCGTTACGCTGGTTTATTACCAAGAAAAATCAGCCACCGTCTTGTAGCGGGTAATTTACCTTCAACACTCGACCCTGATATAGATAATTTATATGCCACTTATTATGTTAATTTATGTCTAAAACTTGCAGCACTTTTCTGAGTGAATTAGGGATAAGGAGTTTCAGATTTTCACTACCCTGAATAACTTGAATCCATTACTTAGTTACGCACTAAGTATTGTTTTCTTATATTTACGCGAATACTACACATTGAAATAAAACTATTTTACGGATTTTATCGCGATTATTTACTTTTTTATGTTCCCGACGTTTCGGCCAAAAGTAAATAAACGCGATAGAATCCTTAAAATAGTTTTATTTCAAGTACTTTGGTTGGGATTATCGAATTTACATTGAAAAAATTTGCGCAAAATGGATGGAACAATCAAAAAAATTACCTACTGCTACTGTATTTTTTAGTTATCTGAAACTACGATCATATTGATTGCAGAGTAAGTACCTACACATACGTCATAAGAAATTCCAGCATCCCGCGAGTAAGTCACGCCCTTCGCGCCCCACGATGCGGCGCTGCTCGTGCGGCGTGCTCTCGCGCACAATGCCTGGGTTTCCCTTCGATGCCAATGCTGGCTGCAGCGAAAGTCAACACGTCATCCTCCACAATATTACACAACGGCCGGACCTCTACCAAACTGTGTCAATACGCTATATGTCCATAGCGTATATACCTATATTGATTTTAGAAGTAGGTACTTCACATGTAATATCGCTCAATTATTATAGGTACCCACGGGCATAACTGCGTCTTGATGTTACGCATATCAAGATCATGCGTAGAATAACAATGCATAACAAGTAAACAAATATGGTACAACTGATCGTATTGGGATTCATTAGACACGTAAAGAAAGCTTCAGAAGGTCCGCGCCTCCTGAAGTAGCTGCCAAACCCGCAAAGTTCGCACGAACGTGTCATATGAACGACGTGTTTCATTTAGTAAAAAAAAAAACAGGATTCAACAACATCTCGCCCGACCGGACCCCGACAGTATCGGTTCGTATTCGCATCGCGAATTTCTTACTGCAATAAAGATTTATTCAAACGCAGGTTGCATTAACAACTTTTATTGACATTCAAATAAAACTTGAATGCTCCAAGCAAAGTTTTGATTTGTATTTTTTTATTATTAATAAAATTGATTTATTATTATATTAACAGAGAACATCGTTTATAAATATAGACTTTGAAACGGACACAAGGACAATACACCTACAGTGGTCTTTCCATATTTCTACATGATTATCCGTGGTACCATTGTATTGTAGATTATATACAGACTGTGTCCTCAAAATGGTTACCTGAGGCTTTTTGACAATATCACGAGTGTTTCTTACGACCTCGGATCGGTCGGTCGTTCCGTTTTCCAAAAGCAATAAGGCCAGACGCGTAACGCTTGCATAAGATGCTCGCACCGATACCAATACGTAGGCGGAATAACAATTAACCAAATATACCACTACACTACATGAATATTCATTTCTTCATAACTTATAATAAAGGTTAGTTTAGACTCGGTTTGTTTTGTTAATTATTTGTTTTAGGTAGGTACATATTACAATCCATATAAAAACATACGGGTCGAATTGAGAACCTCCTCCTTTTTTTGAAGTCGGTTTAAAAAGTGTGCAGTGCACCTCTGCCTACCCCGTCGGGGAATACATGCGTGATGATGTAATAATATGATGTATTTAAAAAGTGAAATTTATTACCTACTTAGAAAATAATTTAGATTTTTCTATGCATGGCCATTAGCTGTAAGCTGGTAGTTGAATACATGGTTGAAAGTATTCAAACTTTCTAGTTTACTTCGCAGACGCTCATCAACAATTGCGAAAATCATGGAAGACTATTTTTCAACTCACTACCTGGCTAGTTCACTCAAATATACCGACCTACTTGCATACGAGACATTAAGTCATAATGCAATGAGGTTACATTCGGTATTTTTTTTTATATAAAAATGTATTATGCCATTCAAATTGGGTTTATGTTTATATCCCTAAAAAAATAATCAGTGTTTGATGAGCTTTAATGGTTCGTTGAGGTACTTGAAATCCAATTGTGGAAAAGGTATGACGCAGATCAAGCAGAACATCAGCCACAACAAGAACCTACAGCGTATAATGAGTTCGTATAAACTAATCTACCAGTAATCAAACGGTAAGTACCTATTCTGGTACGCACAATTTGCCTCGCGTGGTGGCTTATCTTGAGCGTAGGGTTCAAGGAAAGGCAAAAGGCAAAGTGCGGACGCATAGGTATGTCTGTATGTGTCCAAGTTAGGTTCAACCTACCGGCTTATTTATTTCTTAGTTACGTTTTACAAGGTTACAAGGTAATAAAGTTTGAATAATATCGAATCGAATATTTGATCTAAAATCTTTTCATCAATTTTTAATGCCTCTACACTTTAGAGTCTAACGTCTAAAATAAATATGTAACTTGTAATGCACGGTGATTTTCGATAGATTCCTTGATATCGGTATATTTATTGTTTGTTGAGTTGGCTTAGGTAGGAAAGGTAGGCAAAAACTTAAGGATAGTCAGTCAGTGGTAAATTTTAAAAAAAACTAAGTAGTAAATTTCGAAGGTGCTACCCTACCCTATGTTCAAGGGATAGAAACTTTTGTGATGTTTAATTTGCTAATCATCTCGATAATCTGCTCAACTTTGCATCCTATTTAGAATGGTGACACTGACCCATCTGAGCATTTTTCCATAAACTCGAGAACTAAATTATAGGTACACGAATTATAGGCTATAATACTTAGTTAAGTAAGTAATTATAAAAGGTTGCTGATTTTGTTGGAAACAACTAAACTACACAAAAGTGTATTGCCGTACTTCTCGTGGTCATTGAGCAAGATATCAATGATTTTAGTGTTTTTTTTTTAACTTTAGTTACATATTCAATGTTGTTCAGTTGTATTTTGTGTACGACAGAAAAATATAGGTGTTCGTCCTATAGACGTTCTAAATTAAGGTTCTCCTAGAGAGTACGAAGATGGAACAGAAGAAACCCGTGCTTGCATAAGTTTACCTACATACTAACTAAACTAGCTACAGCCCTTTTAACGTCCCACTGCTGTGCACGGGCCTCCGAGGGGAGGCCCGTGCACAGCATGATGTAATGTGGTATAATGTGCTCAATGCGAGGGGGATTCAGGCCACATTACACCACGCTGGCCCAGTGCGGATTGGCAGACTTCACACATCTATCGAGAACTAGTCAGGATCCCTCAGACGTGCAGGTTTCCTCACGATGTTTTCCTTCACCGTTTTATAGCAAGTGATAATCTCGGATGAAAATGAGATTCGCACATAAACCCAGAGGTGCGAGCCGGGATTTGAACTTGCACACTTTGATTGCAAGGCGTGCGTTCGACCACTCGGCTACCACTGCTAACTGCACCTACATACTATGTATAGTTATTTCCATAAAGCTGTACATCCTATGGTATCAATATCTATTAACTTTGTAAGAACTCATACTGAATAATGACTTTCTTGAAATGCTTGTTCGATTAACAGGTGTACTTCTTCGCTATGTGCATCGAATCAAAGCGACATGGATGTTTAGGCGCGTACTGTTGCGAAAATTCGTCATAGTAAATTAGAAAGCGTGCATGATAATCCGCCAAGCGGTGACGAACTCGTGAAGTGTGTTGATATAACAATACGATCTGAACCCGAGCGTTACACAATGTTTGCGTGAGAGCCTGTTTGTTTGGACATTGCCTTGGTAAAACACTGTCATGCTATTCATCGCAAATATGGTAGGCCCACTGCACGCTAAACCGATGTAGGTAGTTACCCGCCTACCACAAAAAACAAGGTGGTAATCACTCAAATTATATAAAACAAATATAACTCACCGATGCAATGTGAATTGTACGAGGAGATTTCCTTCACAGAATGATTTATTCCAGACCAATTTGTCTTGGAATATCTAGATATCGTTCTCACAGAAAGAAGAGAATGTTATTTTGTCTAATTTAGAATTGTTACTGAACACGGTATATTGTGTTATAACGAAGCGGAGCGTCGCGTACCACTGTAGCGAGACTCGGACACAGACTGAGTGAATGAGGGCCGGTCGCTATCCTCTTTTATGTTAGTATTTGTAAACTGGTATACGCTTGCGCACCAGCCGATGTCAACGGGAGGTAAAGTAAAAAGAATGTGTATTTGTTTAATCGCCCACACAATACATATTCAATCAAAAACATGCTAAATGAGATATAATCTCAAATAAATTAGTCGTTGCGTGTAACCGTTACCCCTGTTGGTCGACTAACTGTAAGATATAAGTGTCAGTAGGTAGGTACCTACTTCAGTAGCGCCAGCAATAACTGGCAGCGGTAGATACCGGAGCAGTAACATAGACACAATTTTAGAACATAAAGCCCCTGGACACACTTGTGCGGCAATACGCACGCGTCGATTTTTTTGCCAATACCACAACGAACTACAGAGACTCATAGAAAAGTAATAATGGAGTGGAAAGACATTGACAGCTCGAGCGAATTTTGACGCGTTAGACGTGGCTATTACCACAGAAATTCAATCTTTATATATATTGTAACAGAGTTCGGATTGGCGTTGGCAAAATATTTTTACGCGCGAATTTTGACGGCTCAGTGTGCGCGGGACTTAATGTACCTATTAACTATTTGCTTTTATGTGGTTAGTAGATTCGGAATAACCGGTAATAAACAATGGTATCTGTTTAAATAAATAGGTACACTAGTTTAATATACCCATAATGAGGTAACTATTATGAATTAGATATTTGCCCGTAGGAATTGTTCTGTCTTACGATCTGAAGGTAGGTAGTAGGACGAGGGTAGTAGGTAGGGTAGGACGAGGTAGACGTAGAAATTGGTAAGCACGTGGATAGGTCACCGTTAGTGGCATTTAGGTACATTTGAGGACTTTTGTTCGTGCCCGAAAGGTCACGTAAGCGGTTAATACAGTCGTTAAACGAAGTCAGTAGCCTGAAATTTCCAACACATTACGAGTAGGTACTACTACCTCACACGAATGAAAGCTGGGTCGGCATGGTGGACGCACCTACTCTACCTACTAATATTATACATGTCGAAGTTTGTGAGGTTGGATGGATGGATGTTTGTTACTCTTTCACGTAAAAACTACAGAACGGATTTTGATAAAACTTAAGAGTATTAATGTTTATACATCAGAATAAAATATAAACTATAATTTATAACGATATTGAATAATAGAAGTCTGCGCGGACGAAGTCGCAGGTAAAAGCTAGTAATTCATATCCGTAATCATCAAAGGGCGTGTCCAGTATAATGGCAATACCTTCGCTCCCTACAACATTGAACCAAAATATAATTTACGAAACACAAGTGCACTGCATTCACCCTATACCTACCCGTTAAGTAATACAGGTGTGATGGTATATTATTAATAAGGATTATAAGGAGGTTGCATTATTCAATTTATCAGCCATACGGCGTCCGCCCGTCATGTTTGTCACGCGGCTGGCAAATTCTTCGAAAGGTGTTAACGGAAAATATTAAAATTTCGTGGGATCTTGCTTGTAAACGTGAGGCCGCCGTATTCCTTAGAGGTCGTAGGTAACAGCATCGTTCGGAGATCCGGGTAATAGATAGGTACTTCAGTTCACACATTCGAGCTAAGTTTCCATGTATAGGTAGTATTCCTCTATGAAGCTCAATAATTATATTTTTAGTCTTAAAATTGCGTCTTTATTATTATATCCGACCGCCTTACGGTCAGATATAATTTTAAAGACATTTGCATCAATCAGTACGTAGGTAAGTAATATAAAAACTAACAAGTAGACTCAAATTTACGTACACTTTTTAGCGTAAACGATTATTGTATACCAGTATCAATAGAGAGGTACCCATAAGGTAAATTGTTTATTTTATTGTTTGTCTTGTTTTATTTTTTGAAAACTAACAGAGCATCCATAAACCGCCTGGTGGTAACCCACTAAGCAATGAAATCCATTGCTCCACTTTACATAAGTACCTACTACTAGCTAGTGGGCCAGCTCTCTGGCTTATCAGAATTTGTGCTATTAACCTAGTCATAGATTCAGCTTTTGGTTTTTACGTGGATCCCCGCCTCCTTTAGATATTAGTTGATAAGACAACAATAGAATAGCGGACGAAATGCCAGATAATTCTAAACTTTCTTTCGGATTTACCTACTTTTATTAGTAATAGATATCGACAAACAGACACCTTTGAAGGTATGCCTAAGTATCTAGTTACCGGGGGCGTAGCTAGCGCCGTATCAAGTATCCGGCCGGATACCGGATAGTAATTCAGTATCCAGCCGGATACCGGATAGTAATTCAGTATCCGGCCGGATACCGGATAGTAATTCAGTATCCGGCCGAATACCGGATAGTAATTCAGTATCCGGCCGGATACCGGATAGTAAAATTCAAATATTCTCATTATTGTACACAAGGCAAATCATACCACAATAGGTTATGGACACGGTTTATTTTTATAATAGCACGTCAAACATATTTGTTTCATTAATTAGTTTAGTACTCAAAATTAACAATTGGCAAATTGTGGTGAATGAATACCAAATTTTCCACATGGTAAGAGGCGACTCAGCTTGGCTTCGTCTACTAGGCCAGCTTCTGAAAATAGCTTTCCAAGGCTACTACCAGGTGCTGAACGATAAATTCTAGCAAACCTCGACTACTATTCTAGCGAACCTTGCGGGTACTGATGCAAATTAACTGACCACCGTATGGGTCGTGATTGATATCGATTCGAGATGTCTTTAAGAAGCGTCATGTAACGCAATAAAGGGCCGAATATCCGGTACCCGGATATCCGGCGCTCCGGCCTAGTCGCTTGCCGAATATCCGGCGCTCCGGCCTAGTCGCTTGCCGAATATCCGGCGCTCCGACCTAGTCGCTTGCCGAATATCCGGTATCCGGCCATTATCCGTTTCATCTCTAATAAAAACTACCCAACTTTTATTTTATTTCAGAAATGAAGATTTTTGGAAATCTGTATATAATGTGATTTTTTTTTTCATTTTATGCAAACATTTTTTTTTCTTTTGTAAGAAATCTTTACCCTTCATAAGAGCCCCAAACATTTTTTTTATACGGGAACGCCACTGCTAGTTACATATATCTCCACAATTGGATTTATTTGATAGGTTTATTAACACTCGTTATACGCCACACAAACTTTAAAGAGCCCTAAAGCCTCCCAACGAACTCTGCGCCAATATAGGTAAGTAATATTTTTTTTGAAAAAGTGACAGATAGATAATTATGATAAATAAATATTTCTTTTGGAACCATCCGCCATCTTTATCACTGTCATCATTCATTTTTATTTATTACGTGTATTTCTTGAATTTGTCCTTGCTATTAATAACTTGACATTGGCGAAATACTCGCGCTAGTCGCAGGTGAAGCCATTCCTCATCTTATTCCATTAAATATCATCATTTCGCTCATTTCGTAAAAAAAAAAAAAAAAAAATTTATGCTTTTACGTCAAAATTCGCTCGCGGCTCAGTGTCATTTCGTTGAATTAACTTTTGTTTTGGTATCAATTCAGTTCGTTTTGCTATCGGCAAATAAATTACGCGCGAGTGTTGTCGCCCAGCTAAAGTTTTTCATATCTCCATGGAAATATAAAAAAATATAATTTTGCGTTACTAACGTTGATAATGCAGCGATGGCCGATCTATGTAAATCGAGACATACCAACATCATTACCAACATGTTTTGGTCTCATAGAAGCGACAATGGAGGTGCGGAAAAATAAATAGGCATCTACGTAATAGACGGATTAAAAAAGACATGGAACAAGTTAACAAAGTTTTTATTATGCAAAATTGGTTGGTATTACATATAAAACGCAAAACAACTATTAAACAATTTGAATTTATACATATTATAAAAAAAGGGAATAGCGCGTATTAGTAACCCTAAAAATTTATACATATGATATGTAAACACGAATTTTAGTCATCCCTGTAAACACGTGTAAGGCACTACAATTATTATTCAACTTAAACTCGTCAATATTATGCAAAATGTACTTATTGATAGGAATGTAGCCAACCTTTCCCTCTTAAACCATATTATAATGTCTTCAATACAAAAATCGATCATGTATGTCGCCTCCTTCAAGGTACCTTTTGATCATTACTTGGGAAGTTTACCCACCTCGTACAAGTAGGCAGCGAACAATTTGATCTGCAAAATAAAACAAATATAAAAAATATATTAACAACTGACTGAATTGATATATGGGGAATTCCTTGACTTTTTCTAACTTTCTCCTTATCTGTTTGTTCCGGGTAAACTTCCAAACGGCTGAACGGATTTTCACTGGCAGATAGCTAATGATCCAATAGTAAATTAGGTTACTTTTATTTTAGAAAAAGCAGAAAGAACATAAAACCCATTTTTTCCGTGTAATCTCTCTAAATTCCACGCGGGCGAAGTTGCGAGTACAGCTAGTACAATATATAAATTCATAGCAAGGTTTATGCTGATGCATATTTTTCTTTCACAGCAGTTAATGCTGAGTGCTATTGATTTTTACTAATAAAAAAACAGTGATATAGTACCGATGCAATAAAGATTGAATGTCTGCGACAAACCCAACGCGTCCGTAATCGCTCGCGTCATCGATGACATTTCGTTGAAAAGTGCGCTTCATCAATGAGTAAATACGGTTCATTTTTGCACGGACTACGGCGAGATATCATATAAAAGGGAGCC
The DNA here is from genome assembly GCA_914767695.1 of Ptilodon capucinus. Taxonomy (NCBI): domain Eukaryota; kingdom Metazoa; phylum Arthropoda; class Insecta; order Lepidoptera; family Notodontidae; genus Ptilodon; species Ptilodon capucinus. The sequence goes on from OU611811.1 coordinate 7,328,222, forward strand.
TTTCCTATCATTTGACAGTATTACACGACCAATTTTGCAACGTTGACGCGTATATACGTCAGATAACAGATTGTCTATAGGTCAAATCGTATAAGACTCGACAGTAGGCTTAGCATGACCGCGTAGACATAAGTTTTATCTCTTTCAACTGTCAGATCCTTCGAGAAAATGACGTCACACTGAGCCATGTCCAGTACAAAAAGCTTGAAGTGACGACTGTTTCTCGACAAATCTGACAGTTGAAAGAGATAAAACTAATGCCGCGTAGACATAAGTTTTGCTAAGCCTACAGGCCATTGCCTCAATGACACCAATTTCGGTCAAACTCTTTGGGACGTCTTTTCGACACATTTAGGGATCAATAATTTTAAATATCAGTGGTATAATATGTCCGATTCAATCGGACATACAATGAGAAGTAGCCAAGAAAAGTGGAGTAAAATTGTCACTGACTTGTACCCTAGAGACGGAAAAAGAAGCAGAGGAAGACAAAACAAAAGATGGGAGGATGAACTTAAACTAACAGCTGGGCCCAAATGGAGAAGGGTTGCCAAAGACAGAACACAGTGGAAGCTGCTAGAGGAGGCATTTGCCTACAGGCACACTGAACTAAGAGACATTCTATAAACTAACAACACCACAAAACGACAACAGGATAAAAAGGCTATTTGGATTGGTATAATATGTTGTGCTGACCCCCTCTATGTAGTTGCGCACGTTGATCTTCTCGTTCTGCGAGTGCGCCATGTCGTCGCCGGCGCCCATGGGCAGCAGCAGCACGTTGCGGCCGCTCGCCTCCTGCAGCGTGATCGTCACCGGGATGGAGCCGCCCTCGCGCGACATGTCCGGCTCCGTCTGGTACACGACACAACGATTACATTCACCTTCTTGTCGGCAAATACAAAATTAATAAGTCGCACATTTAGAATTATAGGAACCCATTCAGAAATTTTAGGATTTCGACTTTAAATCATAAAATTGACCTAGATAAAAGACATACTTCCGAAAAAAAAAAAAATTTACGTCTCTATAAAAGTAAAGGTGCGGAGTGTTTAAATAAGTATCGCTATACTTCTTGTAGGCGTCATGTATGACGTAACCTCCTCCTTTTTGACGTCGGTTAAAGAAGAAGTAATAGCAACTCCAGAACGATAGTGTTAGAAGACTTGGGAGCCAGATGGTGTGCGGGGTATAAGCTGTGTAGGGGATACCTGGTAGATGAGCTTGGTGGCGCGCGCGGCGGCCTGGTAGTGCGGATGGTCCGGGTTCTCGGTCCAGGCGCGCCCGCTCTGCGCTGAGATGCGCATCTTGTTCGGAGACCCCCTCTTCGACCACTATCACACGCAAAACTATATTGTAACTACATTTTTATAAACGAAATGCTTATAATTATAATCTGATATTTCCAAAATATAATTTGTTGCAAGGTGACCTATGTGCAGATGAATAATTAAGATTAAACATGCCTTATTATTTTTAAAAATTGTATGCAAATTTCAATGAAAAGTTACATACATTTGAACTAAAGGGTGTATCAGAAGTACAAAATAATACTTTGGGTACATAATTTATTTACCGTAGATGTACGGTAGCTCATATGTGGATACTTAGTGAAGACTGATAATATGTAACTATCATAGTTTCCGAGTTATGGACCTTAGAATATTTGTCACAGGTATCGTGTTCTGGCCTTTGGGTACATCCATAACTCTATTCAGCAGTGCCAACTAGACTTTATGAGGAGCGACTACCAAAATATTCAGAAAACAGAACATACAAATTTTACATAGGACTTGAGATATTAAGAGTTATAGAAATAGACGACGAAAAAAAAGTTTTGAAAACATGGTGGAATTTCGATCAAATTTTTATACCATGCAGTTGCACACTCGATACTGATGCAAACGATCAGGTATTATTTCGGACTACTGAAACATCCTGTATTACATCCATAGTACAAGCATGTTTGCAAATATGAAGTGGGTACTAACCAAGTTGTTAACATAATCAAACACGAGTTTCTCAACTTCCTCGGGCTCCTGGTTCGGGACGATTCTTATGGAGAACTTTCCGATCACCTTGCCGGGAATCACTGTCTTCGCGCCCGGTTGAAATGCGGCACCTAGAATTATAACAACAGGTATTATCATAAATATAAGATGTTATAGTGGTGAAGTGGGCCGCAAAGGCACTTCGCCAGACAACTGTATGTTGGCATTAAAACCTTTTCAAACTAGAGTTTTAAACTAGTTTTTCGGAGTGCGTGTAGGCGCGCGTTTTTTACACGCGCAACTCGTACAAGCGTCGACGCGCTTATAAGCGCGAACTTCTTCGTCGGAATCGCTAGCACCGGTTCGAGCGTACACGCCGGAATAAGCCATTCAAGTGTTTAAAGCGCGCGTGTAAGCGTGTATGACGAAACGTCCGTATACGCGCAAAAATTTCTAAAAGCGCTCTTATTGTCGAAACGTCAAATACCGTTTCCCAATCAATCAATCAATAACCAAAGACCTTTTTTTTTGGTCTTCGTACATTCTAAAACTTTGCGCGTTTTTTTTTTTTATCTCTCCTTCAGATGACAACTGAATCTAATATGTGTTCTTATAATATTTATTTATATTGCAACCGGCTTGTAACTTTATACTATAGAGTATAATTTATTCCATAACAACGGCCATCGGTTTCACGGAAACGATACACATTATTTTTATTTATTAATATCGAAAGAGAGACCCAAGAATCAACACAAGTATAATTCAATAAGATGGTATAACCTTAAATACTACTAAGCAGTATTTAAGGTTATCGGTATTTATGTGAGGCAAGTTATCAAAACAAATATACTTAAGCATGATCGATACCTTCAATGCCGTGAAGTGAAAGGCTCGGGAACCGCCAGCGGTGCATTAATATCTGTTCCTTGTCGCCGTTGTGGGCTAATTTGGTTGCATTTATTGATTGCCTATAAATTAAGGAATATTAATCAATAAGGCCTCCTGCACACTGCGGCGTCGACGATCGCGCTTTTTTTGCCAATACTAAAACGACCTTTAATAACACACAGAAAAACGGCATACTTCAACGAAATGACACTGACGGCGCGAGCGAATTTTGACACGTAATCGCTTTTACCAGAGTAAATCATAGAGTATCTAGAGTACCCATAACGACTCCACTCTTCGTATAGCTCTGCGGCGATTTTTCCGCCCTTTTTGTTACCTGTTGTATACGGCAACTATATGGGAAAACAAAGATGGCGAAGTCAGATAAACCGTTATAATATCTCCATGGAGTAATTAAATCTTTATAATGACACTGTGTTCGTTTTGGTATTGGCAAGCAGTTCGACGCGCGACTTTGGACGGCTTCATAATTGGCTTTTTCCATGTACTACTGGGCATGGGATTCACGGCACAGTTCACCAAGCTGGCCCACTGCAGATTGGTAGACGCCACACATATTTTGAGAATTGGTTGGTTCTCTCAACAATGCAAGTTTCCTCACAATGTTTTCTTTCACCAATTCAACAAGTCAGTATCTGAATATCTTTGTTGGAACTTGGTTTAAGTTGTGATTTCACAGAGTAATTTTCATAGGAGCCCACATAGAAAAGTATGACTTACGTAAATATAGGTATTCATGCTAAGAACACGCAAAAGATTGGATACCTCGTTCGTCTTACCTGTAAGCCTCCGTGTCAAAATCAATAGAAGTGTAAAGTTTCTTTTCATTATCCGTTAACGGCGCCACCGACTTGTACATGTCTGGGATTAATATCTTTCCGTTCTTGTCCACTAGCTCGTTCATCAAGTATATTAAATCGGTCATTGCTGCAATACATCAAATTAAATTATTAACTACTATGTTAATTTGTCTGTGTGTATAGTAAATAAATGCCTGTAGTTGTAGCATGAGCGCCAGCACTAGACTTATGACACAGTATATGTGGATTATATCTCTTTCTCTCGTATGAAATAAGACAGAGAGCGAAAGAGCCAATCCGTGACAGAGGTCTTGTCTTGACAGGCGTGCTAACACCACTGGTTTATTACTATTTATAGGTCATTCACTCATTGAAACATGCAGACATTAAGTAGGCAGCAGAACGAGAGATAACGCAACGCAGGCATAAGCTGATATCCTGCAATTACATAGCAACGAACTTTCGTAATATGATAACAACATAATAATCATCGAAATTGATAACCATTTCATGTATTATCAAATCGTACGCTTAAGAAATAACTAATTAGGTAAGTACATGTAGGTACTTTATTATTTAATTTTATCATATTACAATATGAAACATAAGTTAAATGTAACCTCGCTCAGGCTACCAAACAAACAAAACAATGATTTCTAGAGGAAACTGGAAATTATTCTCCACATAAACTCATGAACTTTAAGTATTTAGAAACTGCATTTCCCTACAGCATTGTTTTTTATGGCTTCCAAAGTCAAATTTTATATTTTACAGTTCAATAGATGTCTGCCTCTAACGAAACCTTCATGGAGTAGTTATTATAAATAAAATTAAAAAGGTTGCCCATTATAAGGGTACCTTACCAAGAGTGAAGGATAAAGTCAGGGATTACCTTCATGGACAGTTCCACCGTAGACCCCACTATGTAAATCCATCTTGGCACATTCAACCTCCAAGAAGTAATAGCTGATACCCCGCAAACCATATGTGATGCACGGCTTCGTGGTTCCCAGCCAGTAGTTGTCCGATATGCATACATAGTCCACCGTGTCAAAGAAACCTTCTGGTTTTAATTGCTCAATGAGTAGGGCATCCAAACCCTCAGAACCAGATTCTTCCATACATTCGAACACGAATTTTAAATTTACGGGCAGCTGAAAATATTTTAAGTATTTATGGTAGTAACTACAGTTCTTTTAATACTGTGAATATGAGTCTCACGCCGTGTTTTCAGAATTCAAATTGGTCCATGTTTGCATGCAAATGTACAGCAAAATGCAACCTATAAATCAAAGACCATGCAAAACAGATGCTTTTGTACCACATCACATAAACCAAAGAATGTGGAGAACCACTTTTTAAATAAGAGTAATTTATTAACTTTTCAATACTGACCTCTTCGCCAATAGCTTTATAAGCATTAATGGCATGAAGCCATCCCAAAACGGGGCCCTTATCATCAGTGGAACCACGACCAAACAGTTTTCCATTGCGCTCAACCAATTCAAAAGGCTCCGTTTCCCAGCCATCCGACTTCAGGGCCGGCTGGACATCTAAATGCCCATATATGCAAATAGTGTTTTTCTTCGAGTCCTTAACACAGATATACAGAATAATTTAGTCATGTATATTTAACACCAAATTTATAAACAGTTTTAAGGCATTCCAGTTAGTTAGAACAGTTTTGTACTGAATAGTGCTTTTAAACATTGGGGTATTTATGAGTTTAGTTACAATCTGTATCAAAGAAATAGGTAACAAGTAAGCTGGTTGTAAGAAAAAGAATAGTGGGATATACTTTCGATTCCAAGCATTCTCCTGTTCTGATTTTATTTACTTATCACAGAATTATTCAGAAGATTATTGAATAGGTATTTTGTCTCATGTAAAACAGTAAAAAAAAACAATACACTACAAAGAAAGGCAGAGGAAAAAATACATAATTGAAAATAAACTGTATATATTGAGAGAATCCTTTCACTGTGTACAACATTTTTAAATTTTCGGCAAAATGGTTAAATATGATTAAAGTTTTTTTATGACCATTACCATCCCTTTCCTGGGTAAAGGTCTCCCCACCCATATGGAAGGGATATAAATATGATTATATTATATAACATCAGTTACTAATAATAATCAACATAAGCAGGTGATAAACTTGAATGATTAACTGAACCCGAGAAATAAATAAATGAATGGTGTGACTCCATAATAATTGTCATACCAGACACTAAAAATAACTTGTGTAATAAATATATACAGTAACACTTATCAGTATGGTAATTTGTAGTTTGTTAAAAGTAGGTATCACTTTGTGTTGGTATATAAACTTTGTACATACCAATAAGTCCACAATAAGAATAAAATATTTTATTTACAAAAATACTTTTCTTTGGTCATACAAATACAGATGCAGCAACATACCTTAAATTTAGGATTAATCTATGAAAAACATACAGATTATTCTACATAATATGGCCTAAATTTATATAACGATCAATAGTTGGGTACTTACATTTCCTAAGACGCCCACCAAAACGGGAGGCAGTTTAATTTCCTTCCCATCAATCGTTTGGAAACCAACATCTCTTAGTTCAGTTGTGGCTCCAACCTCTTTCAATTTCTCCTGTGTCCAGTGCACCATCCGCACGCAATCATCGCGGTATTTAGCGTCACAGGACACAGAAGGGATGGCAACAGCCTCCTTCAAAAGAGACTTGTAGGATTCCGCATTCTGATCGACAAACTTGAATATCTGCGGCAATGCTTTCTCTGGTGCCATTTTACAAAGGATTTCTTTTGGAGTTACTGAGTAGAACCTGTGCGCCCGACTACTATAATAATTACTGGCTGCAGAAAGGATTGCGGTCGGCAATTTTTTATCAATGTGAATAGCCGACCTAATCAAAAACGTAGTCATGATGATTAAGGATTACTAGTGAAGCGAAAATATAATCGATTTCAATTTACAGAATCGATTTTACACAAATATTTTATAATAAAATAACATTCGCAAACTTAGTTCCGACTTTATATTTTGATTCATATTAAAATAATTATAATGTATACTTGACTTTAAGCTCTATTTATTCATAAAAACACGATGCGTAGGACTACTGATTTAGTATTTGCCATTCAGAACATTTCAAGTCATCTGTAAAACAGTACTATTTTAGATCATTTGCACAACCAAAAAAAAAATCAATATATAAATAATTTATTAAATATTTATTTAATTTATATTTATTTCATAATGTACAAATTAAAATTTCGTGAAATTAATAATATTATATTTAATAACCTCCTGTAAGATTTCAACGACAATCATATCTAATCTAACATAAATAAATCATTTACTTACGTAAATCATGCGAGAAAATAATAAAAATGCAAATTTTTCGTCAGAGCAGATTGACAGTTATAAAAAAATCTTTATACTTCGAATAGAAATCGGTTTGGGAGTTTATCTTACACCACTCTCAATGATGAAAAAGGTGCTGTCAATTTGACACCTGACGTCTGATGTTAATTCACGTATAACGAAACGTGAGCACAAACGTTGCTGCAAACTCAGCATGACCCTATTTTTTGGTCATTGGCATTTTGGCATGACCCCGTAGTAATCCCATGCGCAATTGTTTTACGTGCAGCAAAGACTACTAATGTATACTGTGGCTCTACAAGCACCTATGTTTGACGTGGGTTTGACCGTTGACGCCATCAAATCAAATCTATGCAAAATTTTGACGGTCATGTCCTGTCTATTTAAAAAAATATAACACAACGCATTTAATAAATCACAAAAAAAATATTTAAAAAACGAAAATGTAAATTACCTCAATTTTTACATCACATTATTAAAGATAGGCAATAATGATAGAATTACCTATCTTTTAAACTATTCAACAATACTAGCCGAGCGGCTTATGTGCAAAATGGTTCCTATCTTCTTAGAGAACTAAGCAAATAGGGACGAATTTGCATAGACGCCTATTTTAAATGACTAATCACAACAATCCAAGGGCGATAGTGCACCACTTACCCATTTAAGTTGGCCGGCACATTGGACATTCAGTGCATTCTAACACCCGGCTCAAAGAAAACGGTGGGACTTGAGCTCCTGAATATACCTAGTGTAGTAATATACATCTTAGTGCTTGAGCCTTTCAAGATCACTACTGCAGACAAAATGAATGAACAAGAAAAATCGTTAATAATTGCATGTTATGAATATTTTGACAATGTGGCTATTGAAGATGGGAACAAGACCTTAAAAGGCTACTCACATAATACATTGCTGCCAGCGTCCAATACAACAAGTGATTTATCCAGTAACATACCACTGACGATTGAACCAGTGTCTCGGTACCCATTTAACTATGACAACTTAGATGCAAGAGTCAAAAATGGGTATTGTGGTAATAACGATACATTTAGGACCAACATCACCAAGTTCTCGGTTTCAGATGTCAGACGACTGCTAAGTTTTTTAGAAGTAATGTACAATACTATGCAAGGTTTATCGAACGACGTAAACTTAACAATTACAGAGCGAATACCTAACGGATCCTTTGGAATTATTGTCGTTAAATTAACAAATCAAAAATGTTATCATTTTAACAAGCAAAGATGCAACATTATCAAAGATATATACAGCTATGCACCTGAAATACGTGCAGTCTGTAAAACCAAAGATTTAAGAAATTCCATAGATCGACAATGCAAGGGATTTAAAATATCAATATGCAAATATACATTTAGTCACAACCCTCAAAATGAATGTACAACTATGATATGTAACGCGACGGGTGATCATATTCCACTTTGTTGTGAAGCAATAAAATCTCCTGCACTCCGCTTAAATCAATGGCACTTTTGTAATATATTTCAAGGGTATATGTTAAAAATTATTTTGGAAAACATAAATGTCCCTACACTGAATTTTGTGACAAAATTGCATTTTATATTATTCAAATATAATACTCCTAATCTTAGCATAGAAATAAAAATCAAATTATATACATTTTCGGTATATGAGCATTTACAACTTGTAATCGATTTTTTACCTACTATGCATTGGAATGGTGCCCACAAGAAGATTCTAGAAAATTCCTCTATAACTACTGTCAGGAGACAGTGTGACGATGATTCAAAAATAAATGAAACTGAATGTTTCGTGTCACACAAACACCCAGCGATTCACAAACCAATGAAACGGGATGCCGCATCGGACACTACTGAAATTGACTTAATATACATTATTCTTTTCGACATAGAGTCAATCGATTTGAGGAGTTCACACAGTACTACTAATATTACGTTAAAAGCTAGTACGGGATTCTCATTGGATTCACTCAATGAGATTGTGTCTCAATGCAGCATACTTGAGATGGATAAATTATCAACTGATACAGTGATGAAAAGCAGAACGTTTCAAAGCAATTTGTATAGTAAGAACAAATCAATCCTGACTAACGCCAAATTATGGTTGACAAAGATAGTCGGACATATGCAAGAGACGGATTTGAGTATCAACAAATTATATACTTTGAAAGATGATTACATCAATGAAACTATGTTCGAGTCGACATATGTAAACGGATTCGCGAAATGGTTCAACAAGCATTGCGAACATTTTATCAGTCAAAAATTCCACGTAAACCTCCTCAAGACTCTTGGGGAGTCCCTTATTCATTTACACTGTGGTACTATCCTTGTATGATAATAAAAACAAGTTGCGTCACAATATAGTATTTAATTTCCTTCTATATATTTACAAGGAACATTACCTACTCAGAATCTGAATAAATACTTATAAATAAAAATGTTAAACTAGTTTGATAATGTGGGTGGACTGGTTTCAAGGATAACTCTTAAATTATTATAGAAGTTAAACATACACTACATTACTCAGTTGAGGGGGATTACTACTGGTTACGAAAAAAAGTTACTTAAGCATAGACAATATTTAAAAAAAAACAATTCTTAGTTAAATATTTAGGTAAGTATTGACTTAAATTAAATCATTTTTTTTAAGTTGAATACTAACACTGTTTTCGAAAGGCTTCGGCAACAACATTAAGAGATCAATTTTTATATTGTGGAATGTTCATTGAAGTCCTAGCGCTTGTTAAAACGTCGCCGGTCAATCCCTCGTACACAAGAGAGCGTCGTACCAAATCTATCGCTACGCCTGTCCTCAGCAGTTGACGGTTCTGAGAATGCTGGAACACGTAAAGAATATTTAGTTATAATGGTTATGCAAAAACTAATTTTGTCAAAACGCAAAACGCTCGATATGGCGATTATAGCTTCGTTTTAGTAATCAAATTGGGAGATCTATACATGTACAAACGACGCCGTATGTACATATACTTATCTACTAATAGTACGGCGGCGCCATAATGAATTACATACATACATCATCACGCCTGTATTCCCCGAAGGGGTAGGCAGAGGTGTACTGCAGTGCGCCCACACTTCGCCGATGTATTTTTGGTCCCAATGTAATAGGGGGCGAGCCTATTGCCATTATACCGGGCACGTTCTCCCTCAATACGAGGGAGATTTTTGGGCCATAGTCCAGCACGCTGGCCCAGTGCAGGTTGGTGAACTTCACACGCCTTTTCATAGAAGTGCAGGTTTCCTTACGATGTTTTCCTTCACCGTTCAGCAAGTGGTAATGATTATTGAAATGACATTCGTAAATGAAAATTATCTCAGATTTGAACTTGCACCCTTTACGTTCAAGGCGGGCGTTCTTGCCCACGAGGCTACTTTATTTAACTCCATTTAATTTAATGTGGGAAGAAGGAAAGGTAGAAGCGGTAATCACCCAGAAGCGGCGTCGTCGTTGACAATGGCGGCGGCGGAGTGGTGGTTGAAGATGGTCGCGGCGTGCCTGCGCAGCCAGCACGCGAGCAGCGCGGCCAGCGCGGCGGCCGCCAGCCCCGCGCCGGCCGCCGCGCGCGCGCCGCCGCCGCCCGCGCGCACGAACACGCGCGCCGACATCGACTGCCACACCGACTCCGTCCACGTCGAGTACTCGCCCGATGCGTACTCGTAATCTAACAACATTTACACAAACTTACGAACCGTTGACCGTGACTTACTGACAAAATACTTTGGTACTGGAAAATCCCAGAAATACTATCCTCTTAATCTTAATTATACAAAATTACAATTAATTGATACCGAAACAGAATAGAAAAAAAGGTACACTGAGTACCGAATCAGTATTTTCCTTTTTGACGATATTTTTTTTTAACCTAGACTTGATAGTCTATACTATAAAAATCAATAATATGTATACAATACAAGGGAAAAATAAAAGTAAAAAAAAATTTTCTTAGCTAGTCTTCATATGTATGTATTTGCATGCAGTTCTAAGTGTATTAAATAGTAAATTTATAAAAAATAAAACAACCAATAAAAATATAATACGATGTGATCAACACTAACCTGACAACAGAAACGCTGGACTGACAGCTTGGCTGAAGTTCATCGTCGTTTGGATGCATACTCCACTGTGGTTCCAACCTCTCAACCAATAATATGAGTAGCCCTGAAATTGAAATTGCATGTTATTACAAAAAGTTTGAAACTATCTAATAGTATTATCAGATAATTTACATAGTGAAAAAAATCACAGTTACTGGTTTCCGGCAATTGTAATTTAAATCGGTGAGACAGATCACAATAAACAAGATAATAAACGATATATATGTATAAGAAAGTCAATTTTATAAACAATCTTCTCTACAGGTCTCGCAAGTGGCATGAGTATCACTTGACTACCAGCACTAACCAATACTCCAGAACAATATCAGAGGGAAGACGATATAAAGAAGGAATATGAAAGTCACCGGTTGGTCGAGCTCGTCGCATCCGGTTTTGTTGTGGTTCAAGTTCGTGCCGGTGAGCAGCGCGAGCAGATGGCCGGCGAAGACCGGCGCGGTGGCGGCCCACGCGGCCACGCCCACGTACAGCGGCGCCGCGCGCTCCGCCGGCCGCTCGCCCGCCCCGCTCGCGTAGTCCGCCGCCAGCAGCAGCCGGCACGCCTGGCTCTGCAGGAAGCAGTGCAGCATCTCGTCCACCTGCAGCCACACCGCACACGCTACACATACACCTCTCGAATATACATTTAAAATTGCCTTGCAGGGCACTTTTAATAACATTTTTTTTTTAACAAATAACAAAAACAAGTATTAATAAGGAGTACTCTTATCTAATATTTCTGTAAGGATGAAAGTTACTGTTTTACGGCTTTGTTGCTACAACAGTGAGTGAGAGCAAATATGACAAAATGTTAGACCCAGCGTCTCACATATAGAATGTATCGCAGTAATAGGTACTATACATATAATATTATTATCTTTGGTTTTATTCTGTATATAATACCATTGTGTATATTTGAGATCTGTGCGTATTTAATAAATAAACATATTTCGCATCACAATTTTATTTCGATTGAACTCAATAATTACCATCTTAAAAACGTAAGATCGAATACTGTCATAGCTATGAGACTAATAGAGATTATTTGTTCTAAAACAACTATTATAAGACATCTAGGTAAAACGTGTCAAAGTTATAACCAGACTACTTTGCGCCAATTGCCATGCATACATACCAAATGTGCCGACGAGGACACGTCCCCGAAATACTGTTTTCCGGTGACCCTTTGATATAATGTACGCGCTATTGAGGTGGATAATCTCGCTATCTTCACTTGAGTGTCGCTATCTTTCATAGTTCCATTCGCTAATAGATCTTCAGTAGATATAACTGTAAAAGGAGCACAATACAACAATAGTTAAGATTTGGTAAGAGGTTTGATTTTTCTTTATAAAAGATTGCTAGTAATGGCAATCGCATTAATAGTAGAACTGTAGTTGCCTGCATGTGTGCCAAGATTAGACTATGTCACGGAATATCTTGATGTTGTCTCGTTCTCTTGTATGATATTAGTCAGAGAGCGAGCGAGCATAAAAATGACAAAGGTCTTGTCTTGACATGAGTGCTGACACCACTGAATTGAGAAGATAACATTTACTCACATGTACCGTTACTGCTAACAGTAATGTTACGATAAACAAAACCAATTTTTGTGTATTGATCCATTGCGGAGTTGTAGAACTTATTGGTGAACTTCCCCTTGTGATCGACAATCAATAGTTGAGGCAATTCGCCACTCTCCGTCACATTCTTGAGGATGCGCCGGAAGGAATGAAGCGATGACGGCGGGATGTTGTCCTCCGTGAACACCGGCGGCACAGACATATTATAATTGGCCATCATGTCGATGAATTCCGTAATCTACAAACAAAGATATAACAGAATTGTATGATTCCAAAACAAGCAACCCTATACCCGATATTATAGACACCATAAATTGGACTGGGGGTGATCCCGGTTACACCCAAATATGGGCAAATTTCGAAGTTTCCACATGGTGAACTGAGTCGAGTGGCTCACGCGTAACGCTAGAGCGACCCGACGTCGATATCTATTATTGTTATACTATCATCATCTTCCATTCTAGCTGTATTTATATTCATGTAATAAATGTGTATACTTGACATAGGCAAAACGACTACCTACTAATAGTTGGTGTCGCATTCATTCATCCTAAAAACATTTCAATCCATTTCATGTAATTTCGTAAAAGAAGCAGTAGATACCTATGCAGATAGTAAAATATTACAGAAAAAAACAGCCGTCGCGAGACGCTTGGCAGATGTAAAAAATATAACATAGTAGTCGTAGCGGCGAGTGAGCGAGTGAGCGGAGTAAGCCAGTGGGCGGAGTCTAAGCGGCGGAAAGAACCGAGGAGCCGAAGAGTACGAAGCGTGGCCGCATTTAAAACTATAATTTATGAATTAAGTAATAAGGTTGATTTCATTTTGTTGTGGCGAAGCGTCGGGAAATTTCGCCACGCCAAAAATCAGGTTTACCCCTCGCCTATAGGTGTTTCACATCAAAAGGTTCTTGAACTCTATGGTGGATTGACTTACTTCAGGTATGACGCTCCCACTGGAGTATGGCACGTAAGCATAGAAAGGCCAAGCCGTGTCGTTGAAGCTGTCAGCGAGCGAGCCGCCGATCTGGCCGAGCTCGAGATGCAGGCTGATGTCTGCGGGGCGCAGCGGCGCGGCGGGCGGCCACGCTTGCCGACCTATGTCGAACGCCACGCGCTGCGATCCGATGTAATCGAACGCTTCACCGTTGAAAAGTGTCCACAGTATATTTTCATCTGAAGGATTAATTTCACAAATTATTTCTCTGTACGCTCGTTGTTTCTAATATGAGGTCAAACAAGTAACCGACCTAACTGAACGAAAACATTGGAATCTTTCTGTATCGTGGAAAACAGTTAAAATCATGTGGACCAGCCCACGCGCTGATCTATACTGTATTAAGTATAGAACTCACATTTCGATGCTTTACTTTGAGTGGGATAGGCTACGTGTGACGGCTTTAAAGTCGCGTAATCTAAGTTACACTGAGTATCAAGTAAAATTGTGTGTACCTTGCTTACGCCGAAAAGGAGACGGGGATATCTGGGCCCAATTGTAATAAGTTGAGATATGGTTTAAAAAAAGCGGTATTTTTTTCTGATTCAAAATATTAAAAAATCAGCTTAATTCACTATCCGGGAGACGAGAAATCATAAAAATAAGTTTATTTCACTGAAAAAATAGAGTATCGATTACAATAATCGATTACTGTGAATGATTTAAACAATTGAACATAAAATACTTGATTGATTCAATCAAAATGAATAAATACATTGTAATAATTAACAATAAAAAAAAACTACAATTAATATAGTTAATAACTGTGTGGCGTGCGCGTTTCCGAACGCTCCACAAAATGTCGACGGACAAGTTTCCGTACGCCCGCGCGCCCCAGACAGAGTGAGCACGTTCGGTAGCTCAAAAACAAATTGTGTTATTAATGATAAAGCACATAATTGTATTCATTTTAATATATTAAAATACAGCAAAGTGGTTGAATTAACACCAAAACTGTATATTAAAACAAAATAACAATCACAGTTAAGAATCAGCTGTTTAGTATCTAGGTTGTTGTCACTTTGTTGAATAACCACACTTTTACTAAATCTCTAATAATTCTGCTTTCAGACTGCCAAGATCAGCTAAATTTTCGGAGATGGTTTGATAAATAATATATAAGCTCTTAATTGACACCACTTCCATATTTTTACAACTGGGCCCAAGAATGTATGAAAGCGTATCCGTCTCCTTTAACCCAAAAATGACTAATTCAAGCTCATCTGTTAGTATCTAAGTCTGCTTATGAAATACTAGCTGTGCCCGCGGTTTCACCCGCGCTAATAGTTGCTTTGGCGTAGAGTGATGTTATAAAGTCTATGATTATAAGTCTATAATACCCGATTCATGTTCGGGAATTTTCCCGTTTTTGCCACATTATTCGTTGCTGCTCAGCTCCTATTGGTCGTAGCGTGATGTTATATAGCCTATAACCTTCCCCGGTAAATGGACTATTCAACACAAAAATAATTTTTCAATTCGAACCAGTAGTTCCTAAGATTAGCGCGTTCAACCAAACAAACAAACAAACTCTTCAGCTTTATAATATTAAGTATAGATACGTCAGTTTTAAATAAATTAGAAAGAGTAATACTCACTGTATAATTGTGCATCTGTAACAGGTATTAATTGAGAGAGTGTCGTCGCCGCGGTGAGCAGAGACACCATCCCAACGACGGAACTCGCCGCGCCCGGAGATAGACCTGCCATACATACACAATCTATATTTCCATTGCTAATATCTCTCAGATCGATGTGTGCCCAGCCTAGTGTGGGAGCCAATGAGAATCTTTATAATTGTAGCACTCCTTTTGAAATAAAATTTACTTTTACTTTCTGACCAATGTATATAACTCTAGCGGCCCATCCCGGCTTTGCACGGGTTTATAATATAGCCTATGTTACTCAATGATAATGTAGATTTCTAACGTATATAAAAAGAGACCATTATTTGACCTTTTTGATTTGATATTTTATAATTATGGCCCTATATTTTAATATGTGTGAAGGTGTTTGAATAAACACCCTATTGCATCAAAAATGTTAACTTACCATCGAATAGAGACGACGAATCGATACGTGCCGTCACCAATGTAACATTCGTTGATTTCGTTTCCTGCAATATAAATTCACTATAAAACTCCAACTGAATGAAAAAAATTGGACTGTTTTCAAACAAGTTTGCAAGCCGTACAGTTCAGTATTGTATAAATATGCAGTGAACACACCTGTGTTCTTGGGAACAGGGAATAATATACATTGTGATCACCTAGAGGATCACACACTTTTGATGATGTTAGAAATGCAGATGCTGCCGACCTGAAACATTTTTTTTTTGTTAAAACCAATATTTAAACAGAATAAAGAATCAATCAATCAAGTTACTTTCGACTTTATTGATAGCCTTCATTTATTAATGAATTGCTTTCGCCCATTTTGCTAATGGGCAACACAATTTTCAACAAGACAATAGACAAAACTGTTTTCATATTTAAGTAACTCTTGTTGCCTTTTATGGCTTGTTATTTGTTCTTTAAAAAACGAATAGTTGCTCTTAACAATAATACAAAAGTTCATCATAAGATCCATAATTACCTTCTCAAGCAAATCTCACTGTTGACCGCAGCATACATGAATGAATTCAGTTGGAGTGAACATAGTGGTATGCCATTATGATTTTCTTTGTTAAGATTGAACCTGGAAACGACACAATGGTTTCAAGGATTTTTTTATGAGTTTATTCTGTAATTATACTAGAATATATCCATGTATTGACATTCTCAAGGTGATTTTACCCTAATGCAACTTCATAGAGAACCATTGATATGAACACCTGCATTAAAAAAAAAAGATCTATCCTTGTAACTTTGTTTTCAAAATTAGTCTTTTACAATGAGGCTGGACACAGATTACAATACTTTATGAGAGGAGTTTTAACATTTAATTTGTAATAGTGTGAAATTAAGATTTGTATTTGACCATTGAAGATGTTTATACTCTTACTTTTGATAGCACTCCTCAATTTTATCAATCTCAGTAACTTTAGATTCAGGCAAGTAAAATATAGGGAATGGTATATCCATTCGCAATAGTCCAGTGCCTAAATTATTCCAACCACCCTCATCTGCATTACACTGGTTACCGGCTGCTGATGAATACTCATTTGGACAACTTGACTCCTCAGAAAATTGTTCGGCACTGAAATATTAAGATCAGCTAAGATTTTCAAATTACATCTTGTTGCACTGGTCAACTGGCTCTGTAGCATGACCGCGTAGACATAAGTTTTATCTCTTTCAACCGTCACATTCGTCGAGAAATTGATGTCACACTGAGCCATGTCCAGTACAAAATGCTGGAGTTGATTTTCTCGACAAATCTGACAGTTGAAATAGATAAGACTTATGTTATGCTAAGGGTGCTGGTATTCAAATAACCATCACTGTGACCATGTCCCATAGCTGACCCATTGTATTAAATGTTTATCTTGTTTACACTCCAATTGTAATTTTTTTTCCATGCCCTGTGATAGTTGCCATAAGTCTTAGATAGACCACCCTCCATTTACAAGATGAAGGCACATAAACAAAATATTATTACATAAACTTCAAAGAGAATACAATAAATACTTTTTTTGAAGTGATAACTTTTTATGGGGGGGTAAACCACTTTGTTACATAACATATTACCGTGCCAGTCTGTCTGGCTTTCCTTTCTCTCAGACATACAGCAGCGATAGGCAGGCTCCTCCTCCTTCACCCTAACCCACAGCGCTAGCCGTATTTCGGACAGATGCTTCCCCCTCTCTTTACTCAGTGTTTAGTGTGTGATAAACATATACTGTTGACAGTGAGCATTAATGATTTGTCAATAGTATAAAATAAAATTTAAGTAATAACCTAAGCTTTTCTCAAGTTTTACAATTTCAATATTAAATAGTTCAACTTAGATTTGTTTAAAATAACTTCTGTTGGAGTCCCAAGACTCACAAGTTATTTTTTTTTTTCATATCTTACCTGTTTGTGGCATTGTCATAAAGTAATATGCCAGCAACATTATCAGGGTGAGTCATCAGTAAACCAATAATGCTATTGAACATGGTTGTACTGACAATAGCCATGTAAGGTCCAGCAGTGGAGTTGTACACAATCCATTTCGCATCATTCACATCTTTTATCATCTGTACAACACCAATAGCACCGTTGTCAGAGGCTAAAATAGCAATAAAAAGTGCAATAAAGTGAAATTATTACATTCACTAACAGAGGACCATCTTAATAAACTTACATGAACAACCTGCCTGATGTGTTCCATTTAGGCGTCTGAAACACGCTGCACCTCCTTCAATGGATGAGTAAATTTGTTCATGAAGCCTTTCTGAACTAGCTGTAGATATAAAGATACTAGTAAACAGTTTTTTACGCTGCATTCTTGATAAATATATCATCACATTTTGTGACTCATTGTCAATATTATTATATAGATTCCTTTTATTATACTTACATGAATAAAAACTTAAAATCAATAAAAACAAATGTACAAAATAATACATCGTTAATTCATAACTTTCCCGAGAATCTGTGAAATTCTACTTCTTTCAGATAATTTTCTAAAAATATTCTCAACAAACATCACTCATACTCCATTTCGTATCTTTAATCATAGAGGAAATCACAGATCACTAGAGGAAATTCCTCTGAGGAATAGACTAGGAAGAGAAAGAAGACCACAAAATAGGGATGTGCAAAATAATCTATTTTCATATTCAGTGTTATTTGTTTCATCCGCCAAAGGAATCACTTTCATCACCCATTTTTATTTATGAGTATATATTAAATTTGTTATTGCTTGACGTTATTAACTTGACACTGGCCGAATTACTAGCCAAATGCAGGTGGAGCCATTCCTCATCTCATCCCATTAAACTTGATAATTTCTTTCATTTTGTAAAAGAAGATGATATTTTTTTGTATTAATCCTAAATAAATATTTTTTTGTAGAAAAATCTTAATTTTTTTTAAATGAAAATTCGGCATTTTTTCTTCAAAATACGGTAACTTTTGTCTTTCATTACGGCAATCCAAAATTAGACCGGAACAACACCACCTCCTCTAACTATTCACCGTGATGATAAGATTGTTCACATTAATTCATGGATTATAGTATACCGTCAAATCTATTCGCAGATACGTAGCAAAATCCGTTTCCGAAGGATTTTTAGTAAACACAATTATTGCTTTTGACAAGACTGCACTGTAAGTGGCAGCACTGTCGTGATTTAAAAAAAGTACAAATGCCTTTATGGATAGTAACTATCCATACTCTTTGGTTGGAGTGTGACAAATGGACGATGGACGCCATTTATAAACCACGACAGCTGTGTATCTAGGAAGTAAATTAATTCATTGTGTCGTTCAATTTTACGGGCTTATCAAAATTAAAATTATTCTAAGATAAATAAATAGTCTAATAATATGTCGGAACAAACTGAGGTTAAGGTACGTATGTATTGCATGCTGTTTTTATATTGAAGGACAAAATAAAACTTCCATTGTTCAACCTTGTCCGTTGGTCGATATTTTTGTACATGTCTGACTAGGGATTTCACTTTTGCGTCCTGTGTGAGATACTATAATGTTTTTAAAGCAAACCTCACTCACTCGCTTTACTACTGGATTGCTAGAATACCCCTCGACAATAATTTTCACATCTCTCCTCCATTTTAAATTTCACAATAAAATTTTGCATAAAATCATGAACTCTAAAGATTTTCGTACACACCCGACCTGATACCTTCTACACTAATTGCATGTTCTACTTACATTGTAATAAAGTACTTCTAATATAGGGTTACTACAGTCCATGTTCTGAATAATTTGCGTAAATACCTTCATAATTTGAATAATTTCTACGAGGGATGAGGAATCATTATTTTGTACTAAATTGACCACAATCTGCTAAACAGTGGATAACACGTGGGATTTTTAACTATAATAATGCTGGGAGAAATTATGAATTCTTTAACCCTTTAGATAAATATTTATCTCTCTGTTGTTCCACCATAAAACCAGTAATACAAACTACGTAATCTACTTACCTAAGATATAACGAGTATCCTTTAGTAGGGTGGATACGAACATAACACCTAAAAATCGCACGGGAGCTTTACATGTGTGCTTCTTTCTACGCATTCTTTACTTTATATACCCACCTTTTTTTATAATATGTCATTTTCGCATACCTGATCTGAAACTGATAGAGCCTATGTGGAGATGCAAACCTAATGGTTCCTTACATGTTCACAAAGCTCTCTAGGTACTTATGTTTTTCTGTTTTAATTTAACTTATAAAATTGTGGGTAGGTAAATAATATTACTTCATTTTAGTTATTCTATTCTGAGTAAGTAGTTAAGATACTACTTAGAAGATTACTTTAACAAGTTCCATGAAATATTTGGTCACTAGCACCAATAACAATAGTTGATAATTAATCAGCACCAGTGGGGTTAGCACGCATGTCAAGACAAGTCCTCTGTCACAGATTCGCTCGCTCGCTCTCTGTCTTATTTCATACAAGAGAATGAGACAACATCAACACATTTCATGTCATAAGTCTAGTCTTGGCACACATGCTGTAACTGCAGGATCATGAAGATGGATTTTGATGAATTTTAGGGGGTTTAGTGATAACATTTTGATTAACAAAGGCATAAAATAATTGTGACATCTTTGATATTAAAACTTGACTTGACTTGTGAAAGAAGGGAATACTTTTGCCAAGCAGTGGGACAACTTAAGTGCTTGTAGAAAAATAACTATGCAGGTCTTATTATAACATTTTGATTAACAAAGGCATCAATGGTGAAATGAATTGTGACACCTTTGATATTAAAACTTGGCTAGACTCAAGAAAGAAGGGGATACTTATAAGGGGAAAATAACTATGTGTGTCCTATTATAACTTGCGGACCCAACTTACATAATAATCAGCTTTAATTAGGATTAGTTACTAAAACTATTACCTAACCATTTCATAAGTGTTTGATGATTCATAATGACGGTGTAATGAATTACATAAATAAAGAAAATCTGAGGTTTTATTTGCTATTTGGCTCATACATTACAACAATGAAAAGGATAGGATTCATAATGACGGTGTAATGAATTACATAAATAAAGAAAATCTGAGGTCTCATTTGCTATTTGGCTCATACATTACAACAATGAAAAGGATAGGATTCATAATGACGGTGTAATGAATTACATAAATAAAGAAAATCTGAGATCTTATTTGCTATTTGGCTCATACATTACAACAATGAAAAGGATAGAAGACCAAGTAGATCGAAATTGACCACCTGCTATGGCATTTTTCAGTACAAAAGTATTCTAGTATGACACTAATTACTTCATAACTCTTTATAAATTGGCTTTTATTTTGCGTAGTTTATTATTGCGCCAATAAAACAAGCACCAATTTGTATTTATACAATAATTTTGTTATAACAGCCTGATGCACTGCCAGACTTGGATGACCTGTTACAATGTCCTGTTTGTTATGAAATACCTACTGGTCAAATATTTCAATGCAATGAAGGTCACCATGTCTGTGGTCGTTGTAAAATGCGCCTTGAACTGTGTCCAGTATGCAGGGCTCTATTCTTTGGCACACGAAACTATGCAATGGAAGAGCTCATTGCCAATGTGAGGAAACTACGGGCTTTTGTGAGTATTTTTGATATTATCACTTAATAATAGTTTTCATCAAGTTACTAGGTATTTAGTGATGAAAACCGGTTGTTTCATCGATTGAAATGTTCTGATATGTTTTAGAAACTTGGTGGGAAAATTACTACAAATGTTCCAACAGATAATACTCCAGCCAAAGAGGAGACAAGCAATGTTGCTGAGAACGACAGTGACAATGATGATGCAAGTGGTGTGTTGTCCGATGTGAGTTATTTTAATAAATCTTTACTGTTTACAGAGATAGGCTACATGGCCACATATTTATTTGCATCTCTTCGAATTATAACTTATATGTCAAGGATGTGAACGTGATACTTATTGTTTTTGCTTCATTAATTTACTAGTATTGATGTTTTTCAGCCAGAGTTTTATAATACAACATGCATGTATTTAAATGTCTTACATGAGCGAAATTTCAAACTATTTTCCCAATAAATGTTTGTAAATTCCTTGTTCTGTTCATGTCAACCTACACCATAATGGTAACACCTCATACTACCTACCTTAACATTTTGTTATTGATTGTGAACGATTTCAGCAATCTGTAGTATTGAGGGCTCCTCAAGCATGCAAAGGTCTCTTCCGTTGCGTCGCCTGCAAGAATGGCAATGGAGTGCGACTACCTGCTGCCAGATTGCTCAACCATCTCCGCTATTTCCATTCTCCTGAGCTTATTGAGGTAAAAACTTTTCACATCCAGTTATAATTTTGAAATCAAACCTTACTTTTAGTATTAGCCATTGAAGATTAGAGTCAGCAAATGTGTTTTTAATTACATCTCTTGTAACATGTTTTCAGGGTAAATCTGAGAATGGCGAATATCTACAGGCCTGGCAGTTCTCAACTGTACCTGGAAAGATTGTAACTGCGGTTCGAGTATCAGACATGGGAATTTTCTTTTTGATAATTGAAATGAGTGGTTAGTATATTTCGTTGTTATAATTACCATAACCATGTATGGCACCAATGAAGTACCGATACCTTCGTTTTTTAGTAGCGAAAACTACTCGCAGACTCATCATGATATTTTTTAAACTAGAAGATCTCCAAGCACTCTTGATATGTCCAGTTGTTGAAATAAATTACTACTATTACAGATACCTCTGTGTGCGCGTGGCTGTCGATGGCCGCGTCGCCCTGGGTCGCCCACGAGTATAGCTACACTGTCACTGTGTCTGGAAATGATCGCGAAGCAATATTTTCTGATTGTGTAAGTAGTGCTCGATTTTAAAAAGATCTGAATTACAAAGGGACAAAACCTTAGTATTTCCATCAAATCAACTAGGTCCTGGTTTCGAAAGCAATCTTAACGCGCTCCTGTGGGGTTAGCACATATGACAAGACAAGGCCTCTGTCACAGATTCGCTCGCTCGCTCGCTCTCTGTCTTATTTCATACGAGAGATAGAGACAACATCAACATATTTCGTGACATAAGTCTTGGCGCACATGCTACAACTGTTGCTTTGGCGCGTTTGTGCATTTTATTATTAAGGACAGGCTTGTTCGGCAAATACCTATTGCCTGCTATTATGTTTGTTGATATGCTACCAAATATCGTCACTGTCGTATGGTACAGAGTTTAAATATTTTTTTTTCTTCTCTAACCGTTTGTGTCCCACTGCTGGGCAAATGGAAAACCATTCATCCTGGTCTTTCGCTCTCTCACACCATCCGTCCAAATAAGCGTCGAGGTCATCGCTCCACCTCTTTTTGGGCCTACCACGGCGACGACTTCCACATTCTGGGACCCATTCGGTACAAACTTTTGCCCATCGTTCGAAACTCATGCGGGCTAGTTGTCCAGCCTAATTTCACTTGAGTGCGGCTGATTTTACGCCCACATCTGCGATACTAGTCATGGAACGCAGCACATAATTTTAGTTTAGTGTATTTAAATCAAAGCAGAAAGAAAATTGACTTAATTTTAAAAACATTTTTAGGTGTGGTCAGTGAGATCATGTGAAGGCTCTCTGAGAAAACGTGGACACTGTCTGTTAGTAAACGGGTTAGATGCGAGAGCGTTGACAGCACCGGCGTCGATCAGCTGCAAGCTTGCGGTGCGACGCACACCGCCCGACCAGCTGGCGCAACAGACTCAGCCGCGCGCCGTGCTACGGGTCGCCGACCGAGGCAGCAGCAACGACTCGCCCAGCCATGACTTGGAACCCTTCCTGCAGGATCTTCAGAACGACGTTGCAAGACTCTCGCGAGCGTTCGCCACACTGGGTCGCGAAGCGAACGCTCTGGTGCGCTCCGAAGCGGAGATGCGCACAAGATTCGAAAACAGACAGGCAAGCCCAAACGACCGCACGGGCCCCTCTGTTGAAGCGGAATCGCAACCTACAACTCCGAATAACCAACCCGAAAATCCCGAACGTCCACAACTGTCTCGTAATGCCCGGAGACGAATGCGACAGCGACTGAGAGCGGCTCTCACGCAGCCGTCGGCTCGCCAAGCCCAGCCCGCGCCGCCCAGGCCTCAGCTCGCGATACCTACTCAGGCCCAGACCGCGCTGTCTATGCAGCAACTTGCTGCGTCGAGGCGGATGTCTGGCCCCGAGCCGCACATACGTCCTTTTATGAACTCGGCGCCGCACGTGCACCACGTGGTGAGCGGACTGGCCATCGTCCAGCCGGGCCCGGCCGCCTCGCAACTGGCGCCACAATACACCGGCGAACCGTCCAATGCAGTACCACAGAATGGAAATTCCATTCGTACCAACAATAAGAAGCGACGTCAGCGCAGATAAATTAATTTTACACATAATATTAGTTACACATAATTATTATGTTAGCTAACGAATGACGAGTTTATGATAAATGGTCGACGGTTAATGTTATCGATTTGACCACTCTTTTTGAGTCTCAAGTTTCCTCTGGGGTTGTTCCTTGACTTAGTTGTAAATAATTAGTCTTTTGACAACCGCAATTTATAAAGAGTGCTGTGATAATGTGTTGCATGTTCATGCAATATGATAGAGAACTACCCTTTTCTTGAATGTTTAATGTTGTATCCCCAGAGTGAGTATTGCGTAAAACTGATTACTGACCCATTAATAATGAAATAAATTTGTTAAGTTGATTTCAGTTAATGAAATGCATTTTGTGAAATGTTTTTGACATATGATATTTTATGAATATCGATTTAAATAGTGTTAATAATTGACGAATGTGCTTATTTTAATCCATGTAATCGTGAATTCTGTTGTAGAACTTTTAATTACTGTTTAATTGTAATGCCTGTTAATCGTCTTAGCAGAAAATAGGAATAATAAATTGTAAGAAATAGACCACGTTTTCGTTCTTCCATATCAACTCTAGTCTAGCTTGTCGATTGTTTTGATTTATGTTTATGAACAATTGTTGGTATCTATTACCCAGACAATATTATGTGCATAGTAGTATACAGGATGTATCAGAAGTCTGAAATAATACTTCAGGTACATATACGGTACCTCATAATAATATGTGGATGCTTATAATGAAGACATTTTATACCTAACTATCTATCTTAGTTTGTGAGTCATAGACCTTTGACTATTTCTCACAGGTATCGTGTTCTGGCCTTTAGGACATCCATAACCCAACAAAACATGACATGCAAATTTTACATAGGACTCGAGGTATTACGAGATATATAAATTGCCGACGAAAAAAATGTTGGAAAAATATTGTCGAATTTCGATCAAAATTGTAAACCATTCAGTTGTATACCCGATACTGATGCAAACGACAAAGTATTATTTCGGACTTCTGAAACACCCTGTATATCTTTTTGTACATATTAATCAAAGTGGCGAACCTAATATCTTGCCACTTCCGCCAGTCACCAATAGATGTCGCGACTACCGACATCGCAATTCTACTGGAGTTCTCGACGAACTTTATATACAAATTCCACGACAATATCAATGGGGCGTAGCGGAACCTGTCTGGCAGGAAGATCTTCCCTTTACCGCCAAAAATAGTATACGTATACGGTTTCTTAATCCTCATACATCAGTGACAATAAAAAAAAATAACAAAAAAGAAAAACCAGAAAACCAATCTACGTCAGACTAGACAAATACACACATGAATTGGCTGGCACCAACGCCTCCAAATGTAATGTAAGGATATTTTTCACTTTCTAGTATAGGTTTGTGAAGCCGGTTTTTCTCTTTTGTTAAATTATTTTTTCACGCTTTTTAGTGTCAATAATCTTTGATAATATTTGCGTATTATCAACGATTATAGTATTATCACTTCATAACAACCCTAAAAAAGTAAATACTTACAGCCAAAAAAAAACATCCCCCCTTTCCACTCCTTTAGGGGTAAGTTTCGATTTTTGTTAACAATCCGTATTAAACAAAAACTAATAATCAACCTAAATGAAAACTCCTAAAAAAGCCGTACTCAAACTACAGTTACATCATCCACGTAAACAAAAATGTTCATAAAATTAAAACTGCTTGGCCAAACCAGTTTAAATGTTTATGGGGCCAAATGACATCTATTCCACATCAAACTAAAGAAGAATCACGTAAATCGGATAATAAATAGCAGCGTAATCGGCGTACATACATAAAAAAATACCGATCGAATTGAGAACCTCCTCCTTTTGGAAGTCGGTTAAAATTTGAAATTTGATGGAATATGATTAGAAATGGTTCTACCTGCGTTATGCAGGTAGTTCAGTGTTTTGCCCGTGTCAAAGAAAATTAATTAAATACACGTCTGAAATAAAAATGGGTGATGGGTGAGATATTGTATTGCCCCCAGAGTGTTGTTACTGACTAATTTTGGGCGGCCGTAATAAATGACCAAACTGCCGTATGATTGGGAAAATATTGCGAAATTTGCTTATTCAAAAAAACATTTTTTACCGCAACTATTAAATACTAAATCTAATATTTTCACAGATCGGCAAACTAAATAAGAATTTATATGTTGCAGACGGATGTAATTTCAATGGATTAAATTGAGTTATGGCTGCACCTGCGATTAGCGGGTATTTATGCCAATGTCAAGAAATTATTACAATAAAGACTAGCTATCTATTAGCATGGACAAATTCATTATTTCACATATTAACTGAAAGTGATAAAGATGGCGGATGAAGCTTAGCTAAAAGTTAGTTCGATCTCTGAATGAAAACTACAAACCATGGTTGCTGTAAAGCAGCCGAAACGTCGGGAAAATAAAATAGTAAATAAACGCGATAAAATCCGTAAAATAGTTTTATTTCAATGAAAACTATAGTCATACCACATCCGTTTCTACTGTTATATATCTCGATGATTTTCTAACTTTGTAAAACAGCTTTTCTCTGGGAAATTTCAGAATTAAATGCGAAATTATTATTTTTTTTTTTTTATAAAATGAGCGAAATGATGATATTTAATGGACTATCAGGTTGTCATATTTTCCTCTTTTTTACGAAATTAATGAAATGATGTTATATAATGGAATAAGATGAGGAATGACTCCACCTCCGTTCAGCGGGAATTTCAGCCAATGTCAAGTAATTAATAGCAAGGGCAAATTCAATAAATACACGTTATACATAAAAATGGATGATGGCATGACGGTATATATTTCATTGATTATGAACAAGCAGGTGCAGGCATTCCTCATCTTATTCCATCAAAATATCATCATTTCACTCATTTCGTAAAAAAAGAAGAAGAAGAAGAACAACCTACACTGATGGAAATGACACATTTGATTAGTAAAGGAGTAGGAGTTGACGTTTCTCGTTGAGGGAAATGTATATGGGGAAATGACGCTCGGCAAGGAGTATAAAGAATTATAGTAGCCACCTATGACAAAGGAGTGTGTTGATCTCTATCTCATTGGTCTTTAGCTCGTATTAGGTACTAGCAACATTGTAGGACTTAATATTCTGTGTGCATTTAAATAGTTTTGCTATTCGTCACTAGGTGACACTTTTTCTCATTTGCGCTAGTTATTTCCAGTACAGTGCTCCGCGCTTTCCACTGGGAGCTACAGGCAGGCAAAATATTATATCAGAGAGCAGTGACATCACCATTAGTGCTACGTTAATGGGTTTTGAAGGTTATAAGTAGTGTCCGACCGAACCTTTGGCTTCGATCACCTACACAATAAAAAGGAAATAAAATGTAAAATCGTTGGTCGATCCACATCTCGTCAGTAGCATAACATGTAAATATTTATGTGAAGTTCAACAGGACAAAAGTTGACTTAAACTAAAAAGAAACCATTATTTTTTTCACTTTAAGCTTATCTTGAACTAAATTTCATAGGCTACAGCGGAAGGTTGAGGTTATAGACAATTAATCGTCTTCGGCTTCCAAAATCAACCTTCGGTAGGGCACTAATAGTTACTGGGACTTCAATTCAACCTATGTGTTAATAAACACAACAATTCGACAAGATAACACAAGTTAAAAAAATATTTTGTGGTGCCGCATAATTTCAATTAGTACTGCTATTCGCCACTAGGTGGCATGAATGTATAATGGCATATATGCAACATTATTTATTTGCGTTAGTTATTTCCGCTACGAAAATATAGCTATTTAAAATAAAGTTTGTTATAAATGCACATACGCTACCAATAATGAAAACACATTTTTTTTGTTGTCTGTTTGTTTGAGGTAAACTCCTAAACGGCTGGACCGATTTTGACGGGGCTTTCACTGGTAGATAGCTTTCACTGGTAGCTGATGAAAGGCGTAACTTTGGATATTTTTGTTTTATAAAAAGATTCCGCCAGAAAACATTAAAACCCATTGGTTTCTAAATACTACTTGGACGAAGTCACGGGCTCAGCTAGTATGAAATATGTATAACAAAATAGTTAACCTAACTCACAAATCTACTCCCTACTAGATGGCAGTAAAAAATCTTGTTATAGATTTGGTCCTAGACAAGAGGTGTCGCTACTTCAAAATTTGAAATGTCAAGCAAATGGTTTCGTTTCCTGTTTGACCTGTTTCGTTGGTCGTTTGTTGCGCTAACTATCGTATCTTACAAAATGTCGACATATAATTCCAATTGACTACTTGACTTTACTTCGAGGTGTCTGGATTTGGGGAACCTTTATAAGTTTCTCTTTTATCATTTTTTTTATTGCTTTGAGTTCCGAGTATTTTTTTCCAAAATAAGTGATAAGTCTTCTTGTGTTCTGTTTTTGGGGTGGGATAATGTTTTTCGTGACAGTGTTCTTGATAGTAATGTGAGCGAGAGGTTAAAAAATCCTGTCGGTCCTAATGAAATAGTGGAAGGTATGTATGGCGCCAAATATGAATTATAACCTATAAAAAAACCTAAATTCTCAATTTAGACCAAAATTGGTAAGTATCAGTTACCTATTGTGAAAGAGGACCGTATTAACTATATAGTATTATAACATATGCATGAAATCAATGTATCAACTAAGCTTATAAACAATGTCAGGAAACAGGAAATCTTGCTATGAAAGTTCATAGATTTTCTCAGAACTATGTGAAACAACACCTTTACGTGTTTCCACGCTAGCTACGGCTACGACAATTGTTCTAGAAAAGAGTACCATAGCAGTGTGGAACAACACCCCTCGGTAGAAGGGTGCCAGTTCAATTTCTTTGCTCATACATAAACTTTTTTGTTATTGGGACTAAGCCCGCCACACATTCCCACCACTGTTACTCCTGTAAGCCAGGATCGACAGCATGTCTATTGAATACACCGAGGCTTGACCCTCTGCAAGTCCCGGGGAAAAGCTAAATTGTCATGGAGGCAGGTACCTAAAGGCAATTTAGCTTTATTTTGCTCATATATCTTGGAGTTCTGAATTTCATGTGCAAAAGTAATTTTCAAATAAAGATTACCATTTATTGTATAGTGAAGGTAAACATTGTGAGGAAACCGACACATTTGTACAAAGACATGTGATGTTCACCAATGAGCACTAAGCCAGCATGGTGGACTAACCATAATGTCTCATGTATTGATGGGTAATTGTTTTTTTTTCAGAAATACACAAATCTACAATAAAAATGGACATGGTAGCAGTTGATCCAAAGCTGTTCATTACCTGTCGCTTATGTTTAGAAGAGATGGGCCAATATCAAATAGTGCCTACTGTTCAGCAGCAGATTAAATACTGTTTTGACATTAATGTAAGTTATACTTATTATGTTTTTAACCGACTTTAGTTATTAGTAAGTACAGTATTTAAACCCCTCGAGCCATGCACAATTGATTTTCTATTGTTCTGGAACACATATTATGTCCCATTCAGACTCCAACTTAGGGCTACTGTGAAGTTGGCACAATACTTCTTATTCTTCCTCTTTACTATTGTGGCACTCATTAAATTATAATAGTGTTGCTTTGACAATTTATTGCTATTTCAATCCACCCAACAACCACCTACAAGTCCTACAATGTCTTTTCAGTGGCTAGGTTTTTACTTACAGAGGATTCATTAAATATAATCACACAACAAATGCTCATTCTATAATCCCAA
Organism: Ptilodon capucinus; assembly: GCA_914767695.1. Lineage (NCBI taxonomy): Eukaryota > Metazoa > Arthropoda > Insecta > Lepidoptera > Notodontidae > Ptilodon > Ptilodon capucinus. The sequence continues at coordinate 7,358,230 of OU611811.1, forward strand.
ACTAAGCAAAGCTTGGGCTGTGTACCATACATATAATGGCCTGTAGTTGTAGCATGTGCGCCAAGACTAGACTTATGTGACAGGATATCTTGATGTTGTCTCTTTCTATGGTATGAAATTAGACAGAGAGTGAGTGAGCAAATCCGTAACAAATGTCTTGTCTTGACATGCATGCTGACCCCACTGGGGGTGATCCCAGTCACACCCAGACCAGGGCAAATGCCAAAACTTGTTGCTGACGACAGTCAATGCTGCATCAAACCACTGCAGAAAGTTGAGTGATTTAAACTTGCTTAAACCAATATCCGATTTACTGCTAAGTGTACCTATATATTTTGCTCAGTTATTTACTTACCTACTCATCAGTCAGAACAGCTGATTTTATACATATGTATGTTAACCTATATGTATATTATACTAGCAGACCCGGCGAACTTCGAACTTCGTACCGCCTTAGAATTAGTGACATATGAAAGCAGTGCCACCTAGTCGAATTGTGAATCTAAACCTTCCAGGAACCCATTGAAATATACACACAAAGTTTCATCCAAATCGGTCCAGCCGTTTAGGAGTTCAGTGACATACACACATACAGTAGAATTATATATATAAAGAACCTATCTTTCCATTCCAACATTTGAGAATATGAAAGATAATACTATTTTTGTTTCTAGGTGGAACTATTTGATGGTCTCCCACAACTGATATGTGTGAGATGTAAAGATATTTTAAGCGACTACTCGACAACAAAGAAAAAATTCAATGAAAAACAGGACAATTTAAAACAGAATTTGTTGGTTAAAAAGGTGAGCAGCTATCATATTGTATGTAGTGTACAATGGGGGTCGAAACTGGTCAGTAAAGTCAGTTTTTTGAACGGTGGTCAGTAACAGTCAGTTTTTTCTGAAAATAGTCAGTAAAGTCAGTATTTTAGACTCGGAAAAACTAATTTTCGTGTAAAATGTCTGTGTCTTCAAAAAGTTACACACGCACGCTCCTTTTACTACGGATATTCTTTGTTCATGCTTGACAGTAGGACTCAATACTTCAAAGCCGCTATGAGAGTGCCAGGCTTGCATATATTCTTCAGGTATTCTAATATTCATTTTTAAGGTTCCGTACCTCAAAAGGAAAATAGAAACCCTCACGTTGTCCGTCTATCTGTTTGTCAAGTGACGCTTATTATACGGCCGGCGTCGCGACGCCCTATGGTAAGTGTCGCGACGCATTTTAGTGAGCGTCGCGACGCCTTATTATGAGCGTCACGACTCCTAAGCGTCGCGACGCCTTATGGTGAGCGTCGCGATGCCGTACAGTGAGCGTCGTGATGGCGTATAGTGAGCGTCGCGACGCCGTATAGTCAGCGTCGCGACGTCTTATAGTGAGCGTCGCGACGCCGTATAGTGAGCATAATGACGCCTTTTAGTGAGCGTAACAACGCCGTGTAGCGATCGTCGCGACGCCTCATGTTATATATTGGCACATAGCCATATTGACACATAATTTGTTTGTCAAAAAAAAATACGCGTGTCTTGACGCTCCAGTGTGTGCGGGGCCTAATAGTGAGATTATATTATATAGGACACTTTTTTTCCTTGAAATATCTGTTAGGGATTTGGAGATGGATTTGAAGTTCTGTAAATTTTGGTCAGTAAAGTCAGTATTTTCGAGTCTCACAGTTAGTAAAATCAGTATTTTTGACCATACAATATGTCGACCCCTGGATGTCTGTGAACAGCATGAAAACATAGTGGGTGATGACAATAATCACAACCAAATTAGTGATTACTTAACTAACAACTTTATGTTTAAGACACCCAGTCTTAAATATAAAGTTGTTAGTTAAGTAGTTTTCATTATTATTTTTCAAGCATTTGTCAAAGTGTGTTAAATCAATAGTCAATTGTTATCGAATTCGTTGCATCGCCACCTTTGGCAAGCACAAACTATTGGGAAGTTCACTGCAACTTTTTTATGAAATTCAACTTCAGTGAAGAAACACAAGCATATTTTTTTTATTACTACTATTTACAGGAAGCTCAGGTGGAGCCACAACAGGATACCGTTAGTTCAACGCAAAGCCAACAAGAGAATATCAATCAAACCAAAGTAAGTGTCACAAAGAAGAGGATATTACGGTTGTCATCCTCAAGTGACTCTGATAGTCATCTCTCATGTAATGCTAATAAACATAAAAAGAAGAAAAAAGTTGCGAGAACACCAATTACCTGGGAATCAGATTACAGAAAGGAAATAATATGTAGGTTTTGCAATAGCCGCTGGACAACAACAAGGTCCATTACCTGTCATTTTCGAAGAACTCACGAAACATTAAGTCATAAATATGGCCATATATTGAACAGCTACTGTGCAGTACTTTTGGATAAGCTAGATGATAAGCCTAACATCACCGGCCTCAGCAACATGGTAGTACTTAACAATAGAAAAATTATACAGAGCAATTGTTTTTACTATATTCAGTATTCCAAAATTAGCAATGTTGATGCTTCCGAAGAAAGCTTTGACAAAACTGTCCATTCTGATTATTCTGATGAGGACGAAATTAATGTTAAACATAAAGCCCAAAAGAAAAGGCGACTGCTGTCTAGAAGCTCTAATGATACAGTTGTTCTCGAATCTCAGGGTAATAAAGTATTGTCTGATGAAGAAACCACTGAAGATACACATATTAAAAACCATACATCAAATATTGCACCATGCATCAATATTGTTGATACAACTGACAGTGAATCTGGAGATCAAAACAAAGATGAGTCGAGTCAGAAACTAATTCCGAAAAAAATTGTTGAACCACATTTGGATGACTACAAAACTATACAAGGCATTATTAGTACGTGTATTTTTAATTATCGTAAAAAGAAAGATGACTTGCAAACAAAACAACCACACAAAGTAGAATCCAAGCTCAAACACATAATTCTAAGCATTGGAAGAAAAATCATTCATAATAAACAAGGTATTAACTGCATGGGATTGTTACGGTATATGGAGCAAAAAAACCTTGAGATACAATGGATAACAAGAACTTATTTTAATAAGTCTGTGAATAACAATTTTGTACGTATCTTTACGAAAATAAAAGTGCCGACCAAAACAACTGATGGTGGATGGGTTAACGTGTATCCAACAGCTGAATCTAATACATTTATGATTGAAAAGCAAACAACTGACAATCCAGCTTTACATTCAGAACTAATTGCAAGTGGTTCCGATACTAAAAATAAACTTCTCAATGCTAATCCTGTTGCTAATCCGAAACAATTACCAAAGAAATTGGCGCAGAGCAATGAATCTAGATTAAGTAAAAATATTACTATTAGTAATGATGAAACACAAGCTAGAGAATCAAACTCCAATATAACAGTTGTTCCCAATAATACATCATTCATCATCGGTAGTAATGACAGCAGCTTATATATGCCCATTATAACTTCCACAACTTCTTTGGCCGAATTCACCAATAAAGAACAAAGTGAAGCAGTTGAAAAATCTAACATTCCAACTTCTGAAGTAAATACACCAAGAATAAAAGTAAAGCCAGTATCAGAATTAATGCCACAAACGGGCCTGAATAACTTTATGGCGGGACAAATAAGACCTGTTGCTAACAACAGTTTATTGTTAAGCCAACTCAGTCTCCCACTACAGAATCCATTGAACATTATTAGACCAAGTTTAATGCCTATGTCTAGTGGGGAAATTACCTCACCACAGGCTCAAATTGTACAAGAACCCAATTCGGATGTTGCTTCCACGTATCAGCCAATGTCTCCTTTACCTACCACCTCTGATACTGCTCAAGAAAATGGTGATTATTTAATATTAGACACAGTGGAATTGCCAAATACGAAAACATTTTCACCATTTCAATACTTTAGAAATCTATTGCAGTTACACAATTTATTATTACTAGACGCAAACGACATGCTATCACCGCAATTTGATTGTCTTGTAAAGTTCAAAGTAATATTTAAACAGGAAACAAAAGATCAACCGGTGGTTCTTTGTTTATCATTGTTTTGTTTGAGGAACATGTTTTGTTTAAAAGTACGGGATATAGATGTTTATAAAATATCAGCAAATTGGCAATGGGAAATACTTCAAACATATACAGGGGAAGTTGTCACTAAACTTTTGCAGAATGCCCAAAAAACTGGCCAAGACACATATGATAATACAAATAATTTTATATGTCTCCTTAAATCGATTAAGTTAATAAAATCAGATTAAAAAGATTCCAAGTAAATATCTAACTTAAAAAATTGTAACGGATGAATCTAACAGGATGGACGTGAGTTGTATATGTAAGAGCTTCTGTTATAACTGACTCTGACTGAAATATATTAGTATATCTGCCTAATGTAATATTGTATAGATATTCGGTACAGAGGTACAAACTATTATGCTTATTTTATTTGTGATAAAAAAGCGAGTGGGAAATATTTCGCCAAATTTTGCGATGAATTTTGTTGTAGAATGCCTATTTAATTTTGGTAAGTAGGTAACAGATGCTTCAAATATAGACCTACCCTCAATTTCACAGAAATTTATGATCCATTTACGTTGGCATTGTTAAACACATGTATACTGAAAAAAGCCATTGTAGGTGCTTCATAGGTATATTGTTATTTTTATAGATTTGGGGCTAAACGGATTGTAAAGATTTCTCTAACAGTAGTGGAATTTAAATATTTGAGTGAGTAACTATGATTTTTTAATAATTAAGAAGCATTCCTTTTAATTATTTTCTGTTCACTGCATCCATTCAACTGTAAGCCAATGAGCTAAGGACATAAAGTTGACACTTGGTTTCAAATTCGGTACGGAACCTGGAATGGTACTACCAGGAAGTTCGATAAAAGCCAATGGGTTTTACTACAAAACTGTCAAGTGAAAGGGCAAGTGTAAAAATAGTTTGGCATTCTACATTTTGGGTTAAGAATCATTGTTATTTATTATAGTCCTGATGCTGATTAAGTTGAAACCAAACGAATCTATCTGTATTGTTGACCTTATTTTTAGTGTTGTCAAATATTACAGTCGTAGTTTGTGAACCACATTGTCGGCGTCGATTCTGCTGCACCAAACTAAGCATATTGCCGTCCTTCTTGCGACCGTAATGCATGAGCGAGACGGCAGTATCTGGAAAATATATTTTAATTGTATCTAGTTTGCATGCTGCAGATTCGACATCAATTTACTTTATCCGCTTGCATAGTAAAATAAATGAAGATGTATATAGGTATGTTACTTTTATAAAATTTTAACAATAAAAGTATAACAAAACTATCTATTAATTTTTCCTAGAACTACAACACTAACATAATATCACAACAACTAAATTTCTATCCAAGAGTCCATATTGATTCAACATCTAATAAAACTTCTTCTGGGGCAGAATGCTTGTGGAACATGAAATATCCTTGAATTTGTGCTGGACTGACTGCACGGTTTTTTTCTAAAACCCTGAAAAACAAGTGTAGTTACTTAGATTTACTTGCAATTAAAATTAACACTGTCAACACCAACGAATCAGCACTAACAGGGTGTCTACCAGCAAAACATACTCGCTATCGTTCTTCGGGACCTTCACAATAACGTAATGAATTGAGACAACAATTGCTTTTTATACTAGTCAACACACCCTTGAATCAGGCAGAGACAGCTGGGTTGATGATTAAAGGTCTCCTTTTCTAACAAATCTTGACTGCACACTTATTTATTTATTACACCAGCAGTCACAGTTTCCCAAACCGTGCTGAGAGTCATGTTAGAACAAATATTTATTAAAATAAAATTATATAATATAAAACTATTCATTGCATATTAAAATCCATACATTATTAATCAATAATATAAAATCTAATAAATTAATTAAAATTGGCTAAAACATAAATAATTTAATAATTTATAATAAAATTTACACAACATTATTAAAATTGGCATAGAATTGTTTAAAACAACGTATGAAGTCCCCTAGACTAGTATTAAATATATCGACACTAGGCTGCTGGGCAATCAGAGTGTTGAGCAAAGAGATAGCTTGACTTGTATTGTAGGAGCATATTGTGCGGTACTTGTTCTGACTGTAGTTGCCGCCAACAGACGGCGCGCACGCAGTCGCGTATACTGATGCGGTGCGGACAAGCCACAACGCGACAAAGCCTCTGGATTGTTAATCTTACTATTGATAAGCTGATAAAAGTGAACTATCAGTGCACACTTGCGCCTCAACTCGAGGGTATCAGCACCCACCATACCCAAAACGAACATAGATGGATATAAATAAGGATAATACCCATACATTTTTTTATAAAGATACCTTAAGAACTGTCGCTGTACCCGTTCAATTAGCAATTTATATTTTGCTTCATGTGGGCCCCCAATCTGCAGCGTTATACTCCAGCTTGCTCCGGACAAATGCGTAATATAAAACTAGAATCGCATTTTTATCTGACTAGAATCGAATTTTTATCTGACTTACTTGGATGCAAATATTTTTGCATGTTCAGCTGCTTGTTCACCTTTATAGAATCTTAAAAACATGAGTTCAACCTGCTCTGGGCCACAATACCCTACAAATTCTTTCATGTCTACACGTCCTGGTCTGATTAAAGCTGGATCTAATCTGAAATTAAATATATATATATATATAAAACCTTGCAAACCTATGGTACCATGTACCTCATCATGGAAATTATTTTTAAAACTTAAAATCGGAGCGGAAGGATTTTGTTATTTGTCTATTTCAGGTTTCATGGAGACTTTGTATTATCATCTTTATTCTGTACCCATCAAAATACAGGGTGTACCTACATATCACATTATCACACGTCTGAAATATTTTAAATACCTCCATATATATGTGTATAGTACTGCTAATATGATGATTCATAGACAAATAACATTATAGTCATAGTTTCCAAGTAACTTGGTGACAACACTTTTGGGTTACCTTTCCAGATAATTAGTCGTCATAAAAACTATCCGCGCTTCTGTGGATGCAACACCGTCAAGGCAATTGAGAAGTCCGCTGAAAGTGACGCGATTAAGGCCCTCGTAAGCTGCTTTCTGCTTTTGAGTGTCTTCGCGCGAAACAAATGCAGCGTCAATATCCTCTAGCAGTATTATTGATTGCTCAGGTGCGACACTGTAATATAATGCATGATATGAATCACAAGTCTAGCAGACATACCAGAAGGATAAGGGTCAAGGGTTTGATTTACATAAGGGCCAATTTCAAGGTTGTCCCTTTCACAATTTCCCATGGTCTGGCTGTCACTGGACTTATACGTTCATTATGGGTAACGGCCATAATATAGGCATTGTTCAAATTTCATATCATGAAGTTGTTAGCTACATATTGGAGTGTTTTCTAGGACTTAAATTACTATTATAACATTAATTTACCTAAGAAGATGATTGAGTCTATCATCAGTAAGTCCCCTTTCAGATAAGTTTAAGACGCAGATGTTATACTCTAATTCGCCAGCCAACGCCATTATAAAAGAAGACTTTCCACAACCAGGAGGACCATAAAGTAAATAGCCTGCAAAATAATATATGTGAGATCATTTTATGTTCCAGCTTGGAAATCTAGGCAGCATAATATATTATTTGTCAATTAAAAATATCACAATTTACCTCTTCTGTATGGGATGCCTCGTTCGGTATACCACTGAGGGCTGTTAATGAAATCAATGCAATCATTGAGAATTTTCTCGGTGAGGCCAGTACGTAATACAACACTGCGCAATGGGCGACGCCGTCGGGGATGGCCGAAAGGACGCCATTCAGAACCCATGGCTGTGTACATCACTGTCATACCCTCATGTTGCTTCAACGCCATTGTTCTAGCTGTAATTGTATCAAGACGGACAGAAACAGATGCATAGTGTAGTATGCTTGCGGTTGTTTAAGTACATAATTTGACATGGTTTCATTAATCAATAATTCCAAGCCATTTATAGACTATAAATACTGTAGCTGGTTGTGGCTTTTAAAGCCAAAATGATCCCACAGTAATCTTAAGTTGGTACAAGAATACAATTTAAACAATGAAAACTTACCATCTTCTAGAATATTATAGTAAAGTTCTTTATTACGTCCAAACGAAGTTAATGTAACTGTCTCCCATGGTACACCCATATGTAGATCTAAGGTATGTTGTTCCCTTGTGCGGTCGACTTTGATCCAGGCCCCAGCATATCTAAAATCGTGCACTAATTGTTATTAAGTTCATATTCCTACATCCTATCTGCGCGTAACATCAATATGGCATGAAATAAACTGTACCTAAAGAAATGCTGCCCAACACTAGGTATAAAATCATAAGTAGTTTTTATCTGCCCAGTGTCCTTCTGATGGAAAGATGTCTCTACACTTAAATGTTGCGTTTGTCTTGCGCCTTTTTGGGTTATCCAATGCAGTAACCACTGATAGGATTTGTCTCGGCAGGGAACTTCGAGAGTAATCATGCAGTGCCTTCGAAAAAGTATTATAGAGGTCTGTAATCCCTTTCGCAACATAGCCGCACCCGCTCCAATACCAAATAGTCCGAACCCAGCGCTGAAGTATTCATTTTGGGCGAGCGTGGATATGTACTCTGAGAGGGGCATTGTTTTAGTATTACTTTAAATACATATTATTACGTAAATTATTAAAAATTGGTATGTTTACGAGAGCCTGGACTTGAAAAAGAACTTTTGACTTCTGCAGCTGACAAATGACAAACAGATGATTGGTGTCATTTTCGTTAGACATTGACGTAATAATGACAACCTTAGTAGCGTCATCCGCCATCTTTATCACTGTCATTATCCATTTTTATTTATAATGTGTATTTATTGAATTTGTCCTTGCTATTAATTACTTGACATTGGCGAAATACTCGCGCTAGTCGCAGGTGAAGCCATTCCTCATCTTATTCCATTAAATTTCATCATTCCGTAAAAGTAAAACCTTAGTAGCTGATTCATCAATGTGCATCGAGGATATTTATCCGCCATCTATATCACTGTCATCATTCATTTTTATTTATTACGTGTATTTATTGAATTTGTCCTTGCTATTAATTACTTGACATTGGCGAAATACCCGCGCTAGTCGCATGTGATGCCATTCCTCATCTTATTCCATTAAATATCATCATTTCGCTCATTTCGTTAAAAATAATAATAATGTGCATCGAGATAGAGAAATGTTAATTATTAACTCTGTGGTATTTATTGAATTTGTCCTTGCTATAAATTACTCGCTCGATGATTACTCGACATTGCCATAAATATCATTAATCGCAAGTGCAGGCATTTCTCATCTTATTTATTGAAATCACCTTTCACTCATTTCGTAAAAAAGAAGAGTTTTGTCCTTGGTATTAATTACTCGACATTGGCATTTATACCGCCAATCGCAAGTGCAGCCATTCCTCTTATACTACTTTTAGGGTTCCAGATCTAAAAAGGAAAATACGGAACCCTTATAGGATCACTTTGTTGTCCCTCTGTCTGTTTGGATGTCTGTCTGTCTGTCAAGATCAAGACCCTTTTTCTCAGAAACGCGTGAAGGTATCAAGTTGAAATTTATAACAGAGACTATGCCTGCGGTCCCTTGGTGCTTTCGATCAAGCTTGGTGCCCTAAAAAAATCAACCTTAAAGGTTTATGTTGCATTTGCAGTAGGTACATTTGCACAGGAATCAAAAACCTATAAGGTACTTCCCATTGACCTAGAACCATGACATTTGGCAAGAAGCAATTCGTTAGAGTAATACTCGGTGTTTTAACAGTTTAGGTACGGAAGCCTCGGTGCGCGAGTCCAGCTCGCACTTAGCCGGTTGTTTTTTATCATTTCGTTCATTTCTCTAGCTTAGGTGCATTACTCTAGCTAGGGCGCAATCTAATAAGAGTTTCTCCAAGTTCGGCATAATGGGACCTATAGGTACGAAGTACTTACTTGGGCACTACATAACTACTTACTAATTATGTATTTAATACATTTTGGAGTAGATACTTACCTATACAAAATAAAACAGACGTGCGTGACGGGGTGCGTCGCAATGATAGGGGTCGCGTGACCCGCACCGCATCACATCAAAGCATTTTATAAGCGCAAGGGAGACGAACATTTGATCCCGCCCGGTTCATAAACAATATTTTTGATACCTACCTACGACTAGTTGGGTACTTTATTTATGTAGACTTGTACCGACATACTTACTCACCTATGAACTTACAGAACGAATAGTTTAGGAAGGTCAAATTAGGAAGAATAAGCTAAGCCACCACCAAATCTGATCAAACAAACGCTTATGGGTGGACATAATAATATTTTATAAGTGCAAAGCAAAGTTACCTAAGTATATCACCTTTAAGTATAGGTACCATGAAATAAATAAATCAAAGCACGCGTAGGTATACCTACTTATATCTAGCCAACAAAACAAAGTTGATTTCATCAAACGTTCATCGGACTAGAATCCATTTACCCAGATAAGGAAACAGTGATGGTCATGGTTAGGTAGTCGGTTATATTAAGTAGGTCATATTAGCACTTAGTAAGAAAAATAAGACCACTGAGTTTCTTGCCGAATCTTATGAGGAAAAATAACATAACTAGACAATTAAGTGCCCCCGTAGTTCTATACGTAATAAATTATTTGACTTCTACCTCTTTCGGGATAAGTACATTGGTAATCCGAAATCGATCTATTAGCATCCCATTAGCAAATTAATCTAGTGGCAAATAGTCATATTATCAAAAGAAGATGTCACGTAACGTTGAAGTTAGACATAGAAAAGTTTATACTGGCTTGACCTAATAAAATCCTATAATCTGTAGGGCCGTGCCGGATAAGTTATTCTCCAATAATGTCCTCTTGTTGGAAATTATTATTAGTGTTATTGCTGTATGTGAGTCAGAAGACAGAGTTGTCGTTGGCCGTCCGAAGATTCGTGTATCAGAAGGACATGTCGGAGTACTGCCGGCGGCGCGCGATCCCCTCTGTGTTCCTCGGCAGGCAGGTCATGGAGGCCAATTCGCAGATTTTACACTTCTCTAAAATGGAACTACCCTATAGCTGCTTTATAAGCGTTCGGTAAGTGTTTAGCTCCGCACACACTGGGACGTCAAGGCGCGCGTCGATTGTTTTGCCAATACCAAAACGAACTCTGTAACAAACATACCTAAAGATTGAATTTCTGTGCTAAACGGCAAGATTCATTTCGTTGATGAATAAACATTTTCTTTGAGTTAATACAGTTCGTTTTTGTAATGGCAAACATGAGTTTTGACGCCTGCCCCAGTGTGCCCTCCCTATAATCATACCATTATTTCTTACCTTATGATACTAGTATTTTTGGTGTATAAAATTATTCCGTTAATAATTTCCCAGATAGAAAGTTACACTATCAGTACAGACAGTATGAGTAAGCAGTTACTTGTTACCAAGCTGTTAACAGATAGATCCTTTGATTTTACCACACATACCCAAGCAAATGTAGATTGTTGTAGGGTCGATTTCCATTTAAGCCTAGGTTTGGAAATGGTCTGGGCATTCCAAACTTGACAAGCGGACTGCCCCAGTTCATTGTATGACACTTGTTCACGGCCACAGAAAAAGTAACTTACGATCGAACAGCAGGTGTCCGCTGATGAGTCATGTTACCTAGATACCAACTTAATCTACCTATATATTGTAAACTAGAACGGAATCTGCCAGCAACATAATTCTGGTGATCCAACTGCTATCGAACGAGAACCTATTCAAGTCGTGCCAGGAGAGCGGCAATCAGCTGACGGTGTATGAAATCGGAGAGACTTTCGGCGGCTACTGGGGCCCGCTACCCGACCAACTCATGAACCCGAAGCCCCGTAAGGGTGTGAGCTTCTACTCTCTGAAGACCACTCAGGCGACAACCACTGTGGTTGACAGGTGAGGTAAAAATACCACGTCGTCTGTATTCACCAAAGGGTCTGCTATTACTTAGTTCGTTATAATAACTAAGTCGTTATTGCTAGAATCCTAGACCATCGCATCGCAATCAGAGAGAAATACCTACGTACCTACTTTCACTATTGTATGCCACCTCAACTTATCCCTCATGCAAGGATTTGATATTGCGAGGTGGCAAATTATCACTAGCTAAATGGTGAACCAAAACAGTGCGGAAACCTGCACGTCTAAGCAATACCGTCTTTACCATAAGGGCACACGGGGCCCGTGCCCGGGGCCCCCATTCTCAGGGGAACCCGAAGGACCGACAATTTCTCTCACACATTTATTCTCAAAACATTTTTGTCGGGCACATTATACTTTTTTCACAAATCAGTAATCTTATCAGAAGGAATTTACAAGGGTATTTACTACAACTTAGTAAAAAAATATTATTATAATTCGCTTTTTTTACTTTCCAAAAGGGCCCCAAATTCTTGTGTGCCCAAGGGCTGGGGCCTAGTTTAAGACGGCCCTGCGTCCAAGTAGTTCTCAACAGGCTTGCTTTCGCAGCCCCCAGAGTCGTCTGCGGGGGAAAAAACATTGCATACGCCCTTATATTACATTCATTCGATGAATCTATGTCCTACAACTCTAGTTCCGAGGAAGAAATAGATGTTGTAAGTGAGGACGCATCTCTCAATGTTTCTAATGAGTCGGCGCCGGACGCGTCGCGGGGTGAGGAGCGCCCGGCCGACGACTTCATCTCGGTGGAGATACCCATCGTCAATGTGTCCGCTAAGCTGGTGCCTGGCAGGGTACAGACAGATTCCCTGTTCAATATAGATGATACATTCGACATAATGTATGACGTCACGCCAGGGTAAATGTTATTGTTTATTAAATAGTTCAATTAAACTTTTCTAAAGCCTACGGGCTAACATTCCTTCTCGTAGTGTAAATGTGCTTTCAAAACCAGGTCTGGTTTTGCTAGTCATGAGCGCTGACGCCAGAAATTAGGATGCATGAAATGTCCTGAAAACATATTCACTTGGATGAAGAGAACAGGAATAGCTTATGACTATAAACATATACTACGCCAAATTGTTAGTTGGCTTATGACAAAAAATATTGAAACAACTAACAATCATAAACTCACAAGTAGCTGCTCTACAGTCTACTAATGCTCTGACTTGTATAAGTTATTTACTCTCTTTATATTATACGTATTTATTTACGTGTGTCAGGGCTGGTTTGAAGTACGATTCGAGTATTATGCCTCTGGTGCAGTTCTCTATAGAGAACACGGTCGGCGGCAAGCAGCGCGGCGGCGGCGGAGTCCTCTGGAGTCACCGGTATGGGGTGGACTACGATGAAGACTTTACTCCAGACTCTAGGTAAATTATAAATGCATTAACAGACAGATAAAAAATCTGTTAAATGTACCAATATAGTTGCAAATAATTTAGAACCAAATTTTATAAAACACTCAAATTGTATTAAAAGTGAGTACCTAATTAATTGATTTTAGACTGAATTTCCTTCTTGGTTCAACTACACCTAAGAGAAAACCACATCGGTATTATAAGTACAATATCAACAGAAGACTCAACTTTAAAAATAATAAACAGCTCTTTGCCGCTAAAGAAACGCCGCTACGCAAGAAGTAAGTTGCAAATAAATACAGTTATCTAATTTTATATTGTGACGAATTTCCTTCACCGTATGCTTGCCTATTACCCACTGGTCTAAGGGTTTTGTATAGTGTTAGTCAATGGTACATTATGGTATACACTAATAAACGGTTTGCCCTGCAGGTAATAACTTAGTTTTTAACCGACTTCAATAAAAGGAGGAGATTCTTAATTCGACCCGTATGTTTTTTTAACGTTAGAAACCATAAACCATGGCGGTTATTTAATACATTATAACCGTTGTTTAGACAACAAGTGAAAGTAATAGAAATTAAACTATTTTACGGATTTTATCGCGTTTATTTACTATTTTATTTTCCCGACGTTTCGGCTGCTTTACAGCAACCATGGTCACGGGGGGACGTCGGGAAAATAAAATAGTAAATAAACGCTATAAAATCCGTAACATAGTTTAATTTCAATGAAAGTAATGGATTAGAAAAATAATTATAACTAAATCATCTGTTTTACAAAAAAATACAAGCTTGAGAGTTGAAATAACTTAAACAAAAGTCTCAATAATTAACTGTTATTTTTCTAGACAACAATCGACGATTCGCCGAGCGCAGTACACGAACACACCTTACAATATTTTTACAAGACGCTATGAATTTGAACAACCGCTTAAACCTGAGGAGAAAGTTAAACCGGTCCAACACTCCTGGGACGTAATTGAAGATATCTTGAGAAATCTTAGCAAAACTAAAGATGTGAAAACAGAGGGACCGACTAACAACGATTCAAATGCTCTGCATGGAATATCTGATATGGAGTTTAATATTAGTGGTTGGTTAGCATTTCTTTATTTGTAAGGGTATCACACGCATACACACACATACTCGGAATAGCATATAGCGGAATAGCGGATAGCATATCTGTAAAATTAGGATAAAGCACTAGGCCATCGACTAGGGCACTAGGGCATCGGCACTCGCGGGTCAAAATTTTACCCAATACCAAAACAAACTTTGTATCAACATGAAGATTAAATTTCCGTGGTAGATAAAAGCCACGGCAACACGCGACAAAATTGTCTGTGTCATTCTGTCTGTGTCATTCCGTTTAATAATGAACTTTTCTATGTGTCAATATAGTTCGTTTTTTGAATGACTTTTCAAGTTTCGATGTTTTGGTCACGTCCACTTTTTCTCCGATACTCGAAACTAAAGCGCTTTGTATATTTATTGTGATGGCGAATAAAAACCGAACTTATAATACTTTGAAGACGGTGTTACTTTTCAATGTTGCTATGTAGCACACTGGGGCGATAAGATATATGCTGCAAATTTATGCCCAAGACTAAAACGAACACTGCGCATAATCAGAACTATACCTGAATAGATAAAAAACATTCAAATTTACAGAAAGATTCATTTCACAGTAGTATTGCAGAATATTTTGTAAAATATGTACCTAATTGTAAAATATTAGTAGATAAATTATATAAATTTGTTACTAAGTTTCACCATATTTCAGCCTATTTAGCTCCAAATTTGTCCGGGTATAAAAATTTTACTTCGGGCTCATTACAACCAGTTACGAGAAACAGTATAGACGCAGTTACATGGAGTTTGCCTGCAGTCAGCATTGCGTATGTAAAAAAATCTATAGAAATAAATAAAATTGCAGCGTTTGTTTGCAATGTTAAAATAAAAGATTTTTACTAAATAAATACATGTGATATACAATAGGTACCACTCCTCCGGTGAAGCTGTAAAGGCCAACTCACGGCCAACAGCGTAGTCCATTCAAAAAAAAAAAAAAAAACAATAGGTACCAATATAAAAAAAAAACATTTCATTTGATTTTTTGTCAGTCTGTCTGTTTGTTCCGGCCGAAATGGCTGGACCGATTTTGACAGGACTTTCAATGGCAATTAGACAGATAACTCTTGATTATACAGAGTAACTGAGGCGACTTTTATTTTATTTTACAAGAATAGTTAACTAGAATTCCTTAATTCCACGCGAATGCAGTCGCGGGCACAGCTAGTAGATAACTAGCAAATAAGAATAGTAAGGAATTCGTCAAGGACTTTACTACAATAATTCTTCAAATATTGAACTGAACCTAGTAGCTTTTTACTCTTTGTACGTACGTCGTTGTTGTACGCCACGAAATACGAATATCAATTGCAATTTCTTAAGCGACGGCGACGGCTCTTTGTACTGCACAAAGAGCCGACGTCGGCAGGCCACATCTGTAGGTATCTACATACAGTAATACTGTAGGTATAAAATGCATCAATTTATTATCAGAACGAACGTACTTGAGGAGCTGGAGAATACTAAGAGAGATAAGGTGTTGTTTAATGATGCCACTGAATTGGCAACTACCCATCCTCGCAGTGAGAAACCTGACGAAACACAATGGTTACCACCAAACAAAATTGTTTTAAATGGTATTTACTTAATACTTATGCCTACGTAGTTTGTATACCAGTTGTTACTTAAGTGTCATTGTTAATAGATAATAAAATCTGAATACCTTTTTTTATTATACAAAATAAATGAAATGATGTAATTTATTGGAATGAGATGAGAAGTAATTAATAGCATGAAGAAATTAAAAAAATCACATTATAAATGACAATGGGTGTATCAGAATACCATTCTGATTTGTATGCGAGGATATGTTACTTCACTTTAGTATATGTTTACAATAATAATGGTAAACGATGTTTTTCAGTACCAAACGTCAGCACTGATGTTTCAAATACAATTTCAACGAATGTAGTTACTGGTGCGAGTGAAGCTACAACACCTAAGAGGTAGGTTGGTGAAGTGAAATATCGGTTTACTAAATTTTAATAGTCTTTGAAATAGTAGAATGTAGCATTCAAGGGACCTAGCGCCGTAGAAAAGAATAATTATTTATTAACCTTGACTTCTAAATTTATAAGAACTTGAATCCATTTAGAACGTTTTTTTAAGTACATACAAGATGGTTCATAAAGCTAGTGTAAACGGATTATTGCTTTAAAAAAATATGAGATATAATAGTGATTGACGCGCAGTCTCTAATATAGCAGTGTGACAATAATTTATAAGATACATTATTTGCATTGAAACTTAAATAAACGAACATAGGGTACTGTCTATCCTTTAAGACAATTCGGCGTAATGATGGATCATTTGTGTTTTCTAGTTCGGAACTATTAACCGGTTCTTTAGTAGACCACGAGTCTTGGGAGAACATAGTCCAGTCGGCCCCTGTCATGGCGATCATTTTGAATCAATCAGCACCACGTGACAACGGTTACAGTGCCACGGCGAACGTTAATGGATATCAATCAATAACGGCGAGACCCGCGTACGCATAATAATAATATCGAGCCATCGACTCACGGTCTTGCCCACATTAAATATCATACAATTCGTAAAGAAACGCAACGGGATTTTTCTATATCACTAGACAACACTTCACAAAATAACCAAAGCCTGTTCTATGGGTACCATACAATCACAGTATAGACGTAGTATTCTTGCACTTTTGCGTAAGACTGCAATCGTCAATACGCCATGGGGACAGTCAATTTTGATTGGTTCGTTCAAGGTATCTGGTCTGTGCATACAATAGACTGGGGGCGATCCCAGGTCCACCCAGACCACGGCAAATTTCAAAGAGGCCATTTCCGACATTTGCCGCTGCCGGGAATCGAAGCCGCAATCACCCGGTTCAGTGAGCCAAGCGGCCTATGCTTAGACCACTACATCACTACATAGTATAAAACCAAGTTGCTTCCCGCTGTCTGTCTGTCTGTCCCTATGTATGCTTAGATGTATAAAACTATGCAACGGATTTTGATGCGTTTTTTTTAATAAGTTTTAGTTCAGAGGACGGTTTTAGTATGTTATTTGTCAAGTTTTTGTATACATTGGCTAAAAATAATGATATTTATTGGAGGTGCCTGAAATAATAAGCCGTCTGGGAGCTTTCAACGAAAACGCTGCCTAAACCCTTTCAGATATAAATTACCAGGTTCCCATGGGTTGCGGTAACGGGATCAATAACCGACATCCACGCGGGTAAAGCCGCGGGCATCAGCTAGTACATGTATAAATATATTGTAGTTAGCTGTTAATTTACTTTGATTAGTGTCAGTAAGGGGCGTAAGAAACGCTACGTGTACGCGATACCGATAGAGAACGCGCGGCCCCACAAGCTGCCCACGTCGAAGGATTGGTTCGCCAACACGGCGCCAGCTTACACCATATCCGATGCGGAGGACTTTGCGAAGCTCATCGAACTGCAAGATGACGAGGTTTACAATATTTCAATGTTTACATTACCTTGTTACCCTGCCATAAGTCAACAATAAGGCGGAAAGGTTAAAAGTAATTTCTTTAAAAAGACCAACACTAACAATCTAACACCCGTATTTACGAGTATATAGGTAATACCTTTTTTATTTGTTAGACGTATTTTAATTTAGTTGTTTGCAACTCTACTGTAGCGTTACAGAGGGCTACATAAAAGCGTTGATTTATGTTTGAATCTTGCTTGAAAATGTAATTTAAGACTATGCAAAGATCCTAATATTTTCGAATTGACCGAAAAAAAAACATTAAATCCAAATACTTGAAAAATACCGTCCACCTCAAATGGTGCTACGGCAAATTATTAACGCTGCGCGCTGTCTTCCAGCTACAAGGCCGCGTAGCACTACGATACCTACGCCAATACGTAGGCCCGATGTTGTACAACATCTGCGACAACAGGGAGGCGCGACACGTCTACCTGTTTAACGCGTCAAGGCTCGTTCTCGCCATCAATAACTTTACGGTGAGTTACATTCAGAAAGCATTA
Source organism: Ptilodon capucinus (assembly GCA_914767695.1). Taxonomy (NCBI): domain Eukaryota; kingdom Metazoa; phylum Arthropoda; class Insecta; order Lepidoptera; family Notodontidae; genus Ptilodon; species Ptilodon capucinus. The sequence goes on from OU611811.1 coordinate 7,376,685, forward strand.
AAATTCCCCGTAGATCTATATGTATGTAGCTTAAGAGTTAGGGTGTTTTATGTAAGATTACGGATTGTACAATAGTTAATTCGGAAGGAAAGAGTATTAGCGGATTGTCTGGGCCTCAAGTCTTCTAACATTATCATTGTAAAGTATGACTGTTTAAGGTATGAAAACAACACAGAATATGACCAGGGACCCAATTCCCGCGTGATCGACCGACATTATATGATATCGACAGCTAGAATATAACTATTATATTGGCTTCAAGGTGACAATTTTTAATGTCTACACTCTGGGTCAATTTTCGCAAGATTGACATCATTTCAAATAAGACATATGTCGAAACAAAACGTCAAATTGCTCGTATTTTCTATATGTTATTTTTATAGTTGTATTGTTTACAATGAAGTCAAAGGTACTACACATCGACAATGTTGGGAGAATTGGGGACCTGCCCCCTTACCACTTGTCTAGCAGCAATGTTTTTATTTTCGCTTTTAGACACTTAACTCACTACAAAATCTGCCAAAAATGTACAGTTGCTATTGAAATAAGAATATTTTACGAGGTGGTGGAAACGCCCCTGGAGCCCGTTTTTTTCTTGATAGACATCAATCTCAATTTTTTATTTTATTTTATTGTTTTAGGAAAGCTTAAAGCTAGTACAATTATAATGGGTATGAGAGTATACTTAAAAGAAGGCCAATTATGAGCTTTCACGGATAGAAAATACGAAAAAAAAATGTAAAAAACACTTGTAGACACAGTATTGTTACATTAGAGATATATCGGAACAAAACGTCAAATTGTTCGTATTTTTTTCTTTTGTTTCGACATATCTCTAATAGAGATGATGTCTATCAAACCAAAATCAGGACCCTGGTATTGCAAAGTGTAGATGGAGCACATGACTGTGGTGGTAACGCCGGCGCGTGCCCTGGCGGGCCCTAGCGGGCAGACGCGCTGCTCGTCCACGCATCTCGAGTGCCAGGTCTCCGGCGCGCGCGTCTGCATCGACTCGCTCAGCGCCTGCGACGGAATACCTAACTGCGGCTCCTATGGTATTACTACTATAACACATACATAATTATAACAGCTTATAATGTACCAAAACCTATATGTTAATAAATTCGGTGAAAAAAATATTTTCGACTGATAGACATCTCTATCTCTATTAGAGATATGTCGAAACGAAACGTCAATTTGGTAGTATTTCGAAAATCGGGCCCCAGGTTTTAAATTATAAAGATAAACAAATCTTATTGAAATTAGAGGCTAATAATTGAAATTAAAAATAATGATGCCTGAATACCCAGAAAAAATTCAATGCTCCAATCCAATATACCTCGAAAGCTAAGAATTAATTTCAATAAGCTATTTAACATCCTTATGGCCGTTTTACCAATACTAGGAGACGCTTTAACGTGTTATTTACATAATAAGCAGTTGCAAAGTATTAATATTTAGGTGTCATTATAAAATGATCTTCATTTCCTACAAGTTAAGGCTTATTTTGATTATCGGCTGTGCATGGTTATGGTAAAATTAAGAAGTTGAGCTATAATGTTAAGTGAAGTTACAATGGCTATATCTAACATGCGGTAAGAGCCTAGAGGATGTTAGGGATACGCCTACGAAATATCAAGTCTTTAGACTCCGAATTTCAGAGGGTTTCTAACGAATGAGTTTAGTTTGAGAGTAACCTCATTTTTTTTGTATTACAAACCTTTTTTGTTACCAAAAAATGCCACTGTAATTTGAGGGCAAGATTATAATAGACATTAACGAGTGTGTTTACTCATTGAATATTGAGATGTGTACGACGAGGACCGTCTGATGTGCGGCGCGGCGGTGGGCCTGCAGCACAACGTGTGTCTCGCCGCCTTCACCTTCCTGGCTGTGCTGTTTACCGTCCTCTACTCCGTGCACTACTGGCTCAAGCGATGCGTGCCCAAAGTCTCCGATGCATTCTTCATATACACGGATGCCGCAGAGAATGTGTAAGTTATTGAATACCTTTTGTTTTTTTTTGTAGCTAATATGAAAACAATTGAATCATAGAAAAAGTTAATTCTTCAACAAAATATTATTGACAGCGCGGGCGACTTTTGATGCGTGGTCACGTGGCTTATACCTCAAAAATCAATCTTTATAGATATCGACACGGAGTTCGTTTTTGTATTGTCATTTTTTATGTAGAGATACGCTGACGTCCCCGTGTGTCCCCCGGCCTTAATTGTCCCACTGCTTACCTTTTTTCTCTACAATTACTTGTCATAAGCCAATCGTCTCGCATGGCGACCTAAAATGACCAATAAGTGATTCCTCTTGAACGAAATCATTTCCTGAATTTTTACCAGCACCATAGCCTATCTTGGTACCAACAAGATTTCTGATATCAAAATGCAATAAATTAATTTAATGTTTTTTATTAGATTATATTTGGATCCTGTAATGCGAGCTCCGTATGACGAGAGTAAGTCATATAGCCGCAGTCATCTCTTTCAAGAGGAGATACATAACCAAGATGTTGACCAGCATGGGGAAAACAAAACCTGTTTTAAAGGATTCATTAGAAGGTGTTTTAATTTCCTTCGATGTAAACGCACGAAGGCAGTTTTACCTGAAGATTTAAACTTGATGGGAGAGTTACACGGAATGATCCCGGAGGTGCAGAGAATGTACTCCTTCGCCGAAATTGAGATAGATAAAATGACGAATAAAAATTCGTCTAATGCAGCCGTGCAAACGGGTTCCAGCTTAGAAATGAAAGTTCAAGAAAAAACCAGCGTTTATAAATTTCCTACCGAATTTCGGCACGTCAATGAAAAACCGGGAACATCGAAAGATGTATTGAAATCAAGAGATAGCGGATCGAGCTCAGAAATCGTGTCACTCCAAAATCCCTATGATGAGTTGAGCATGTTGAAGTTTTTTAGGAAAGCGCGATCGGTATCATCGGGCTCGTCCGACTTATCGAGGGCGTACAAAGTGTCGTTGCCTCCTAAAAATGCGCCACAAATAGCCGAAGAAAAGGAGCTGCAGTGTTTAGACTTCGAGCGATCTGATCACAGTATGCTACCACCACTCTTGGGGCAATTACAAACTAAGGGCGAGATCCATACCGAAAAGGTCGAGCATGTTAGAAAGCGCTTAAGGTTTGATGACAAAACTACCACAATACCGCCGTTAAGTACTGGTAATGAAACGGATGCCGAAGTTGATGAAAAAGATGATACTCCACATCGAAGGAGCATTGTTCTGGGTTCCGGTAGAGCTTATCGCCATTCTCAAGACTTAGACGCGATCGAAGAATGCGAGGAGCAAGCGAACAAGGAATATAAATCATACTTTTGGGGCGGCGGGAAAAGCAAGGGGAAGAAGAATAAAAAGAAGTCACATATTTCGCTGCGCTAGTTCTACTTATAAAAGTATTTTTTTAGAATTTGATAGATACATCTATTATTTTTACAAGTTATTGGTATTAATTAACCGTTGTGTTTTAGTAGCTAATATTATGTAGTCATTCTAAGTTTTTAACTTAATTAAAGCATTCTTCTGCCTATTGGTTATTTTATTGAAAATGTTGAGGTTGACTATTTTGTTCTACAGATGCCTAAATTAAGAACAATAATCAATTCGTCTCTATGTGAGTAATACCTATGCTAGTTGATGGTGCTGTGTTGTATAGAAGTGCATAGCTATGTAGTTCCTGTTAAATCATAAACACATTCATTTTATTTATAAGCATTTTATGACGTTGGGCGAAGACGGCGTCGCACGGCTCCCGTCCCGCGCCGCTATTTCCTAATTAAGACCAATTGTGCACCGGATAGAACACGTGCCAAAATGTGTGATGTCTTTTTAACATTATTCCGTCATCATGTCTACCTACTTGCACTATAGGTAATAACATGTTCGCAATCTAAAATGTAATGTTTCCTCGTTTTATTGAAGTATGTATGTACCTTGGCTGGTACTTGGTAGTCGGTGTAACAAATCATTTTCAAAGGTCAAGCCACAATAAAATTAATGTAAGTAGGTAGATACTTAGTGCTTCCTTTATATGTAAAAAAACAATGTAATATCAGTTCAGCGGTGAATACTATCCCTTATAATAATATGATAAATTAACTAATCCATACCTGTTAAGATTTATTTTTATTATTAATTTTAATGCTGAACAAATGTATTCGTTCAGCATGGAGTTATAAATAGTATCTACTTACCTAAGCAATATAATACGACAATGTTAATACATCGATGCTTTTGAGGATCTATTACAGTAAACCTACATTAAATCTCTCATCTCTACCTGCGTTAAAAACAATCAGTATTATTCTAATCAGACTTAAGTACAATACGCAGGAGATACCGATACCTACTAATCTAGATACTAAACATTACATTTTTGTAGACAAATGACGCTGAGATAAATTAATAAATATTCTAGTTAGTTATAGAGATGAATGGTAACCACAGTATAAATATAAAATAGTAGACAGACCAGTAGGTATATTCCAAGTGCTAGCAAACAAACGGTTAGTTTTATTGGGGGCAATGATATTTATCCCGAGCTTTTATGTCAGCTCCAAAAAAGATAGATGTAAAAGTGTCAGGCTAGGAACGGGAGCCGGGAGTCGGTGCGCGAGGTCATATCAATTGAAGTTAATTAAACCAATTGAGACCAATTGAGCGAGCGGCAGATTCTGCGTCGCTCGCCGACGCTCCAGGATTTTATGTGAAGCGCCTACGCGCCGCCCGTCACATGACTCACTCTATATGTAGGTACCCACACACTACTATCATAATGTAATCACTTGTTAAGTATATGCTTAAACGATGATTTTGTACTTGAGATGGATCTGAGAGTTAGTCACCTCGCTTCTTTATTCAACCATTAAAAATGCTGCAGAATTAAATGTGAAGCTGAATTTTAAGTCCACATTTTTTTTTTCTAAATTTATTTTGCAGAGTCGATAATATTTTGTTTCTAGTTATATGGTGACACTAAAAGCAGGTGTAATAAGTTAGCTGAAGGCAGGTAAGTATCTAGATTAATACCCTAACTCCCGTATTGCTCTAACCACTTACAATGCCATCTTAATGGATCATAACGATTTAGACATTTGAGGGTAATTTTTTTAACATCAATGATATTAGGAAGACAATACAACTTGATATCTTAACAAGGTTTTTTTTCAAATTATTATTTCTTCAGAATTTAGACAAAAATGAATTAGGTACCTACTGATACTTTTTTCGTGTAGGCCAAGAACCACTCACAGATAGTCAAATTCTACCACCGGTTCGGAATGATGCTTCCACTGAGAAGAGCCGAGAGAAGGCTAGAAATTCAATGGATAATCTTTTTAAAATGATAAATAGTAGGTAAGGATTGTAAGTAATACATTCTCAGGAACAAGAACGCCATGAGAACAGGCAGCAGAGAATCATCAGAGAATAATTATACTCACGCAGTCAAATATTATATACAAATTTTGGCATTACGCTTAGGAAGCTAGTATAGTAAGGTACGTCTACTCCCATTTACAGTGTAGGGATTATTCTAAACCACAGGTGGTTATAGAAATAATTGCTTCGGTGTGATGCCTTCAACGCAAGATGGGAGAGTAGATGATAAGTCATTCCTCGCAAGTACTTGATACTTTGATACTTGAGGAGCAGCCATGACTCTTCTCAGCCATAATATTTCCTTCAGGCGTCTCCTAGTGTTATTTAAAACGGTCATTAAATATAGATTGAAGGTAACTTAACAAAAACATCCAAGTAGGTAAGATGTTAACAGGCCTGTTCAATTTATGGTAATAAAAAAAACACAAGGTGTATCAGGGAGGGGCCTTACCACCACGTGTTAAAGTATTCACTTTTTAAAAGTCTATGAATTCTTTAAGAGGTGGTGGTATTGTGGTTTCAATAGAAGCTGTCAGATTTTGACAGATTTTGCACTGAGTTAACTGTCAAAAATTGAAAGTAATAATAATCCGCCATCTTTATCACTGTCATCATCCATTTTTATGGTTCCGTACCCAAAGGGTAAAACGGGAAGCCTATTACTGAGACTTCGCTGTCCGTCCGTCCGTCCGTCCATCTGCCACCAGGCTGTATTTCATGAACCGTGATAGCTAGAGAGTTGAAATTTTCACAGATGATGTATTTCTGTTGCCGCTATAACAACAAATACTAAAATACAGAATAAAATAAATATTTAAGGGGGCTCCCATACAACAAACGTGTTTTTTTTGCCGTTTTTATAGATAATGGTACGGAAACCTCGAGATCAGGATGTCCACTAACCGTAATACTTTCAAATTTAAGGTACGACAACTGTACCGGAAACAATTGGCAGATTCGTAACAATATTACTTATATCTCTCAACAAATTGAATTTATTATTATAATATTATATGTAGGTATATATGTATGTATGACATATTATATGTAGGTATATATGTATGTATGATATAGGTATATTACTATAATTACGTAGGTATATTATTTATATATTGATATTTAAGTATACAAAATTTAAAATTACATACAAATATCTATTCTTTTTTTTTTCTCGACTACTTTTCTCTCTTTGCATTCACGTCTTTTATTTCTTGCAGCCACTTAATTTGTTTTTTTTTTCCCTCTCTCTACATCACTCTAAGGTTGGCTGGTAGAAAATGCCCACGGCATTAAGCTTACCTTTATACATTTTTTTTACTTATGTAGAATTGTGCAAATAAATAAACCTTTGTGCGCGAGTCCGACTCGCACTTGGCCGGTTTTTTATTTATAATGTGTATTTATTGAATTTTCCCTTGCAATAGCAAGGATTAAATCAAATTACTTGACACTGGCTGAAATACCCGCTAAACGCAGGTGGAGCCATTCCTCATCTTATTCCATTAAATATCATCATTTCATTCATTTCGTAAAAAAGAAGTAGAAGAAAAACATTGCGGAAAAACGGGTGGTGGTAAGGGGACAGAAGTAGGAAATAATATTTGGAGTGCATGAACCGTAGCTGACATACATTACATATGCTAAGTAAAGGCAGACTACCTAACCACTATCTCAGGTACTATGTTCTGGCCCCAGAGGTCATTTAAAGGCTTTTAAAACAATGTCACTGCATTAGCAAGAAGCGATCCACAATCTTTAGAAAATTGTAGGTAACAACTTACATGAAAATTTAGGTGATTAGGTCCTTACAGGTTTTTAATTGGAATTAAAATAACACATACATATACCTTGAATGCTCAATACCCATGCAGATGTGCAAGTAACTATTATATCAGACTTCTGACAAAGATTAAGAACTCGACCTTTGGACTTAGAAAATAGACTTTAAATTCTATTAGTATCGACGAAAGTATCGATCAAAGGTTAATAAAAAAAAATACACACTGCGCCAACCCCAAATAATGGGATACGGTTAGGCAAATGATGATGATGATGATAAATAAAAAAAAAATAACAGTTTAGATTTGTAATCGATGTGAATTTGATTTTCTATACAATTTGATTCGTATCGCCTATAACATGCAGTACAAAAGTAACGGTTGATTTTATAAGATTTCTGTTCTGCCTAATGTTAGGAAATCTTAAATTATCAATTTATTTCTGTATTTACATAATTGTTTACAATGACTATATTTGAAGGAACTTAGTTCATCCATTCTGAATCATTCTGTATATGGGTAGGTACTAATAAAAATACCTCTTTTACATATGCATATAGTCATTTGTGACACAATAATTACTTACTTCAATATATTCCACAGAGAATTCAAAAATAACGTTTTCATTGGAGCACGGACTAGTGCGTGACCACGAGTGCTAGATTTCTAACGTCATGAAACGTTTCGTCGCGTGCGCACCAATATCCGGATCATTAAGCGATATGCAACCGCACTACATTTTTTGCACACATCACTATAGTCATTTTATAGCACAAATTGAAATGTTATCTTCAGTTCACTATTATGAGTCACAAATTTTGAGCACTAACACACGGATCACGTGGCTAACCCATGAGAGCAGCTGCGTCCGTGACCTGGTTGTACCAAGTCACATAAACTGCAAATGCGACGAGAAGTGCATCAGCGAGTGCAATTCGTGCTGTCTGAAAGTCACCAATAAGCCCAATGAAGCAGAGATCCCGCTGGCGAGCGCCAGCACCAACCTAAATAGACTCTGATCATCTAAATTGACTTCAATTAAATAACAACCGAAATTGTTGAAATGCTCCATTACTCCCTCGACGCTAATCTAAGTGCCAATAGTCAGGGCGAATGTTTTATTATTAATACCCAGCAATAACTGTTAATTAATAATTAAGCGATGGTCGCGTCGATCTGCGGCACCAGTGCTCGTTCGCCGCCGGCCCGGCGCGTTGCGCTTTCATCTCTGCTGCATCTTATCTACACGTAGTACTACAGAAATCTTTGTAAATTTTTTGAATGATAATGAGGGTGTGGAATACATACCTAGGTGGCGTATTATATAGATACTATTAAAAGAGTAAGCTGACCTGATTAGATTTAAAGTAGTGTTGTAAGAAACAAATAATTAATTTCTTACACGATAAGCTAAAATTATTTTGGATATGGTGGTTTTCCCACGGCTATAAATCATGAAACAGACATACGAGTGGTGTTGATACGGATTTACAATGCAGTATTATGGACTTTCAAAATAATGATGTGGGCGTTCGCGCCCTACAATAGCCCCGATACAAACAAATATCGGGAGAGTTTGTGGGAATCCCGCATATAGCGTGGAAGACGGCAAAACGGCAGCCGTCGAGCCGCGGCGACCCGCAGCGCAGCCGCCGCCGCCGCGAGGGGCGCACGACGGGGGAGTGGCCGCACTGCTCGACGATTGGTCTCTCCATACGACAATACCAATGTCCTATGCGCCGGCAACGCGTAATGAATCCTCTCCCTTCCCACTTCACACTAGGAAACAAATTGCCACAACCGATCCCACTCTGCCCCGACTCAGTCGCACTATTCATTGGTTCGGAACGTACGTCTAGCGTCGTATTATGGTAATATAAATTGACCAACCGTAGAGCAAATTCGGTTAGTTCGTTAAAGTTGATTAAAGCCATTTAACCGGCACGGACACGAGGATACGAACGGAGCGTTCGTCGATCCCTAGACTCGGTTAAATGAAGTTAAATTGTTTAATATAGACAGTTCTGTGAGTCGGGCTCGACGAGCCCGAAGCGAGCAGGGCAGCGAGGCAGGCGCGACGGAGCCGCGCGAAGCGGTCGAGCCGGCGGGAGCGCACCCGGCCCCCGCTGAAGGCTACATGTACGTGTGCGGGGACTCCGCCGGGCCCGGCCCGCGCTATGAGTGCTCCTTCGAAGCTGGCGGCATGGAGCAGCCGACCTTCGAGGAGCATATGTTCGGCGACTTCAGCAAAGATCGACACGTCCAAGTGGTGGTCGGCGAGGTAGGCGAGCTGCAGTACCGCGACGAGATGCCCGTGTTCGCAGCCGGCGATCCCAAGCGCAAGGAGGAGCCGCTGCTGTTGGCTGTAGAGCCACCGCCAACGCAGCATCCACCGCCACCACCACCCCCACCGACTTCAAAGAAGAGTGAGAAGAAAAAGAACGACAATAATGGAATAAAGAAAAAGAAAACCAGGTATGCAAGCTTGTTTTATGAATTATATTTAAAAATATTTATCCGCTTATATAATAATATGATATTATATCATATCATCTACCTTACCATAGTTGATGTGACTGCCTAGTCAATTTATAAAATACGTTTCAGCCGAGCCAGTAGTAAAATAACAGGCTACTACGATGTTTGCTACATTTTCGTAACCAAGAAAGTTGTAGCATCTTCGTAGCGCGTAGGCCGAGTTAGACCAAATGCGCTACGGAAGTTTGGGAGCTTTTAAATTACAAAATCAGCCGCCTTACCACCTGTCTTGCAGCAATGATTTAAATATTACTTTCAGTTTTTAACAGTTAACTCAGTACAACATCTGTCAAAAATTGACAGATATTATTGAAACAACAATACTTCCCAAGATCGCTATAAATTTTAACCGATTTAAAAAAGTAGGACGTTCTCGTAGGAAATTTTTATAAGAATTATATTTTTTTTATTTGTAGAAAATAACAATATCTTTGTAAATATTTCTGAAAGTAGGACTGACAGTTTTAATTACCCTCTACCCTTTGTCTGTTGACGTCCTTTTATAATTTTGTATTAGAGAAAGGCACGTGCCGGGACACAGGTGTCCGCGCGTGCACCCCTTCAGACAGAAGGGCCGGGCCTGTACCATCGGCAGCCGCGGGTGCATGAATTACTCCACATCGCATCACAGCCCGCGCACCCCTAGATTATTGTTTGCATAACTAATACGATGATTTTATAAATATGATAAAGAACATATGGTTCAGAAAAGTACTCAAAAGAACAATCGATTAGTCGACAGAAGATCGATTAGCAAAAATAGTCCGGTAAAGAAAGAAATTGATAATTATAATTTTTTATCTGACTATTTTTGCCTAAGTACTCGTATTTAATAAGGTTGTTTTTTAGCTAATATAATTCCCAAAAAGCACTATTATTATTCTGATGAATCGTCGTGTCGTTTATATCCAGAATGCTAGCACCAAGCTACTAATAGTATTTTTATAAAACTTAACTTATAAAAAGACAGGCAAGATCCCATGCGAAGTACCTTTATCAAAAAAATAACAATCGTATGTAACGAATTAATAAAACCGGCCAAGTGCGAGTCGGACTCGCGCCGATGGGTTCCGTACCATTATCTATAAAAACGGCAAAAAAATCACGTTTGTTGTATGGGAGCCCCTTTAAATATTTATTTGTTGTTATAGCGGCAACAGAAATACATAATTTGTGAAAATTTCAACTCTCTAACTATCACGGTTCATGAGATACAGCCTGGTGACAGACGGACGGACGGACGGACGGACAGCGAAGTCTCAGTAATAGAGTTCCCGTTTTACCCTTTGGGTACGGAACCCTAAAAATGCAAGATTTTTTAGATAATAAGTGTGAAAATCGTAATTGTTGCCCTTATATCAGTGATCAAAACCTTAGCGTGAGTCACCCTTTCTTCCGGGTCTTCATGCAGGCGCCTCTAGTAATGAACAGCGAGTATTATGTTCCCCAGTTTAATTACCCGTATGTCCGCGGGGCACCAATTGCCTTATCGCACCATCTCTGCATGAATGAGACTCGCAGATAATTAATGCAGTTGAGCATCTCTGAATGCTGGGTGCTATTTGATCGCACTTGTAAGGGAACAATTATCAAATTATTGCGTTGTTTGTGATGTAGTGTTTCAAGATTCCAACGTATTACATTTGCCGAAGGTAGTAGTGACGCTGTTACATAGAAGCCTGGGTGGGGATCTACTCCCGTAGGTTTGAGGATAAGATTTGAGATTGAAAACAATAACCCCACAACTAAGAGGTAGGGAGGGAGGCACTATGACTAACCTTATAATTTCATACCACATTTAATAAGCCACCTACTTTTTATAACTAGTTATAACTCGTGACAGGCAGAATTACGGGTTCCAATAAATAAATAAAAGTGTGGTGTAACAATTAATAACATAACGCCATTATAACTTTAAAGTCAATTGGCAGGCAATTAGAAGTGGTGGCTCGCAACAGGGGTGAATTTAGTTTCACGGTCAATCAATTTCTGCGCGTGCGCACACCCGCAGCCATATTGCACGCGTCAGATGGTAGATGCGCCCCTGACTGATAACTATTTATTTGTGAATGTTTAATTCAGAATATCTTTAAATAATTTTGTTGGGTACCTACCTAAATATTTTAAAGTAGGTACTGATCGGAGTTAATCAATGAAGCTACTCACGTCCGAAGCTGTTAGGTATCAAAAGTAGGAGAAAAAATCCTACTGTAGATTAACGTATAGGTTAATTGAATAAACTATATTAATAATTAGATATTAATAATTAATATCTAATTATTAATATATGGAGCAGTGGTAGCCTCGCGGGCAAGAACGCCCGCCTTGAACGTAAGGGGTGCAAGTTCAAATCCCAGGCCCGCACCTCTGAGATAATTTTCATGTGCGAATGTCATTTTCAACAATGATTACCACTTGCTGAACGGTGAAGGAAAACATTGTGAGGAAACCTGCACGTCTATAGAAAGGCGTGTGAAGTTCACCAACCCGCACTGGGCCAGCGTGGTGGACTATGGCCCAAATCTCCCTCGTATTAAGGGGGAATGTGCCCGGTATAATGGCAATAGGCTCGCCCCCTATTACATTAGGACCAAAATACATGGGCGAAGTGTGGGCGCAATACAGTGCACCTCTGCCTACCCTTTCGGGGAATACAGGCGTGATGATGTATATATTTTATTAATATAGTTAATATTATAAATGTGAATATTAATTAATATTCACATAATTTAATATTCCTAATAAATTAGAAACTCAAAATAAAGGGCAACGCCTAGTTTGGGTTTCACATTAACTAGTTTTTGTAAATATTTTGGTGAATAATATTTTTTTTTAGGGTTCCGTACACAAAGGGTAAAACGGGAACCCTATTGCGACTCCGCTGTCCGTCCGCCCGTCTGTCGCCAGGCTGTATCTCATGAACCGTGATAGTTAGAGAGTTGAAATTTTCACAGATGATGTATTTCGGTTGCCGCTATAACAACAAGTACTAAAAAACAAAATAATATAAATATTTAAGGGGGCTCCCATACAACAAACGTGATTTTTTTGCCGTTTTAAAAGATAATGGTACGGAACCCTTCGTGCGCGAGTTCGACTCGCACTTGGCCGATTTTTTTTTTAAACCAGAATGTTTTTTTTGTCGTAGGACTACATTTACGGCATATCAATTGGAAGAATTAGAACGAGCGTTTGAGCGCGCTCCCTATCCCGATGTTTTCGCGAGAGAAGAATTGGCTCTGAAGCTCAACTTGTCGGAATCACGAGTACAGGTAAATAGATGGGTACAATAGGTAATGGCAATATGTTGTGTAGAGTTCGGCGCGGTACTTAAAATATATTTTGTGTCAAAGGTGTGGTTCCAAAATCGAAGAGCAAAATGGCGAAAACGTGAACCTCCGCGGAAAACAGGGTACATCGGTTCCAGTTCCCCAAGTTCTACGACCCTGGGCGGTGGCTTCTCCGGCATCGGCGGCAACCTGCCCGCCTTCCCGCAGAACGGCATCCCCGCGCCCACAGACTCCTGGTCCTACCAGCACTCCTACGAACTGTCCTCGCATCATCTCTTGTCGTCCAGCGGCGGAGGCTATCCGGCGTTCAACGCGCAGCCATCCGCCTACTCCTATACGACAGTGCTCAACGGCCACGATGGCCAAATGTTCGCGCCTCGTCACTCCTATGAATATGGCGAGGGCAGTCCACCGCCTCTCGGCGTTCGGGACTATCCGATGATGGCGGCCCATTCGCCGCAGATGGACGCGCACTCGCACGAGGACAAGCTGGAGTACCGCGGCCACGACCACGAGGACAAGTATTCGGCGTGCGCGCTACAGGAGGAGCCGCCGCGATACGCCGCGCCGCCGGAAGACTACGACAAGTGCGGCATGTCGGCGCACGACAAACACTACGAGCTGGAGCGGCACGCGGACCTCACCCAGCCGGTCGTAGTCAAAATGGAGCCCAGCACCGGGCAAGCGTACACAGCTCTGCCCCCTTTTTTGAATTGAAATACTCCTTTTCGAAATTATCCTAGCGTTAGTTTCACAGGTCCAGGGTAGGTAATTTCGAAAGGGAGTATGGGTAGACATGTATCTAAGTTGTGTGAGATGAAATTAACTGGGAAGGGAAATAATGTAAAGGTCAACGAAATTTGCATTTGTGTTTAAAGGTGAGAGGATGTTAGATAGCTTATATCATTATAATATTATGTTTCTATGCTCTTTTTATATACTTCCGTATTTACGATAAATAAGCGGAGGCATCGCATAGTGAATGCGCACAGTATTCAATTATATTTAGGTACATACCTATTTGTCGATTAAGTTATTATTTAAGTTAAGAGATTACTTATTAGTAAGTTCAATTTTATATTTTTGTAATTAGATAAATAAGCCGTCTTAAGGTTGCAATAAATTGTAAATATTTATTTACTTATAAGTAGGTTCTAATATCTATCTATAATCATTTATAGATAATATAATAAATAGAGCATGAGTTATAATTATTGTCATGTAGAATTAGGTACTTAGGTAGATATATACGTATTTGACCTTACCTAAATAAGTAGTTATGAAATTATAAGCAGGGTTGCCAAATTAATGCATTCTGGTTTTACGCTCTTTATTCAGGCAGGTTCGCTCTTGCCATTGCTTAGGTAGGTACATATTTATATGTATGTACATAGCTACGTAGATCGGGGCTCACAGCGTTCGTGAAAGTCGTGGTTCTGACCACTATCCAATGTCCTGTGGTATCAGCACGCAAGTCAAGACAAGACCTCTGTCACGGATTGGCTCGGTCGCTCTCTGTCTTATTTCATACGAGAGAAGAGAAGATATATAATCAACATATCCTGTGACATAAGTCTAGTCTTGGCGCACATACTACAACTACTGTAAGTGGCAACCCTGTTAAGTTTCTAGAACTCGTAAACTTCGCTTCTCGTGCATTCCTTGTGCCTTATTCTGATAGTGCCAACTATCGCCTTATATGATACTAGTATATAACCTGTATATGATACACGTTTCCTATATAATCAGATATTGTAAGTACCATTGGATCAATATATCTGAAGGATCAATACCTGTAATTGTCCTTTTATAAGATTAATTAATAATTTGTAAATATAACATTATCGCGTGAATAATTTGTGCCAAATTAGTGTGACTTAGATTAGAGCACCGGTTAGTGAGTTGGTCTCACATTTTTAATATAAGTAGATGGTTCGTTGTAACGATTGTTTTCTAACTACGTCGTTGCTTGATCCCAATTAGGTATATTATATTAGATACTAGCTCCTACCCGCGACTTCGTCCGCGCAGACTTCGATGATTCAGTATCGCTATAAAGTATAGCGTATATAATCATGTTATTCTGTTGTGCAAACAATAATACTGTAGTTTCATCGAAATCCGTTCAGTAGTTTTTGCGTGATCGAGTAATAAACATCCATCCTCACAAACATTCACATTTATAATAGTAGTAGGATTAGGTAAACTGGATTATTTACCAACATATTACCAACTATCGAGTTCAATTATCTTGACTTTCTAATACCAGTGAAACCGTTTAGATAGTAGAGGTATTTTATCTAACCATTTAGGGACTTGATCGTAAAGTATATTGTTAAATAAGTTTTTTTAGTTAAAATAAGATAGCGACGACATTATCCTAATTTAATGCTTTTGACTCTCTTACAGAAGGGACCGCAGCTTATACCAAAGACATTTTGTAGGTAGATGAACCTAGTAACTATTTTTATACTTATCTAGGTAGGTGCAGCACGTTACACAAATATCTCGCCAGTATTGCGAATAAATTGAAAAAAAAACATACGGCTCGAATTGAGAACCTCTTCCTCTTTGAAGTCGGTTAAAAAGGCAGCCTGCTAATCATGTCGTAGATTTGAGTTATTCCAAAGAATAGCTAGTCTGTCCCTCAATTTAAAGAATATTTAGTACATCTGAAGTAAAAAATGCCACTGCAAGTTTGCAAATGGACTTAAATATGTTTAAATTTAGGAGTATTTGTGTTTGCGTTTGCAGTAATTAATATAGTTTTTATAATCATCGTATCATGCTAGCAGGGTATATTATAATAAAATAAATATCTTAAACTTTGCTCGCTGCATGTGTATGCTTAGATTAAAAAAATCAGCATTTGTAGGTAGGTATATCTATTAAGTTTCGAGAGCAATAAGCTGCATATTTTATAAATAGATTAAGTATATATGAAAAAGGAGAAATTATAATACAAAATGTGCTTATTTCATCTTTTATTTATAACAATAACCATTGTAAATATTTTACAAATATGTTTTAGTAGTGACCGTAATAGATACCCTACGTAAGGGATCTTAGAAAGCATAGCTGCTACCTGAATACAACCAAAACTAGAACGAGTAATCAAATATATGATAAATATCTTTAAAATTCAAATTACATTCCAATTATTATACACGTGTAGATTCTATGGAGGCGGTCTTAACCTAACCCATTGTGATGTCAGTTATTTCTAAAGGCGTCGACAAAAGCATGATTTCTTAAAGACTAAAAATTGAGTGATTCCAGCTTAAGGGCCTTTTTTATCGCCAGACAACACCTTTCTATCGTATGATCCTAAACTAAGTCTACCATAGAATTGACTGGGGCCGGTCCCAGTTACACCCAGACCTGTAAGGTAATTATATAATTAAATTGCAAACAAATTTCAATCACAATCCGACAAAATGTATTGAAAATTAGGGATGTTATGGATATGAAATTTGGGATCTGAATGCGGATATAGAAAAAATATTATACCGGTTTCGGAAACGCTTACGGATATGAAATTATTTCGGATTATCCGCTTGTTCCGGTTATATTTCTAAATAATCAAACAATTTAAATACAACTAACAAGATAAATGATTTGACTTTATTTCTAGATTATCATTTGGTTTTACAATCAGTAAAATACATATGTAATTATTATAATAGCTACTCGAAGTGTTATCTGGGTACTTAAAATATACAGAAACAAAACATAAATCTCATAAAATGTATAATTTAGACTCGCCCCTATTGGAAATTAGAAGCTATTATATCGGTTTCAGTTACGGAGCTCCATAACATCCCTGTTGAAAATCCGCCATGTTGAATGAAAATTGATAGACATAAGGGTTACGTAATAGCCTAGCTGGCCAAAGTCAGAAAAGGCAATAGCCTTAACTTGCCATCGAGCCGTCGTCCTCAGATAAAGATACAATTATTATTTCATTCTGGATATGATCACTAGCTCGGGTCACCGGCCGCCTTTCTCTATCGTCAGTTGGCAGCCTGCTTAACGCCGTCCAGCCGCGACCATATCCCGTCCCCGCTGAAGTGGTACTTCTTCTCTATCTCGTACAACACCAAGCTCAATATCTGACCGTCCGTCAATTCATCACTATTCAAGTTATTGTAGCACATCTCGGGTCTGTTACTCTTGTCTTTGGCGTTTCGCATTTCCAGTAGAATGTTTATGTAGTGTTGTACTTCTGAGCTGTAAAGATTAAACAAATAATGTACACGACCAAATTTGTAGAAACTTATGATCTATTCACAGGAGCATTGTGCATTATATATTTTTTTTACGAACATGCAGCTTTATGTGTTTTGAAGATAAACTGAAATTTCTATAAATTTAGGGAAAAATATACACTATAAAATTACCTATATAACTCCAGTAGGCTTAGCATGACCGTGTAGACATAAATTTTATCTCTTTCAACTGTCGGATTAGTCGAGAAAATGACGTCGCATTGAATTTTTTGTACTGGACATGGCTCTGTGTGACGTCATTTTCTAGACGAATCTGACAGTTGAAAGAGATAAAACTTATGTCTATGCGGTCATGCTACAGGGCCAGTAGTAACGGCCGGTAGCGTCTTCTACCATATTGGCAGTAGTAGAATTTAAAATTAGACATACGTACTTTAAATCAATGGTCCAACCTTTTTGAACCGAGCATCACACAACATAAAATTGTAGATTTGTTATCAATTTAATATTCACAACATTATATTCTTACGTCAGAATGTTTGAAGAATCTGCCACCTTCATACCACTCACTTTAGATCGCAATTTCAAGTAACACGCACAAGTTGTGCAAGTTTGCAAAAAAATAAAACTTCGGCATTCGACATGTTATTTTATCTAAAACTACAACGTATTTTTTTGACATAATTATTTATTACTTTTAAGACAAGATTTCGATAGATACTCACATGGGATACAGAAGTAGATGGCAATTGTCGTATATGGTTTGATCGTCGAATTTGCTTTTGAGGAACTTGATGTTAGCGTCGATGACGAAGAGTGCGGCGTGAAGCCAGAACTTGTGCCGCCGCAGCTGATGCAGCAGCGCCTGTCTGGCGCCGGCGGCCGCCTGCCCGCGACCCATCAGAGAACTTGTTATTAGTATACCTATATCTCTCCCGCACACCTTGTCACCGAAATTGTTGATGTAACTGAAATAGAATACGTATTTAGACACATTATACAGGGTGTATCAGAAGTCAGAAATAACATTTTGGGTAGCTCATATGTGGATGCTTAGTTATAGACCTTTGAATATTTGTCACAAGTATCGTGTTCTGGCCTTTGGGTACATCCACGATCCTATCAAGCAGTGTAAACTTAACTTACGTAGAGTTGCTACTAATATTCACAAAGCAGATCATGAAAATCGATGATGACAAAAAGTTAAAAAAACATGTTCGAATTTCGATCAAATTTTTATACCATTCAGTTGTATACTCGATACGCATGCAAACGTCAAAGTATTATTTCGGACTTCTGAAACATCCTGTATATCACAATATAACCCACATACGTAGACATATTTACATACGTAGTTGCACACTATGATTGCAAACAACTCATGCATACTGGGGAAATAGGCGATGAAATTCAACGCAATTATTTATTACTGATAATGTACCTTACTGCATAGGTAATAAGGGCGTATTGGACATTACACTTATAACTCACTTGTTGAACAGTTTGTTGGATGAGACCAAATGATTGAGACTGTAGCACTGCTTCTTGGCTTGCTGTATCTTCGAAAGGCGATTCATTATCTTATTTTTGTGCACCACCATAGATAACATCTTGAAAAAAGTATTGACATTGACACCAATTTTGATCTTATTTATTTAAGAAATGAATGTAATTGAATGGAACAAGTTGAGAAATGGCTGCACCAGCGATAACGGAATATTTAATTTATACCAATTTCACGTAAGCATGGCAAGAAAACAATAAATAAATACACATAATAAAAACAAAGAGTAACGAAGGTAAGATGGCGAATTAATTTTGTTATCCACATATTACAACTTAACAAAATTTGACAGCACCTAAAATACTTCTGCCTTATTCATACATTACGCGCACAAGCAGGACGGAAATACACTTACATCCAAATGTATATAAACATACCATCGATTTGCCGACGGCTTAGGCCGTTTGTCCACCGCCGCCGTCACCGGACCGTCAACGAGAACGAGATGACGGCGCCGAAGTAGCGATACATGGACTACTATAGCCGCGTGTCCACCGCACGTCCGTCACCCGACCACCGTCATCCCGGCCGCCGAAGTTTCGAGTAGATCGGCGTGAACGCTAGAACGGCACGGTTTTATGACGGGCCGATGTGCCGGCAATACAAAACACATTTGTTCTTGTCCACACACTACCGTCGCACCGCGCCGTTCGCCCGGTTTTTTTTCCAAGCCACCGATATCGGCGCGGTGGACACACGATCGCCGTCACGTCATCTTAAACTCAGCCCGAAATAATCTCGTACTCGGTGACGGTCCAGTGACGGTGGCGGTGGACAAACGGCCTTAGACTAATGGTGCGTGCATAGGCCGATCGGCTCTTGCACCAGTAGGCTTAGCATGACCGTGTAGACATAAGTTTTATCTTATCCCTTTCAACTGTCAGATTTGTCGAGAAAATTACGTCACAGCGATCCATGTCCATGGCTTAGCATGACAGTTGAAAGCGATAAAACTTATGTCTATACGGTCATGCTAAGCCTACAGTACACAAAGCTCGAAGTGACATCATTTTCTCGACAAATCTGACAGTTGAAAGAGATAAAACTTATGTCTACGCGGTCATGCTAAGGGTACAGATGGATGTAGGTTTCCAACAAAATTCGAAAAAGAACTTTTCGGAATTTGCTCTGGGCTCTATAGTACTAGCGAACAATGCTCACCCGTGGATTCGTCGACAATACTTGATATTCCTTTAGGTTTTCGAGTTCGTCGAGGCGCTCTCGCACTGTCTCTGGACGCATGCAGTACACTCTCAAACACCGCCTTTGAGCCTCTACCGTTATTTTGAATTCCTGAAACAAAAAGTTATCCGGCATGAATGAAATCCTTTTTATTGTACTGAGACTACAAAAGTTGAAAAAATTGCAATAAAAACCCTCGGCCACGGTTTCATTGACTCTATATTGTCGAAAATATATTGATTACCTCCAAAATATTTTTTATTTGTAATATTGAATTGTAATTATTCTTCAATATGGCCGGCTCCATCCTGATCGCTTCTCGGATGTCCAACCCAGCCAAAGACACAACATTCTCCAATATAAGTTTAGTGTGCAGTGGATCAGCAGATATAATGAACCCGTTCCTTCTTATTCCTTCATTATCAAAGTTCAATACATTTTGGGCCAGGTTCAACGCCTCTTGTATATCAGACATTGGTTTATGTTTCAATGGCAAGTAATTTCTGCAGTACTTATCAAATTGTTCAGTAGTCACGGATAGCTTCCAATTTAGGTACCGCCCGAGTACACTCATTCGGATTTTTACTGAAATACAATATCATATGATATATTTTTGATGAATTGTAAGTGGTAGCCTCGCGGGCAAGAACGCCCGCCTTGAACGTAACGAGTGCAAGTTCAAATCCCAGGCCCGCACCTCTGAGATAATTTTCAAGTGCGAATGTCATTTTCAACAACCACTTGCTGAACGGTGAAGGAAAACATCGTGAGGAAACCTGCACGTTTATTGACAGGCGTGTGAAGTTCACCAAACCGCACTGGGCCAGCGTGGTGGACTATGGCCCAAATCTCCCTCGTATTGAGGGGGAATGTGCCCGGCAAATAATGGCAATAGGCTCGCCCCCTATTACATTGGGACCAAAGTACATCATGAAGTGTGGGCGCACTACAGTGCACCTCTGCCTACCCCTTCGGGGAGTACAGGCGTGATAATGATTATGTATTTTTTGTAAGTTACATTAAGATAGTTTGTTTTCATTATCAATCACAGTATTAAAATAAATAGGCGGTGTGAAGCCCTGTGCTCACAGACTCGTCCAAACGCGGCGCTACCATTTGCTTGCCAATACAAATTTTGATGCTGTAAGCTGAGCATGACCGCGTAGATATAAGTTTTATCTCTTTCAACTGTCAGATTTGTCGAGAAAATGACGTCACACCGGCCATGCTAAGCATACTGGGTCACTTGGCTTTTCCCAAAGAAATTCAATCTAAGTACATTGACACAGTACAATTTAAAAAAAAGTTAAGTTGATTTGCTCGCCCCAATGAGTGCCAGGGATAACTGATTGCAAGGAAACAGTATGTCACAAAAAGTTGATCAAACTTTTGGAATAAGGGGTGTAGTTATTGATGGATTATGAGACTTACTTATGTATAACAAGTAAAAAAACATAGTTATATAAGGTCGAAAAGTATGGAGTAACACCAAAATATATACAAATTGTATTTTTCAGTAGGAACATTGGTACTGTACATGGATCAAATTGGACACAAGGGTTAGGTGTTAGTAGCTCAATCAGGATTACTTACATATAGAACTATTGGAATCATCAAATGGCTGTAAATTCTTATGACTAGCCGGCCAGTCCTGGAAATTATCTAATAAAACCTTTTCTAGATTTAAATCTTCTCTGAGTAGGCCTTCCTTTTTCAATTTAGCTATAGTTCTCGATTTTACGTGTGTGTGATATCTGTAAACAGTTAAATTGATAATATTACAGTTAGTTATGTTCTCCAGATATTTCAATTGGTATTTAATGCGGTGATAATTTGTGGACTCACTCAATCAAATCAAAGAATCAAAGAAAAAAAAAATCACCTTATAATATAATGAGGTGATATATTCAAAAACCCACATTCTTTAAGTATTTCAGCATAGTTTTCCATGGTTATGGGGTGCATGCTGAACACATGGATATGTTGGCAGGCATCCATGGGGGTTATGCCATACTTGGACAATATCTGCAGCGTACATTGCATGCGGTCAGGGCTTAAGTTTCCTATGTTTGGATGTGCCTTCTTCAAAACATTAAAATCATCCTCAGAAATAGCTTGACCTAAATGAAAAAAAAAATTATTTAATGGAAGACCAATAGCTATGGTAACAGGTATAAATAGCAGAAAAATAATGAATGAGAGCCAATTACATGTCTCCACGTATAGCAATAGAACATAGAAATTTAAAACTAAGGTATGAACATAATTAATAATATAAAACTAAAACATAGTAAAGTTCGACGAGCACAGCAGAGTAAAGAGCAGATCAAAGCAAATTTCAAGAAGACCATTGCTGAAATTTCGAACTAAATCGAACCCGCAACCCGGTTCAGTGAGCCAAACAGCTCACGCTTAAACCACTAGATCAAGCTATGGCCAATGTAAGAAATTATTGCTATAAAATAAGCATCTAAATAGTTACTACCAAAAATAGGTTATATTAAAATAGGAGAGTACTGGTTCACATATTGTTTTCTTATATTTACGCGAATACTACACATTGAAATAAAACTATTTTACGGATCCTATCGCGTTTATTTACTTTTTATGTTCCCGATGCGACGTTTCGACTGCTTTACAGCAACCATGGTCAAATAAAGTAAATAAACCCGATAGGATCCGTAAAATAGTTTTATTTTAAAAATAGGAGTATTTTTTTTATGTAATAGGGGACAAAATTTACACTACTGTTCTGCAGAATTTCACTATTGGCTGTCCAAGGGCTTATAATTAATAAAGTTTATCTATGATTCTTTTCTGAGAATAATTAAAAAAACTGTTTATTTAACATACCTGTGGTTTGTTTATAGAATTCTAGAAATGGTGAACCGTGATAGCATCTTCTGTTTGTTATTTTGGACGAGTACCGAGGTAAATAAACAAGACCACCGGCAAATAACCTAAAACTCTTTACGTGCGCTGTCATAGTTGGTTTTTATTGATATAGCATATTTTTGGTATATTTGGGATTAATAAAATATTTGTTTATTGTAAATCTGTAATTGTGTAGAGAAACTTTATGAAAGGTCACCCGCCACCCACCCTATATAAAAATACATACATACATACTCTGTGCCTCTGTGCACTAAGGATGTCAATCGATTTATAAAATAATTGATTTCAATTTGCATATTATAATGCAACTATATGGTCGATTAATAATCGTTTTTTTAAATAGACTTTTCATCTGCCATACCCCGACATTTAAGACTGGCTGGAGCGTGATTTAATATTAGGTCGAATTACTATTAGATACATTAACGCTACCTGTGCGTCAGGGCGTCTACTATGATGGCATTGGGGCATAAAAACAATTCAGTTACACAATCTAACATTCACTAGATATTAGATGACTTTAGTCAACGAGGCCATAAAAAAAAAGAATGTTTTTCGTGACAAAAAGTGTTTGGTTTAGTGAGTTAGCGACCAAAAAGGGTTTTTAAACCAACGGGCCAATTTTTATATTGAATAGTTTATTTTGAAATTAAATGAAAAATTTAGGAAAATATCGATTAATATAACAAAATCGATTATTTTTAAAGAAAAATCGATAATCGAATCGGTACATCGATTTTTCATGCTAAAATAATAATCTTTTAATTAATAATCGATTTTTTACGTAGAATGCTACATCCCTACTGTGCATACCCAGTGTTATTCACAGATCACTATACTAACGTGCTGTTCAGACAAATTTTGGCCTGCCGCCGCCGCGCCGTAATGAAAGTCCAAAATTGCCGTATTTTTTGGATTTGTCTATACTAATGCCGTGAAATAAAAAATAATAATATTATTTTTTATACTTCTTTGATTAACTTTGTGGACAGTTATGAATTTTGATCTAACAATAACAACATGTAACATTCATTAAGTCACGTCACTAATAATTATCTATGATAAGCTAATATATTTTGTTGGCAACACTGGTTGTAAAGTACGTCGGTGGTTGATGGAGGGGGAAAGATCTTAAAAGAGCAAACACGGACTCGGAGCGACCATTCCGTATCATCACTTGAATGTAATAACTTAAATTAAGTCGAATTGCTGTTTGTTTAAATTCTATTGTTGTGCTGTAGTTTTTCTAAACGTGTTAAAATAATATAAATTAATATCATATTGTAGTATTGTTTTATTTGTGACGACGGACCACAAACAAGTGTTTGCTGAAGTTGCCGACTGTTTCATCCTCAGAAGTGGGATGCGATAACGAGGTACGTGAAATAAGGTTATAATAAGGTTATATTGACCACATGGTCACAAATTATTGTGATTAAATGCTATGATTACCTTGTTATTGTTCAACTGCCCATAAAAATTAAATCAATTTTTTAGAGATAAATCATATAGTAACCGCAATAATGAATTTATGATCTTGAATGGATTTGGCCAGGGCACTCCCTGGCAATCTAGACAGGTGATTAAATCATTTTGATTAAAGAGTGATCCATGATCTCGTCTACATTTGGCCAGGGCACTCTCTGGTAATGAGGACGTGTTATTAGATCGCTAGATTTGTTTTTTATGAATAGTGGGTAGGTACCTATGTAATACCTAATCATAATAATTTATGATCTTGGTTGGATTTGGCCAGGGCACTCCCTGGTAGTCTGGACAGGTGAATAGATTTATATGATTAAAAGTGATCTATGATCTCGCCTGCATTTGGCCAGGGCACACCCTGGTAATGCGGACGTGCTATTAGACCGCTAGTTTTTTTTTATGAATCGTAGGTAGGTATGTAATACCTAATCATAATAATTTATGATCTTGGTTGGATTCGGCCAGGGCACTCCCTGGTAATCTGGACAGGTGATTAGATTTATATGATTAAGAGTGGATTATGATCTCGACTGCATTTGGCCAGGGCACTCCCTGGTAATGTGGCCGCGTGATTAGATCACTCCTAAAACCTCCTAATTGCTCTTGGTTGACTAAACATTTTGAACTTGATACCCCAACTATGAGTATCCAACCCTCAGACCCTTATTTGAAAGTTTCAGAACCTTGAAAGGATGATGAACGATGATGATGGATATCGCGGCGAACATCCAGCTACTCCAAGGAGCCCTTTACTGCAAGGAGCTTATGCATCTGATAGGGGCGGACAACAAAGTTTAAGGATGGAAAGAATCTTGAGCACACCAGCACGTGGCCGTGAGGGGAGCTGCGTTGACAGGCAAAAATCATGCCGGTCACGTAGCCGCTGCCAGGAATCAAGGGCTCGACGATCTGAAACTCGCAGTCGCAGCCCTAGATCTAACCGAATGCTACGCGAAGAACTTATGCTCGAGAGGCAACGTTTCCGCGTTTTAGAGGACCAATTGAGGAAGGAACGAGAGCGTTGGGAACGCGCACAACGTGGACATTCGGAGCTGCGAGATCGGAGACGTAGCCTTGGAAGAACTGAACAAGAGGACCTTCATGATCAGAGACGTAGCACTGGAAGGGACGGACGGAAGGAGCTTCGTGATCGGAGACGGAGCCCTGAAAGGGACGAACGCGAGGAGCTTCATGATCGGAGACGGAGCCCTAGAAGGGACGAACGCGAGGAGCTTCGTGATCGGAGACGGAGCCCTGGAAGGGACAAACGTGAGGAGCTTCGTGATCGGAGACGGAGCCCTGGAAGGGACACACGAGGTGGTGAATGGTCGGGTGAGTCAACATCCATGTTTATTAATGAGTTTCTAAAAGCATTTAGGAATCAATCTAATGAGCGAAACAATTTTCCTGTTCTGAACAATGTATTACCTGAGTTTGATCCTCCATGTAGGGAACAGCCGATCACTGTGTGGCTTGGCAAGGTTGATGAGTGTGCCGACATATATAAATGGAATAACAGACAAACAATTCATTACGCCTTACCAAAGCTCACTGGTCAAGCTAAGCTATGGTATCAGGGTTTACCATCCCTTAAACGAACGTGGTCCGAATGGAAGGTCTTATTGACAGATTCTTTCCCAGCTACTGAAAATTATGCAGAATTACTAACAGAGATGTTAAACAAAAGAGCGCGGTTTGGGGAATCCCTCGAACTATATTATTATTCGAAAATCAATTTATTAAATCGCTGCAAAATTTTCAGTAAAGAAGCAATAGATTGTCTAGTGCATGGGATAGATGATAGGGGAGTTAGAGTAGGAGCTCAAGCAGCTAAATTTGAAAAATCGGAGCAAGTTTTACAGTTCTTTAAAACCTTAAAGACTCAGGCAAAAGATAATAGTTCAGATGTTAGGAAGGATAAGCGTATAACTAACAATAGTTTTATAATGAACAGACCCATCAATAAAAGTAATGACGTCATATTTCAACCTAAATCGCGTGCCTTTTCAGACGTAGTCACATGTTTCAATTGTAAAGAAAAAGGGCATCCGTGTTCGAAGTGCCCAAAACCTATAATACAATGCTCATATTGCCGCCTGATTGGTCATGTTATTGCAGATTGCCCTAAGAAAAACTCAAGACCAGAAGCAAAAGATAAAAATATTTTAAAAATTGTTGTAGAAGATCACTTGGAAAACGTAAAATATAAAGACTGTACGGATGACATTTCAAGTGGCAATTCGAGCAGTAAATATAATATTGCAATTAAAATCAACGGTAAACCAATAGCATGTCAGGTTGATTTAGGTAGTGAAGCTACCCTTATTCGTAAAACGTCTGCACAACAACTTGGCTTAATTTGGTCAGCGGTAGATAGGCCTTTGTTACGCGGTTTAGGAAATATATCATATCTCCCATTGGGTACGGCTAGAGTAGTTATTGATGCACAGGGCGTAATTGAAAAGGACATAGATTTGTTTGTAATAGATGATCATCTTATAAATAGTCCAGTACTTCTAGGACATACGTTTACCGAGCGACCAGGCTTACGCATAATAAAAACGGCGACAGAATTAAAATTCGAAAAAGTAAATCAGTACCAGGATGACACAAAAATATTGCTTAAAACTGAAATCGATGAAACTATAGATATAGGTGTAATGAAAACCATTCGAGTTAGGACTGATAACCAAGTGACCGGAAATGTGTACATTGACGGTTCTGTGAGGGGATACTTAGGAAATGAATATTACCTGTTACCAGGCGAATATGAAATTCACCTAGGAACTTGCTTACTATTTATACAAAATTTAGGTACAAAGCCCATAACCTTAGCAAAAGAATTTCTGGTTACTAGAGCTAGGTATTTAGGTTCAGTGAAAAATGTTCTAAATGTGATGTATGATAATAAGACTCAACCTGATCGACCAGTAATACAAAGTGGGTCTAGCCTATCTCCTGATGAAAACCGGAGATTAAGTGATTTATTGGATAGATTTAAAACATGCTTTTCTACTGGAATGCACGACCTCGGCTTTACCACCGAAGCTGAGATGGTCATACAGTTAAAAGATTCCGAACCAGTTGTATATCGACCTTACAGAATGTCATATTCGGAACGGCAAAACGTCAAGAGTATGATAGATGAAATGATTGAGTTTGGTATAGTGCGTGAGTCTAAATCACCATATGCTAGCCCAATTGTTCTTGTAAACAAGAAGTCTGGTGAAAAAAGACTTTGCGTGGATTATCGTGCGCTCAATAGTAAAACTAAACGAGACCACTACCCTTTACCACGAATTGAGGACTTGCTGGATCAATTATCAGGGCAGACTGTCTTTACCACACTGGATCTTGCATCAGGGTATCACCAAATACCCATCGCAGAGGATTCCATAGAAAAAACTGCATTTGTGACACCGGATGGGCAGTATGAATATACCCGCATGCCATTTGGGTTAGCAAATGCACCGGCTGTGTTTCAACGAGTCATGCACAAGGTGCTGGCACAGGTCAAATACGTGGTAATATACATGGATGATATTTTGATACCGGCGGCTTCATTTGTGGAAGGCTTAAATCGACTTGAAGAAGTCCTTACCATACTTAAGCAAAGTCGTCTTACCCTAAAAATGCAGAAATGTAAATTCTTCCAAGAAAGTATCGATTTCTTGGGATATGAGATCAGTAAAGATGGTATTAAACCAGGATTGCAGAAAACTCTGGCTGTGTCCGAATTTTCAACTCCAACTAACCAACATGACGTTAGAAGGTTTTTAGGCTTAGCAAGTTTTTTTAGACGATTTGTCAAAGGATTTGCATTAATAGCTCGACCTTTGACAGGTCTATTGAGGAAGGAAACCTCTTGGAGGTGGACACCCGTTGAGGAAACCGCATTTGAGGCTTTAAAACGTCAGCTAGTTGAAAGGCCGGTTCTTTCATTATACGACCACACTGCAGAGACGCAGTTACATACAGACGCTAGCAAAATGGGCCTAGCCGGCATTTTATTGCAGCGCTTAAACTCAAATCCTTGGAGGCCTGTGGCGTATTATAGTAGACAGACTACTATTGATGAGCAAAAATTACACTCCTTTGAACTTGAGACTCTGGCAGTGGTTAGTTCATTGAATAAGTTTAGGGTATACCTGATTGGCATCAAATTCACAATCGTCACTGATTGTAATGCTTTACGTTCAACTTTTACTAAGCGAGACTTAATACCACGTATCTCCAGATGGTGGATACAATTCTTGGAGTATGATTGTCAAATTGAATACCGAGCAGGAGAAAAAATGGCCCATGTAGACGCGTTAAGTAGAAGTCCTGTGTCTCTAGAACCGGAACCAATTCACACGCTAGATGTTTTAATGGTCAATATTGATGATTGGATCACAACTGTGCAGTCCGGAGACTCTGAAATTAAGCTTATAAGAGAGGTTCTTGAAGACCCTGCCACAGTAAAAATTGCTAACATACATAAAGAATACAAGTTAAAGAATAACAAAGTTTATCGCATTATTGACGTGAACACCATGAGATGGGTAGTCCCCAGGGGCGTTCGTTGGCAGTTATTAAAAGCTAATCATGATGACATAGGACATTTCGGTTTTGAGAAGACACTACAACGGCTACGATCGTATTATTGGTTTCCAAAGATGCGACGGTTCACCAAGAAATACGTATCGGCTTGCTTGGAATGTGCTCATCACAAGATTCCATCTGGTTCAAAAGAAGGAGAGCTTCATCCTATCCCAAAAGTCGAAATACCGTTTCACACTATCCATGCTGATCACTTAGGACCATTCATACGCAGTAGGCATAAAAATGCATATTTATTGGTAATCGTTGATTCCTTCACAAAATACGTTAATTTGACGCCAGTTCGCAGCACAAAATCTAAAGCAAGTGTCAAAGTTTTCAAAACTTTTTTCAGTTATTTTGGGACACCTACCAGACTCATAACAGATAGAGGAACTAGTTTTACTAGCAAGAAATTTAAAATATTTTTGCAGACCTCAGGCATCAAACACGTTCTTAATTCGGTAGCTACTCCTCGTGCAAATGGACAGGTCGAGCGGTATAATCGCACGATTCTCGCTGCTCTTAGCGCAATGTCTCACGGGAAAAGTGCTGACAGCTGGGACGATTACGTCCAAGATGTTCAAATGGGCATTAATTCTACTATACATGACGTTACGAAGAAATCCCCTACAGAATTATTATTTGGACGGAAGGTTATTAACCCGTCACAAGGAGTATTGAATGATGTTATAGAAGATTTAGGCGGTGGGGTTATTGATGGTAACTTGGACGAGATTAGGAACCGCGCGAAGGAATTAATCGATAAGAACCAAAAACTAAATAAGGAAAGATTTGACAGATGTAGAAAGAAAAGTACACAATATAAAGAAGGAGATCTTGTTAGGACAATTAGAGCTATTGTGGGAAGTGCAGGACAGTCAAAAAAACTTGAATCGAAATGTCAAGGACCTTATAGGATTAAAAAGATATTGCCTAATGACCGTTTTATAATTGAAGATACACCATTAACTAGAAAAGGTAGACGTTATGAAGGGATAGTATCTATAGATAAGATTTTTCCGTGGCTTAGTTTTGATAATGATCCAACTGACGATACTTCTAGCGATAGTGATTCCTCAAGGGAGTAAAACATTGTTCAGGCATGGTAGGTCTGTCATTCATCATTTTAAGTCATCATTAATTCATTCATCATTTTAAGTTAATGTTATCTGGATGTTGATTCAAGAACCAACAAGAGCCTGATCTAAATCATGATTGAACATGGAGCGATAAGCTTTTGTGTTGAGTACAAAGAAGTACCTATCTATTATTGAATTTCAAAAGACTGAATCTTTGATCTGTTTGTTTATGTAGTAATTATAGGTTTATTTAGTTACATAAGGATTTATTTGTTGTGTATTCCATCATAAATTTGTAAGTTCATTTTATTTTTATAACTTTTGGTCTAATAATTATTGGTGATTGCAATTATTTTCTTTTATATTTATCTAAGCTACATTGTTGTATAAATTATGGTAAAGTTTATTTTTTTTCTTTTAAAACGAGAGGACTCGTTTCGAGTCTGATGGCCGACTGTAACATTCATTAAGTCACGTCACTAATAATTATCTATGATAAGCTAATATATTTTGTTGGCAACACTGGTTGTAAAGTACGTCGGTGGTTGATGGAGGGGGAAAGATCTTAAAAGAGCAAACACGGACTCGGAGCGACCATTCCGTATCATCACTTGAATGTAATAACTTAAATTAAGTCGAATTGCTGTTTGTTTAAATTCTATTGTTGTGCTGTAGTTTTTCTAAACGTGTTAAAATAATATAAATTAATATCATATTGTAGTATTGTTTTATTTGTGACGACGGACCACAAACAAGTGTTTGCTGAAGTTGCCGACTGTTTCAAACATAAAATTAAAAAGAAGATTAATCTAATAACTAATCTCTTACTTAAGATTATTTGTACCTCAATTTTAAGGTTTTAAGAGTAAGGATGCAATCTCCAACAAGAAATTAGCATTTCTGGGAAATCTGTAAGTCGTATAACGTATTGCGTTGATATATTGGTAGCCCCCGTAATACATAGAAAATATAGTTGTATTGGCTCTATTTTGTTAGGAAAGTAAAATTGCTGCCATATTTTTGAAGCCTTGTGTACGATGATTACCGAATATTTTACGGCGTACTAGGCACACTATACTCATTGTTCTTTATAACTCGATGATGCTCATAATAATATCCCGATATTGTAATTTTCTGTGGTGGCAACACCGATACTCTCATAGTTTATGGAAATTATTCGTCTGAGAGGTACAGTAGTGTCAGTAGTGATCTGTGGTGTCACAGATCACAGATAGTAGTGGTAGTGTCATCTGTGATGGAAATTTATAGTATAGTAATTTGTATTGTTTCTATCTCGATGTAAATATTGATTTCAGATTTGTGGAAATAAAACAAGTGACAAGAAAATTGTTATTTACTTTAAGTGATGTTAAATACGTAAAAAGATAACTACGTTTATTTAAAGGCACTTTAAATAGACATTCTAGTCATTTTAGGGTATATTTCTGGAGTATTGCAAGCAAGCACAAGGTAGGTAATTATTGGTTGAGTATCGTGTTAAAGTTTTGGCTTCGTAGCTACATATTTTATTTAAAGTATTGGTATCTATAGTACCTAGATGGAGCAAAATTATCACCACATGGTACCCAAGAGATGGGAATAGAAAAAGAGGAAGACAATTTCGACGCTGGGAAGATGAAATTGTGGGAATGGCTGGCAGAACCTGGACAAGGGTGGCTGCAAGCGAGAGAGAATGGAGAAGACTGGGGGAGGCCTTTGCCAAAAGGCACACAGATGCAGAAACTTAAAATTACTGATGTTTTTTATCTACCACTAACATTATATAGCATCTGACTAATCTAAGGCTAATAATAAATAAATAAATAAATAAATAATAAATCTATAGTACCTATCACTAATACTATACAACCTTCGTTTTGAAACCTGACATGAGGCCCATGTTTATTGTCTTCAAAATAACATTAAGTGTAAAATCAAATTTTCAGATGGACTGGGTTGCAGCTTGGAATCACTTGAAGCATACTTGGTGGACCACTTTCCTGAGTATGATCTTGTTCACGGGTGTTACATACTTTTTATGGTGGGCTGAGGTAGGAATCTATGTAGAAATGACAATTAAATCAATTGTCTTATAGGAAGTGGTAGCTTTAAAGGTTCAGTGGTAGACTTGTCGGGAGACCGCCCACCTTCAACTTAACGAATGCAAGTCCAAATCCTGGGCCAGTACCTCTGAGATTTATGTGTGAATGTAATGTTCAATAATGATTAGAATTTGCTGAACAATTAAAGAAAACATTGTAAGGAAACCTGCACAGCTATAGGAAGGGGTGTGAAGTTCATCAATACGCACAGAGCCATTGTGGTGGACTATGGCCCAAAATCTCACTTGCATTGAGGGGGAATGTGTTCAGTATAATTGCTTATACTGGGCACGTTCCCCCTCAATGCAAGGGAGAGTGAGCCGATAGCGATATAGGCTCACACCCTATTACAATAGGACCAAAATACATTGGCGAGGTGTGGGCGCACAGCAGTGCACCTCTACCTACCCCTTTGGCGAATATGTGCATGATGATGTATTTAAATGAAATAATCGATAATACTTTTAGCCTTAATAATTTTTCAGTGTAAATCAATTCAAAATAATTTGATGCTAGAGGAATTGGTGTCCAATGCAGAGACAGTGAAGTTGAACAAGGTTGATGACACTTCGCTCTATGATGGGCGGTTAGTGCACATAGTGGGCCCACTGAGTATACTTGAACCTATATCGGAACCAGACTATAACATTCAAGTCCAGGCTGTCAAGTTGCGGAGGAGGGTGCAGATGTATCAATGGATTGAGGACACTAAGTGAGTCAGCTCACATAATATCTAGTATACATGTTTCAGAATATATTATGTTCTAAGTATCTATTGAACAAAAACATAAAGAAAAAAATATATATACCCCATAGTCGGGACTGTGTCACATAACTGTCAGGTGGTAGGGTGCCTAGAATGCATTACTACATTGAATACTAATACATGAAAAGCATTGCCACATTAAATTGAAATAAATAAAATTTCAGTGTCTGTTTGTTGTAGGGTAACAGTTTTTAGTATTTTTAAGTTTTTGCGCAAGTATATTATTATACAGTAGGTACCTTTATCTACAAAAAAAACTTTTTTTCCCTTTGACAAAGGTCCATGAAACCCGCTGTAGACGGCACTTTCACAGGCCGATAGCTGATGTTTTAAGGGCAAACTTAGGCTAGATTTGTTATATTGAAAATAAAATATGGTTTCTAAATTTCCCGCATACAAAGTTGCCCGGACCAGCTTGTTTGAAATAATGTTCGATAAAAATACCATTATGAACGTGCACTGACTGTAGCATGCACTAGTCTATGATTATGTTTTGTCTTTGATGAGGCAGAGGCCAATATCTGTGATATATACATGTCATCATTTTTAGGGTTCCATACCCAAAGGGTAAAACGGGAACCCTATTAGCTACTAAGACTTCTTAAGACTATACTAAGACTTAAGTTTTTATTGCCATCTATTGACGAGTAGGTATACCTAAAATAAGTTGCTTGTAACTATTGGTATACACAGACCAGACATAGTGTCACAGACCAAGTATCTGGTCTGTGACATTATGCAAATAAAATAATAATCAAGTAATAATGAAAGAACAGACTTATTATGATGTTAATCAAAGTGTTTATATTTTTTAATTTGTTGACAGATTTGTGTATGATGCTACTGTATTAGCTGTTTTTGATAAGGAAGTTCTGGTGTCTTGTTTCTCCATTTCTTTGGGAGATTACTGCCATCAGTTTACCCTTTAACCCTATATTGCTTACCCTTTACCCCTAAACAACTTACCCTTTACCAATTCAAGAAATAACAATTCTAAAGTTGTTAACAGTGGGCAAGTTGCTGCTCCGAGTGGTAATTCCGATGTCCCAATGACTTACTGGTACCGTAAAGAATGGAAGGACTATGTGGTGGACACGTCCCTGTTCTACATAAGAGCTGGACACCACAACCCAAACATAATGCCATTGTCAAGTGAAACACATATTGCAGAGAATGTTATGATTGGATGGTTTTATTTAGGTAAGTGATGTTGCGTCCATTCATACAGGGCCCCAAGTCCCCTAATGCTATTGTTGTGGACTTCATTTTTGAAGGTATGAAAACAAGATATTTTATCAATGGTAGCTGAAATATGACCAGTCTAGACAATCGACATGTCACCTAGAACCCATTAGACTAGTCAAATTCTCCATTGATGAAATACCTATGTTGTTTTCATGTCTTAAAAACCGGCCAAGTGCGAGTCGGACTCGCGCACCAAGGTTTTCGTACTATAATCAATGAAAACGGCAAAAAATCACGTTTGTTATATGTATTTATTTTATTCTGTTTTTTAGTATTTGTTGTTAAAGCGGCAACATAAATACATCATCTGTGAAAATTTTAACTGTCTAACTATCACGGTTCAAAAGATACAGCCTGGTGACAGATGGACGGGCGGACGGACAGCGAAGTCTTAGTAATAGGGTTCCCGTTTTACTCTTTGGGTACGGAACCCTAAAAATGAAGTCTTAGCAACTCCACAACCGGTGTTAGGGGACTCTAGGCTCTATAATTATGTGTTTTTTAATGTTGCGTTTGGCTGTCTTTTAATAAAACAGTGGTACAGTGACATTCATATATTAATAATCTCAATTATTAGCTTAGCTAATAACATTTAAACAGATTGCAGCGATAGTCTACTTCATTTTTATACGAAATGATAAAATATCATGAAATAAGATGAGGCAGGGCTCCACCTGCGGTTAGCTGGTATTTCAGCCAGTCTCAAGTAACTAAAAGCAAGGACAAATTCAATAAATACACATTATAAATAAGATTGAGTGCTGACAGTGATAAATGGCGGATAAATGCAGCGATAGTCATTTGGTTTACTATTAAACATTGCTATGAAAAATTAATGGTAAAAAACTTTTTTAAGAACAAGTTTTTATTAAATTACCCTTAGTTTTCGTGTTCTCCTCGGCAAGGCCTTTCATTTGATACCCATACTGTGGTAGTGCAGAAAAAATAACTATTCCGCCATCTTGGATGATCCGCCATATTGGAATTAGAATGACGTCACATAGCTAAGCATGCACTGTCATCCAAAATAAGCGTGTATACCAAATTTCAGCTCAATCGGTTAAAGACAACTGATTTAAAATTTAGTTGCAAGATTCCACCCGGACATACATTGCAAGTTAAAGTTAATATAAAGCTTGTAACTTGTAAAATAACTGGATTACCATTGTGCCCTTTTTCAGGTTTAGATGTAAAACGTAAAGTGAATGATTACTATGAAATCTGGTCGGACACGCGCCCGGAGCGCAGTGATATAAAGTTGCATTCCGGCTTCTATTACCACGGCGAGAGTGCGCTGCACCACGAGGTCGGCGATCTACGGATACACTTCACGTACGCGGGGCGTCAGGATGATATCGTCAGTAACTATTACATATTATATCCTACCAAGACAAGACTTATGTCACGGATTATGTCTTTCCAAGCCTATAGGCGCGTCACAAAACGCGCGCAGCGAAGTTTTTGCCCACACTTAAACCAACAGTACTAACTCATGCATGACACGTGTTTTTTTTTTAAATTTAATGGCCGAATTATTTGCCAGTACCAAAACGAGCTGTATCGACAAATAGAAAAAGTTCATTCTACAACGAAACGATACTGACAGCGCGAGCGAATTTAGGCGCGTGGTGGCGTGGCTATTATAACAGAAATTCAATCTATATGCATATGGATGAAGAGTTTGTTATGCTATTGGCAAATATTTTCACGCGCGCTTTTTGACGTCCCAGTGTATGTGACATTGTTTTCTCTCAAACAAAAGTAAACAATATGATTATTTTTTGTTGATTGTTCTTTGTTTCGTGTTCAGTATACAGTGGTAGGCGTGGTGAACGGCAAAACGGTGGAGGCGTACAGTTTGGAGAACTACCCGGAGGCGGAGCCCTACTGCCTGCTGCGTAAGGGCTCGTTCAGTCTGTCGGAGATGCACCAGCTCGAGCGCCGCGTCACCAACGTGCACACCTGGAAGTACAGAATCGTCGGCTTCATACAAGTGTTTGCCTCCGCTATGACGCTACATCCTGAATGGGTCACGATGTGTAAGTAATTACTTAGTACCAGTTCGTAGGTTCCGTGGCCAAAGGGTAAAACGGGAACCTTATTACTAAGACTTAGCTGTCTGTCCGTCTGTCTGTCACCAGGCTGTATCTCATGAACCGCGATAGTTAGGGAGGTTAAATTTTCACAGATGATGTATTTATGTTGCCGCTAAAACAAAAAAATACTAAAATACAGAATAAGTCCTCCTCAGTCCCCCCGTGACCATGGTTGCTGTAAAGCAGCCGAAACGTCGGGAAAATAAAATAGTAAATAAACGCGATAAAATCCGTAAAATAGTTTAATTTCAATATACAGAATAAAATAAATATTTAAGGGGGCTCCCATACAACAAACGTGATTTTTTTGATACTGGTATGGAACCCTTCGTGTGCGAGTCCGACTCGCACTTGGTCGATTTTTTGACATATGGATAGGCTTCCAGTTTATCTTCTTCAGGCCTTATTCTCCGTGTTCTCAAAGGGTAGGCAAAAAGGCACTTACATATCGCCAATGCGTTTTGATTCTTATGTGATAGAGGTAATGCTTATGCTAGGCACACTGCTTAAAGCGAGAGGGATTCCGGCCATACTTCACTAGTCTGGCCTACCCTGGTTTCCGGTTTTGCGATGTGTACCACCAGTGTTTGGCGAGTGATAATATAATTTAAACTCTACCTTGTCTATAATATAAACTTTTTTCCCAGTTTCCAAGGAATTCATAGATTTTTTTTTCAGTTCTGGAATGCCAATGGATATCAAACCATTTGAGACGATGCACAAGAGTTTGGGTGAACCTGGTGCTGTCCTTCTCATATACATTTATTGTTATATCTGTACCATGGTGAGTCATATAGACAATTCTTTTTAGAATCAGAATCAGAATTGTTTAATTCATTTAAACCAATACAGGCACTTATGAATCGTCAGTACAAAATAAATAATATTAATAGTATCTCTACCACCCATTCAGAATGCATTTCCTATGGAGAAGAATGGGCAAGAAACTCCATGGTTGCTTTTTTCCAATTGTAGTAAGATATCAAGATATCACGTGTATTTATTTTTTCGTCAAACGCGTAATTTCTAAAACCAAAAGCGGCGTGTAGACTCGCCGTTGCCGGGAAACGTCTTTAATTCCGGAATAAAATTAGATTATACTTTATACCTGTACCTCACCACCCACGTATCACCAAGAAAGAGGGGGGGTTAAAAAATGCTAAAAAAACATCACGTGATTAATGGACGGCTGTATCACAAAGGTGTAAATATAAATATGTTTGATATGTATAGGTTGATGCAGGTGCCGTCAAACGGTGCGATGTTATTGTTGGGCGCGCTGCTGCCGCTGCTGCACTACTCCACGCTGCGGCCGCGCCGCGCCGCCCGCCCGCCCGCGCCGCCCTACCGACCACGTGCGGCCAACCCGCACTG
The DNA here is from genome assembly GCA_914767695.1 of Ptilodon capucinus. Taxonomy (NCBI): domain Eukaryota; kingdom Metazoa; phylum Arthropoda; class Insecta; order Lepidoptera; family Notodontidae; genus Ptilodon; species Ptilodon capucinus. The sequence continues at coordinate 7,414,301 of OU611811.1, forward strand.
AAACAACACCATCATACAACGAGATATATCTATGTAAATCAGTGGTGGGCAAACTTTCTTACTGGGGTACCAGAGAGTTAGGGAAGTTCAGGGAATGTGTACCCCTACTCTCACTACTTTGTGTACAAAATATAATTGTGTACGTTCAGACAGACTGTGCTGTTGTGAAAAAGTGGGGTTCCTCACTGAGAAGAAATTCTGAATTTAAGCCCTGAGTTGGGAATTGTAGAGGGACCACTAAGTAGAATCTGCTCTATACTTCTGGACACTCAAAATATAATTACCGCGGGCCATATATTATTCATGTCGAAGGACTGTCGGCGGGCCGGATTAAATACTTTCGCGGGACGTACTTTGCCCATCACTGATGTAAATACAATTAGGAATAATACAACAATTTAAACGGATTACAAATGACACAGATATGCGCTTATAAAAAATAAATTGGTGTAATATAAACTTTTTTAAAGTAGGTAATAAGTTAATAATAGTAGGTAATAAGAAAATATAAGATATGAATAATATTATTGTTATTTGTACATTTCTATAAATAGGCACACTATAGGAATTTACAAATAATCATCCTGATTTACAATTTTGAAGTATTTTAACACTTAGTGGTTGAATACTATTTAGTCATTAAGTTAAGTAAAATAATAACAATAGTTGACTGATTGAGTACTTATACAATAAGGTTGATTTTATAGTCGTGCTTACCGCTACCTCATACCGGACGCAGGTATGAGGTGCGAGCGAAAATGTATGTAGTTGAAACTCCCATTTCCATACATATCAGCGGTTTTTTGGCCTCACTTCCCGCCTGTGTAAATTACAAGTGTGACTATAAAACCAGCTTAATGTTACCACTCCATACAATGTAAAAGTAAAAATATCCCGAAAAGTAAATGAAGTGTACTGTTTTGTAACTTGAAACTTGGTATGAATGTTAATAATGATAAGTAATCATGAGATAATACTACTACAGCCCTTTTAATGTCCCACTGCTGGGCACGGGCCTCCCCTAAATGCGAGGGGGATTCAGGCCATAGTCATGAGATAATAATTATTTATAAAAGACTTTATATAGTCCCTTATCGACTGACATTTTTTTAAATGTTCTACATAAACCATTTTATGCACTCTTTGTGCCAAACTATTACATTTGATTATTATTGTTTGTTATGTTTGTACATTATTTATTATTGGAACATGGTTCCGCTTGTTATTTTTATCGCAAACGAGATTATTTGTCTCTGATCTCGTATCACAGTTTTAAACAACGTATCAATGTTTAATTTAAGGTACCGTACAAGGCCCAAGTCTACTAACATGATCTTTGTGGAATAACAATGGCTTCATTTTATAATGCGGAAAAAAAAACCGCCCAAATGCGAGTCGGACTCGCGCACGAAGGGTTCCGTGCCATTATCTATAAAAACGAGCACGAAATCAAAATTCTTGTATGGGAGCCCCCTTAAATATTTATTTTATTCTGTTTTTTAGTACTTGTTGTTATAGCAGCTACAGAAATACATCGTCTATGAAATTTTCAACTCTCTAATTATCACGGTTCATGAGATACAGCCTGGTGACAGACGGACGGACGGACGGACAGCGGAGTCTTAGTAATAGGGTTCCCGTTTTACCCTTGGGGTACGGATCCCTAAAAACAGGTTTTAACAACGATTGGTAGAATGAGTAGTGCAGACAATACATATGTCACACCAGAGCCTAGTTTTAATTTAGCTAGTATTGATAAAAAAATGTTTTCATTACAAAATAAACCCATACTACTACAGCCCTTTTAACGTCCCACTGCTGGGCACGGGCCTCCCCTCAATGCGAGGGGGATTCAGGCCATAGTCCACCACGCTGGCCGACTTGGCAGTGCGAGTTGGCAGACTTCACACATCTATCAAGAACTAGACAAGTTCCCTCAGACATGCAGGTTTCCTCACGATGTTTTCCTTCACCGTTTTAAATGAACCTTTATAATACGTCTGTATTAGTAGACGTTGGGCCTTGGACAAACTCAATAGTTGCTTAAATAATAAAGTCCTACCTAACTCTTGAAGTCAATGTCTTGTGTATTTTTTAACCGACTTCCAAAAAGGAGGAGGTTTCTCAATTCGACCGTATATTTTTTTTTCTTGTATAAATAAATCCACTCTCAATTCTCAGAAGAGGATAATAATTTAATTTATTTGATGTCAATGATCTCAGAAATAAATAAAGATGTTATTTTGTGATATAGGTAAGGTTATTTATGGCAATAGACCATGAATCTCTGTATAAACCAATTATTAGGTTAACTTACATCAGGACATGTAAAAAAAAAAATCCCTTTGCATAATAATATATGTTTTATTCCTAAAACGGTATTACTTATTCTCCAACTTATTCGATCTGACAAGTTGCTCATATATATCATATCAGTCGACCACGTAAGAAAAGAAATTAATGGCCAATCATGAATTACACACATGATATGGCGCTCTCAAAAAATAGTATTATAACGTTGGTGCCTTCTTAAGTGTAGCATGTTTAATGATGTAATTTTGTTCAGGGGTATTGTCCATCGATTTTTGGCGATGTACCAATTTCTGAAAAACAAAGGGCGTTGTGGAGTTTATCGGGCGGGAGTCGTACGCACGCGCACTGCCTGCTGCTATCAGCTGTTCGCACTCCACCCTCCCAATACAGATTAACACATTTGCTCTTAAATACGGTTGTGATTCCTACGGGCCACCTCAAATTTTATAAGAAATTACGTATTATTAAAGCTATTTTGTGACAAAGTGCCGTGTAAAATTGTTATTTGTGCATCTGTCTGTTAATTCGTCGTAGTTACCATGAAAGCGGCAGCGATGTCTGTTTGGGTTTTCATAAACCTTCTCTTCTTCGGTATGTGCGGTTATTTATACCTAATCTGGTCGCAATATTGGATGTATATAGAGAAACAAAGATTCTTTAACAAGATGCCCGGCCCGCAGAAGTCCGCCTCGGTATTAAATTACCAAGATCCATACATTTCGGATAAGCATCAGTACAAGTCGCCGTACAACTCCACATTACGAATAGAATCTCTCGGTAAAAACCGGAGGTCAGCGGTGGGCGCTTTCTGGAGTAGCGGGATATTTACACAAACGTCCAACATGTCTTCCGGCTCGCACGTGCATCCCTCCAATATTATAGTGAGAAGAAGCCACGGCAGCCCTCGCTTCCCCAACATTCATAAGCCTTTACTGGAGTTCGACAGTGACAAATATATTTGTGACGATTTGACGTCAACCAACTGCTTGGAACGGACTGCGGAGTTCAAGGAACTGCTATTGAAGGAGTTTCATAGGGTGCTGATGGGGGAGGGAAAAGTGTTCAGGTCTGGACTGGACTCCCATAACACTTACAACGTTAAGTACGATGGTAGCCACCGTAAGGAGAGAACGAGACATGACGTGATGTGTGCGCTGAAAGCCGTGAAGGTGCGGACGGTGATGACCGACGACGAGCCCTTTGCGCGGTTAGGGTTCCGCATACCGCAAGCGCCAATGTTACAAGGTCGTGTCTATAACACGTGTGCAGTTGTCACTAGCGCCGGCGCACTGCTGGGATCAAGGCTAGGCGATTTCATAGGTAGGCAACCCCATTATAACTATTCAAAGTAATTTTCCCAATTGTACTTCTAGGTATAAACGGTAGTATGTCAATTATGGTAAATAATAGGTACTTAATACTTCCTTACAGAATTGTAAGAATCGAGTTAAGTCTATATACCATGAAAGAAATGACTCAACCTAACACATGGAGGAGACCGATGACCTTTGCACTATAACCATTGATGCCTATTTATTTGTATTTTTGATGGAAAGGCCTCTTGAGTTAAGTTGGTATATGTATGAATACTCTAGGTTTAAGTAGGTAGGTACATTATTTAAATCTGATACACGATTCATTTAAATTCTACGGAAGTGCATATTAAATGCCGCTTACGTTAGTTAACTAAACAATGATCTATCCTTTCTTAGGGTTACTATTTCGTACTTATATTTATGCTAATTGAAATCACGCAACTCACGTGTCATTTAACATTCAACGCTTATGTAATTTGTGATATAATAAAAATATAGTATCTATGCTTCTATAGTAGGTATTTACTTATGCATAGTATTGGGTACAGTTTGTAAATGGCAACCCTATATGTTTCTTAGGTGCATGTTAGTGGAGGTGAATCATCTTGCACATCATGACTCGCCAGCAGCTATGAGTGTTCTCGTGAATTGTAAGGATACCTACTCGCGGCTAGTCCGTTTACAGTTATCGCCCCAAATGCGCTTTTGGTTACTGAGCTTATTTACTTTACTCATTAGGGCAACAACCCGTGATGAGCCTATTACTGTTACACTTAAAAATATTTCTCAGTAAACTACGCGTGGGCGTGGTACGAATATTATGCTTAAATAATGTCGAGACAAATCTCAGATTAGGTATAATTAAAAGAAAATTTGTTGCGACTCTTCGGATTATTAGTATACATACACTGATAAATATATAGAAATTTCAATCCATCTATAACCACCTACAACGACATGTTTCAATATTTCTACAATGCAACTATAAATGGATCATAACTTTCCATAAATGTATGGACAGCCACTAGACTCGGTAACGGAGGATGTGCACTTTACTCTAAAGAGTCCTTTCGTATCAGTTGATGAGATCCTAAAGCTTTCCCTTTCTTATAGCCTGATAAATTATATATCTAAAACCTTTTGTTATTGTGTCTTTGTATCCGTTTAATCTCCATCTGGATCTTTTAAGTTTGAACTCATATCAATCTATATATTGTAGGTATGGTCCCAAAAGCAACTCTTTTATTATAGTTATCTGTTTATATTATGTACATGTATCGATAGATAGAGGCTATTTCAGCAATACCTGTTCAAACTAGAGTATACTTGTTACATACTTAATAATAATTCAATTTCCATTCAAAATAAACTGACATTCAACCGGTGTAGAGCCGGGTGTCCCACGCTTAAACTACTCGATATTATAACCAAGCAGTCAGCGTAACGATACGTGCTACGATATTTCTTGAAGCTGTGGGTTCCTACATCTGGAAACGAATGAAAATAATATAGAAGACGTAGCTAGTCCCTTGTAATTTCAAACATTGGTGCATAGGTCTGCGCGCATAGTCATGGTGCTCGGGTGATCGACCGTGTATTGTGCCAGTTATCGGTTCGGATCTCTGCTTTGTAGAACGCATTGACATGCGTGGGCCGCGCGCTTCGCCGAACGGCCCAAATCGTATGCGGAATACTCGCGGTCCACGGGGCTTCACTTATTACTCAGGCCTTCAATTATATCACAATATTGTTGGAAATTTTGATAGCCGTGTGACCAAGATAGTGAAATTGTATATGCAATTTTAATATCATTTTGGCCACAAATTATAAGAACAGTAACCGACTCATCACGAAATTTCCGCAACTAGGGCTCAACAGAATTTAAATTTGGCAGCATTGGCTAATAATTGTGTACCACTGAATTGCTCTCGTATGATCGAAAGAGAGTAGTAATACCTCACAGATTTTTTTTTTAAAATAAAAATCATCAAGTTGTTATTGTTGCCACTGCACACCTAGTATGTCGCAGTAACGGGTTGATATTATTCATGCATTCTATAATACTTTACTGTGAGACGCGTGAGTCGGTTTGATATGCTGATGTAGTTGCAGCTGGCTCGACAATAGTTCAGCGCAGTGGCGCCGGCGCCTGCCATGCTCCTCTGTAAAACCAGCGCGTGCGCACCGGAAAATCCAAGTTATTTAATCTATGCTAATGGTCGATATAAAAGTCGTGATTCTTATCTATTTACACAAGATATTTGAATGGTTCTTATATCAAACAGATTCAATCACAATTCTACAACGTACCTATCTGTAGTTAGGTATAAATAGATATCTTTCATTTAAGTAATACGATTTGGCATAGAACTTATTTATAATGGTTGGGATCCAGTCATTTCACTCAAATAGCTACGTGCTCACCTATCCCAATGAGATGGATTAAAAATTTGAATCACATGTACTTATGAGTATTAAAATGTCAAAGGTGAAAAATGTCCCTGAATGATTCACATAGTAGTAAAATAATAATATTATTATTGTATTGCATTCGTGTTAGTCACACAAACCACATCCCATGTCTTTGTCCTTTCTCGAAAAACGCTGATAACTTTATAGCCCAGACGTGGAACAGACAATGACACATGCTTCCGAGTGAGGAGGCACGTGTAAGGACCTCGCTTACTTATTGTTTATTAAAAAACAGACGTTAAGTTTTCCCTTTCCTTGGTGTAAATGAATGTAAACACAGACGATCTCGAGTCAACATACAGAATTCAAAACAAACAATTATTTTATCTCAGGTGTTATTTAATTACCTACGTTGACAAACTTATGGAGAGGTCGAAACAATATCAAATTTGAACAACGTAAAAATGAATATGCCACACGTTTTGTATGCGTTGCATCTAAAATGATAATCATGAAAGATGACGGAAGTTCTCCAAGTAAAGCCACCGATAACCGCAGAGATGAGTCGCGTTTCAAAGAATTTTTTATTAAAATTACGAGGAGAACAATTTAAATGGCGTGTGCGGTCTTTCGGTAAAATTTGAAGCACATTGTTTACATTTTTTTTGCGTTTGTATAAAGAACTCGTCCTTTTATCGTCGTTGATCAGCGGTTGACTTGTGTGGCCGCGAGGACAAGCGTAGGCACATGACCCTGTAACTTGCCACACCCCTCGCTGTTAAAATACAATACCCTTTTCAGAAAGACTTTTTATTATCTGCTAGTAATATAGATATACTACTGGAATATACAATGTACTTATTGTTTACTTGTTCGTTCATAAGAACTAGTAGACAACTAGGTGTCGGAGTTCTCAGACCGCCCGAAGGGTATAACCTATTTTGGTTAGCTATTTCAGACGGTTTATACAGGGTGTATCAGAAGTCCGAAACAACACTTTGATGTTTGCATCAGTATCGGATAACAACAATGGTATAAAAATTTTGATCGAAATTTGACCATGATTTTTCAACTTTTTTTTCGTCATCCATTTCTATAACTCGTAATATCTTGAGTCCTTTGTAAAATTTGGAAGTCATGTTTTGTGAATATTAGTAGGCCCCTCTCTTTGATGTAGTTTGCACTGTTAAATAGGGTTATGGATGTACGCAAAGGCCCGAACACCTATGACAAATATTCAAAGGTCTATAACCCAGAAACTATGATAGTTGGGTATAGTACCTATGCTTTCACTAATTATGGTGCATATTAGCTACCATATATGTACCTAAAATATTATTTCGGACTTCCAATACGGGTGTATTACCTATGTACCTATTTAGTCTAGCCTACTTACCTGACATATCGTGACCTAGGTCTGGGTTAGACGATGTTTTGTGAAACCATATAAACCTATGTAACCATATAAAGTGATTGTATAGTACAATATAGTCAATCTTCTTGATTCTACCTTTTCATCTTGACGCACACAAATTCTAGGATTTACTTAAGATCTTCGTATTCGCGACTCGGCCAGGGTTCGTGCAGTTGATGTCACTAAACTACCTACAATCGTAAGCACAGTAATAACTTGTTTATGGTGGTTCTAGCTAATCGCGCCGTCAACATTCTTCTTTGTAATTTTATGGAGTACACAAACATGGTAGTAAAGAAAGTGCAAATGCTTCTTGATAAAGATACTCGTAAACTTTAAAGCACCTGCTAATTCTTAATTGGTACTTAGCCCTTACTGAGTGTCGTGATACATGTACCTAACGGTTAAATCGTGAGCACGTATATTGTATACGGGGGTATTTAAACCTTTGCTAATTATGAGAGGTTGGCCAGGATATGTGCCGTATTGTTCGTCGAGCGCATGCCGCGTGGTGTCATCAACCCGCGTGAAGGGTGTGCATAATTCATGCTGTCACCATTGTGGGCCCAGCGACAATGCAATAACATCACCACTAAACCCTGCCCTAAAGTATAACGGCTACAGCTTGCTAGTTTAAATTTCGGAAAAACAAGATTTTTTGAGGACGTTAGTTTTTCCGAAATTTATGCATCTTCAAAATAGTGGTCTTAAAATATTGTCCGTGACCACTTGAAAAAAAATATTTAGCAACTTGACTTTATGTAAATAAATATAGTTTTTTACTTGGATTTTCTCGATATCATTTTTAAATTTTCCTGTCTGCAATTGAAACGTCGTAGAGTCGTCACCTAATTAGTGGCGACACGTAATTGGCCTATAACTCTAACAAATCAAATTATACCAACTAACGATGTCGTAACACGCTGTAGTTAGCTCCAGACAATGGTGTTGGGCTCTTGCCGCCATTAATGCGCCACATACATTATTTAACAGTTTTATTTTCCATTAAATTGTACCGCCTCGGCTTTTCTTTTGCTTTCGAGGCGGTAACTGCACGTGACTAGCGCTTCTGATTTCCATGCGTAGTTACCTACACTTCAAAAGACTTAACCTTTAAAATATAATACCTCAAAAGGATATTCTTACGTGTTTTATGAAAGGTCTTTGAGCCAAGGATTGAAAGGTCTTATTAAATCTTTAGACTGAAAGACAAAAAGGTAATTGGTCATTGTTCTGAACTGCAGACTAATTACTCACCGCCTGCAAGTAGTGCAGTCCCGGTTTCTCCGTAGGGCCGTAGGTGCCCCGTGGTACATACGGAACGTAGATCTTCATTCCGACATTGGCCTCTTCTCAATTCGAAAACACTTCAAAATAGCGTCCGAACGCTATTTTAAAAAAGCCGCATCGCATTTAAATGTGGCCACCAACACACCTACACCAGCTTCAAACAGACACCGATCTCGCCGGCGAGGTCGAGGCATCCCCTCTTCCGCTCGTAGGTGCATCTTTGCACCTACGAGCGCAGTCACTACTCTCCCTCACGATAACTGCCCAAGCCGAGGTCGTGCCCTCTGTGGCGCCCTTTAGCTAGTTGCCACCCTTTTTCCGCCCTTAAGGCCTTGGTTGGAGTGCACTCTGCGCTCGCCACTTCTCCGGTAAAACTGTAAAGGCCACCTCACGGCCAACAGCGTATTCCATTAAAAAAAAAAACTAATTACTCATTAATAGTTTAAAATCTAGAGAATTTATTCATACTTAAAAGTTAAAAAAGTAATAGAATTTAAAAGCTGTTAATGCTGTATCCAATAACTGGTTTATTTTCATCTGCATCATACCCGCATCATATTGACAACGTCTCGAATGAGTAAGACATAAATCGGTTATCTACATAAGTACATATTAGGTACATAAGCATACGAATCATGGGTATAATAATGTTTTTTTTATTATCTATAATGTATTGCGATTGTTCTACTTTACCTAATATTTATCTGGCTTAGGTACATTTTTTGTCAGTTTTTGTACTATATCAACTCTAAAAAATATAAGTAATATTGAAACAATATTGTTAAAGATGTCGTGTTAGGGAGTTGTCCAACAACTCAGAGATTTGCCCATTAATAAATTTAAAATTGCAATCAAATCCAAATTGTATCAAAAGGGCTATTACAAAATCTCGGATTATTTAGACGATAGCTTGGGATTGTACGGCTCAGGTTCAAAACAAAAATCGAAATATTGCCCGTCATGTCAAAGTGTAGCGTGTGTTGCCTTACTAACGTATTATTATTTTATCTTATTAAAAGCAGCTCTAAAGGCAACACACTGGAGCTATATGTACCTGTGTATTTGTAATAAGTTTTGGCGATTTAAAAAAAATGATCAGCCCACTGAGTTTCTTGCCGGATCTTCTCAGTTGAGGTCGCGTTTCGATCCGGTGGTAGTATAGTAGTATATAAGAAAAAAATGTAAACTTGACAATTTGTTAGTGCCCCGATAGGCCTATACAAAATAAATGATTTGACTTTGACTTTGACTATTTTTTTTATAGATGACACATAATTTTAACAGTCACCTGTGTACCTGATGTGTAAGTTTATGTGCATTCTGTGAAGTTTGGCGCACATTCAACTGTGTCGTACCTAAGGGTACGCCTAGAGGTAGTGCTAGCCAGCACGTTTATTGGTTTATGGCATGACACAGTTAGGGATAATAAACCCTATAGTTAGGTAGATTGGTCATGCTGCAATATAATACATCAACAACGTTGTCGAATACCTAAACGATTCGGTCGAATGAACTTACTCTACAACTAAAGTGACGTAAATCTCGTAATGCCAAATCACAAAAGTTTAAGTTTTATTTTGATACATTATTGCGAAAATATTACTAACTATTATGGAACAACAGTGACAATATTGTATGTCTATGTTTAGGCTAAAAAAAATTCACTAATTTGCTATGCCAATTCAATAGGCGTTTCAAAACTTTCTGAAATGGAGCGGAAACTGAGATCAGCAAGGTCTCATAGCGATATTTATATTTTTTGTGAATCAGAGCCTGCAGTAGTTTAGTGTTGTTCTAGGGTTGTTTCACAGTAAAGCCGGCTACCTTATACTTACCCATTCAACGGGAATGGATTTTGAACATTCACACGTGGTGAAAGATCGTTCATACGGGCTTCTGTAAAAAGGCAGCTCGTGTGAAAACCGTTCTGACACGCACATCCGATTCTGATAAGCGTGTAATTATCGAGCAGCCAGTTTTACCGTGTAAATAGAGCTTTAGCGTCATTATTTTATATGGGTTGATTATCGAAGTTCGAATAGATAGATAGATAACTTTTTACTGTCTCATAAAGCAATGGGTACCCGCTATTATTAATGACGTCAATTTTGCATCGAAATAATTACTGTTTGTATACATGAGGAAACCTGCATGTCTGAGGGAACTTGTCTAGTTCTCGATAGATATGTGAAGTATGCCAACCCGCACTGGGCCAGCGTGGTGGACTATGGCCTGAATCCCCCTCGCATTGTGGGGAGGCCCGTGCCCAGCAGTGGGACGTTAAAAGGGCTGTAGTAGTAGTAGTATATATCAAAATGAATATTTTAAATTGGTTATATATTATTTTTTTCCAATTGACTATTGTAAGTACATTCCTATTTTGACGTAAGTATAGTTTCTTCGTCTTAATACAACGGTGGCGGCCCCGTCGAGAGTAGCTCGTGACAGGCCTTGCTCGAATTATAACAATTAAGTAAGTATAATGTTTTGTTAGTCACCATTGTTGGTACTGTGGATTAATCTTGTACAATGATTCCTATTGGTTTTGGGTTTTTTTTTACAGCAATGAATTTTCCTAACAGGTAATTTTATGAATATTACTCATTCATTAGGTACCAAGTATATAACTGATATTACATGAATTATTGACTAGTAAGGTAAAAAGTGTATTTCTATTTTCATACTTTATGACTATTGCAATAGCGGACTGGTCCTTATTAGGAAAATAATTCATTGGTATCTATCGGTAAGTGTTCAAATACTTTCAAAATTGATTTGATTTGTATATTTATCTTAAAATTTATTTAAAATCTTCTATAGAATCCGGTTACCCGTTCTACTGTTATAAATGGAGGTATTAATAAATTATCTATAAGTTATATTTTTTAGGTAGTATTTTAAAGTATAATCACTGGGAAGAACTTCTAGCTATTAGTAGGGTCGTCGCGACATACCAAAATTTATTACTTTTGTCTGAATCCTTCAAATATGAATCAAGTTACGACAGTGACAGAGCGACTTGATGCGATGTTATCCGTGACAGAAGCTGTGTAATGGACGCGTGCTAGATATCCTAGCACGTGCCTAGATATCCTACTAATCCTAACCTACTAATCTTATACATGTGAAAGTTTGTGAGTATGGATGGATGTTTGTTACTCTTTCACGCAAAAACTACTGAACGAGTTTTGATAAAACTTTTCGGCATCATTGTTTGTAGGTAAATCAGAATAGCATGTAGGCTATAATTAATAACGATATTGTATAATCGAAGCCTGTGTGTGAATTTTAAATTGTGTTAACGTTGTTCACAGATTCACACGACATGGTGTTAAGGTTCAATAATGCGCCAACAGACAACTATACTGACGATGTGGGGTCCAAAACGACTGTTCGTGTATTGAATTCCCAGGTGTGGCTTAGAATATTTTCACAATATTTTTTGATAGATATATTTCTAGTTACCTACTAACGATAGAGTCATTCGCTTTAGAAATTTCTTGAGTTCGTTATTATACTCTCCACGGAGCGATCATGGTTGGTATAGATAATGTATATAAATCTTATATACTTATCCCAATTCTCTAGAAAAAAACCCTTTTTTTCTTTCTAGGTACATTTAGTGATTTTTAATTACTTACAGGTGGTATCTAAACCAGAATTCAAGTTTTTGGAAGACCCTTTGTACAAGGGTGTATCCCTTCTAATATGGGATCCTGCAAACTACTCCTCGTCTCTGGAGGACTGGTACCAACATCCAGACTATCCCCTGTTTCCTGTGTATAAAAAGTTAGTATTATCTTATGATAAATAATTTACGAAATATTTTTCTAGGGCAAAAGTAACGATACTAACGGAATGTTAATTTGTATACGATGAGTGTAACATTACAGCCGACTCTACATTTGTGCTGCAAACTCAAAATCAGACACTTTTTCACATCTTATCGAAATGACAGTTCACGACAAGTAGAACACGCTTAACATAATTAAAAAATCCCTTGATATAATTTTGACATTGGATTTCCATTTAGTGCTAACCGAACTCTTCTCTGAACTAACTAGATGCTCTTGAGATGTCAGCCATTGGCATTCAATATTTCGTTTTATTTATATTGTCACAGGCTACTTGAACAGAGGAAGAACGCAGATGTTCACTTATTAAACCCGAATGTGTTGTGGGCACTGTGGGCTGTGCTCCAAGACACGTCGCCCTATCGCCTTCGAAGAAACCCACCGTCATCTGGATTTATTGGTAAGCCGGTCTTAACTATTAAAGTAAAGCAGATATTGTTAGAAATTTAAATCTTAACCAAGCTATTTCACAGACTAATTTGGAATCATTAGATTTTGATTCTTTTACATAGACTGTTATAACTTTTAAAATAAGTACAATTATTTTATTGTTACATTTATTTAAAGAAACTATTTCTTGTTGCATATTTCAATACTAATAGAATCACTGCTTTTGAATTAAAGTGTTCAGTTTAAACTAAGATTGTCACTTGCCGTTGGTCAGAGCACGATATCGCGATATCGAAACGAAATCATATTGGGACTAAAATATCTACCTATAGTGAAATGTGAGTGCAACGCAACCCCCTCATCTGGTAATACTTAATATTACTTCGTTTTAAAGGTATTAAGTAGGTATAACGGTGTCCTTACTCATAGAATCTCATCAAAAATTCTTGGCAAATAGTTTGAAATTGATGGATGTTTACAATCTTGTTCTTGGCGAGAGTTTAGGTATGGAGTGTTGTATCGATACTGGAGCTTTACTGTTGTAGGTTTGTGGTTTGCGCTGCACCGGTGCATGCGTGTGCGCGTGTTGGAGTATGTGCCGTCAGCGCGCGCGTCTCGGCGCTGCCACTACCATGCCGCGCGTACCGACGCCGGGTGCACGCTCGGCTCCTGGCACCCGCTCGCGCACGAAAAGGCCCTAGCTGAGCGCATGCGCAACAACACTGATATCGACGTCTTCCAGAGGGGCTTCGTCGATATACCCGGTTTCACAACGGTTACATGCCAATCATAATCATATCGCTATCAACATACATACAACAAAGATTACTTGGTTACAGCAAGTTACATGTCATTAACAAACAGATTATATAGTACTATTATTTACAAACGTGCCGTTAAATCGTCTGTACGTGGATTGACATGTTGTTTTTGGGGGTTTTCAACAGATAGTGAGTCCCGTATTGTTCGGTTCTGTAATTTATATCGATGACAGAAACTTCATTATCATTGAGTTCATGGGCTAACTTTCACTACGGCGTGTAACAGAATATGAAAATCACGAACAGATTTAAAAAAAAGGAAGGTCTAACTTTTGTTATTCCTCACGCTAGTATTTTTTTTTTTTGGTTAGTACGACGAAGTAGATACATAGGACGCATTATATAGACTGTGAGTACATAAAGAATGGAAATTTCGTAACAGAAGGTTGTACACAATCGATTTATTATATCGAAGATCTCAAGAGATCTCTTGTCACCAAGATCTTGAACAATGTTTTATTATTCATAGCACGAGACTTGTATCCTCTGCTCGCACATACGGAAGTGTATGTGGAACCTGCGAAGTGCGATTGCCGTTTTGTATAATGGCGTTGAGTTTATTGTTACTGTTTCAGGTAAACGGCCCAAGACAGAGGTTAATGACTGGGTTTGATGATTGATGAAATATTATTAGTTTAATTAACTGATTGTATTTTTCAGTGTGCTTATAAAAGTAATGTTCTGCATCTGTTATCTATCTTAAAATCGGCTCTCTCCAACACCATAAACTAAAGATTATTTATAAAACAATAATAAAAAATAAGTAAATAACATCGTCATAAATATGGTTTTAAAACAATAAGGACACTAGAATAGGGTGTGCGTACAATAAAGTGAAGTCTTCCTAAATGTAAAATTAAGGTGCCTGGAATTGATGGATTGCTATGCTTAGATGGTTTTCACTTTTACAGAAATTTTGTAAACGGGAATTGTATGTCATAAATGTCTATGTAATTATAATATAAAACATAGGATTCCTGCTTACTTAAGAAAAATATAGAGTACACGTCCTAGCGTCTACTAAAACTGAAGATATAAATGACTATGCATACGTGTTTGTTTATTTATTGTTCTGTTGTGTGTGCAGTATGCATATAAATAGATACCTACATTTGACGTATTGTATGTATGCATTGTCTGTATGTATGTTAATGTAAAGTAGTGCGTAGACACAAGTAAATATACCATTATGTTTACAAAATGAGTGTCATTATTTCGATACGCAGTAAGCGTTCCTTCAGGAAATGAATTTTTAATTCTTATATCGCCGTTCTATGTGATTCAGGTGAGGCCATATCGACCATGAGTTGCCCTTGTTCATCTCGTATTTTTAGCGATTTGCCGGCGTAAGTACAGCGGCGGCGCCCGCTGCCGGAATACTGATGTTGGGAGCCGCCGCCAAGATATGTTGCCTGTTGCTGATTACCGATTCAGTGTGAGCGCACGGAATTAGCGCGCCGTGTTCGAGTTACGGCGCGGGAGGTGGCGGCGCACTTCCACAGCTGCCGAAACTCCGCCTGACCTCGGCGGCGGCCCTCTTTACCAACATAATATCGTCCATAAGATAACTTATAGCCACCGAATGCAAGAAAATCGCGAGCCGTCGATGACCAGCAGTGCAACGAACGTAAGGCTGCAGGTGCGCTCTACATAAAGAAGCGGTCTGTCACCGCTGCAGGTATACACCTGCAGCGGGACCGCTTCTTTATGTAGAGCGCGTGTCTCACCCAGTGCTCGTGTCCATCGCTTCCTCCTTCGTTGTGTACTATCGATTCGTACAAAGTCCGCGACCAACGACACATGAATCTTAAGCGATTCATAATTACAATGTTAATATTCCGCATACTTTTGTACCAAATAGCCCCCATTTATTAATATGGGCTTGAATAATTTAAAATAAAATAACGCTAAAAGGTACTCGTTTAAGTACTTTGACACTGTACAGATGCTCTGGCGGTGTTTAGGTCATTGGCACGGATTTCGCGGAATAGTGCAATGATGTGTGCACAATGCGCTACGTGTCAGGTACTCTCGTCCCGGCCGGTGTAGTATAGTAAGGCACTAGGTATTCTGTAGACCGTGGAGGTAATGCTGTCAGTGTACTAGGAAACGCTGGATACGTGCCTATTGCTCCCGGCCCTGGCCGCGGTCCAGCGATAGCGAAGACAGTGCCTTTGCGTGCTCAATATCATTTATTCCCAAGGTTTCTGTATAATGTGTCAACTTATATTTTCTTCATAATCGAGCGTGTATTTGTACCTACTTCTTATATGTGTATCTACTTGCCTTGTTAAGCACAATTAGTTCACCTTTTATGTGAGTGTAGGTAGACGTTCCCAGAAAATTTGAGCTCGATTATCCATGATCTCAGCGCGAGAGAACCGGTCCATTTCACCGTTACCTACTGCGTTTACCGATGACTCATCTCGTCAAATGATATTGAATGACATTTGCCCCTATATGTTTATATTATTAGGTACCACATATTGCTTACTTCTAAATTTTGCGTACTGTTTTGGTGTGTGAATATTATTTACCTTTATCAATTTACTTTTTGATACTTTGGAATATACCTATTGGCTCGTTTTTTTTAGTACCTAGTTAGACTTATTTGGAAGTAGTCTAGCATTTGGCTCAGCCCTTTACAATAATATTTGTTACAATGTAGAATGAAATTATCTTCAATAGAAAACTTAATCATTTCTATGAATATAATCATTATATTATTATGATGTTATGGCCACGAGCTACGGAACTGACATTAATTATAAATAAGTACATCTATCTGCAGAGTATCTAGCATGTCAACTTCAAGTAGATAGGTACTGGTGTCTGCCCTTGGCAACGTGTGAAGGTGTCCACGCTTTGTTCTACCTGGCGAGCGCATCTCATAATAAATAATCAACTTATGGATATGAAATTATGCGTCACTGCCATCAACGTCTTCTAAAGGAAACAGTTTTTTTTTCTACAGTCTTAAAATAAGTATAAATACCTACTTACGTATTTGGTGACTATTTTAATGATTTGTTAGTGTAAATATGTATACAT
This sequence comes from Ptilodon capucinus, assembly GCA_914767695.1. Lineage (NCBI taxonomy): Eukaryota > Metazoa > Arthropoda > Insecta > Lepidoptera > Notodontidae > Ptilodon > Ptilodon capucinus. The sequence goes on from OU611811.1 coordinate 7,431,162, forward strand.
ATCAACCTACACTAATATGGTAAGTATTTGCTAACATAAAATAATAATAAGGTGAGGCCCTCACTTTACTATTGCCTTACCTTATTAGTAAGTGTTTTAAAAAGGGACTGACATGTCAATAGGAACTCAAAATTTCACGTATGTCACTAGAATATTGAAGAGTTTTCTACAAAACCAATATTTTCGTGTTTAAGATACAATAACAATTGTTAGGGAAGACCCACGTTAACATATTTGATTCTAAAAATCCAGTAGCGCTTGCCCAGTGTGGTCTCTAATTGGGTCGAGAGTGATTCATGGTCGTTCAATTGCACTGAATCATTTTACGGTTTTTGTTTCACATTGACGCACGAGTTCGTCCATTGGTTTCAGTAATCTGTAGCGTACATTTGTCCACAGATTCTATAAGTGCGTGTGCACCGTCACTCGACGGCTTCCCGTGAACTGCTAACCACAAATCCCATAATTTACTATGTTCGTCTGACAGGTTGACCGGAGTGCTCAATGAAACAACAATAATAAAGATAGGACTACAGGAAAAACTGTAACTGAAATTAAATGTTGACGAATGATATGGGTTATTACCCGCTCGAAACATTGCACCGGGCGGTACCAGGATCGATTTCGGTGGGTATCAGCGGGTATAATTTCTTGTGCAGTATTTTTTAAGTTTGGTGCTACTGAAAATAACAGTCTCTCTTATGGTATCCGTAATCTCCACCAAGCACCGAACTGGGACTTATTATAGATAGTAACTAAAACTGAATATGTCACACCTACCAAATCAAGTAATTAATTAAATAAGTTATATTAAATCATAATAGATGCCCACTCTTAGGAAGCACTGAATATTAAAATCATTAATCGATAAACCCCAGAGATTTATAAAGATAAGCCCGCATTTATATATCTTTAATCAAACAATCATATTGAAATTAAACTATTTTACTAATAATATTTAGTTGTTGTTTGCGGTCCGATAACTAAATATGAGGGTACCCAGTTATTAACTATGACATCAGGACGTCTAACACGTCAGTCCCCCCCGTGACCATGGTTGCTGTAAAGCAGCCGAAACGTCGGGAAAATAAAATAGTAAATAAACGCGATAAAATCCGTAAAATAGTTTAATTTCAATGTATAGTATTCGCGTAAATATAAGAAAACAATATGCAAACAATCATATATTGACTGTGACACTTTTCGAAATAAAAGTGTATATAGTTTCGTATCGATTACAGTATCAGTTTTATTATAATTATTAACATCACTGTAGATTACTGTAGACAGTAGTTTTTTTTATATCTTTGGGTTAATATAATGAAGTTTCTTGACTTCAATATTAGGGGTGTTTTCTATATTAGGTGTTCATGAAAAAGTTCTTGCTATGATTCATAGCGTATTTATTAATATTAAGTTCTTTCTTAAATTTGGTATTTCATTGAACATTAGCAGTACTAATTATGATTAAACACGTGGTATTCATATGTCCCAATATCCAGCCAGTCACCATCCTGGTATTTTCAGGACGTCTTCTTGTTTTTAGGATAATCAATCATGTTTAACCAGTAGTAATGTGGTTTACCACACGCAGTGGCCCAAATTATAATAGAATGCTGTCTAATGTCTCATGGAAAAAACTTACCTACTTTAACTACCTCATATTAGTCACTTGCGTTGTTTAACAAACTTCCTGGCATAACTAATATTTATACCAGTTAGTTTTTGAATAATTCAAAGTATGGAATCCCCTTAAGGAAATTCGGATAAACCTACAACGTAGTATTTGCCTACCTATAGATGAATCCATTCAGAATAAAGTTACCTCATACATTGGAATGCGGCTTTACTAGTCGGGGAGTTAGACCGGTATTTTTGTTTAAGCTTTATATATATATATAAATATTATATGTGATGTTATTTACCGGTATATTTGTTGTTTACGGTACATAGGTTCTTACCTATTTTAAGATTTTCATATGCAATAAGGGGATACTATAAAGTTACCTATGATATTTTTTATATATGTACATAACACTCCTGTGAGTGTAACATACGGCGCCACGAGTGGTCCAGATTGTTTTATTAGAAGTTTAGTCAACAGTGATGATGCATCAGCCGGTGTCGGTTGATAGCGGACGCAATCTGCTCAATTTAGACCCACGCTACAATAATAGGCACTAAGAATGACTCATTCGTCCCAAATGTATGCTTTTGAGGAACAACCTAAGATGATTTTAAGAAAATAATTATAAAGGGTTTATTATATTTTCATCTCGAACCACATCTTCAAGAGAAAAATACTTATAGTTATTGTTTTTTTTTTTAACAATTTCTAATTGTACTTTTCTCTCCGTATTATCAATCTAAAAAAAGGTGAAATTGAATTTAAAATTTGAACGAAGCCACACAAGTAACTAAGTATGCATATTTACAAATAAATATTTTATATTTTGAAATAAATTAACGTGATATACTTTTCCTCATTACGAATTCCTAAGAAATGTGTTTTATAACGTGTGCCACTGCCTACTACGTAAGTAACTTTAATACAGGAAATCCAGTTCTGTCAACGATGATTTTAGTCCAGTTAGATGAGTCACTCATCTTTTTTATGCTGAGCCGGTTCCCGCGTGTTGTGGGGCGCGTGACTTTAAAATATCAGGTCATGTATTGCGTACAAACTACTTTTTGTTTACTTGAAATTTCAATGGAAATGTACTGATAGAAATACAGGAATCAGAATGAAACTAAATCCTACATAAAGTTTCGGTTTTCAACGACACGAGGGTTCAACGAACAAAACCGTTTCTATGAACTTATATCCCTTTGATTAATCAAAGCTTATATCCGTACTTTTTACATGAAGGTTAACAAATTAGAAATACTCACCTATGAGTTCTTTTTTTGAGTTTTATATACTGGTAGGTACCTACCTTAATATCTAAATTATTTTACTTCACCGATATAAGGCTGGGAAAAACACAAAGACAATGTTAGTAAGTTCTCTAAAATAAAATGACAAGACATGGTCTTTACCGAAAAGTAATTTAAGGAAAATGTTACTGTACTTATTCTTGTAAGTTTATCAAAAAACATTTATCAAATCAGATAACATGTCAATCTAATTTAACATCTTTAAGTAGGCCACGACATTAGTTTAGGCGTGTTTAGCTTAAATAAGCACATACAATTGCCTATTACGGCGATTTATTTTTTATGTTATTTGATTAACGACTCACCATAATAACATTGAAATCAGTCGACGACAACAGATCCACTTCCATTATTTTCTGCAGACACGTACATTTCAAGATTGAAAGTGAAGGCATGTAGTAGCGAGAAACAATAATGGCTTTAAAATCCCAAAATCTTATCCCCTTGCGTTTACGGATTGTACGAAGGGAAGGTTAATCCGGAAGGAAATACATCAGTCTATGACTGGCTATTATTTAAACATTAGTCAAGTTAGAGTTTACATTATCACAGGAAACTGTGAATGAATTAGCGCCATGTAGAGTCATTTATGTAAACAAATGATGAGGTGCATCTCCCGTAGAGAAGTGTAACGGGTCGGGTGTGAATCACAACACCACCGCCCGTTCACCATCCGCACCTTCATATAATGCTACTGTTACAGATTGTACAGTTAACAGCTAAACGTAATGGGCCAGCTTTGTTACAGCAATATACAACTGAAAACAACACAAAATGCCATTGTAAAGGTTTCGAGGTCATTTTTGTTTCGGTTTGCTTGGATTAACTGTGCATTGCTTACGATCTAAAACGAGTAACAAGCTTGAATATTTACGAGACTAGTCCAACAGTACCTTTTATTTCTTTTACTAGATTATGGCCATGTCCACACCTGGGCAGGGGCCTCCCCTTCTCTTATCAGTCCCATAATGCCTATAATATCCTGGCAACCCCGATTTATTTGTTTTGTGAAATATAGATAACTCATTTTATTAAATTATTTTTACATAAAATGAAACCATTGTTTTATTTATCTGCTTTGATAAACCTATGGTTAGTTCGGCTACTAGTACCTTCTGTTACATTACTACTTGTATTATATTGAGATCAAAGAGAGTCCAAAGTAACAGTTGATTTAAGATCTGTGTGCTACATACCAAATTTTAAGGATTTCTGATTATATATAAATTTTTGAGATGAGTTAAGGAACTTTTATTTTATGGATTAGTATCCATAAAATAAAAGTTCCCGTTCTGAAATACAATATAAATCTATATCTATACAAATAAATAAAATTGGAGTGTCTGTTTGTAATATCAAAATAACACTTTTTTACCAAATGCGTATGAAAGTATATACGATACATATAATGAAAACGCATTTTTAAAAAAAATTGTCTGTCTGTCTGTTTGTTTGAGGTAAACTTCTAAACGGCTGAACCGATTTCAATGGGACTTTCACTGACAGATAGCTGACGTTCCAAGGCGTAACTTAGGCTACTTTAATTTTAGAAAAAGCATTAGGGTTCCGCGGGAAAAACATAATACCCATATTTCCGGGTAATCTCCCTAAAGTCCACGCGGGCGAAGTCGCGGGCACAGCTAGTATTAAATATATTCTTTGAGAAATTCTTCAATGTCTCGAAACAAATATCTTGTACACGTGGTCCCGGCCATCGTCGCATCCAATCGTTTTGTAAACAGTTTATACTAACTGTATAATAACTGATGGAAATTCTCTGATTGATTGTACAGAATACCTACTCACGCGATACTTGAATTATAGTCATGATGCGCTATCACCACTTCCATAAGGAAATCAATCTGAATACCTATACCTACGTGGATACACGTGTCTTAGTTAAGCATAAAGGATATATAAATTTACAGGTCTTGTGTGTGTTTCTTCTCTCCCTATACTTCATATGTTTTAAAGCATGATATGGTTACCTACATTTTTTTTTATAATCCACTTACCCTCTTTGAATAATAATAACGTTTATATTCTCCGAAAGTGTAGGCAGAGGTGTACTGCAGTGTACCTTTACATCGTGGTTGTTTTTTGGTCCCAAAGTAATAGGGGCGAACCTATTGCCATTCCTACTCAATACGAGGGAGATCTGGGCCATAGTTCACCGTGCTGATTGCTGATTCAGTGCGAATTTGATACGCCTTTCTATAGGCGTGCAGGTTTCCTCACGATGTTTTCATCATTATTGAAATTCACCATTCTTTGAATTTAATATTTCTTAAATTAAAAATCTGTGAATAATCCTAAATAAATAATAACATACGTGCAGTAAGGAGGTACGATTCTAGAGATATTTGAATATTTTTCAAATAATATTTTAAGTATCTTAGTAGTATGTCTATTTCACGAGGTTGTAAATAAAATACAAATTTACTTTTATGTTATTTGAAATTTACGGGCTATGCGATAGCAAATATTTTTTTAAGTTATAAAGTATTGCGGCGTTTCAAGCATTCACGGCACACCGTCAATTTGAATTCGTATTGGCGACGCTGCATTACTACTATCGCTCGTTTTACGGTCGCATCGCAAATCCACATTACTACCTACTAAACATTTACCGAGTTACACACACATTTCAAATATTAAAGGAATGCGAGTTGCATATATATTTAAATGTTATAATAATAAATAAACGAACAGATTATGAAGTTATTTAAAGGGTGTGGAACATCACGTTTCGAAATTAAAATAGTGTAATTTGTAAACGAAAGTTGAGGCAGCGAATCGGTTGTAATGAGGGAAGTTGCGAGTTGAAAAACCTTTGAATCGTGCAGGAATTTGGTGTATTTTTTGTTTTGTTCGACCGTTGACTAATACGTTCGGATTCCGATGCGCAATGTACCCAAGCTAACTCTCAGACACATAACATCGGTTAAATTTGTATTTTTTATGCCAAGGATTGATTTTACAATTCGTTTATGAACACATTTCTTTGACACATTTATGTTAGAGCTCTCCGATGCAACATTCCACAATTGAGACTTAAGATTTATTTGAATTTCATAGTTGCATTACCATAAACATGAGCATGATGCTCGTACACCACGGTCCCTGTCACAGGTCCCTGTGTGGCAGGTAATGTGTACAACGATCAACACATGCAACAGTTGAATGCGAAAATCAAATCAAAATCAGGGGTGCTACTCTTGAAAACGATAATCGATATATCGTGACATTTGTCGTGTCGAATCCTACTCTAAGTTCCATCGTTTTTAATGTCGTATCGATGACTGAACGAACGATACATAATCCGATATATCGAGCTTAACCCTACTCTTAGGTTTAAATGTCGGGCACGAATATTCGAATTTGACAACGACCAACATGTGATTTTTGCGATAATCTCAACGACACCTCTTAGGACGTCGTCGGCATTATCGTGTAGTGAATTTCGTATCCTATCAATATAAAATATTATTCAAATTCGTCAAAATATTATAAAAGTAAGTGATATACGGAATAAAACAGTTTATTTATTTAAAAACGACACCAACAGTATAAGTACCTATTAACAATTGGGTAAGTAAAATATTAAATTAAAACTGTTGCACGATGTGATTATTTATTTTTACATTTTCATTATATATACATTCCTAATGGAGAATTTGTGAATAATTATAGGCTGAACAAAAGTTTGTTTGAAGACATTTGTAAGGATATAGTACCTTTGCTGTTTACAAAAAAAAATATCTAACAAAAATAATATAATCATAAAAAATAATATCCTTATGTTCGCATAGAAAATCTAATAGTGCGTTAATTTGTTCTGAGCTGTAGGTCTGATACATATTCCGAAAAATTAATAAATATTTATACACTAAGCTATGTCTTCACTTAAGATTGGTAGGTCATTTCTTAGTGTAAATTATGAAAAGCAATAACAAAAATACATATTAAAAAAAATTCTTACCAACAAATTAAAATATTTTTCTCGCTCCAACTTTTGACACTTAACAGATTACCACAGATTTAACTCAATATCCTTATGACCGTAGATAGAGAAGACTGTAGTTAAAGCGAAGCGGCGCTATACAAAAAACAGCGAGCGTGAAAGAGCTAGCGAGTCTTATGTATCTTAGTTTCTTAATTTATTTTTGTAACAGAGAGGCCCCACAGATTTAAAAATGAGGCCATAGAGAATATTCAGATTTTTAACAAATTTTGCATTTATTATTCGTATCATTCACTCCGAACATAGTCTATGGATACGATACACGACAAGGAATTCGAATATTTGTTAGAGTAGGGTAAGGTCGATATATTCGAAGTAATGTCGTGTCGTTTCGAACGTATCGTTATCGTTTTCAAGAGTAGCACCCCAGGGCGTCGTCTACTCGCAGCTTAGACAACGAAACATCGGAAGCAATACTATTCCTCTCCAAATATATCCCATTTACTCCATTCTAACAAATTTTCAGGTTTATTATCGGTAATCATATCCACAGACTATGTTGTTTCATTTATGGCTTTGTATGTTTGATTTTCATTGTCAAATTCTAATATTCTTGACTGACATTTCGTACTAAAAGGTTATGATCGGTCTTGTCGAATATTGTCATTGATGATCAAGTCATGATTCGACACGACAAATGTCACGATATGCCGTTTATTGATTTGACGAGTAGTCCCCAGCTCAGAGCAATGCAAATAGTACGGATATTTTGTCTTGAGTCATGCTCAAATAAATTAAGATTCTCTCCAATTACGTTATTTGCAATACCAATAGTTGTCTAAAATAATTTATAATGGTGGCGAATGTTTTTTGACCGGAAAGGTCGTCGGATCGGTTCCGTCCGCTGATAATTTCATAGCAATCGCATAGACGATGTTGCAAACTATCTGCCTCCGTTTAGTTGCTAGGTAGGTACCAATCGCTGCACTCAATTTTAACATAATTCTAGAAAACGGTCATATCTTTTGGAAAACAGACTTACTTAATTAATAAAATGAAAGATACGTTAGATATTATGATTGAGATTAAGTTAACCTTATGTATATTATGTTAAGTACATAACAAGTATTATTAAAAAAATTAAAACAGATATCAAAAGTTCTCAATATGAAATAAGTAGTACAAAATTTCTAAATGTTAGTAAAAAAAATGTTACAAGTCAAATGATGAAATAAAAAAAAAACTTACTGGCATCCATTTTTTTTAAATTAAAACAGCCAGATCGTTTTACTTTACTAATTTAGTTGAAAAAGTTTTTATAAAAAGTACTTAATAATACTGACAATCATCCTTTAGTAATATGTATAGTCATGATTAGAGCACTTATGTTAAGAAAAAAAAAATGTTCCGTATACTATACCGTCCATATAAATAGCCACGGACTGATAAAATGTAGCTAGCTTTATAACTTATTTCTATATCATTTCTATGTCAGACTTTTGCAATTACAACAGTTACAATGTCTTAAGCCGCGCTAAATATAGCTGGTCACCTTTTACCTCGTTGATATCTTCTGCCTTTGCAACACGAGCCGCGTCATTAAGCCATAGGAAAGCGTTATCAGCTCCGTGTGGATCAATAAATCAGTGACATGAACCGTCTCCGATAGTTAAAGTGTCACAGGAGATGTAACACGCGACCATTGAGAAACGCAGGAACTCTGCAATTAGCGGCTTTATTGAAATTGTAATTACGATATTAAACGATTATCGACTCTTTGACGCACGTTTTTGTGTCCTTTGAACGTGTTATGTAATTCTATTCCTGCGATCAACTATACAATTCTATGAATAACTGGGAATTCTATTCAAATATCAATCGCAAATTACCATTGATCTAGGTACATACAGTAGAGGCGTTTAGATCTAGCGTAGATATTTGTGATCATCAAATCATACGTTGTGTTGCAAAGAAAACCGAGTCGGACTCGCGCACGAAGGGTACCGTACCATTATCTATAAAAACGGCAAAATAATCATGTCTGTTGTAGGGAAGCCCCCCCTTAAATATTAATGATAATTTAATTTAATTATTTATTTTTAAAGTGAATAAAATAAATATAACTCAATATTCTGTGAATATTTCAAGCGTCTACCGCTGCCTTTACCGTTGCGCGTTGCCGTTATCAATAATGAGTAAAAAACGTTTGTAGTATGGGAGCCCCCTTAAATATTTATTTTATTCGGTTTTTTAGTATTTGTTGTTATAGCGGCAACAGAAATACATCATCTGTCTAACTATCACAGTTCATGAGATACAGCTTGGTGACAGACGGATAGACATATAGACGGACGGACAGCGGAGTCATAGTAATAAGGTCCCGTTTTACCCTTTGGGTACGGAACCTTAAAAAGGGTGAGATTGCATAAGAAACAAGTACTTACATTATATCAGTATTTTTTGTATTACGTACTCGTTGCAATACTGTGACCATCAACGATTTAATAGGAAAAATATGATCTGAATCATACGTAGGACTCATTTGTGGTAAGGGCTGTAAAACAAAGGGTATGGGTTGCCGGGGTGGCTTGAATCACCGACCTCCACTGAGCCGTATCAGGGTCAACCATGGCCTGACTTATTCGACTGTGCCTTCCCAGAACTACCCGTTTTATAGAGCTCGCCTTGAGAACTATCCACATTTTTCGTAGAACCTTGGAAATGAATAAAATCTCGGATTGAAAGTAAAGATTGTCCCCAAAATTTATGGAGAATTCAATCAATTTTAAAATCATTTACTTACCTACTATGGTACCTAATAAAAGAAGCGATTTGTTGTAATACCGCTATAAAACGTTTCGAATGTAATATAAATATGAGGGTAAATTAATGACGGCTTGGGTGGTAGCAAATTCGACAAAAAAAAAAATGGCCTCTTTGGGATTTACCCCGGTCTCGGTGTAACTGTGATTGCTCAGTTGCTTTGTTTGGGTACAGTACAGGTGTTGCTTAGTTTGGGATCATATAATAAGAAAGTGTTGTCTGACGATAAAAACCAATCGTCTAGAGAGTTTGCGTTTCCAAGTCTTCCTTACATTTTTTTAGACCATTTTCAGATTATATTAAGCATCCACAAGTCCTGCGCCGCTTAAACTACCTTGCATGTAGCTATTTTCGAGAAGGTAGGTATGTAAATACTGTATTACTGAATTGAGAATTCCCTAAGTTGAATAATTTCATAATTAAACAGAAATGATGAACCCACTCATCTTTCCTTATGATACATAAAACACTCATGTTAATGGACCAAAGCGAGTTTGGGCAAAGCCAGGTGACAAAGTCAACAATACCACAACTCAGCAAGGAAACTTGGCACCGTATCAAAGGCGGCTGGACGTGGCCGGCGCGGCAGCCACGCGCGTGGCCTTCACCCCGCCTCGTCACACAGGGTACCCACCACCCTCAGGTTTATTCATCGCACAATGGCTTTGTCATCAAAGGTTTTCGAAGGTCATCATTCGTGTATGAGTTAATAACATCCACAGCTCAACTATTGGTTTAACGCGGTACGTAGTAAAGCGCGCCCATCGGCAATAAAAATCCATACAAATGATTGACGGAATCGTTAGCGACTAAGTATAAACCGCTTGTGAAACATGTAGTAGGGCCCATAGGTAAGCTATTTCGCGTCGATATCGCCTGATTACTGGGAAAGTTGAAATGTACAACATGACTAAAAAGTAGGTGGAACGTTGCGGTTATTCCACAATGAAACACAATAGATTTTTTTTATTCATTTAATGATTCAGGATTGCTTTACGATGTGTATCTCGTGATAGAATAGATAAGACAATAATTCAAATATGATGTCACTTTGCATGCACTTATATTAAAGGTATATTCAGACGGTAAAGCCGGCTGCCGATATTTACATGTCTAACGGGAATGGATGTGCAGATACAGAACATTATGTATGAAAACGTTCACACGAGCTGTCGGTTCACGGAAATTCGAAAGCTCGTGTCAACGCTTCATAAAAAAGGTTTCGCCACTGCATAGCAGTTCCCGTTATGGCCGTGATAATAGGGCGGGCGGGATTACCGTGTGCATAAAGCCTTAGGATTGTAAGGTTAGTCTCAGAGAGGTGCTTGAAACTGAAGACCTTGCCATGGAGATTTACGGAGTGATAAGGAATATACCATGACAAGAGACAAAACAGAATTTATGAACTTATTTTTACTTATTTAAGGTATACTTTGAGTAGTAACAACATAAAGTTTATACTGGTCAATGTTGGCACGATTTAGAGGAAGTACAGTCAGACAACAAGGCACCATACTTCCGATCGTGCAGCCTTGATAGAGGAAATATTTTATTTATTGCTCAATGCAACATTGTTATCTATTCATAGCTAATTTTAGGCTTTCAGTAGGCAATGTAAATTCCTACTAAATTCGTTCACCACATCAATTATTTATTTATTTATTTAGTTCGTTTGGGAATTGACAAAAAACGCGTTTTAAACACCTGTGGGCGCAGCCAAATAGTAGGTTACACACTTGTTTTATTTTATTTTATGAGATTTCAGGAGAGAATCATAGTGAAGAAGAATTTTATTGGAATGTTTATTCCGAGAGAACCTTATTAGGTACTTTTTAAAACCATATGATCATGATACGAACAATAAGTTTATATATTTACCATAACCCCCGGTTTGATGAGATAATGATTATACCGCCAAATAAACCCTCTATATTTATTGGAACAACGACCCGGTGGTACAGCGAGCCGAGTAACCTACGCTCACTCATCTGCTTAGCTTTTAGCGCTTTTGAGATCGATTGCTTGCGATAAAACCCCTAATGATAAGAACAGCCTGATGGTTACACGGGTCGCTCTGATAATAGGAAGCTTCTAGGTTTGTTCCCAACCCTGGATATTACACTAGTGACGTGAGCTTAGTTGTAGGGCTATCAATAGGCTGACATTTACAAGTAATTTCAGTAAAAAAATACGGTTACAATATCTGAAGCGATGGTTTCAATCGTGTATAATAATGAAATTAGGTATACGAGAGTTTCCTTCTACTGATCAAAGATACTCGATCGAGAAGATGTCGACCCTCGGGCACATTACGTAGACCGTCCGTGATTTCCAGTACTGAAATTACATTGCGGGAAACCATTGAATGTACCGTGATTGGTACTTGGAATCACATATTATACTTACTTATGTCTCATCTGTAATGGACGCAATTATTTGTGTATTACACACCAACTTCACACTTAAGGTACTAAAAGGGTTAGGCAGGAATGCACTGCATTGAACCAGCAATACATATACTATTTGTTATTCAATTGTTTATAGTTATATAAAGATACAATCTATGACATAGTTTCGGGATAATGCGGTTTGCATGACAGTGACGTACGAACCAGTACATATCCATTTAAGGAAAATGGTGTTCATATATACTTACCTATATACTTCATATATACTTACCTTGAAAAAGCATGAATGAGATGGACTATCGCGACAATCTGTTGTCCATATAATATTTCCGAAAAATATCTGTCTCATTGTTAATATAGAGTTGCAAAATTGTAAGTCAGTAAGTATTTACTCTTACCTACACGTTCATGCGTAATTTAAAAAATAACCAAGTTTCAAACCACTTGACCTTATTGTGATTTACCTTACAAGTACGAGCATATGTTGCACTTTACCTTATAAGTATTAGCATATTTTACTCGATATCGATGTCCATAGTGTTGTTCACAAACTATATTTGACCGCTATAATATTTCGGCTATAAGAAGGACTTCAACACACTTTGTTTAGTGTAGTTTGGTTTATTGCTAACACTAATTTAGATTAACAAATGTTAAAAACAATTAAAAGCAATAAGGGCTGAATATTAATCTGTAGAGCTTATATGTATAGCGCATAATTAAAATAATATTTTTCTATTATTATTATCTACGTCTACGCCCCGGACAGGGATCGGGTATACACAGAAACAAAGTAATAATTTAATCTGGGACAGGCAAGTAAAAAAAATGAATTTAAGGTTATCATATTACGTAATTCCGTTAGACCCTCTAAATAAGCTTAATGATTGTGCTAAACGTGAGCTCAATCAAATTCGGAACCATTCGATAACGAAGGCGGCATGTTTGACCATCAGGCAATTGTTTTTAAATTCATTTAATCAGACAATACAACTGATAACTGTTAACTTTATTAAGATAGATGTTTCTAAATAATACCTTATTCTGTTTATAAGTAACAAATATCGAATGTTACGTATACATAGTCAGTAAAGTCACTATAATTATATAAGAATGTGACTATTTGTTATTAGTATATTTTATATTAACATGTTCTATATTTACGTAATTTTTATGTGTTATTCTTAAGTTTGCTAACACGTGTCATATAAAATGAGAGACGTGTTAAAGTTGCACCACAGTTGTTTATGTAATTGAGGTTCTTTTGTACGGAGATTTTCCTCTTGATCGGCTCATCGCATGTAGCTAGATATGTAATTAGAGCGATGGATAAGATTTTTCAACGTCCATTGTATTCTATTAGGTGCTAATTTTATATTTATTGGATAATAGGGAAGGAATACCTACTTCTTTGTTATTGCTCAAATTGTTCAGAGAGGACCTGGAGTTTTTGCTAAATCTCAATTCTTATTTTAGACGAGACTATAATTGTACGATTATTAAATTAGTTTCAAAACAGAATTTTAAAAGAATCTTCCTATTTAAAAATGTACATTTACATGCCTTATAAACCTATTTAAGAATGTACTTAGTTACCTAACAAACATTTGAATTTTGTCGACTTTTGGGGTATTGTCTTATGTAGGTGATATAACCAAAGTAAGTTAAAGTTTAAAACCAAGTCTGCCAGAAATCCGATTATTTAATTCATGTTACCTGTATCATTGCAAATGAATCATCGAAGTAGACACAAAAAAGAGAAAAAGACTCTACTAACACTTTTTTATTGGATATTTATATGCCTTTTACGTAATCAGGGATGGAATATAGTGTAGCGGGCGCGTGTGTAAGGCTGCCAGCGATGCGTAGTTATATGGGACACGTGTATTAACATTGTATAACATAATTGGCTGATTAAAATATCGTAACAGTTAAACATTCAAAGTAACGACCAACAGCCGTAATAAATTATTGGACATCAACAAGCAGCGTAGTAATGGGAACTATAGAAGAACCTGATAATAAATAAAAGTTTGTATAACCAAATTTAAATATGTTCATATCAGGCTTTATTTTATCTTGAACCTGTTGGAATATGTACAGTTTAAAATTGATAAACCAAGACACGCCTCTACTAGTTTTCAGATCAGTGAAAATCCACCATTATCTGTACTGCTGTTCCCACATACCTTAATGTGTAGAGACAGAGTGCCTGAAACAGCCACTTTTGCAATTTCTCTGATCCTTCTTCTGACGTTTCATTTCTTTATTTTTAATAATAATACCGAATATAATTCACAGATGAAATTAATCGCGCAAATGATTGACCATTTTATGTCAAGTTGCGGAATTATTATCGTACCGCATAAAAAATAGGAAATTTATTCTTTTTAGGAGATCAGTGGCTTTTTTAAACGCCTTGTTGAGAACGAGATACTGTTTTGATGATTGCCTATTATCGCAATATGTACATACGTAAATTAACACGTGCCTACGTTTTATACACCATCCGGATGTGATTTAATAAAAAAAATATGTATAACATAATTTACTGATGTTTACTTGTATAATTAGCACGGGCGTATAAACAGCTTCTTCATATAAACAAAAACAACGATTAGGTATGATATTTGCCATATACGGTAATGGCATTACATTTTATTTATTGATATTCACACTGTATTAATTGTGGCGCATGTAGATCAAGTCCATCGTTTTATTTACAATAATTAACATTCCTTAATACATGAGTAGGTACAAAAATGTTTTTCAAGTCTTTGCAGTCGCCTTAATATTTTAAGATTTTTTTAAATTCTTCGGTGAACAGTGAAATCATGAGAATTTCGTAAAAGCGCTTAAAGTTTTCCCGTAAAAGTTGGAAGGTGCTTGCACCGGGGCGGGCGGAGGCTTCGCTGGGCGGCGGGCGGTGGGGCGCGCGCGCGATTATTATAAGCCGGGCCCGCGGCGCGGCGCTCACTCAGCCAATCATACGGACTGCGGTAGGTCGTGTCACGCGGTGGCGCAACGATCGCAGCCGTTCCCGCCTCGCGAACTTACACACATTTTCTTTGAAATTTCGTGTAATTGCAAAGAAAAAAGTGAAACACGGGACATTCGGTGACTCGAGAGTGCGCTGTGATTGTTGGTTATACATATTATTATTTTTGTCGATATTCTCAAAATTTGATAGAAATAGAGGGACAGACGTGATCGCACTAGTGAAGCGAAGACATCCACGTTTCAAGTAGTGAGGATTGCGCGGAGTCCACGCTGGAGCAGCCCAACAGGTTAGTGGATACAACTGATTGATTGTAACACGTGCGATTAGACAGACAAAGGATAGTAACTAGATAAATTGCGAGCTGCACGTCATATCTTTGCACTTGATTTAATTGTGTTCTATAACAACAACCACTAGGTACCTAGTAATGACACTAACTAAGATAAGCAGCATTGTGACCGGATGATGGAAAAACCGAGACAGTTGAACTAATCTTTAGACAGTATTTAAAATGCTTAATTAAATTGTGACATGAAATCGATTATAAAACTTTAAGTAATTTAAATAAACTACTTGCAATTTAACGAAAATTATCCTTCAAGCTCATTGTTAGAGATCTCTGAAGTTTGTGAAATATTCGAAATCTCGTTAATCGAAGTATTGCCGTTTAGTGTCACGGTCAAAATTAACTGATATTGTTGTAACCGTAACCTGCTACGGTACACTAGATAATTTTGCACCGTCGTCTTTGCAAACTAACTGCAATGGTTCCATAAATTATTACTTGTCATTTGAAAGATGTTTTCATTCATAGTAACAATTAACAAAGCATCTTAATAAATTGGTGTCTAAAAGAAAAGACGCGAAAGGCGCGTATCGCGATTGCCGTTATCAGATAAACTCGCCGGATAACGACGTGAACACTATCTAAGTGATAACATTAACATCTATATGAACTCATTCTTTGTACATTCCTTAAGTTTATTAGGTGTGTTATACATATACTTATTGTATTGATAACAAGTAGGCAGTACTTACTGCCAAATTTGAACACTTCTAATTATGTATTACTTTACAAGATATGCAAGTATTATAAATGTGTAACATTAGTATTTACCTCATTCATATCGGATTTGTGGTGTTTCAATCTTTCAAGGGAATTAAATATACTCTCACTAAAATTCCTTTGTATGCTTATTTAGAGGCAATAAGAATTCGTCATTAAATGAGAAGGAAATACGAACAGATACCGAGAACATCAATTAGAATGTATTAGCGACGTTTTTAAATCATGTTGGGTATTTGCAAGGGTCTAGTAATTGGTATTGTAAATAAATACATTGGTGCTGTGAGTGACCACAGTGAGTCACTCACTGCCTGCGCAAGTGCCGCCGCACTTGACACGGAACGAGCGCCACCTTTTCATGGGTAACATGCTTTCGGGTCAATGTTGTGCGTTGATTTATTTCAACGCCAATTGAATATATGGCTAGTTTTAATATTGGCCAAAAGTACTTCTTGACACATACCATAAAATATTCAACAAAAAACAAAACATAATCAATTTCTATCTATCTATCGGAGAAACTAAACATTTACAATTATTGACAAAGTTTTGTATTCTCATGTTTTTAAAAGTATTATTTGATTTCAGCTTTTCGCTTATCAATACCATTCCAAGTATTAGGTATTGTACATGAATATTTACATGCCTACTTCGAATACAGTTTATAGATATTATATTTTGTGCTACTGTTCGGCAGGCAAAGTTCACTTATTATTAAACAAAATAGTATTTAAACCTATTATGTCTTAACTGTGTACTAGTTAAAACACTAAAGGCAGGCGTGTAGGTCTTAATCATTATACAAATAAGGGGATTGTACTACTTATCTATTTACATATGTACATTAAGCGTTGAGTCATAGCACAAAGTTTGTATATAGACAAAGAATAACTTAAATCGATTACCATGTGTCTCGTGCGATGACTAGTAAGGAACGTCGTTATAATATCTTCGTCACCTACAATCTCTTATGTACCAATGTGTTTTAAACTGAAATTCACGATGGCCAAGAGTTTAAAATCTACAAATATATTTACCCAAAGGGTTAGGGTATTTGTGAAGATGTTATTCATTAAATTTGTGTACTATAAACATTATTAATTTGTATTGTATATTTAAATAGTAATTATATGGTCCCAAACGTAGGTTATTTAGGTTTTGTTCAGTATGCTCGCAACGGAACACAAGTATCTATTCGGCTATAAAACTGCCTACTATGATTTTATTGCTGCATAGTATTAGGATATCCCTAAGAATGGTAACATGTAATACCAAGCTGGTCACATTTTCATGTAAAAGATTTTCGAATACTTGCCGGTAAACATAATGTATCCTAAACATTGCAGTAACTTCCTATACAATATATTTATGATTAGAGTCAAGTAATCATAGCAACCAGTCATCATTATCATCATTACCTAGTTGTATATTTCCAATAGCCTCAGGCGACATTCTTATGTTGAAGTTAACACAGCAAATACCGGTATGATAACTCGATAATAGGTGGTTAGTATTGCCCGCGGGGAGCCGGAAGCAGGAAGTGCGCCCAGGGCCGTGTCAATGCGAAACGCAGCGCCCGCGCACACGTCAGCCGGACCACACGGCGCACTCATTGGGATGCATCTCGGAATCTCGCACTGTCACTCCATCAGATTGAATCTACAATGAACTGATGATGTCAGCTGCAAAGATTCAAATTACATCTACAACCGGTATCTTTGAAATATTAAAACGTATGAATTTAGACACGACAACGCGTCGTAACTCGCCCGACCCTTTATTAAAGTCGAAGGAACGTCGTATATGGGGAACAGAGAAAAAATTGAGGCGACTTCGAGAATTAAACTGCTTTTAAATTAGACAACGCCAACAAGGTTATGTTGAATATTCTTAGATATAAACGATGTAGGTACTGAGGACAATATGGCTTAAAATGATCAAACTGTATTTTATATTAGAAAATGATGTGTCTCCTATTATGCATGATAGAGATTCTTTATGTCATTATTGGAACTAGTAATTCTAATAAAAAGGTCAATAAGGTATAGTTAATGAGTAGGTAAAACCGAACAAATATTGCGTTGGTGATAGTTGCAGCCTACGTTTTGTCTCAGATAAATTCGTTTCCCTTTAGATCGTTCGATCGTTCGATTCGTTTCATCAACAAATCTATTAGAATCTATAATATAAACTAGTTATATTAGACTACTGTAATTGTATATTTTACTTACAAAACATTACATTAACAAGAAAACGCGGAATTTAATTAATTTTCCACTGTGTCCTTGTAGATAACATAGTTCGTAACATGTAAATCAAATTAGTCTTAGAAATTATAGTGCTACCTAAATGTAACCTACCAACAATGCCTTTATTTTCTGTTAGTAGGTCAAGTTAGCAGTAACATGGCTAGGTTATGTATAATTTACGGTAACTATTTACCGGTCATGCGGATAATGATTCCAAAATTAACACCTAACGACGAGTTAACAAAAAAAAAAAACTTTTATTTTATAATAACAACAAGAATTTTTATCGTATAACAATAACGTAAAACAAATAATTAACTTTTTACAAGTAAGATCGATTAAACACTAATCAAATCAGTTTCACAAACGGCACTAAATTGTTGATTGTCAAGTTGCAATGATTAGAATGGTCGAGTTTTATGGAAAAAAATGTTCGGGTTGATGAAGTTAGGTAAGAGTCCAATGCCGGTGAAACTGTCACCTCAGGACCGACACGCTTCAACGAGCGGAACATTGCTGCGACACCTCTGTTTGGTTCGCGCTTTCGGTTTCGGCAGTTGAGCCTCGGGGACTATTACCGCCGGTGTAGAGTTGGTACAGTACAAGTGAAACAATGTATTAGTGAAATAGTTTGAGCTAAAACTCGGTGAGTGTTTTAAAGCTTCGAACTAAGTTAATAAAAATATGTAAGGTCGAATTGAGAACTTCCTTCTTTTTGGAAGTCGGTTAGAAATAAAAATGTTTACGTCTTTATTGCTTAAAAAATAAAAGTGAAAAATTGTAGTAAAAATGTATTTTTTTACTTACCTTTTACATGAGTTTCATGAAATCTTGTGTTGAATAATAGATTTTAAATTTTTGCATGTATATATGCATATTATTATACGTTCGCACGCAATATTTCCATACGTTTTCAAACTTCCTTTTATTTCATTTTGAAAAGAAGACCGCGGGTCATTTTGTTTAAGAAAGAAATGAATAGCCTCGTGAAAAGAAGGAAAAAAGGTTATATTTCTTTTGTAAAGTATATAGCAAAAACTTATGTGTCGTGCAAAGAGATTAGATAGGTATGTATAAAAATCTGCTTCTCTGTAAACTGATAAATATATGGCTGAAAGAAATTAAGGAAAAAGAAAAATATTTATTTTTAATTCTTGTCTGCCAGTGCTAATATATCATTTGAAAATAGAATTTTAATAAATAAAAAAACCTAAGTAAATCAGCATTCGTTTTTTTACGTTTTAACTTAGATATTTAAGAACTTATCTTTTATAATAGGATAATATAATTTTAATTTGTTACAAAATAAATGTCCGGTCTGTTTGACACATCAGCAGATTTTACTAGGAAAAAAAAGTTAGTCATGAACAGGCGTTTTGGGGGAACATGAACGTTTGTCTTGTATAATTTGTCTATGGTTGACATCCTTGGTATCCACCTAACTACCTATAGGTATTACCTACAGTTTTTATTTTATTTAGTAAAAGCCAATTAAAAAGGCGGTAGTTCAAAAGAATAGGAATGAGTGAATTCAAGAAAATATAATATGTGATTTTCTCTTATTCTTGTTTACTATTCGCAAATTATAAGTCCTTTGTGTATCAGAAATCTCCCGAGCACGCGAACGTGCTACACGGCTGAATATCTAATCAGTTCCCCATATTGTTTGTTGCGCGGCGATTTCGAACAATTTATCATTTACCACTACGATAGTGTTTGTTGACAAGCCCGCGGCACCTCGCACCGTCAATATGTAGGTCGCTAATCACTCGAAGAGTTGTATGTGCTATTGTTACCTACAATACCGGTGAAAATTGATAAACGATTTAAACCAATGCTTTGTATCGTAGTAAAATTGTATGAATTGTCGGTAAAGCAAATAAAATTAAAGACTGATTATGAAGATTGAAAGACTATTGTTATTATTTCTATTCTTTACTTAAACAAATCCTACAAATATTATAAAAATGAAAGTTTTTGAGGATGTATGGATAGATGTTTGTTACTCATACGCGCAAAAACGACTGATCTGATTTTGATGAAACTTTACAGTATTATTGTTTGTACATCAGAATAGTATTTAGGCTATAATTTATAATGATACGAGTGATCGAAGTCTGCGCGGACGAAGTCGCTGGTAGAAGCTTGTACCTACATCTATATTTTATAAACTATTCTATACTCTGTTTTATCAGCCGCTAGGTGTATTTTCCTCTGATATAAATAACAGAATGGATAATGTATGTGCCTACTGTATATAGAGGTAGTTATCTGCGTGGTCGTTTTATATGTTTTGTCGATACGGAATCTTACATAATTGCACCAGATGATCGCCGCCGCAGTGACTCACACTCGCAGCAATTAAACCTCGGATATGACGCATCAAAAAATGACCTTAACCATTATTTTATTGACCATTGACCATAAGAAATAAAAACATACTTGATAAGAAAGTTCTTAATATGTTGATAAAACATGTCTTTCAATTACAGCTAACCATTACCTTTTTGGCAATATTCTTTAATTTTAATAAATCAGACATTTCAACAGTTATTGTGAGTAGGAACTTTCAAAATTTCATAGTAATATGCATAAGACTGCTAAATACGTATTGGCAATCCAGAAATCTGCAGATATTAAATAGATCTTTATTTTTTTACTAGAATAATTTAGATGTAAAAGTATAATTTAGATGAGTAATAAGGTTTATTTTTGTTTCAGATCCTGTTCTATCTCGGTGGTCAAACATATCTACGAAATTAACTAACGGGCCATTAGTGTAACTACTGTAACTAGACGAATGTAAAAGTAATGTCAAACACTCCAACCTCTAGATATTTTTTGTAGAACTATTAATTTAGGAACAAATGAGCTTAACTAGGTGTAATAGATTAAGGATAGCATCAGAGAACATGGCGTTCGTTAGTTTAAAGAGTAGTCTGAGGATATTGTGGACGGCAACGGCGGCTCTGGTGTTCCTCACGAGGAGCAGCGCCGCGCCGACCTTCGGATACACCGACAAGGCGATGGTGAGTACTTACTTTATCTTATCCAAAAAAAATGGCAACAGATAATTTAATTTATTTGTGGCAAAACCGAAACGCTTTATTGGTTGAAAAATAAAATATAATTTTTAAATGGAACTCTGACATTGAAATGGATTTCTACATCAAAGGTCTCGTCCTCGATTTACCAATAAATTATCTCAATTAGTTTGGGCACGGTTGATTACTGTTAAATTAATTATATTGACTGCCTTGCTCAGTAATATTTAATGGATAGTGATTGTCCATAATAAACATATCGTAACAATGTTCAAAGTGATAAATGAAATAATTAATCACGGAGGCCTGTTGTTTAAATGGTTGTAAAGTGGTTGCGGATCTAAAAGTTCCGAGTTGCTCGTCGTATCATTAATCGATCATTATCATCGGAATCGGAAATGACTAGTGCGCATTAGTCACGATTTCCAAGAATTCCGCTCACCGATATCTCCGAAACAAATTACTTATATTGTCTCTGAGAGTTCCCCCGCCAAGCGGTATCACACACGCGTAGGTGTCTTTTAGTATTTCGTTCATTCATAAAACTAGGTATAGTCCAACCGAGATAAGTGGCTCGCCATTTGCAACAATACTAGAACAGATTGTGTGTCTTCTTATATCGCCGGTTTAACACGATACATGACTCACGCTTACCTTTTCACATATGTGTACGTATGGGTGTAGCAAAGATATTGGTCATAATACTACTTCAATGGGCGTTACGTCATTGGTGTAGTATTTGAAAAATACGCTAAGTTGTTGTGTATGAATCAATAGCCATAGAGTTAATCATGCAACAATATCCTTTTAGTCACTTAAAAGGTTACTTACCTTCAGGTGGTAATTGCCGTTATATCAAAGGTACCAGCTGTGGCTCCCCAGTTTCAGAGTTGCAAGAAACTCTGAAACTAATAGAAAATCAGGAATAGTGTAGATATCTGCCGGAGTGGGAGTTTTCTGAATTGGACCGAGCTAACGTACGCACAATAAAATTGGTGTCTGTCGTAATAAATGTATACTTGTAGAGTTCTCGTAGCTAAGTATACGCAATTGTTTGTTTTCTCGAAGAAATAAAAAAGCTAGTGACATAAATAGTACCTACATTATTATCATTATACCTACATTATGAT
Organism: Ptilodon capucinus; assembly: GCA_914767695.1. Classification (NCBI taxonomy): domain Eukaryota; kingdom Metazoa; phylum Arthropoda; class Insecta; order Lepidoptera; family Notodontidae; genus Ptilodon; species Ptilodon capucinus. The sequence continues at coordinate 7,453,784 of OU611811.1, forward strand.
GAACTCATTACTATGATTAGCAGTCGGTGTATTAACATGATCCTTATTCTCATTCTTATAGTCATGTAAAGAGGCATTGTAGATTTTTTTCTATAGAAAAAAAACATACCAATCGAATTGAGAACCTCCTCCTTTTAGAAGTCGGTTAAAAAACACTATTCTAAGTGGTTTGTACATAGGCTGACAGTTCAATAATAATGAGAGAAAACATTCCTTCAAATTAGTCGTAGATGTTTTCTGTATGAGTCACACACGGCGCGCGCGTAGTAAGTAATAAGGATTTATTATCTCAAAGGTTCTTGAAGAATAAATAAAATGTTAGTTTCTTGGAATCCGGCGCGCGCGCGTGTCTGAGTCACTGGCGGGTCGCGGCCGCCTGCTCGCCGTCAAGTTCTAGGTCATAGAGCACCGCCACTGACCGCAACAATGCCGCATATAACAAACAAGGAACATACTCGTACGTAACTATATGTAATTCAATTGGTTCAGTTAGCTACAAACTTTGTGGTCAATCAATCAGGACCGCATTAGTAATCTTAATTGTCTGTAATATAGCTAGATATTTATTACTAAGCAGGTAAAGTCCAAGTTTATTTTGATAACTTATTTCAATATAACATACAGAACCAATACTGTACATCGATGTTGATAGAGTCGTACTGTTAATAAACTACGGGTTGCTGTAAAGCAGCCGAAACGTCGGGAACATAAAAAACTAAGTAAACGCGATAGAATCCGTATAAAATAGTTTTATTTCAATGTTTAGTATTCGCGTAAATATAAGAAAACAATATGGATGTTTGTTGCTCTTTCACGCAAAAACTACCGAACGGATCTTAATAAAACTTTACAGTATTATTGTTTATACATCAGAATAACATATAGGCTATAATTTATAACGATATTGAATGATCAAAGTCTGCGCGGACGAAGTCGCGGGCAGAAGATTGTATTATCTAATGTGAGGTACAGCTGTGTTTATTAATACCTCACATTTAGAAATAAATAAAGAACACTTAACTTTCATGATATAAAATTAGACGAGACGGCTTGGTCTAGTGTTTTGAGCGAAGACCGCTTGGCGCGCTGCATCGGGTTGTTGCGGGTTCGATTCCCTACAAATTTCGGAAATGGCCCTTCCGAAATTTTCCCTGTTTTGGGTGTGACTGGGATCAGCCCAAGTTCATTATATCGTACCCATAGTTACAAGCTTTGCTTAGTTTGGGATCATACGATGAGTAGATTTGATGAGTTTTATCTAGATACAAAATTTAAATAATGTAATAAGAAGTCTGTAAAAAGTCGTGTCGATGTCAAGGTTAATGAGCGTTCCACTAACCCGCTTGTAGCTTAGCCGTGGTGAACTCAGTACCATGCGTAATCAATATTTCTTTTTTGAAGTGCCAGAACAAAGCAAGACAAATTACCATGCCTTATTCACAAGTGCGCTCATTATTATTCATAGGCTCTTTAAAATCTATGCCTGACTGTGAGGATACCGAAAGGAAAGTGACGCGGAAAGTAAAAGCAATAGGCACAGTTGGTCACTTGGACGTAAAGTAGGCCATTTTTGTTTACTTCTACATTTTACTATTTCAGTGCCGTAAAATTGTGATCCCTCTACAAACCATTTACAACGGCATTTGTCGATACTGAAGTTTAACAATGTCTTCTACAAATGTTGGGGGTAACTTTATCTATTAATTATTACTTATTATATAGAAGTTAAAAATATAATATTTCATTGTTTATTTGTACACCTAAATACCTACACTCTGTAATGTAGGTACTTGTGAAAATGTTTGCGAAATAAAATTTATAAGTGCATTCCATATAGATAGGGGATTTCAAAATAGATACCTACTTATAGATATCTACCGGTTTACGAGCATTGACTGATAGGTCGTTACATACAATTCATCTCATCGCATACACATACAATTTACCGATTATGTGTCGAAAAAGCCGTCTAATATCAAATACAAGTTATACTAACAGGTTGTGTCGGATATAAGATTTGATGGAAAAGCCATTTACATCTACGTTCGAAAGAATTAGCAACTACTTATTAGTTAGTAGGTACCTAATCGACGTCATGTCATAGATTTTTTTTAATGGCAGGTATTATTAGTTTTAAAAACCCCACAGATAAAGCGTCAATAGCTAAGTTTTAGGGGCCGTTCATACAAGTATAAAGTTTAATTTTCGATCTCGGTATTTAAATTATTGACGCCAGTCCACTCAAAAATCAAGCATTTAGCTTAGATGGAGGGGCTAGTAGGACTACTAGTAGTGAAATGATAATCTAATCTTACATTACTAAAAATCTTTAAAACATAAAATTTTGATTGTAAAAGATCCTTGGTTGTATAATACAGTACTTTCAGTCGGCGATATTCTATAACAGTTAGCTATTCGGATCGAACAGTTATGAAACATACACACCAAAGGCGCGAGTTGTAAACAAGTGATAACCGAAGTATTGAATTGCAGAAATCGTTACTAGGATACGGTTCATTACAGGCGAATGTCGCGCTGACATGATATTTTGTATTTGTTGCTATGTGTTCTCCATGTTGTATTTTGGTCCCAACTTTTAGGTCGTAGTACCTTACGTAAATCACGTGACAAGATGTTATGGTTAGCACATTGTCATTGGCAAGGCATTTCCTGTCATTTTAAACAGGTACTGTTATGATAAATGAATCCTTATACAGAGGGTCATTCCCCTACCTACGCTACGGGACAGAACAATAGCTCAGCCAGAAAGTGCCAAGAACCTGCTACGTTCTTTGTTTTCATACTTCTTACCCGATTCGATTAATGCGATATAAAAATTCGACTCGTGTCCAATACGTCGAGCGGACATCTCTCGGAAAATTTCCTTTGCGTTTAGAACAATGAACCGGTGTAACATAACCGTTGGCGTGTTGAAATGTCGTTACAGAAATATCTTCACGTTCTCAATGGATCCGAGATTTGTCTACGATTGTTTTGAGTGTTGTTTAATAAAATTATCATGTCCCGAGCATAACTGTCAGCGAGCTTTCAGCCGCCTCCGCCATTTTGGGAAAAGCATATCTTGGTATCATACGATCAGCCTAGAGGCTGCCTTAGACCGGCAGGCCTCCTAGATGGACGTGACAAAAAAATATGTTAACAGCACATTGCCACCGACAGTAAGTCTTTTAAACCTGGTCACGATTCACATTCCTGTGAACCATTTGTTTTTTTAATTCATGGAACATCATATATGACAAAAAAGATGATATCAGTCTCTAATATGTTGAAAGATTTTAAGTGATAAAGTCAACCTATGTTCAGTGAATACAGGTAGATGAATTATTAACGAAATAATGATGTAGGGCCATAATATTATGTTTCGTGTCCCAAAGGAGATATTTATATGAAGTGTGTCAATGACATAAATTAGCAGCTTATGTGCAAGATCCTTGGACAATAGCTGCTAGTGTTGGACTTGTGAAGACAAAAAGCGACCCGGTCATCTCAGTTACCGTAATATGAATAGACTTCTTTTTTGAATAACGGCTCCTTTTACGATTGCTATCAATGCAAACTGTCTGCAATTTCTCTTATAAGTACCACTATTTGGATAGTTCATTCCGAATTCTAGTTGTACAAGTTACCTATAACTAATCACGTAAGTAAAATTCCATCAATGTATGCCAAAATAGATTCGTTTTAGTATTTCTGATGAATTTTGTCATTTCTAGATAGTTTTTTATTATTATTGGATAGCATTAGGGCGCTGATACACTGTCAAGCATTTCAATCAAAACACATTTGGAAAAAAATTGTCAATTTCGTTGGTGCACTCGATATGAAAAGCGTGTAGTGATGATGGCCGAGATGATGGCGTGCGACAGCGGCCCTATGGCCGGCCGGCCGGTGTCAGGGTGTCGTTCGGTGCGCATGCGCGTCACGCACGCAGGAAGCGTGCGCCGACCTTCACCACGCGCGCCACGGCCGCCGTCCTCAGCCGATCGCTACTGCTTATTGTTCATCTGATTGTTACCATTTGTTTGCCCCGGGTGCCCCGACCACACTGTCCGCTGTATCTCCGCATCGATTACGCCGTTACTAATAGTGCACCGCACCATCAAACAGACGACCGTTTATAATTCAATACGTGAACTTGTAGTTTGTGTTTTTAAACGATTACACGAAATTGCACACACATTAGGCTTACGCTAATTTTAAGGACTCTGACCCCCATAACAGAGGTTAGCACGCGGGCCGGGCTACTCCTCCGGTGAAGCTGTAAAGGCCAACTCACGGCCAACAGCGTAGTCCATTAAAAAAAAAAAAACAAAAAAAAAAAAAAAAAAACGCGGGCCCGGCCGAATTAGGGGCAGGATAAAAAACGATTACACATCCTTAAAGTTACGGCACAGTAGTAAATTTCAATAAAGCTTGCATATTCCTTATAAAGCGTGCAGTGTAATGAAAAAAGTGAAAGACGGGATTGGATTGTATTGTTTTGTTATTCCGCTTTTATACTTTCTATTTATCGTGGCACGAAGATAAACCCGAGAATCTTATGTGTACACGTGTAACTGTTGATTGGCAAGCAATTAGCTGCTCAAAGTCTATTATATTTGAAAAGTAAGACAATGTGCTCGGGGTACACGTGACAAACGTGAGTTAATTGACAAAGGGCAGGTCAACTGTATCACAAAAACCATTTTCTACACTCTAGTACGGAAAAGTGATTTTTCACACGCGATAAATTGTATTTTAATCTTTCGATAATAGCAGTTTAATTGAAACTAATTGACATAGTTAACCTTCGATTGCGCGTGAGTGGAGCTGACTGCTTACGTATGACACGACCATGCGTGCGACACGGGCTTTGCGCACGTGTGATCTGCTATATTTTGCACGAGTTCTTTAATTAAACAAACCCTTTAGTTGGGTCATCGACTGAAGGCCGCCAAGGAACAATCCCTCCCCCCATAGTTTGCACAGACGATAACCAAACATATTATTTCTTGTATATAAAGTGTGTCATATATAAGTTTTAATGCAACGCTTTAATATATAGGTATGTGTTTCATTAACATAAAAGGATGACAGGAGTGGACAAACAAACATGTTGTTTAGTTATGTAAGAGGCGTCATACAAAATTAAATATTCATTTTATGTTTGTATCGGAGTAATTTATCTCTAATATGTACATTTTTATATTGAAAATGTACGTATGTTTCCTTGTATTTATGTATATACACAGCATTTATCGACATATAACGTCATTCATGAAACTACTCACGTTCTTCGGTAAATAAATCGCTGTAATCATTAGGACAGTAATGCGTGTACAAACTCCACAGGCCTATTATTTGGCCCATATATAAATACCTAAGTGGTATAAGTAGTTAATAATGCCATCGACCATTTTTTCCTTTACCTACTACTACTACTACTACAGCCCTCTTAACGTCCCACTGCTGGGCACGGGCCTCCCCTCAATGCGAGGGGGATTCAGGCCATAGTCCACCACGCTGGCCCAGTGCGGGTTGGCAGACTTCACACATCTATCAAGAACTAGACAAGTTCCCTCAGACATGCAGGTTTCCTCACGATGTTTTCCTTCACCGTTTCATAGCAAGTGATAATCTCGGATGAAAATGAGATTCGCACATAAATCCCAGAGGTGCGAGCCGTGGTTTGAACCCGCTCACTTTGATTTGCAAGACGTGCGTTCGACCACTCGGCCACCACTGCTATTTAACCTAATTCTAAAAATATGTACCACATCGTAACAGTAGGGTGGTAAAGTAAATCTTTAATTCTGATGTAGGTACATGAATAAAGTACCATTTGTTTCTAAAATCCGTACATGATTGTGAGCATAAGATTAAAATAGTATCTAGCAATTTTTCCCTATATTTAAATATTGTTTTATTATTAATACGAGAAAGAAGGTAAACATTAATTAACGCATTGTCAAAGATTTAATAAGTTGCATCGAGACGTAATTATGTGATTAGCATCCTTCCTTTGCTATGTACATTGAGTTTTATCTGTGAGGGGGCGATTTGTGACACGTTTTATAAATATTGATGAAAAGATTTTCATGTGCGCAGTAGGTACGTTAATCCGCAGTTTTAATAAGTGTGCCAGTTAATAAATATAAGTAACTAACATGTGTGATCTAATACTATGCACACGGAATGATGCGAATAATGTAGAGCACGAGGTGCCCGTGCTCGTTACCATCGGTATATACCTGCGTGGCACAATCTTGAATCGTGTCGATAAATAATAATGTACAAGTTGATGCAAATGCATGTTATAGATACCCCCATTTGTGTCAATAATAAATTAAACTATTCCGTTTAGTATTGGATGATTACCTTATGGGCAATGAAGCTGTACCTCTAAACAGTTGAGCTCACAGTTGATCATTGTTATGCGGTTATTCGTAAAGCTACTCAGAATCAGGCACTTGTCATTTTTTCCTTAAGTTCTAAAATAATGGTCATTTTATAAACTGTACCTATTATGTATATTGAATTACATTATTTATTTTGCACGCGTAAATAGAAATAACAGATGCGACGTAGGTACGGTTGTAACAATAGCGTGGGCGACGGGTCGTTACCATTGTAACGAGGTTCATGCAAACCTCCATTGCCTGCTCGGACTTCCATGAAACAGCAGTATCACCTAAGCCATACATACCACTTCGTATGTCTTGATCAGTCTTTTAAGGACTGTACGTTGCTATCTATGCTATCCTGTCCATGTTTTGAAGTCAAAACCCTATGTAGTTTTAACTTGATTGTCGTTCAAATAGTTTTGAAATTTTGTGGTTAAATCAGATAACTAGTTAGGAGATGTTTATACATTTCTGCACGTGTATAATATTCCAAGTATAACTATCGCCGCATCGCCCAGAACATATGCAGTTCCAGGAACAAAGGTTCTCTCACGTTGTCTGCATAATATGAAAGCTCAATAGATTAGTTACCAAGACAAAATGTCAAATATGTTAGTGCAGCAACAAATTATCCTTGTGATGGCGCCCAATGCCAGCGATTATCCAATACGATGAGCGATGTACGCAGTGATTAGATGTGATTACGTGCCGCATGCTTTACATCATAATAGCCTAACTAGGGATAATCGCCCGCAGCGTTGGCATGTATATTTTCCGCGTTTCTGTAATATGTACCCACCTTTAAGAATAGGATACAGATACATTGCACGTACCTCACCATACAATTTACGTAACATTTCATTATCATCACATACACTTTTGTGCAAGTACTTAATGGCATTTTTTTTACTTAGATACATTCTAAATTGTACCCTTACTTGATGAATAATATTTTTTACACATTTCGTTCAATTAAATCTGAAGATAAAAGTAAAATTTTTGTTACGGAATCTATTGGGCTCATTAAGTTAATTTTATTGCACTTACTTGTTTTGAACATTCCCACCCATTCCATCCCCTTTACTCTATGATGGTTAAAAATGTATAAAAATAGGGTTAGTTTTGAGCACAAATCATACGGGTAAACAATTATGGTGTCGATGAATAAAACCACTTATAAATAAAAAGTAATTATAAAAGTTGGATATTGACTTGCCGTAATAGCCAAGTAGGTGTAAATAATAATGGTGTAAATAAAAACAGTGCATCACTTACGCACAGTGTAAACAGAAGGATAGGGCGGAACTTGGCGTTGCTTGCGCAAACAAAGCCATTATGAGTAATCCGTATAGGTAATATAAAAACAAACTTTAAAAGTTAATCTCTCACGTACATTATCTGTATATATTTATGAATATATTGTGTGTCGAGTTCAAAGCTTGTCAGCCCACCATTCAAAGTTCGCTGTTGAAATATTTTTTAATGTTATGCTGGTGACTCAGTGCTTAGCACGTGGTTTTAGGCATTTAATTCATGTCTCGAACAGTAATCCTTTCTATTGAATTTCCCGTTAATCGATTCCGTTAGTTCGATTGAAGTAACTGGCTTTATGTCAAACGAATGACTTTTTGCTGATAAAGTTATTATTATTAGGTACTGAATATTTATAGTCAGTGGTTTTTATTTTACTCGTTTATTTCAATTTTTTCTTGTAAATTACATTTTTTAAATATGAATATTAAAAAAAATTGAAAATCAGTTCCCCACCGGCTTCTGGAACAGGGTTCTAGTTACCAGTGGTCACGGCTCCAGAGAGAGATACTTCCTCACTATGCGCGCCGTTTCCAGAAGTACTGTCTTCTGTCCCTTGATTTAGCCGTCTAACGCGAGCTTCTTCAGATGTTTGTCGAGGCTCTTGGCTAATAAGCCATGGGCGGAATCGACTACTATTATTATTAATTCCTATTATTTTTATTTATAGTCATTGGTTATAAACAAAATGCATCTATTTGGTCTTTGTATAGAGACTAATGTTGCATGGTTAACCTAAGTAAATAATAGGGTTGACTGCAATTAGCGAAGTTTAGTTTATGTGAATGGTCAGACTGTAATTTTAACAATTTAAACATTTACAAAGTTGTTTCTTTTGTCCATTTGCATTGTTTCCTAGCAATGGTGCGTAATACAAGCCGTTGGATGTCTCCTGAGGCGGTAAAATTTGCATGAGATAAGTGGGTCTGTGGAGCACCGCCGCAGGCACCGCGTTGCGATCGGCGCCTGCGCAGACTCCGACAGTTGCCCGTTACTCTCGGGGACACACTGACCCCGATACACTCACGAAATCATTATTTAAACGCCTCCATCAATAATCTTACTTACCCTCTTATTTAGGTTTCATGCATGTGAAATATAATTATCACTTATTCTCGGATTTTGCAAAAATAAATTTACTTTGGCAGCAAACTGCTACTTTTCGCGCTTGGTCGTTGGTCGACCAACTACCTACATACTTATATAAATTGCGACCATAGAATATACCAAATACCTCGTACTAATAACGACTATGGAGTGTAGAAGTAAAGGTGAGTCCCCTGTGTATTGAAAAAGTGTCCGTCGAAATGCATCAAATAAGGGTGGCACCACATTCGCATCAGGTGGCATTATTTTGACAATTTTGACAATGGTAATATATTTTTTAACTACAATTGCTATATTCATACCATACCCTTTGCCGACACCAGTGCCATTGTGGGAGGTTTTTGAACTGTTATTCATAGCAAACAGCTGGACACTTTTTCATATTTATTTCCCATAGGAGATGATTCTCCTTTACTTCTACACTCCATAATAAGAACCCAGTGATATCGGATATTATAGTCTGTGGATGTGTGATCTACAAAATATAATTTACATTTGTACAAAATCGTTGCGTTTCGGTTTGTTTGACAAACAATGGGCATTGATGACGGTCTGTGTCAGGGAAGTCAATGGCCTGGCCGCGGCATCCACCGAGGCCCAGCACACCCAAACCCAAAACCTGACCGATTCTTTCATTGTTACTCATCGGCATTGATTTATTAATACGGCAAGGTTTCAACACGTTGACATAGTAGATCATTGATTTATAAGAGACGTAAGTCATGATGTGACATGATGGGCACTTAAGTGACTTAACCATATATTCTTTTATATATGTAAACAAAGAAATACATATTTTTAGACATGGGTCGTGATGATATCTGCAAAACGTCGTTCGATTTGCTTAACAAATAGAAGAAATCTTTGGAAATGTGTTTAGTATTCAATCGGCATTGGGCAGACAATAATAAACATGGGCTTTTAGGGGTATTGACTGCGTCAGGATTAGCTGTCACATAATAGTATTCCCCGGCGTGAGAGGTACAAAGAGCCGCGGCTCGCGGTGCCAGCCGGAGTTATGTGCACGCGCATATTACGATGCGGCTCACGCACTTACGCACTGCCAACGACCAAGGTCGTCAATATCACCATCTCCCAACCGCACCATTACAAAAGCATCATTTTTAGCATTTAATACATTCCTATTTCAGACATAAAAAAAAACTACTACTACAGCCCTTTTTAACGTCCCACTGCTGGGCACGGGCCTCCCCTCAATGCGAGGGGGATTCAGGCCATAGTCCACCACGCTGGCCCATTGAGGCGGACCACGCTGGCAGACTTCACACATCTATCGAGAACTAGTCAAGTTCCCACAGACGTGCAGGTTCACCGTTTCATAGCAAGTGATAATCTCGGATGAAAATGAGATCTGCACATAAACCCAGAGGTGCGAGTCGGGGTTTGAACCTGCACACTTTGACTGCTTGAAAAAAAAAACATTGAATAAAAAATGATAACCGTTGACTTATTCATCATATTATTGCATTTATCTTATGAAAAGATGCATAAATAATAATACTGTAATGTAAATCGTGTTCCGTTATCAAACATTGAATAAACAATGAGCGGGTAACCTTGCGATGATGTGAGATAATGTCGAAGTACTTTAGAGAGATAAACGAGAGCAAGCAAATTAACGATCGTAATCCTTGTCTTGAAGAATATGTACACTGGATCTTACATGACAGGTACACAGGTAGGTACAAAACTTCAAGGCGTCATTTTTTTACTGTAAAGGTAGAATTACCTGTAAGTGTTGGAAAATCCATTTCAATGTCCGTGTGTACCTACAGTCATGCAGGAAACATTATTACGTCCTCTGTTTTCAGACGAGTTACATAAAACAAATAGCTACATTTGTATCTACCAGATTCAATCAGTCTCCATGAGATTGTGGGGAGTAATCTGTATATTATTTCATTACAAGTAGTATTGGTAGTTAGAAGTAGTTAGTTAAAATGTAGCTAGAGAAATTTCGTCAGAGAACAGAGGCCTATTCCGTCCTCGGATACGGCAGGCTGATGGCGACGACGCCTACTTCCAGATGTACCTGGCCCAGTACGGGTACCTGAGCCCGTCGGTGCGGAACCCCTCCAGCGGCCATATCATGGATGAAAGCTCGTGGCGGCGCGCCATCGCCGAGTTCCAAAGCTTTGCAGGCCTTAATGCAACAGGTTAGTATATAATCCAACTGCCGCTACATAACTCAAACTTCTGTGACCCGACCAAACATGATAGGAAAATTATTCTACAACTGACGTTAACCAAGTGCCAAGTGCCGTTTTTCAAGTGCCAGTTTCAGCTAATTCCAATATGAAATATTTTTTATCGGTCGAAAACCTATGTTTCACAACTTTGTATAGCGTCGATTTGATAGAGAAAGTACATACTTTCTCTATTTACATAAATATCATAACATTTTATATAGATAAGCGTTTATTTCAACTTTAAAAAAAGAACTGTTATTGTTAGATATGATTTGGCACACTGTGCTCATCGGTTGTCTTTTTATAATCTCTTCAACGTTCGCTTTATATTTAAACTACTGCCTTTTTAACGTCCCACTGCTGGGCACGGGCCTCCCCTCAATGCGAGGGGGATTCAGGCCGTAGTCCACCACGCTGGCCCAGTGCGGGTTGGCAGACTTCACACATCTATCGAGAACTAGTCAAGTTCCCTCAGACGTGCAGGTTTCCTCGCCGTTTCATAGCAAGTGATAATCTCGGATGAAAATGAGTAAAAGTAAAAGTGTAAAATACAAATATTTTTAAATTATTTATTTATTTAGTGATTTTAACGATTATTTGAGAACGTATTTAAAAAAAACAAACATTCAGTTGGTAACGCAAATGTTACACGAAGGTTCCACCGCCGCCGCCGCTGCCTGGCTTCACCGACCTCAAATATTCACGGACCATTTAACTTTGATGAAAAGACAACTCATTGTGGTCAGTGAAAGCTGAAATTATTTATTTTAATACTTGTGAAGCAAGGTTGGTATTATTGGATAGGCTTGGACATAGATATCTGTACAAATACCTTTTGTTTTGTAAAAGTGACTTAAGCTAATTTAAAGTTTATACTCTAAGAATAAATAATTCAACTAAAAATAACAGTTAAACTACAATATAAGCAAAATATTTGGCCAATCATTCTGTATCGTGTGAATCAATTACAATTATTCAATTTTGTTTATTTGTATAGGTAGATTTTATGAATCGTGTTGCACTTATTACCGGACTGTCCAAGAAGGAAGTAAGCCACCTGTTTTCTTTTCTTCTCCTGATTTAGGAACGAAACAAAATAGTTCAAGGGTTTACATAATGGGTTTATATACATGGGCTTATGTCTTAAATAAATAATTTGAATTGAATTGAAAATCAAACAAACGATATTTTATGGCCAAAACGATTGTAAGTCTTATGTGAAGTCTAAAGTAAAACAAAGATTTTCGTTATCCCCGGTATAAATATTATTTTTCTCAACGAATTAAGTACCTAAATAGTTCTTATGATGTGACTCGAATATTAATATCAAAGCAGACATTTAAATAGCATAGGTAATTTTTTTATGTAAACCCTTGAACTATTAAACGGTAGTTAGTTAAGTTTACATCGTCTGCAGTCGTGTAGCCTTGGTTCATTCTCATCACAGTTATTACAATCACACACATAAGTACGGAGCAATTTGTTAGTCTGTGCGATATCCACAACCAAGTATTTGAGCACGGTAGAATTATGTGGGCAGAACTCTTCAACAAGTCTTCGTACACGTACGTGCCTTGACACGAGAATTAGTTTATTGGTCTTGACTAAGACTGAAGGCAGTCTTGTTATGTAAGCAAATAACGCGCAGACGCTACATAAATACATAATTCATTATCGGTCACTGCACGAGTTCGAACGAGCTTGTCACAATCACAGCGCCTTATGATTCGTTCCAGGTTTTAATGATAGCATGTAAATTTGTTCCTAATGCGATTTACGTCACATTGACGCCATTAATATCGAGGCAAAAACTGAACCCACGATATGACTCAAATATAAATGATCCAGTTTTCTTTCTAAAGACGTCAATACATACGATTTTATAGATTCATATCAATCGACGTTATTGAGATAAATCTTTGTTTCTTGTTTGTAATCGAAAGTGTGCTCTCATGTTAACATCTCGTCAACGAACAATCGCCATTATAAATTCTTCCTACTATAGTGCTGCTTATTAAATATGAGTTTTCCTTATGGTGTATACATTTAACGACATTGTTATTCCCTGTAACTATGAATGTAAATGTGGCGGTCGACGCCGGTCGATGAATTCCAAGTCGCAGCTGATCATCGTCCGGCTCGACCGTAGTTCCTGATCGTTCAAAGTTTTCCGCGTGCGGTTTTGGTCGATGTGTTTGTATAATTACTTCCTCGTCATCGGCTGTTACAAAAAAGTCTATGTTTTGTCCTCTGACACCGCCGTGTTTACGGGATCTGTTTATAATGGACGCGCATATATTTACGTTACTTATGTACTTAATTTTATTTGCGGTAATGGAAGCAACTGATAAATAACATGACGCTAAAAACAGTTAAAATATACATCATAACTTAATGTTTACTCAAATTTTGAAGCAACATTATATGTCTTAACGTATTGTTATATTTTACAGGCGAGTTAGACGAGGAAACAACAAAAATAATGTCACTGCCGAGGTGCGGCGTACGAGACAAAGTGGGCTTCGGAGAGAGCCGTTCCAAACGATACGCGCTACAGGGTGAGTCAATGCTTTCTGTCTCCAGGTCACTCACATTGTTATTGTGTTTTGGCACATTCCCGCGGCATAAGCCTTCGTTTAAGATCGTTTCGTTTGGGTGTCCGCGAAATACCTATGATAATTTTACACAAACAAAGTTGATAGCGCAGAGGTAACTGCGATCTCCATCTTCAAAACAAAATTGATATAAGTATCAGATAGCACGTTGTTAAACTTTATTATATTTAATAATATCTGCAATGTATTCACTCTCCTAGTATTATTAATAACTACATTTGTATGTTAGGATCAAGATGGCGTGTGAAGAATCTAACATATAAGATCTCAAAGTATCCATCGAAACTGAACCGCGCCGAGGTGGACGCCGAACTTGCCAAGGCCTTCTCCGTCTGGTCCGACTATACCGATCTCACCTTTACACAGAAGAGGTCTGGACAGGTGCACATTGAAATCAGGTATGTGTTGAACATCTTTAGCTTACCTATTATCTTTCCATTGGTAGCAAAAACATATTGCTACTCTACTAACTAGTCGCATTTTACAAGACAGTGACATTTTAAGTGCAATCCATTTTATTTTGTTGTACTTCGTGTTCAACAAAATTGGGGTCAATGCCTAACCTTGTTTTGTATTTTTTTTATTGGTCTCACTAAGAAAAAACTCTCTCATTAGCTAGTAATACATTTGTATAAGTATTTGTGTATCGTATTGTATGTAAATTATATGTCAATGTCTGAAATTATTTCTAACATATTTTATAGTGCACCTGCCTTGTTTTCTCTGCATCACCCTAAGGTTGACTGGTAGAGAATGCCTTTGGCATTAAGTCCGCCTTTGTACATCTTTGTGCTATAGTAATAAAAAAATAATTCTTATTCTTCTCGAACATAATTAATTAAATATTTACGCATGCTTTTTGCATTGTTTCGAAAGACTAAAACTAACAGTGAAATCAATAAGCAAAGAATAATAGGTTGCTAAAACTTATGAAATATTCGACCCTATTCAGTGTCTCGTTACCAACATTCTAAATGTAATTTCCGACTTAATTGAAGTTTATACAAGAATTAGGTGTTGGTACGTGCGAAACTAAATAGAATTAGTTGTTCGAGGTTTGACCGGACAGTTTTGAGTCGCGGTCATCATTTAGATCGCCGCAGCGATACTGTAGTAGGTGCACAATCACGGTGGCCGTATTGTGTGCGGGGTTATTTGAATCGGTAATAATACGTTTTTCGACACAATCCACGGTAATCTGTGTTGCGTAACTGAACACGAACAGTTGTCATTGAACGAGTCGTAATGCACATGACTACTACCTATTAATGGGAATGACAAAACGTTTATGTAAAAACGAGTTGTACAATGATGAATGAATGAACTTTTTATGATAAAGGGTTAGAAGGTTTTGACTGCTACGGAAGCAAAACTCTACTTACCTCAATACAAAACGTGGTCGAAACTATATTTTTTAATTTAATTACGGGCTTAAACTGACTATGGCCTAGAGGTTTGACGGGCCACCCTCGCAGCTGAGATGTTCTAGGTTCGATCCCAACCTGACCAAATGACAAGAGGCCACACATGTTACAATCATTTAGCATAGTTGGTGGAGCAAGCAGGACTACCAGTTTACTAAAGACTTCTTTGAGCGTCTCTAGAATTTTTTTTTTCGTCTAGGTTTGAGAAGGGTGAGCATGGAGACGGCGATCCATTCGACGGACCCGGAGGCACCCTCGCACACGCTTACTTCCCTGTAAGTACAAACTCATGCCTTCTAACCTTCACGTTATAAATAGCAACAGTACACACAGCCATATTGGGTAACGCAAAAAACAACATAAATGATCGAATAAAACGATCGAAGAACGTTTAGAAAATGTTGTATATAAATAATGATGTGTGATTTTGAATAATGAAAAGTAACGGATGTAACACATTGTCGTCTGAACAGTGAAAGTACGTTTTGTGTTAGTAATATGATAATCACATGTCTCATTGTGACTAACAAATTATAATATTCGTTCCGTTTAGCTAGCGTTAACTGTTACTGTAAATGCTCTATTATATTATGAACGGTTTGCTAAACATTAAGATGTAGGCCGGCCGACAATGCGGACTTTTCCTTTTAGATAGTTTTTCGGTCACAGGCTCGAGACATACCTATCAAGAAATTTTAATGTGTTGTTGAGAATCATCGTTTTTGACTGTGCTATTGTTGCTTCATCTCAACTCGGAAAAACAAACCGCGTAATATAAATTAACCATTGCAGAAGTGTAATTAATTGTTTTCTCGGAAGCGTCTACGTGCAGTCTCTCGTTGTAGTATTCAATCACTGTAATGACAATGATTACGCCGAGTTAGCCGCTGTTTTCCTTAATCCACGCATTATTTGTCACAGGTCTACGGAGGCGACGCTCACTTCGACGACGCTGAGATGTGGTCCATTAACTCGAAGAGAGGCACCAATCTCTTCCAGGTATTGTGAAAATGCGTTTGAACTGTCATAAATGAGTCTATATAGTCTGTAGGTATTCTCATCTCATAGTGGTAGAGTGGGTAGATACTCTAGAGATGCTTTGTTATTCTCATTCCAAGAACTTAACAAAATATTCTTCACTTTATCCACATTTCAATTGTATAAAATAGCACAAATTCATAAAATTATTTTCGCGATATGAACATAGAGTAACTAGAGAGCCCATATCGACTCCGCCCTGCGGCAATTTTTTTGACGTTTAATTGACATCCGCCATTGTAGTTGTCGGATTAAGTAAGGCAAAAAATATAAACAAACTGGGATACATCCAATATCTTTGCCGTCATCATCCATTTTTTTTAATACTGTGTATTTATTGAAATTGCCATTGCTATTAATTACTCGACACTGGCTGAAATACCCGATAAATGCAGGTGGAGCCATTTCTCATCTTATTCCATTAAAATATCATCATTTCACCCATTTCGTAAAAAAAGAAGAAGAAGAAGATAAACAAACTGCATATTTATTGACACTGTTTTATAGTAATACTGTAACACTCCTATTTTATAGTAGTAAATACAAACGTTTAAATACGTGAGTAAGTAAGTGAGTCCTAAATTTATAGAAAGCTATATTTCATTTCTATAAAGTTAAGGTAACTTTGTAATGTCGGTATCTCCAGGTGGCGGCGCACGAGTTCGGACACTCGCTGGGTCTCTCGCACAGCGACGTGCGCTCGGCGCTGATGGCTCCCTTCTACCGCGGGTTCGACCCCGCCTTCCAGCTCGACCAGGACGACATACAGGGCATACAGGTAACATTACAATTATACCATATTTTTAAAAGTTATGTCTCATTTATTGTTGTTATGTAGATCAAAAAGTATATACGGTCGAATTGAGAACCTCCTTCTTTTTGGAAGTTGGTTATGAATGACGGTTATGAATGAAATGAATGATTAATTAAATTTGGGGATTTATCTTTGGAGCTGTGAGCATGTATGTTTTTTGACGACAGCATAACCGAGTCTCTTGAATCACATCCGGGTGGTTGCGGGTTCGATTCCCGTCAGTGGCAAAATACGAAAATGGTCTTTTCGAAATTTACCGTGATCAGGGTGTCCCCGGGATCGCCCCCAGTCAAGTACCCATCGTACAAGTAGTACTAGTAGTATGTGTTGTCTGGCGATGTTAATTTATGAACTGTGGTGTGTAGGCCCTGTACGGTCACAAGAGCCAGACGGACATCGGCGGCGGCGTGGGAGTGGGCGGCGGGTACCCGGCGGCGCCGAGCGTGCCGCGCGCCACCACGCCCGCGCCCTCCGCCGAGGACGCCGCGCTCTGCGCCGACCCTAAGTTCGACACCATCTTCAACTCCGCGGACGGCGGCACATTCATATTCAAGGGTGAGTTTGTCTATCTCACATCACATCACTTTTGTCTATATCACATCATATCACCCCTGTCACGGATTAGCTCGGTCGCTCTCTGTCTAATTTCGTACGAGTGAAACCAAACAACATCAAGTTATTTCGTGACATACGTCTCATCTTGGCGCTCATGCTACAAGTTCTGATAGTAGCACGTATAGCCGTGAACACGCCGAAATAGCCTTGGCATTTTATAATGATGACGTACGTACATTTTATGTACTTACGCATTTTTTTTTTAAGTTATTTCTTTAAAAACCTGTACATTAAACTTATTCAAATGTTAACCTGAATAGTTACCTATACATTGTAGACATACATTAAAATATAATAGTATATGTATGTATGTCATACAGAATAAAGGTGTCTCGTGTCACAGACACCCTGAAACCCATGGTTCGAAAGTTATTTTGTTATTTCCAATGTCACCTACAGAAAAGGTTAAAGCTGTAAATTAAAAAGTTTGTATAATAAGTACCTACCTTCATATGCGTAATGATATTAAATTAATCGGCCTACTTTGGTGGACAACTTTAACTTGTCCGATGTTGATTAGTTTTTGGAATAATTTTGACGAGGTCTAGTATTAAATATGCTTACACTCTAAATTATAAGAATCTAGTTTTTGCATGTATCTTCTACGTAGTTATACATTTAAAAACTTTATTAAAAAAATAAATTTCATTATTTCGTAAAAAAGAAAAAGGAGAAGAAATGGTTAATAGATTGATTGTAATCTATATAATGACGGATATAGGGTGAAATGACTCCAGCGCCATGTCGGCCATATTGAGTTATATACATCGTAGTAATCAGCGATTTTTTTCCGTCTTTTGAGCTGGGTTTCGTGGAAAGTTACCAAAATGGCGCTTGCATTATTTCGCGTTTTAATCGTCGATATGGACACGCCACAACTTGAGAACGACTTTACCGATTTCTATCATCCTTTTTTAAAGTTTTCTAATACTTTTGTAGAAGGTACTTACGGGAAAAGAAATAAGAAAGGGTTAGTGTTCTCAAATTTCTCGCGTACGAAGTCGCGAGCTCAGCTTTTCTATTAAATTCGTGTTCCGAATGATGTTAAATGAAATTATTTTATGGGCATCAATATACAACAGTACAGAAGGGTTATGATTATTGTTGGTAATGTAATGTTCCTAATGATAATGGTTCAGGCGAGCACTACTGGCGGCTGACGGAGGAGGGCGTGGCTGCGGGCTACCCGCGGCTGATCGCGCGCGCCTGGCCCGGCCTGCCCGGCAACATCGACGCCGCCTTCACATACAAGAACGGCAAGACATACTTCTTCAAGGGCTCCAAGTACTGGCGGTACAATGGACAGAAGGTGGACGGCGAGTACCCCAAGGAGATCAGCGAAGGTGAGGCTTGGTCACGAGTGAAATCTTTTTAAATCACTTTAAAACCAACCCGTATGTTTTTATGTTTAAATATTTCATTACCCCAGACAATACGCAGAGTGAGAGTGTCTTACATTATTTACTTTTTATGGCATCGTTACTCCTCATGACGTATTTTCCGATTCCATAATGATTTTAGGTTCACATCAAATTTTCCGTAGATGTGTTAATTGATTTCGTAGTAGCTATCCATAAGTAAGTTCATAGTAGGTATCTACGTCAAAAATATTACCCAAAAGCGTCATGCCTTTTAACTATGTCGAAGTAACAATTCGGAAAATAACTTATAAGTCTGTTCCTTTGAATGAAGAAAATCGTAACTCTCGCGGTAACTTGAATGTTTCTAATTTGTCCATAAGGTTTCACTGGCATTCCGGACAACTTGGACGCGGCGCTTGTGTGGTCCGGGAACGGCAAGATCTACTTCTACAAGGGCTCCAAGTTCTGGCGGTTCGACCCGGCACAGCGCCCGCCGGTGAAGGCCACCTACCCCAAGCCGATCTCCAACTGGGAGGGCGTGCCGGACAATATCGACGCCGCACTGCAGTACACCAACGGATACACGTATTTCTTCAAGTCCGGGTCGTATTGGCGATTCAATGACAGGACGTTCAGTGTGAGTGCACGATATGTAACTGTATATCAGATCCGGGTCCTAGACTATTATGTTTTGTAAATAATATGTTAGCAACTAAAAATAAAGGTGCTGGATACGGTGATCTAGATTTCCATCGGCGAGCTGTATATTTGACTTGAGTCTCGTTCAAAAGTCTGAAATTACAAATGACCAAAAGTCACAAAAACTTCCGTTAAAGTTTATGTAAGAGTAAGGCCACAAAAAAGATTTTTTCAAAATTTGTTGCTAGCAAAATCATTGGCTAAACACGATGGACAACTTTTTAAAGGCTGAAAAAAACTGATGTGAGGATGACACACGCTTGACATAACGCTATCCAAACAAGATGGTGATCAGCCCTCATGTTCTAATCGTTTTCGTAATGCAGGTGGACGCGGACAATCCCGCGTTCCCTCGCGCGAGCGCGTTCTGGTGGCTCGGCTGCAGCTCGGCGCCGCGCGGCACCGTCGGAGGTAACGCGCGACTCTCGCACATCAACGCCGACACCGACACCGACGACGCCGAAGACGACGTCGGGGACATACTGTTCGACGCAGGTAGGCCGGGGACCCCGCCGCGACACACTCGACTGTGACGACGACGACGATAACTACACGCAACAAAATGATGCACACTGGTTCACTACACGAAAGGATATATTGGACAAAAAACTGAGTGGTAAAAGATTAAAGCCCTGGTCAAAATTCGCTCGCGCTATCAATGATATTTCTTTGAAGAATGAGCTCTTTCTATGGGTTTGACGCTTGAGGGTCAACGACCCAGTAACAGTGTCAATTGTCGATTGACCCTTTATAACGATCAAATTATAAAAGATTAATATTTATAGTAAAAAAATGATAATATGCAAAATTTACACTAGGTATTTTTGTGAAATTTAATTAGCTGAGAATTAAATTTAATTATTCAATTCTAATCTAAGAGTTCTTGAAACACGATGTTTATCATGCATTAATATTAATTTTGAGCCCCGAAATGGATTGATCGTTGATTGAGTTGAAAAATACATTTAAGATGGTTGAACAAATGAAAACAATTTAGATTGAACTGGGTAGCTCTCGACTTTACTGACGATACTTAAGTGACGATTTGTCTTCCAACTTACAACTCTAGTGTGATTATGACAGAGAGCGTAGCACTATGACTGAAAGACTGTAGGGACGTTACCACTAGCCATAGTCCACTGATAAATGTTCGCTCTGTCTCCTTGTGTGGATGTCTTTCTATTAGTTGTTTGTTATATTCTTCCCGTTGAACCTATCTTTAATCATTTACCGTTGTCTAGACCCAACTGAGTAATTAATCATACATGTTTAATATATTTTGTTATCCATAATTGTATACCTTCATTAACATAAAGTTACAATCCATTGAAAGCGGCCTTACAAAACACTTTTATTCCCAAAAGTGCAATTGTAAATCGTTTGTTGATGGATTGAAATTTCTATAAATTGAAAGGAAAATATTTACCAAAATTTTCGGTTGAGGTTTTCATTGACTAACAAAAATAATATAAATTAGATTTTCATTTACTAACTGTTAATTTAACAAAATTTCGGCTTAACTAACTGCTAATTATGTAATAAATAACGCGTCAAAGTATACAGCGATAGTTAACCCAGATAGCTCAGCTTGAGTACGATGTCCGGGCATGGCTTCCGTGGCGATGTAACTAACCCCTTGAGTATGGTGCCTTGTGTTGTGTGCGGAGTGGCTTGTGGTGTGAGCGCAGTGGCAGACGGTGGCGGCTCCCTGCCGACCTGGACCGACTACGCGGCTTGGGCGTCTTCGAACCTACCTGCAGTCGTTGAGACCCCTGGCAATACTACACAAACATAATACCTATAAAAAATCTTTACAAGCCACGGTTTCAACGACGCCGTCGAATTGTATGTTTGTTTTATTATGAATATTATGTTATACACCACATTGCAACGCAAATAGAAATTGTTGCGGCACTTGCACCAACTCAGTACCCGTAGCTAATTATATAAAATGAAATATTTTCTGAATCTGACATTTACGTTAAAAATAATTAACAACTACTTTTTTGAAGTCGGTTAAAATATCAGTGACGATTCGAAGTATGTAGTTTTAAAACTAAAGGTTAATACACGAACGTAACTGTTGTCGGTTCAGTCAATATAAGTGTTGTGAAATTAAAAATGTAAAGTACCTAATCACAATGTTTGTTGAATGTTGCACCAACATTTTGAGTTCTTAACTTAAGTTGTCACTCACATGAACAACAAGTTATTAAATTGACCAATTAATACTATAATTACACATAAAAACCAAAGGTGCTTGGTTCGTGTTCACGTTTCGATATGTGTGTGTGTTTTGTTTCTAGGTGTAAAATCATCCGCTCCGCGATCATTCTTCTGGTTCAGGAAATAGCCTCGGTGGAGTGTTCCTGAATTTTGTACATAGAGAAATTACATAAAGAACAAAGACTCAATTAGTTACATAGACAATATAAGCGAATACCAGTGAGATTATAGAACATAAGCGGTGATTTTAGTACCGGCGAGCTTGTCACGCGATGCCTGTACGTTATATTTCATTACACGTTACTGTCTTGGATTATGGGGATCTAAATTGAGCGTAAGCGGACTATCAAGAAATGTAATATTACCAAATTTTGTAGATACTTGAAGTAATATTTTATTTAAATTTCTTTTACGCTCCGTTTAGATTTGTTGTATGTGTATTGCATGGTATATTGTACGCTTTCAGCTTATTCAATATGTGTAAAAACCTGCGCGGTAGCACGTTGCATTTAAATACATTTATATAACGCTTTGCCTATCACTTGCACTTAACATTCAAATTCAAACTCAACATTAATTTTTTAATTATTTTGGTTGAATCATTACTATTTCGTCGGTGTTTTATTCAGCATATATTCACGTTAGAAATTCCGCCGGTTTAGTAACGTACGATCACACGGAGGTACTTCGTTATTTTCATTTGGTTTTGGTGTTCAATAATTTTAAATGATATTTATTATGATATTGATTAATGATATAAATGATATTTAATTTATAAATGATAGCTGCAAATAAAGCTGTCGTTTCACAGGGAAATTCAAGCACAGCGTTAAAGTTATCGTGTTGAATATTTAAGTTTTGTCGTCCTCTACTCGTCTTGCTTTACGATGAACGAAGACCATTATCGACACAACAGCGTAAGATATTTTTTGAACAGTATTGGCAAAAGCACCGTTTCGTTCGTTGATTTGGTTTGTTAAGCACGATAAATAATTATCACAAGATCTTCAAACATCTTTCTTTACTTTAAACAGTGCTGTGGAAAAGTGTATTGAAATAAAAATGAAACTAACTACATCCGATAATTCGGCTCATCAAGTAGAATAGACTAATTGATTAAAACAAACTATACGTACGAGTGTTCATAAACTCGTATAAGTTCGTAGAGTAGTTTTGTAACTAACTTAGTCTAACGCATGTAACTGACATAGTACGAATTGTATTTTTAACATAGTTAGTATGTAATTTACTTTAACATACCAATATGACGAAGATAAATTAATTATAATTGACAAATTCTGCATGTAAATTCGCGTTCTGATGTCGAATTGTAATTTAGTGTGGGATGTCAAAAGTAGTGTGCACATAGGGGTATCGGTTGCGGTGATATAAAGCTACCTTGCTAAAGGCAAGTTAATGTTTCAGTGATCAGCGTTCAGTCTGACGGGGCTAGACTGTAGTGACGTTGTCTCGTGGCCGTGAGCCGCTTCATATAATAGGAGGGCTTACGTCCTCCGCCGCGACATCACTCATCCGCATCTGTAGGTTTATTTTAATTTCATTATGATTTCATACCGTGAACTCCGACGTAGCACGAAATAATAATTACGAAGGTGTCATAAAATTCAGATTAAGTTAATGTGTTCTATTACTGGGATACTATGGGATTACTGGGATACTACCTACATGGAGTTTACGGTTAATCATTTTCACATTCATATTTTGTTTTGTGTCATAATAAGTTTATCGCACATGTTGTTCGTTGTCGAAACACTTAACGTTGGTAAATCACCAAGACCACCGCACATTGCACTGTATCCTCACCCAGTTCATGTTAAGCATGCGTTCCTGTGTATACAGATGGTCCCGAGTCTTCGGGCGGCAATAGCGGCGCAGGTCGAACCGCGCTCGTGTCGCCGGCGGCGCTGGCGGCAACACTGGTGATGGCGGCGGCGTTGCGCGCGCGCGCCTAGCGCCCGACCCGCGCCTCTCCTCGGGTCTCGCGACGCTGACTGTGATCGTGTACTGTGTGCCTGTTCGCGTTCGGAATATTGTGTATAGCGAACGCTCCTGCTGTGATGACGAGTGCGCCTTTTATATACTGTTGCGAGAAAGATAATTTAATGCGAAGTCATAGTTTTTATACTTAATATAAATAGATGATGTAAGCTCGAGTGTGATATTGACGTAAGCGACGATTTTTTTTATATTAAAATATTTAAATATACCGCTCCAAAGTTTTTTATTATGATTCATTTCATGTTCGACGTTAAGGGTTATTTTAAATAATACTCGCATTTTGTATTTTTAATCGGTTTATTTAACGTTTTTCTGGTTCTCCAATAATTCCTCTTAAGTTAGTAATTACAAGTTTATATGACAATATTTTTCGTTTTTATTCCATTTTCATAAACGTATTTTTTTAATAAACATCTCCACAATTCATCATAACACGGTCGTGCGACCTACTGTCTCAATCGTTCTAACTCTTAGGAAAATGCAAATAATAGGAAATTTCAAAATCTGCCTACGATTATTTGAACGTGATTAATTTTACTTCGAGTGTCGAACGATGTCTACATGCGGCGGGGCTGCGAAACTGGGCGGGCTACGCGGGCGCTACGCTGCTGCTACGGCGTAGACCAATGTAGCGCTCGCTTAAAACTAAAGTCCATCACCATCCGTAACCCCTCGCCGCAGACTAACGGCAAATACAGTGATATATAATATTCCTAACCCTGAACCTATACCTCCATACAAATTCCAATTCATCTAAAGCGTCATAAAGCTTTTTGTTCTGGGAAGTAATTTGAAGCGCCATATTTAATTAATCAATATTTTATATTAATGTGGGCGCTATGATACATAGTATTGGTAAATAGGAAAACATTTATTTTCCGGCAAGAGCTGTACATTTGGACGATGGAAATTTTGGATTGTATTCACCATTAACTAAGAAGATTGTTAATGTGACAATCCGATACAAGAGATCAATCACTTGCAAAATTTAGTGGGGTGAGAGTTAGCCATATTATATGCCGAGAGTATTCACCAACAAAGTTAATAATCATTTAGAAGACGTAAAATAAGACTTATTACACGATCACTACTCGAGAAACACCTACGACACATCCTAGATCATATCAATATATCGCAGCCCGCGTGCTGTGCAGTGCGCCATGCCCCCGCGCTCCTGCTTACCCTTGTATCGTTATGAGTTAAGATTTTATACTACGCTACCTCTCTCACTATCAGTTAGGCATTTTATTTATAGAGATTAAAATTATTTTCAAGCGGCCCTGAGGACATTTTGACCATTATTTAGTATAATTCCCTTCAACTTGAGACTGTGCAATCCTAAATACATACATAAATAAACGATTATAAACATAAGTACATTTAACTTTAGATGTAGTGCCTCGAAATCCTCGTAATCATACATATATTTATATGATCTAGAACTCTTTAGGAATAAATGTTTAATGCATTTTTTTACAGAATATTTATTGTAATTAAACTGAAGGAACACTCAATCACACGTTCTTGGCGATCAGTACAAAATGTACGGTGAAGTGTCCAGACAGTGTAAGTAATCGTACGATGGGGATGAGCGGCTACGGCCCCCGACTGGAGCCAACGTAACGCTATCAAATTAACACAAAACATTTAATTTTAAATAGAAATATAACACTAATTACATACATTATATTAACGCTAATTTATGAACAGACATTTGAGTGCAGCAAGTATGTAGATACATCCCAGGCATTTGAAATCGTCCGAAAATTAGTTTACAAACTGTTCAGGTGTCATCATGTTTTTAAATATTATTAAAGGTACAAAAGTGGACAATATTTTAAGCATACGCTATGTTACTATGTATCCGTAGGTATTATATTTAAAATAACTGATACAAGATCTTGGTTAGTTTAAAAAAATGTTATTTCAATACGTCTTCTAAAACCCTTGTTTATGGATAGAATTGCCAGTATATTCTGATTCTCTGTTCTGTTACCTACATTTAACTTACTCCTGTGGGTATATTTAAAAGCCATAAACAAGACTTGGGTCTCAGAATAGTATTAATGTACGAAAGTTGGCAAATGTATCTCATTATTTAGACATTATTATTTTAGGGTCGGCCCTTGGTGTGGGACGTATATGTTGACACCCTGGCGCCGTCGCATCTTCCAAGCAAGTCTCTGCGTGTCTGTGCTGCTGCTGCTGCAGAAGCGGAGCTCAAACGCCACAAATATAGTAGCCTCTCAGGAAGTTAACTGTTTGAGCCGTTTGGGGTTCAAACTCTAGGTTCGTGGGGCCCAAACGCGCGACTTCTGTATAACGAAATAGCAGCGCGTCTGTTCACCGCTTCACGTGACCGGCGGGCTGGCTTTTATTTCGCGCAGCGAATAGGTAAGTCCGGTAAGTATCCAGAGCGGAAATGCGGCCAGCCTGCTGGGAACTTTTGGCGTCGATAATTTACTATCTTTACCACTGTATTTTACTCTCATTGTATCTAGTTTTTAATGTAAATAAATGAATCATTTCCATTCTATTAAAATGAGGAGGTAATTATATAATTACACCAATAGCCCACTCATGTACCTTTATTGTATTTCAATGCAAATATCTACACTCAGAAATGACTTAGATTTATCTACACATGTGCTTATAAAATACATCAAATAATAAAATAAAGTGTGTAATTTAGACATGTGGGTACTCTCAAGAGAAACTTTCGGGGTTGAAATACTACTAAGTCTAATAATCGCTTACTAATGGCGGTTCAGATTAAAATAACGTACAAATAATTTAAATCTATTTATATGTATTATGTATTCGATACATCATAAGACTTTGATACATATCCATTTGTGTCTTAATGTTACTTAACTCCTTCCTAAGTACTGGTAACATTGAAGGCCATATCGTACAGTAGTACGCACTAATCGATCGAACCGCAAAACAAATGCCTCACGGCCAAAAACCTGTGCCTACAGCAAAAAAGCGGAACAGAAAATATATTTGTTTGTACGGTAATTTGTGCTTTAAATGTTGCTTGTATAAGCAAGTAGATGGCATGACACAATGGGTCAGGGAAAAGATCATTCGTATTTTCGCAACTTGGTAAAATGGCACTTAGTTTCTAACATTCCATTAGATCCTTAGACAGCATTTTATTTTTTAAGGCTTGAGTAGTATTCGTTTCCGGTATTGTAATAAAATTCCATAAGTCCCGGTACACTGAATCGTAAAGACGCAGGCGCGTGAATTTTGTCGCGCCTGTGATATAACAAATTTCGTCCGTTCTCAATTTATTTTAAAATTAATCATGTCACCGCCTTAATGGGTACAAGTCGTCCAACCGAGGAGATTCGGTTACAACTTCATACACACAAAATATGAAGACTTTCCCCCAAACTATTATTTCATGCCAAATTCAATAAGTACCTACGTGTAGGAATGTAGTATTCTAGTGATCATCTATCTCGCCACCTAAGTGAAACACATACTTTTCAACGAAATAGGAGTTTCTAATTTTCCGCCGGTTGCCTCTCCCGGCACCACTGTTTCTGTGTCTCTGTTCTGTTAAACTAATAAATAAGTAGATACAAAAACACCGATCATGAATTGTATTCGTTGTTTCTTAACATTCGGTGTGGTATTAAAAGTCTAAACATATTATAATGCAACTATTACCATGAACGTACAAAAAAGGTCGAACGATCTCTCTAAACAATAAGCGAACCTCTCATAAACTAATCAGCGCGCTTGTATGTTGTATCTGACAACACACTTGCAATCATAGTAAGTAGATCGTCACCTATACGATTTTAATTTTTAGGTAATGTTTCAATTCGATACAATGCTTCGATTTTGACGTGAGTGGTGTGTTCGTCTTTTTATACGTCCATGGCTAATACAAACGTTATTTCTTCATTTGATTGCATGTCGTTTATGACGACTGTCTTAAGTACAGGCGCGGTGTTGATAGTGTATATCAAAGCAGATGTTAAGGTGATAAAAAGAAGACAGATTGGTAATAAATATTACCTACCATGAATCCATCGGGACGCTTTGTTAGGTACAAACCTTACTTACATTTTTTTCTGATACTTACACACAAACACAGATCTTGATGTGCTCCAGATTTAAGATTATTTTAATACCACCACCGAGTCCTTACAATTTAAACCCCTATGCATAGCGACATCTACTGGCAGTCATCAATTTTTTTTTACCATACATCGTATAAAACACACCATAATAGACAATATCACGGACAAATTTTATCAAGCCTCATAGAAAACAAATGTTGTTCAAGCACTAAAACCCGTTAACATAACATTGATAAAATGTACAAAACTTCGATTTATACAACTACAATATTCAGTTACTTTATTTGTTATATGTGTAAAGGCTACAATTTGGTGTTTCGCTTACATTACTATATTTTGGAGAATAATAATGTACGTAAATACAATTTAAAAACACTTAATCATCGATGGACGACCCCGAAAGCACGTTTCTCTGTTTTGTGCGTGTGTGTGACAGTCAACTGAGTTGTCGCGCAAAGTAACGTGACGGACTTAACATCGAACAATACAGCTAGTTAATTCCAGAGTATTGAGTTTAATTTACAGTGGAATGGGGTAGAGAGCGGGCTCACCGCGGGCGGGCGGCCGCCAGTGTGCGGCAGCAAACAGTACATTCACAGGTGAACAACGGTAAACGAACGATTCTTCGACGGCAGACGCAGCACCAACGTGCCTAGTTTCAAATCTACTAATCCATTACTCCCCAGTTACATTTTACAGCTAAATACATACATAAGTTTTCGTACACTGCTTTACATAATCAGCGCTCTTTCTTCAAATATTATTTGTGCGTTAAACATTTACACTTTATTTATGTACATCAAAACATACGTATATCATTCAAAAACATAATGTATACGCTATCACCGAACGTTTAACGGAACATTATTACTTATAACACACATGTTACACTAAACCTACAAAGAGGGCACCGTGTCTTGTGAACTGGTGAGACGGTGGGCCGACGCGGCCGACGCGCACCCGGGCGCTACTAAATATCTACCAACTACTCCGTCCGAGGAAGACAGTGAGATAACGAATCTAGTGGTGAGTTCTTTTCAAAATTCGTAACATTGGGATAAATAGCTGTATGCTCATGTATATAATGTAGACACCATTATAGTTAGTCTGCGCTGCGGAGGTTAAAATGAATATTTTGTTTATCGAGTCGCTATTGAATCAAAACGCTAATTATGAACAACACCCGAACCGAACTCCTCTTGGTCTTTCACTATCTACTCTAGTTACGTGACGAGTGAAGATATCGAGAGAAGAGGGTGAGGATACCCACAAGAAGGAATGCACGGTCAATGTGTAAGTTTTAACGAGTGCTCCAAATTGTTCCAATTAATTATGTTCTAGTAATTCATTTTTATTACTAAATTTTAGACACCTTTTTAAATTGTATATAAATAGAAAGACGAAGATATATATGGTGAAGGCGCACCTACGCGGTCAGGCATCGTCAAGTGCGAAGTACTTTACTGGTTAATCGTAAAATTCAAGTGCATAGAGTTTAGATGCGCTGAAATAAACGTAGGTATATGCAATTTTGCCTATGATATTCTACTTAAGTCAATTTTATGATAAGTAATAGTTAGCCAAACAATGTTTATTTTATCATTTGATTTTTATTTAGGTATTACCTCAACTGGTTCGACCGCGACCTTTCTACAAGCATCTATTTTTATTTTAAAGGCTTTCGAATCCTAAATCTACTGTAATTTTTGTATCAGGGTATACACTATGGCCGTTAACTTTCGTCTCAACTGTATGTTCATCGAAGGTAATGAAATATAGGTTACACGGTTAGTAGAATTAAAGCAATATGGAGAACTAAGATGGAATTTAATTAATGATTACGAGCGCAATCACAGAAAAAAAAGTTCTTTAGCGTTACGTAAGAGAAGCGGTATTATTAAGTTAAAGTGGTACTAGATGTCTACGGTGACGCACTAATTTTCTATTATATATTGTTCTGAAAGGAATTACATTGTTATATAAAACAATTTGCGTATAGATTACATATGAGTTATAGGTAAACATATAAAAGCCGAGTGATATGATTTTGGGAGCGCAAAAGCCGGCTAGAACCGGTGAGCCGCGCCGCGCCTGCCTCCCACCTATCTGCATCATCACACAGGCAGCCAAACAGATTTGATTATTTATAGAAATTTGTTACAAAACAAGCTTTAAGAAGCGTTAATAGACCTTTAGCACCTTCGGTGACGACGATTAAGTATGGGCGTGGAAACAACAAACCGTTCATTGATATTATGTACACGATAAAAACGTAAAAAATAACTTACTTAATATTATTATCATTTATCATTTGAATACAACAACTACATCCCCGACAGAGGACAATATTCTCAACAAATGTCCATTCAATAAAGTCTTAATAACCATTAATTTATATTTTGTTTCCATCACAAAATGTTCAACGAGCATTCTACAATTTATATTTATTCAAAAATAGGAGTAAACCAACAAATCCCGTTACATGTACACATTAAGTATCCAATGTTGATGGTATTATTTAATATCAATAGACATGTACAATCATATATTATTTAAACAATTACAAATTAAATGAAAACATTTTCAACAGAGTTTCATAATAATATCTGTATTACGAGTGAATGATAGTTCATAAGACGGACATATTTTTACATATAACCTTCATTATATGTATTAGTCATATTTACCTCTTACAAAACAACAACTACATATTAATCCTATATTACTGTCATTTTTACATAATTATAGACCAGCTATTTAGGCTTTCGCACGAGGAAAGGCGGGCGCCACGGCGCTCGTTTCATCACTCCCAAGTATCGTTATCCGCCCCACTAGCAAAAATCAATAAGTACCAACTTAAAATGAATAATATATAACATTTATTTGATATGATATGAAAATTTTACGGACCGTTTTTTTTCTTATAATTTCATTGTAGAGAACAGATGCCTGAAAACTGAATATAACTATAATAAAATTGGTACCTACTCATTAATTTATTGTTTTATTTTTACAACGATTTAGGCACGTATCCGTCGTAGTGATACGACGCCCCGCGACGCCGCGTTGCCGCCCTCCATGTGTGGGTATTGCATCATTACAAAAATAACTCTCTAAGAACCGATTCCCATAACCTATCTATTGTCACATGATCAAAAGAGCTGGACTTCACGTAAGATTTGCACATGAGGAATAAGAAACTACTATTTATGTACTCTGTATCTATTTAATAATTGCTTGCTTATTTACTAAGCATGTAACACAGTGCAATAAAATATCTATCAAACGTGAATCTCACTCTTTATCCCACGATTGTGGAGGTCTGAGAACGAACAACCTTGTGGATATTTATTCAATATTGTATTGGCGTTCTATATACTAATATTTTAGTAACTGCCATCATGCGATAAGGAATACAAAGTACCACCTATGCATCACGCGTATGCACCTCTGTATGAACTTGTTCGGTTGAGCCTCGAGCCAGGTATATTAAAGACGGTTTCATGGCTATTTTCTGGACATAAACAGGAATAAATATACCTTTTATTATTGAAATAAGGTCACGTTATAAACTAGATCAGCGAATACAACTCAAATCAAGTGTGGGTGCCTTACGAATAACGTATCTGTAAAACGCTATCTACTTAAAATAATAATAATCAACATTGCTTAAAACGAAACATCGTGACTTTGTTAAAATTCGTGCCAAAATATGAATACGTATAGGTAGTGGCCGGAACTTCGGCTAACAGCACTTACGAGATAAATGTATTTAGTAATTAATTTGTGAACATTTGGTGTTTTCATATCAGGTTTATCGAACGATCGGACACAAATATTAACTTACAGTCTATACGGCGACGCGACCGCGGCGCGGGCGGGCCGCGCCCGCTCCACCGCCGCGGCCTGCATTGACGTCGAACTCGAAACCGCGCGCTATTTATTATCATAAGTACAGCACTAACAGAGGTTCCGATCGCAGGCCGGCGATCGCGGCGGGACGCGCGGGTGCGACGCACGTTAACGTAAAACTATAACCTTGAATCGCGCACTTTCACTAAACACGCGGTGGTGGTCCAGTGGGTCCGTGCGAGCTGCAGCAGCAGCGCGGCGGCGAGCAGCGCGGCGCGCGGTCTGCTCGCGCTCGCCGCCGCCGCCGGCCCCTGGTACGGCACGGAGCAGGTGGCCACGCGCTCCTCCACCGGCGCGCACCGCTCCGCCTCGGGCAGGGGCGGCTCGCTCAGCTGTGCCTCGCACCGGTAGCACAGCCGCCCCTCGCAGTGCCAGTAACAGCACTCGTCCCACCCGTAGTTGGACTTGTTTGCCTGCGCCCCCGTCTCCGGGATGCGCGGGTCTGGAAGCCAACGTGCAATCGTATCAACCGACCGTCGACGCTTTCAACTATGCTAAGTTGAAATTACTTAATGACTCTTTCGATTGGTGCCTGCCGATATAGTTTTTATCGTACTGAACTGAAATGAATTGAATTCAGTGACTGAACTTAATACCGACATTAAATCGTCATTTAATCGCTTTAAACGCTTGTCAGCGCTATATCGCCGCCCAGTACGGAGCAATAAATTGTTAAAGCCAAACATTTCTCAAAGGAAAATATAGAAACCAGTGAGCGCTCCACCAGAAGCATATTTGTTCGGTCCGTTCTTGTTTGAATTGTAGTCAAGCAATAGCATTTATTGTTCCAACCTCTGACGGTTCTGTGTGGATGTCTAGTTGCATGATTATAACAAGCTCGTTTTCATTGAAAGGATGAAGAGTTACCTACCTATGATAAAAATATTAGATACGCATGCTATTTGATGGAATTGATAGCAATGGCTTAGGTAGATGGAGTCTACATATAACGTAATGAGCAATGCATCCTCACCGAGACATAGGAACGTGGGCTCGCCGGCGTACTGGGTGGGGTATGCGGGTGCGCGATCCGCCGGCAGGAAGTACGGACAGTGTTGCTCGACGAGCTGGCAGACAGACAGGCAGGGCTTGAGCCGCAGGAGAGGCCGGCCGGGGCCGGCGGCGGCGGCGCGCACCCAGCGGCCCACCACGCCGCCCCGCCGCCGGTCCAGGTGGCCCACGCGCTCCAGGTGCCGCGCGTGCGTGCGCGCCGCGTGCTCGGCGGGCGCGCGTCTCGGCCGCCCGCCCTCCTCGCTGCCCTCCTCGGCTCCCTCCTCCACCCACAATGGAACCATTGTGCTACACGCCCACCTTCTATACGTTTCCTGTAATACCAAAATTACTTGAATTAGTAAAAATAGGTACATACATGTTATTTTCTATTTAAATAAAAATAATTTTAATAAAAAAAATTAAATAAATTTATTTATCTCAATTATAATTAATTCTTCATTATTCATAAAAATAGGATGCTCCCTAGAATAGAATAGGGGGCTCCCTTTCACTTTTGATTCCCTCTTATTATTGAAGGTTTATCATGATTTAATAGTTTTAATTTAATAACATGACAAAAATTTCCTCCATAATTTTATTATCATATAATTTTAATATAAGTTTAATTATTATTATTATCGTCATAAATATTATAATTGAAGTACGTAGTTACGTAAATTATAACGCAATGAGATAGAGGATGAACTTAATTGTTCATCCTCTATTCAATTGCAGGGACTTCACTAGGTCCCTCATTGGGACTTCACTAGGTCCCTCATTGGGACTTCACTAGGTCCCTCATTGGGAAATCAGATTATAACTTTAATGAATGATATAACAACCATAATGAAAGGCAATGTATCATCAATCACGTGTGTGTGTGTAATATCGTACTTATTTGCCGGCTGAACCAATATGTCTATTCGAGAGCAGACTCCTCAAATTTCTAGATTATAAAGCCTCATATTCATAGGGGCTCATACTTGTAGAGAGGTCTGAAGGATCTCGCGGCGACAGCTGGCTGCGGGCGCATGACCCTTCTCACTTTTATCGTTACTCAGCATTTTTCACTTCTGTAGGAAATCACAACGCACCGCTGAGCTCATGATTAATTAGTTATCAAGCCTAGTAACGGTGCGCCGCCCTCGCCGGGGCTCAGCGCATGCACGAAACCTACCTACTATTTATTTTTATTTTGCGAAATAAGAAAATATTATACAAATAATATTCGTAATTCAGCAGCCGCTCAAGTTGTTTTATGTGGGTTCTAATCGCAGTAAAACCGCTATCAATAACCCTTCCTTATATTTTAGATAGCTTGTAATTGATCAACAAACAATTATATAGGTATGAGGCTCTGTAAAAACCTTAAGTATCTAAGAGTAATTTAATGTGTAAGATTCTCCTTCAAACTTATTGTTAAGGTAATACAACCCCGTATGTAACTAAGTCAATGTCAATTGAACCTACAAGTAAAGTCATTACGATAATTAGTCATTGAAATACATTGTGTAAATATGTAACACTTTCCAACGACCTATTTACAAATAACATTGAACCTCAAAGCGCAGGTATAAAGGCTTAATGCCCTGTGTACATTGCACTATTGATAGGCTCACCGGTGTCCAATTAGCAGAGCCTGTCCATCGCATAATAACCAATACGATGCTCTTTACGATCATTCGGTCCACTAATAGCTCAATGTCACTGCATTTAATCTATAAACATGATCACTAACTACGCATAACAATACACGATTTACTCTTTTAAGCTTGTTAAAATGTATTTCACAATGACTCATTAAACGCATATATAAGTAAAAAAAATTGTAGGAGTTTAAACATGTTTTTGTTATAATATAGTAAAGCTCAGATATGTGCCGGATGTTCGTATACAAATATTAGTAGCAGGTAGTAATAACTCTGTATAAATATCTGTTATTTCCTATATCAGTCTCTATTCTCCTAATATATTACAGTTTAATTTTATCCCTACTACTACAGCCCTTTTAACGTCCCACTGCTGGGCACGGGCCTCTCCTCAATGCGAGGGGGATTCAGGCCATAGTCCACGCTGGCCCAGTGCGGGTTGGCAGACTTCACACATCTATCGAAAACTAGTCAAGTTCCCTCAGACGTGCAGGTTTCCTCACGATGTTTTCCTTCACCGTTTCATAGCAAGTGATAATCTCGGATGTAAATGAGATTCGCACATAAATCCCAGAGGTGCGAGCCGGAGTTTGAACCTGCACACTTCGATTCGAAGGCGTGCGTTCGACCACTCGGCTACCACTGTTCCGCTCGGCTACCATTGCTTTTTATCCCATGCAATTTTATCCCGGCGTGTTGCTTTACCAACGTCAGTTAATCCGGTAAGAGAAATAACGGTTGTGGATAGATCGCTAAATGTTTTCTAATCACCCAATGCTTACATGTTTTAGCGCGCGGTACGCCCTTGGTGTCAAACAAATCAGAACAAATGAACATCATGTCAACCAACGCCGTCTCAGCGGGCGCCGGCGGCGGTTGCTTCACAGCCGAGCGAGGGGCGAGGGGTGACGGCGGTGTGGGGAGCAGCCGCCAACCCTATACCCAATCAATCATAGAGTGGGCGCGATGTACCGCTCGATAGCCGCATCCATGTGTGCTTTCCATTTATACTATTAGCTTTTTTCTAACTTAAATAACCTAGGCATAATTATTCTCTTCCAGTGGCTTTAGCATGACCGCGTAGACATAAGTTTTGTCTCTTTCAACTGTCAGATTTTTCGAGAAAATGACGTCAGCCTTTTCCAGTACAAAAAGCTCGAAATGACATAATTTTCTCGACAAATCTGACAGTTGAAAGAGATATGCCATGCTAAGCCAATAAAAAAAGGTTTATATGAATTATAAAAACATTATTATATTGTATATATATCTGAAATAGTATTAAAACTTTGTAAATTCAGTGCAAAGGTTTTTTTTCCAAAAAATAATGAAATATTGTATCTTTATATTCATCCTATTTCTGAAAAAGCAGGATAGTTAATTCGTGAATTTAATTTATTGTTTGGTACAGGTATATACGTGTTCTTTATATCTATAGGAGAAGATACTTTTATGATAATATTCTAAAGCACCTATGATTTATTAAATTTATTTAATGTAGCTGATAAAATATTAAAAAACGTAGTTCTAAAACCACTTGTGGTATTTTAATAGAAACTGACCAGCCCTAGGATTAATAATGCTATAATACCTGCTATACATAATTTATTACATGAGAATGTAATGTTTTAGCACAAATGACTACGGGCTCATCGAAAATACTGAGGCTTCTGATGGATGAGGGCCGCTGGACAAGTGTCGACTCACGTTGATCAAATCATAGCACGCGTTTCCTTCATAATGTAGAGCTACGCAGGCGAAGCGTTCCCTATTATGAAGATACACTAACGGAGAATAAATAGTCTTTTGATTACATTAAAATTTAATAGTTATGACAACTATTTTTTTTAAATAAGCTGAAATTCTACAACATTTCATAAGTACCTATTCGATCTAAATAATAAGTTTTCGGTTTGCTTTCCAACATGCGCTCTATAAATTCATCATCAATCTTTCTAAGAATAATTTCTTCGATTCGAGGGAAAACCAAAATCGACGCAGGACTACGGAACCGAAAATATAACGTGCGAATGAATGGAATAGACGCATAATAATAGCGGCCGTTTTAGAATAAAGAGCAAAATTAACAAAATAAACAGATGGCAAACAAACAGAAGCCTGCTAGCGGAGACTAATCCTCTTATCGCCTTATCCCGGCCTCGGCACTGGCTGATCAGACGTTTCCGCTACCTGCCGCGCCGCACTCGTAGTCGCAGAAGCCCGCGTCTATACAACTCAGATTAACCGTTTAAAACAAAAACACGTATTTGTATCCGTCATTTATCGTTATCTGTATCAATGTTCAACTTAGTCTGCGTTGTGAACGAGTGTGAATTATTAGAAAAGTTTCCCGGAGTATACGCGTTCTTAAAAGAAGGCTGCCCGAAGATAATCAATACGTACTTAGCGTAAGTAGAAAATGTGAGCGGGATTCTGAATTGAATAAATCATTTTAGAGTCTCAACGACGACATGGAATGGTGTAATATGGTATTTATTAGAACTAGAGAATAACAATTTTAATAGTGTAGGTAGTAAATAATAAACCCTGAACTTACCTACTTTATTGAATGAAAAGGACTACTGAGTTACGTAATAAATACAATGTAGTTGCTAGGCGGTACGGCTACGCGTGAAGGGGTAGACGGTAATACAATTATCTTGCACTGTTTATTCCATTGAATGAAAAGCACGACTATACAAATAACGTAGAAAATAATAAACAATGCGGTCGTTACGCGTTAGCTAGCTACGTGTAGGGGTGGACGGAGCGCACGTAGTTTCGGGGAAGGAGCTCGCATGTTAGGGCGCATCCTTGTTATTCTCGAGTGAACGGGTGACTAGAGCGCCGCCGCCGCCGGCAGATGGCATTGTGCGCCGGTTCCGCCCGCCGGCGTCGCCGTGGAGCGGGCTCTGAGCACCGCCATTTGTAACAATTTGTTAACTCCCACGATCGAAACAGTAAATACCTTTTCTACAAGAAATACTGCATTGACCGCGACAATCGGATTCACATTTAGTTTAATTTCTTAGTAGTTACGGTTTTATTTGTAGCAATAAAAGTGCCTTTTGCGTACCAATCAAACTCAAAATCAATGGATAGAACATTTGGTAGTTATATGCAGCTTTATTAGATATACGCAGTTAATCCCAAAATAAAACGTTATATTTATCAACAGTATCAATTCATAAAACAGGTACAACGAATTTTGTAAAACAATAGAAACATATAACAGAAATGTACTTTATGACTTGATTCAGTTATTTATTGGAATAATTTATTTGTGATATTTTTACTAATTTTTTGTTTGTAAAATTATGTTATTTTAGACATCATGCAAAAGTGAAAATAAAATTTAAAAAAATACTACGGTCAAATTATTTACTACCTTGACCATTGTAATTTCTTATCAAAAACTTTTTAACAAAAAATTAAACCGCCGAAAATTTTAAAAAGCCAAAAATAATATACCTTTTTTATTTAACCTTAATAACAAAGTTCTTAAACTAATGTAAGTATACCTAAGTCATTTTGAGTCGGCGCCAAACAAGCAAATTAATTAATTTAGTAAAGTGTGATGTACGGCGGCGGCGCGGCGGCGGCGCGGCGCGACACGCACCTTCGCTGGAAAATGCCGAGCGTTCACGAAGTTAACGTCAGCGAGACAGCAATACACAGCGAGATAGCGATACACATTGTGTGGGAGTGGTCGTACGGAGAGCACATTTTTTGGAATGTTAATGTTTGTCGCTGAAGATTTCACGTTGCATTGTTAATTTCATTTGGTTATTTCTTTAAATTTATTGTTCATTAATTGTTTGGCGCCGACTCAAAATGACTTAGGTATACTTACATTAGTTTAAGAACTTTGTTATTAAGGTTAAATAAAAAAGGTATATTATTTTTTGCTTTTTAAAATTTTCGGCGGTTTAATTTTTTGTTAAAAAGTTTTTATTTTATATTTTTTTGTGGCTAAAATCTACTACTTAATCTGAATCTACTGTTTGTTTTTTTGTAATACACAACTCAGCATTAAAATTTGAGAATTAACAATAAATCTCTCCCTATTTTCCCACCTTTCGGGTAGGATTTTTGTTCCTAATTAATATAGGACCAACTTCGAAGTTATACCCTAACCAATACGTGTCGAAACGTGAACCTCTTCTGTTTTCTTCGTTGGTTAAAAATGGGTATAATTCCAAATAAAGTCCACGTGGGCGTAGGTATATCATGGTGTAGGTGCCAATCTATATCAGACTAGGCAAATACACACATGAATTGGCACCGACTACAAATGTAATGAATTATAAGGTTATTTGTAACTTTTTAGTGTACCTAGGTTTTTGAAGGCGAATTTAGTATCTATTTTGTGAAAAGATGCAAGTATTAGCACCTCATAACAGCCCTAAAAAGGAATTCACCCCCCTCCACCCTTTCCATCCCATCGTTTCGATATTTGTTAACTATCCGTATTAAACAAAACAAGATTTTTCGAAATCGGCTCACTAACGCCGAAGATATGCTATAGTCCAGAATGCAAACTTTATCAGCCCATTTCACCCCCTAAATATTTTTTTTTCAAATTTCCTAAAACACGTGTTTCTTTATTTTGTATGTAAAATACATATACAAAGTTTCAGGTTGATCAAAAAATATTTTTGAAATTGCGTGACCTTCAACCCCCCATTTCACCCCTAAGGGGGTTGATTTCTGATAATGTTTTGAAAATGGGACCACCCTCAAAAAATTCCTTAGCAAACGTCATAGAAAAAATTGAAATCGGTTTAGTGACGCCGGAGATATGCGTGATCATACATAAAAAAAAATAAAAAAAAAAATAAAAAAAAAATATACGCGTCGAATTGAGAACCTCCTCCTTTTTTTTTTTCGTCGGTTAATAAATAAATGAGTTATGTCCTAGTCCACTATTATTTATATAAAAAAAATATACAAATTGTAGTTTTTATTACAGTTTACATTAAACCTTAAAGTTATTTGAATAGCGTGTAAAGTTCTCCAACGTGTACTTGGCCAGGGCCTTAAGTCTACTAACACTGTAGTAGA
Source organism: Ptilodon capucinus (assembly GCA_914767695.1). Lineage (NCBI taxonomy): Eukaryota > Metazoa > Arthropoda > Insecta > Lepidoptera > Notodontidae > Ptilodon > Ptilodon capucinus. The sequence goes on from OU611811.1 coordinate 7,493,345, forward strand.
ATGACAATGGCTTTACTTTATAATACGTAAAAGGAATGTAAACAGTATAGCCGTTACACATTGTCATCCTGAAACCATTGGACTAGCGATATTCTGTCATTGATGAAATATGTTGTTTTAAAGCATTAAAAAAGAACAGGCCAAGTGCGAGCTTCAGTTACGCTCCGAGGCTTCCGTAACTAAACTGTGAAAGCACCGAGCATTACTCTAACGAAAAGATAAACTGGATAGAGAGACAAACTTAACTTTGCCGTTGGTAAACTGGTGTCCCAATACAAACTAACTACAAAATAACTTTATAATCGCAGAAATTTACATTCCCATTTTGTAACAATAAATGTACAGTTTTCGAATTGTTTCCTTTACTTGTGAGATAAGACCAAGCTTCTTGATGAATTTCATGATTCTAGGTCATTTGATTCATTTTGATTCCCGTGCAAATGCACCTACTGAAAATGCAACATAAACTGCCGTTTCTTTTGATTGCGTTAACCTAGAAGTATGGGTTTTTTAGGGCACCAAGGGACCGCAGACATAAGTCTCTGTTATAAATTTCAACTTGATGCCTTCGCGCGTTTCTGAGAAAAAGGGTCTTGACAGACAGAGATACAGACAGACAGATGGACAACTAAGTGATTTTTCCTTTTTAGGTACGGAACCCTAATTAACAAAAAACAAAATCAGACTTCAAGACAAATAGGCACTCAAAAGGGAAGTCGGTGCCAGCCAAATCTATATTTAGTACTATGATCTGTATCTAATATTAGATACTATGTAGTAAGTAGGTAGATGCTTGTAGGTTGTATCTATCTACTACCTCTTAGACTTGGCTGGCAAATTCCTGGTAAATTCCTAAAACACGTATTGCTTTATTTCTGCTTTTTGTATGTAAAATACAATATACCTACAAAGTTTGTAGTCGATCAAAAAATATTTTGGAAATTATGTTACCTTCAACCCCCATTGCACCCCCAAGGGGGTTGATTTCTGATAATATTTTGGAAATGGGACCACCCTTGGGATATCTCCTTTCCAATAAAAAAGGGTCATCAAATCGGTTCATAAACAACGAAGTTATCCGCGAATACACATAAAAAAATATACGGTCGAATTGAGAAACCTCCTCTTTTAGAAGTCGGTTTAAAATGAAGTCATAGTCAAACCACAGCGATGGTGTAAGAAGACTTGGGGCTCTACGTGGTTGACTATGGCATTTAGGAGAAGTAAGCCGGTATAAAGTCAATAGACTCGCCCCCTATTAGGTAGCGAGTAAAACACGTCGACGAAATGTGATTGCATTATTGTTTTATAGACTCAGTCGCCGCGTGACTATTGCCAACTTACTACACGACTCGTCACCTCTCTTGCTATTAAAATACGTATTTTAAAGTTTAAAGTCTCAAAGGACTTTTTCTTTCGATAAACATCAATTATTTATTTATTTATTTTTTGCACAATTATACAGAAGTAAGAAATGTACAAGGTAAGCTTAATGCCTCAGGCATTTTCTACCAGCCAACCTTAGAGTGATGTAGAGAGAGAAAAAAAAACAAACAAAGTGGGTGCAAGAAATTAAAAAAAATGTCGCGAATGCAAACAGAGAAAAGGACGCCTAAAAGATGTTTGGATTGCAATGGATTGCGGTAAATTACCTCGACTGAACCGTGTTCGATTATATTATATATATACAATTTTTCGCAGTGGCTGTATACGCAAATAACTCAGTAGCTTGTGAATACAAAATATATGTACGTATTACGGAATAACTGACAAAATTTAAAAAAAGTCATTTACATGAAACACAATTATATTTAAAGTTTATACGAGTAGGCCATTAATTAAATAAAAAAAAGTTTTTATGCCAAAATGTGTCAAAAAGACGTCCAAAAAAATTAAGCGTCAAATGTTAGGAGGAGCACGCAGGTGGAGCCATTTCTCATCTTATTCCATTAAAATATCATTTCACTCATTTCGTAAAAAAAGAAAAAACAGTTAGGAGGAGCTCTTTGATATTAATGTGATAACTCCTTGATGAAAGGATTCAAGGATGCACCCATAGCAGCCTGCGTTATTATCACTGGCCACGACACAATCTCAAAATGGAAACTTTTACTTTGCACGTATAAAGAAAGGTCTCCTAATTTACCCTTTTTAATCGACTCGACTCTCGCAATTAACAGTGACCAAAATGAAACGTCTAGCAGACGGCTCTCGAGTGATTAATCGTGGCTCGACATTGCAGACGAGCGGCCCGAGGAGCAGCTGTACTCAAACAATGCAAGCACTTGATCGGGGCCGCTTAATTCAGAATTAAGTGGTAACATCGATCGAGCCCGAATCCAGGCGTCGAGCGTTTAAGAATCGACTCGGGGGCCCGTTAGGTAAGCGACGAAGTAAATTGTTGAAGCGCGCATCTCCCGCCGCCACACATCAAATATGCAGCACACTTCCCACCTCGAGTGGCCAACTAGCTCAAACCTCGGCCGGATAACAATAGGTATGGATATCCCGATGCTCGCTTCACAGTTCAACATGACATGACACCAATTCCTGCCTGATGTTTGGCCTATTTTGATTTAACTCTTTCATTTTACGTGTATAACCAAGTTATGATAACGAATTTCAAAGTTTACTTTATTTTCAAATTCGGTTAATAAACTCAGTTTCCTACTATAAAAAATGTCAAGTGTATTGTTTATAAAAAAAATAAGTCTAGAGAAAACTGATGCAACGAATTAATTGTGACCCAAAAAAACTGAAAATTACTTGATTACAAATTTGACGTAGTTACGCTTGCCTTACCGATACAAAGTTTAAACGGCATGCCGCTCGTGGCGCACACAACAAAACCAGGCATAAATGAAGCCTATGGCGAGTTGATGAATCGACTGATTCACGTGGCGGCAGTGTCACGTTGCGGGCGGACGCGGCGCGGCCGAGGGCGGGCGGGCGCGGCGCAGCCAAGGGCGGGCGGGCGCGGGCGGTGCACGCTGCACGTGGCCGGTCGCCGACGACGCCGATCGATCCGCTCCGTGCCCGATCGCATGAAATACAACCCTCTGCAGTAACGACTGCATACACACCTTCCATATTTATTGGAAATGTGACTGCGTTGATATTAATTCACAATTGTGAAAGCGAAATGTCCGACATTTAAACATTCTGCCTCATCCAACGTATTTATTATGATGTCAGAATATTTTTAACGTTTATGTTTATTTAAGGGCAATCTTCTACAGGCTGTTTTAGAAGTCCGAAATAATACTTTGCCGTTTGCACGAGTATCGGATGTATAACCCGATCATCGTTTTTAATTTTTTTTATATGTATGTGTAATGTATTATCGCGGGTGCGAAATTTTCAAGTTTTGATTTGTGAAAGTCCTTTCTCGTTGATCAATTTTGCACTGTTAAATAGACTTCTGGATGTGCCCTAAGGCCGCAACACGATACCTGTGACAAATATTCAAAGGTTTATAACGAAACAATGTTAGTTACGTATAATTTGTCATCACCAGGCATCGAATTATTAGCTACCGTACATGTGCCTAAAAGATTATTTCGGACTTCTGATACACCCTGAATATATAAATGGATTGCTGTTAATTAGTCTCGTTGAACCTCGAGAACGACTTGACCGATTTTCTTACGATTTGTGCGATATAATACAGGGGTGTTTTAAAGAAAAACAAATAAAATAAGTTGTATGTGATACGAAGTTCGTCCGGTCATCAAGTTTTTAATAAATACGGTAGAGTAAATAGAAAACTATAGGGCGTTGGAAAAATTATATTATAGCATTTATTATGATTTCACTAAATAATAATGGAAAAAGCCTCGGTTATGGCAATGAAATATAAATATATTGAATAAAGAAATATAACCTAAAATGTAATATGATAAAGCATAAATCGGCTTCATATGTGAATAAAGCTTAAGCTGAGTAAATCTATGTCCAACTTGCAAAAAAAGTGTTTATTTGTAGAAGGTTATTTTTCTTGGAAAATAATATCCCTCTGATATTTATCGATTACTCTAGCGTAAAAGTCGTGAAGGTATGTAAGTTTTAAGCCGAAGCTGATCCTATTACAAGATAAGTGCTTTGATACATTAGTATCGATGTGGTTGTAATATCGTGAATTTCGTGAATAGTGCTAAAAACGTAGCACGTAATTCCGTTAAGAGGTTCTAATATCGTGATAGGTACATCATTAACCTTCATACTGTTGTCGGAAAATCTGAGTCTTAAAAAAACTGCCTCCCCTATGTTCTAAATGAGTACACATCCACCCTGAGCCTTGTAGGTGATAAATCGTGTTAAGACCGTTGTCACAAATTTTGTACAATTGTTTTGTCTGTTTTTGATTGTTTGACTGAACTGAGTTTTTAAAGGTAATCTGTCGTTAAATAAAATATTTTTAACCGACTTCAAAAACCTAGGTGCACTAAAAACCTACCGATAACCTTATAACTCATTACAGTTGGAGTAGGTGCCAATCTGCGTCAGATACAATCGGCATAGCTGACGGTTGCACACACCTACCCTTCACCCTCAATGACAGCATCCAGAGCATTTATGTTGCCCATAATAATATTTACTTATTGCTGTTTTTACCGCCTTAGTTGATTGTACAAGTAACGTCAGTAGGTAATTTATAACTCAATATGGCTTGTTTTTAAAATGAAATAAAAAATGTTGTTGATTCTGTCCATCGTCAAGCCTTATACCTAGAATAATTAGCGATCCAAATAAGAATAGGAATGTCAATAAGCTCTATCTGTCAAACGTCACATGAAAAGTATGATATGCAAAAAACTTATTTGCATATCAATAATAATAGTACCTACATCAAATATAAATAAAAAGGTTAAATTAGTAGTAAATTGTCTTAATAGAATATTTAATTATTTAAAGTCATAATACACGTGAAATTTTTTTGATGTGACATTTTTTTCATGTGACAGCTTTTTGACATTCCTATTCTTATTTGGATCGCATAGTACAAAATGTTAGTTTAACCTAGCTAAATTGTTTCAATACTAAGCGTCAAAAACCGTGAAATGAGTTTTATATACTAAACGACGCAGAAAAATCTGGCCGTTTGAATGGTATATATAACGCATTTTATGATTTTTTGTCGTTTAGTATGGATTTCCTTTCAAGCGTCGATATACTTATAACTATTCCTCTTGGGCCTCAAGTTTATTATCACAATCCTAGTAGAACAACTATGGCTATATTTTTAAGGGCAAACGAAAACAACGTGTTTAATAGTAGCTAGTATAATGGCTTGAAGATTACAATGTCTAATTTCTAAACTTGTCATATTCTAGCTATATTATGGCTATCTATACTGATATTATAAAGAGGAAAGATTTGTATTTTTGTATGTAAAGAATTAACATAAAAACTACTGGACCGATTTTAAAAAATATTTTGCCGTTAGAAATCGATCACTGAGTAACATAGGCTATATTCATTTATCCCAAAATGTTTTTAAAAAAATGATCACCCGTGCGAAGCCAGGTAGTCATGGATAAAAAAAATCATGTCTTAAACAATGTAGTCGTAGTCTTCCTACAACGATATCATTAGTAGACCTCAGGCCCTACTCAGTACACACAGCGTATTTACTATTTAAATTAGTTGCATGTTCAATAATTTACCGAGTATGGGCACTATCTCGCGCCAGTAGCGTCAGCGTATTCGCTCGGGCCTTCCTATTTTCCCTTAGTCTCGGCCGTTTGTTGAGTAAAGCCGACATCCCGCATATGCATAACTTAGTTTGCAATTGTGACCCCGCATTATGGCACATAAACACTTCAAAGACGTGTCTTAATACTTCGGTCGCGTGGGCCATTAAAATATTCGTCGCCATGAAATGCGCTCTACTACTCGATGCCCGGAAGCTTTTCGGCTTTCCTCGTTATGACTGAAACATGAAGGAATGTATCAAATTGAAAACATACATTCTCTGTAATGTGGTCGATAATACATTCAACTAAATAGGCACTTAAATGTGAGTACAACAATTAAGAGGAAGCGCTCGCTTAGTAATGATTTCAGAAAACACTCAGAATGTCGTCTAAAAGAAAATTGTAAACTAATTTTCAACTTTGAGCCACTCATCGGGAAAAATGTAAACTACGTAAATATTTCATACTAAAATATTATTAAATATAATAAAGAATACAAATTCTAGTCGGTTTTCATGCGAAGGCTCGCCTTTGACAAAATAATTTACACCAAACTCACGCGAAATACGATTGCGAATGACGCATGACAATTTTTCCAATAAACCTTCACTTACGTGCAGTTAAGGAATATTGTCTTTAAAGGTAAGGTTTTAAGGGTGATATTCAAGTGTTTGTGTGGCAGTGGTGGTGAGGCGCGGGCTGGAAGGCAGGTCAACGCACCGCCCCGCGCTTCAGACGGAACGAGCGAGAACGTCGCAGGCTGGTGGCGGGCGGGCAGGACGGGCGCGACCGTGCTCCCGTACCCACCATATGTCTTCTTGACATGTTTATTGAAAACTCGGAGATAACAATTGCCCCTTAATACAGAATTTAAGCTATTGAGTTTGATATTAAAATAAGGATACATGAAATTCAATACAATTTTCTCAGATTTCTGATATAAATATTATTTATGTAATAAAAATCTATTGATTAAAAATGCATTTTCAATTCAAGAGTTAAAATATTGTTTAGTACAAGAACTTAAACAAACTTCACGTTTCTTGATTATTTGACGTCAATTTCGAAGGAGAGTCATGCAAAAGCATATTATTCCACTTCATGTATCAGTCCGTAAATATGCAGTGGTAGAAATGGATAAACCTACTTTGACTATCCCTGGCACCAGTGGTATTGCGATGCTCTTATAAAAGCCAACGACAATCTAATATTAAGTTACCAATATTAAATAACTGTTCAATATAATATAATATATGCGGACACGAAATCAGTTCAACGATATAAATACTTGATACTCTTAAATACCTTTATCAAATCATGATTAATGATGAGATGGTTGGAGTCAACGTATTAAAAAACTAATGAGAAACATAATACAAATATATTAAAGTAATTTATTTAACAAACACGGTTTCCAACGTACTTCTCTACATATTAAACGGTACGACGACATAAATGTGTCTTGCTACTTACCATAATGGGTAAATTACTTAATACTAACCTAATAGCAATTAACACATTATCCCTTTTATGTGATAATAGCATCAATTGGTGGGCGCTTGACCGTTATTTAATTTAATGCTGTATACCTCGATTTTCTACAAATATTTGCTTGCTAAACTTATCACAGAAATCAAACTGCTTTGGAAGTATCTTAGACCGTAAGTATTTCTAAGATCTACCTCGAATATAGTATTTTTACAAATAAGTTTCGGAAAATCGTAATTTCAAGAATACTTTGGGCATTATCTCCAGTGTGAATTTATAAGAGAATTTACGCAGCTTTGGCTGTGCATTGCCGCAGTAGAACACTCCATTAGTATCATAATAATGACAAGGTTTTACAAGAGTTTGTTATCAATTAATAGAGGGAATGGTGTGACGATGCGGGCGGCGCGGCGTGTGTTGGGCGGGCGGGCGAAGCGCGCGCTATCGGTGCGATCGCCGCCGCGACACTCTTCTACGTTTTTGGGTCAAGCGCTTGCGACCGGTGCTTTAGACTGCTTTGGGGATCGACCTCTCATTCCCACCAATTGGTTGTATGCACCAGTATTGAGATTGAGAAAAATGCTGTAAATGCTATTACCAAAGTAGACGCATAACGACATCATTACATTTAGGTACGTGGTGATGGGCTTACATTTTGAAACCATTTCTCATTAGGTATGGCAAAATAGGTAGTGAAAATGGCATTAGCAGTAGGTACCTACCCACTTTTGCTATTTTTATTTCTCATTAAAGTGTTAGACAAAAACCTACTTAAAGTATTGCTATTATGACGACGGCATAAGTCGGTACCGGGTGATAATGGGTTTAATTTCCTTCAGTTCCGAAGTCAAATTGTAAGTAGCTCTCATTGTTTCAGGCCCTCTAAAAATTTTCACTGTTTTATGCCCATTTTCACCAACTCTAGGAAAGTCTTAGCGTGATACGTAAAATTAAATACATGAATTGCAACTGGCAACTGCCTCATATTAAACTTCATAATATTAAGGTGACTCTTGGTGACTAAGCCTGTGCTAGTTTTTACTCACACGAATAAAAACTATGACAGGCTTAGGATAAATCCTATCGAATAAATTCGATGCCCTATGAAACAGTGTAAACTGGAACTGATTAATGAACTACTTATACATCATCATCATCACGCCTGTATTCCCTGAAGGGGTAGGCAGAGGTGCACAGTAGTGCGCCCACACTTCGCCGATGTATTTTTGGTTCCAATGTAATAGGGGGCGAGCCTATTGCCATTATACCGGGCACATTCTCCCTCAATACGAGGGAGATTTTTGGGCTATAGTCCACCACGCTGGCCCAGTGCGGGTTGGTGAACTTCACACGCCTTTCTATAGACGTGCAAGTTTCCTCACGATGTTTTCCTTCACCGTTTCATAGCAAGTGGTAATCTCGGATGAAAATGAGATTCGCACATGAACCCAGAGGTGCGAGCCGGGGTTTGAACCTGCACACTTTGATTTGCAAGGCGTGTGTTCGACCACTCGGCAACCACTCGCTTAATTACTTATCGGCAATAATTTTTGATAACAAGGTTTCGGATTCTATTATCATTTGAATTTATATAGGTACTCATTTATAGTTGCATGCCCGATATTTTATTGTAAGTTGATACATTATTTCAAACTTCTGTAACATAATGTCTATCTTTTTAAATTATAAAATAATAGCGAATACTGGCAAGCAATTCGATGGAAGCTGTTGAACGGTGCGCGGCGTTGCGACAAGGACCTCTCGGCCGCGTATCAAAAGGTGAGGATTACGAGTTTCGACATCTCGAGTTGTTTGTTGAGTGATGGCGGCGAATCGTGCCACCTCAAGACTCCGCCATTATTCCGCGCCTCGGAGACTCATCTTAATATACTGGCCATTCTTCCTATATGTTAATTTCATTAAAAGTACCTAATAAATTTCAGAGGATTGTGTACTAATTTTAAAAAAGCTA